>CP099849.1:2539912-3139912 GCA_030062745.1 Capitulum mitella | reverse complement strand
AGGCCTCAGCCCGCGTTCTGCATCGTCACGGGAACACTTCGGCTTCCCTTCTGTTCGCCCTCACTGTGGCGGGCCTAGGAGCGTCATTAGTCACCATTACAAGTAACCAGATAGGTTGGCGGTGTCAGCGCCGCTCCAACGCCCCCCGGTAACCGGAGACCGCCACACGGCTACCGGGCCGGCCGGCCGGCGCGGCGTGGGGCGGGGCCTCGGCGTGACGTCACCGCCGCCCTCCGTGACCGCGCTACCCGCCGCCGGGAGTTCCTGCTGGCGGCGTCGTCGTCGGCTCCATCGTCGTGAACGGGGTCGTTCGTGCGGTCGGTGGCGGCGACGGCGGCGGCGCGGGACGGGACAGGACTACGTGGATGCTGGACATGGAGATGAGGGATGATTTGCGTCACGGCGGAGGTGACCTGGGTCACGGAGGAGGGGACCTCTGCATCGGCGGCGGAGGAGTTTCGGGACCGGTCCGAGTGTTCGCCAACGCCAAGGAGCGAGACCGAACCAACAAGTAAGCGCATGAGTGTGTTTGCGTCAGTTCCCCGTGTTCTGGTGATGCATGTAACCAGAAGTTAAACTATGTCCAAATTATTGGTGTAACCGGTGACAGTTTTGGACTCATTCTTGGCAAATATTGCCATTGGCCCAATGCTGAATGTCAGGATTATTTGTATAGCATTTGTAACTCCAAAAGTACATGTGGTTCTATATCTGCGTGTAGAGGATGAGAATGGTGATCCCTCCTGAACTCGTACGATGTTTTCAAAGATGACTCAGGCGAACCTGTCCTAACAGTTGCTGGTAATTAAACATGATGCATGATGTCCAAATATTCCTGACCAATGACTGAAGCTTTTCTGTCGAATATTGTGCTTCGCCAGAGCAGGGGCCCGCTCTAATTGTGTGACGGGCGCATTGCTTTCCTCTAGTTAAGAAACGAGAAGTCTTCAGCCCCGATATCCGCGCAACGAAAACAGAAATGATCGGCGGACCTCCAACAAGCCATTGATTTCACGCGTCGAGGCGCTCACAAAATCACCATAATCGCGCCTGTGCGCCGAATTTCACGTTCTGTGCGGCTCGCGCCGCTCTCCTGGCAGCGTCAACACGGCCTTCACCCGACTGCGGACCATGATCCCCACCCAGCCGGCCGACAGGAAGCTCTCCAAGATCGAGACGCTGCGGCTGGCCTGCAGCTACATCACCCACCTGGACACCCAGCTGGCCACAGGTGAGATGTCGGCCCTGTCGCGTCAGAATTTGCTGGCCCTGTCCTCCGGCTTTCATCCGGTCCCAGGTGTGACGGCAGTCACTCGCGGAGAGCCGCGACGTGTGAGGGCCGCCGCCGTTATAAACGCAGTGGTCACGAACCTGACGATGGTCGCGCTTTGCGCAGGTTAAGAGCGGGACGTTTGAGCGGGGGGGGGCAGGGGGCGCCCCCCCCCCCCAACGTTTGGCAACATTTAACATTAACCCCATGGTGATGCATGGAATGAAACGAGGTAAAAATCGCGTTTGCCCCCCGCCCCCACCCCCACTTCCACTTCCACAGAGGTTCTACCGCTCCTGGTCAAGAGTATGGCCGGATATTTCCGAAAATTGTGGCGGGAGGGGTCTTGCCTGACTAAGATTTCAAACTGTTTTTCCAGTCATTGTCAGACGTAATGTTAAAACCTCTGAAAAATGGGTCTACACCCTCCTCCAGGATCTTCAACCGCGGTCAAGAAGAATGAATGCGAAGCACGGACGTAGCCAAGGGGTGCTATGGGGGCCATGCCCCCCCCCCTGAGCCAAGCGGTCTACACTAGATATATAGCGATTTCGTACGAATATGGAATAGTGCACATATATATGTTGCAAAAACAAACATTATATGTATTCCTGTGGGTTAAATATGAGGTCAGTTGCATAAAATTGCTGCTTTTCCGTATAAATTTCGTCATATGCCAGAGGCATATGACAAAATTTGATATTTGCCCCCTCAGGGCAATCCTGGCTAAGTGCCTCATGCGAAGCATCAATGGTTATCAATGGTTCGGCTTATTGCCTTTCGTGAACTGTCGCATTCTCAGGACCAGGGACGTTTTGATCCTAACCTGGTAACAACAGCTGTGTTTTAAACGTTCTCTAGAACCGGCAATTCTTGAAAGAACTTCCAAACGGCAGCATCTCCTCCTCCTTGAATCTGAAACAGAGAAACTCTTTTTTGTTCTATTCAGCCATTGATTTAAAAAATGGGCAAAACTTAAACAGTGAAAAATGAACAAGATCGCAGATAATCATGGAATATTAAAGACAAATGTTGGTATCGGGAAACGCGTGCTTGCGATTTTCACCTCAGAAAATTAGAGATGAGCAGTGTCACTGCTCGAAGATTTTTACGGATGAAGCTTTCACGTTCAGTACCCAAAATACGGCACATGAATCTCCCCTGTTTCTGTCGTAACGCCGGCAGCTGAAGCATAAACGTTTTTAAAAGTTCGGGACCGTAGCCTCTCCGATATAATTCCTTTCCCGCCAGGTAAGGCTTACGTTTCAACTTTCCGTGGTTGGTGGAGGCACTTGTCTTATAATCTTCATTTGTCCCATGACCTGCCCTGATGATGATCCATAATCCATGCTGGCATGCTCAGGCGGTGTTCGCCGCAGCTACCAGATTTCCGTCACCGATCGCTCTAAACACAGCAGATGTCATCCACCCGCGCGCCCCCTCCAACCCGAGTTCGAAATCTCCGGCGCCGGTCCGTTCAGAAGTGATGGACGGCTTTTCCCGGCTGCCGGCCGGGGGGGAGGGGGGCGGCGCCTAATGTTTCCGGTCCGGTCCGGTCCGGTCCGGTCCGGCGCGGCTCCGGGCCGGGCCGGGCCGGGCCGGCCGGCGCTTCCTGCTGTGCCCCGCGTCGGAGCCGCCGCCGCCGCCGCCGAGACGAACGACCTGCTGACGGCCGCACCATCCGTCACCGGCCGACGGAGCCGGCGGACGGCGGGCCGGCGGGGCCGGCGGGCGGTTCCACGCCGCGTGCGGCCGGCGGGCCGCGGCGGCGCGTCCCCTTCCGGTGCGCGCCGGGCACGGGTAGGTCGACCCCCCTCGGGGTCGGAGGGTATTGCCGTCAGCTGTGACCGCCCACCGGCCGCCGCTGACCGCGGCATGCCAGGTCTGGGTGAGCCGTGCTGCTGTGGCGGCAGGGGTCCGTCAAGAGCGGTTTTTATCGGTTTGGTTTATGTGGATTTTTACATCAGTCGAATGTCGCCAAACACTGTTCAGTACCTTCTTCCACTGGTTAAACGGGTATGAACAGCTCTGGTGGCAGGCAGGAAATTTAAAAGGTGTCATGTTACTAAGCCATCCTTGGCCGATTGTGTGGAGAAGGACTGGCTGAGGGGCAACGTATGCTCCTTTGTTATCCTTGCCCGGGCAACACAAGATTAGAATGTTTCACGCTGCTTAAACGAATTCTTAGTTCCAGGCATTACAAAATGAAATTCGTTTCTGACGCACTTCTCGCGGTAATCATTCAAGTCGTCACGCCGCAGGTTTGTTTTTCTCCTAACTTGCGCCTCCTGGCGGACGGTGTGACACCCTTGTGGCCCGGCAACTGACACCGCCCCGGTGTCGAGAGGTCAGTCAGGGGTCACGCCGCCGGGCTGACCCCGGAAGTCGGCCTCCCAGTCCGTTTCCGCCCCAGATTCGGGTGGGGGAAGGGGGACTGCTTCCTGGCGCCACGCTGTCTGGTCGAGGGGGAGGGAAACCGATGCAATGGCTCGAGCTGACTAGTGTTTTTCGACGTCCCACGCTCCTGGAACAATGATGCCGCACGGGCGGCATCGGGTCCGACTTGCCTAACAGTCGACACGTTCAGCACAGAGAGGCACACAAAACGTACCACGCGTTCAAAACAGATCACATGGCAAAATTATCCGATTTCATGCGCCACAAATTCCGACGACCGCCACATGTTCTGAGCAACTCGTTGCAATATCAGACACTAAAGAGGAAAGTTAACAAACCGTAGTAACCATTTCCGAGCTTTTCAGTGCCCAAATGAGGCCCACTGCGTGATCCTTCCACCGATCCAGAGCCAGTCATCGGCATTTTTTTTTTATTCAAAAGTCATTTGTTCATATGTCGTCGGGGCGCCGTTAAGACGTTTGCAAATCTCCCGGCTGATCACTGTACCAGGCACGATGAGTCAGGGAGGCCCCCCGAGGGTGATCGGAACAGGGCGCTGTGCATTCCTGAGCTCCATTTTGTCTGACTGCGACAGCGACCAGTGCACTCATATCACGAAGATACACTGTTTTACTTTCAGTGTGGTTTGAACCTGGTCTACAACTACTTAAAGATTTCTCACCACCCTGTTCAAGACGCACGTTCAACTTGGTTTCCTACAGCAGCTGGTTTCCGTGCCATCGATGTGCAGTGTTAACACGTACAAGTTCACAAGGACACGACGATAGCATTGCGCTTGGTGCTCCCTTTTCTTGCTTTCGTAAAAGTGTATGCTGCGAAGTGACTACCACGCATCGTTAAGTATGGTACTTCGCCACCACGGAATTCCTCCAACTTCAAGTTTGCATTCAAATCTGACGTCTTTATTCAACACCCTGAATACGCATACAATACCTAATATACAACATAACAACGCTTTTGAAAGACCTGGTCAGAAAAAAAACA
Source organism: Capitulum mitella (assembly GCA_030062745.1). Taxonomy (NCBI): domain Eukaryota; kingdom Metazoa; phylum Arthropoda; class Thecostraca; order Pollicipedomorpha; family Pollicipedidae; genus Capitulum; species Capitulum mitella. The sequence continues at coordinate 3,135,240 of CP099849.1, read as the reverse complement.
TCGCAACGTCGACTTCTTCCCATGCCATTCACATTCCGCTGGAGACATCCATCATCGCACACTCCCAGCACGGCTCCCTCGACACTCGGATACCGTCATCGTGACAGACGGACACAACACCTTGAGAAGTCACCACTCTCCCGCCTCGCTCGGCTCGGCCCCACAGAAAACCATCCTCACACTTACCATGACCGAGCCTCGGACGGACGACACGCTGCTGCGGCGGCCGGCCCGGTCCCGCCCCAGCACCGGGCCCTGCCGAGCCGGCGCCGGCCGCAGCTACAGCTGGCCGCCGCCCGAGCTCTCCAGCTGCGTCCTGGGTCGCTTGACGGGCCGGCCGGCCAGCCAGCGGTCGGCGGCGGGCCGCTCGGCCGCGGCGCCGGCCGACCGCTCGCTGGCGCCCAGGCCGCTCGTGCTGGTCACCGAGCGGAGCCCTGAGCCCCAGCCGGCCCCAGAGGCGGGGCTTGGGAGCGGTGTCAGGTGCTGGTCCGACTCGCTGCTGACGGCCACGCTCGCCCCCAGCGCGCTGGGGGACGGGTCGCCGGTGCCCCAGGACCAGCGGTCGCGTCTGCCGCCGCAAGGGGCGTTTATGACGGGCGTCGTCGACTCTGTCCCGGCTGGGAAGGGCCGCTCGCTGTCCTCCGAGGTGCTCGTGTGCCTCGCGCGACCTGACGCGGCGCCAGGTCGCCTGCCGGCCCCTGGCCCGCCTATTGGTCGCTCGCTGAAGTCTGAGCCGCTGGCGGGCCTGCCACGGCCGCCTGGCCAGACGCCAGGCGGGTCTGTCAACCACGAACCACGTCCAGGTCTCCTCCTGGCCCCCTGTCCGAAGCCAGGGCCCGCGTCACCGCTCGACCACGTGGTGGGGCTCTCGCCGAGCCACGGGCCACGGACAGGTCGCTCCGCAGCTCCCTGGCCTGACCCCAACCTCTCACCACCTGCTGCCCACGCCGCGGCACTGGCACCGGCGCCCAGCCCGCCGGACGACCCGTCCCGCGGCGCGGCGGGCGACACCGTCGCCGGCCCCGCGCTCGCCATGCTCTCCGCTCCGGCCCGGGACGCCGCCACGGGCGTCCAGTTTGGCACCGCCCCGCCGCCGGCGCTGGAGCCGGGCGGCGGCCTGTCGGAGGAGCGCGTGCCGTCCTCGTCCGTGGCGGCGGTGTCGTCGGCGGCGCTCTCGTCGGGCCGCAGCTCGCGCCGCACGCGCCGCAGCAGCTCGTGCGGCTGCTCCGCGTCCAGGTCGGCCTGCAGGAAGAGCTCGACGGCGCGCCGGCAGCGCTCCTGGTGCTCCTCGCACTGCCGCGCCAGTTCCGGGTCGGGCCGCAGCTCGCGGCCGGCCACCAGCGCCTCCTCCACCTGCCCGGTGGCACACGGTCGGCGTCATGGCCGGCGGCCGGACGGCGTCACGGCGACGCCGGCGGATAGGAGCCGGCGATACGCTCTGCGGATCGTACTACACTGGGGCACTAAAAGCGCTCCGGAAGGCGCCAAACTTTGATTATAAGTTAGACAAAGTGTCCCAGTTTCATCCCAGTGTCATCATGTAGCATCAAATGAGCGTCGTACGTTATTGCACTATTCATGTGTCTTAACCCTATTCCCGGCAAGGGGGGGCCGAATCCGCCCCCTCTAATTTTTTTGCTTGCCAATTCCAGGGTTTTTGACGCAGCTTCACGAAGCTTGTTGACTTTTCCTAGCTATTCTTTTTATGTAATGTGACAAAAGTTCGCCATTTTTTTTTTGCTCAGGGGCGGAGCCAGGCAACGTTTTTGGGAGGCACCTCTGGCCATTTTGGCCCTGTTGAGAGTAAAAGGAAAATGACTATCAAAAGTAGCGTTTTTAAGATAGAACCTAAAACCTTCTATGGTTACATAGCTAAATAGTCTGGCAGCATACAAATACAATGTTATTCATCTGAGGCCACTTCACAAGGTCAGGTCAAGGTCAAAAATCAAAATTTGATTTTGTAGCAAATATTTTGGCGCTTTTTTCAAATGTCAAACCCAGAATATATATGATACAGTTGATATATATATGATAACAGTTCTCGAGATCTTGGGGGGTCGAATCCACCCCCCTGCCGGGAATCGGCCTTACCGCTAGCCCTCCGGGAATAGGGTTAATTACGTCATCAGAAAATGACACTATTTTTATAATTTTTTCTGTTATTGACACTATTTTTGCTACTCATTCATATCATTACTACATGGCATGTTGTACCATGATCGTAACACTACTATTTGGGCGTCAATTACACAATCTGCTGCACATCAACCAGCTGAATCTCAGACTTTTGACTCAGAACTTTGCGTCAACGGGCGCCTCCAGGGCACTTACCAAACCAACCCCAGTCGAACACTTCGGGTCCCGTCGGCAAAACCGGCTACGAGCAGCCGGAGACGGCCGACCAACGCAGAGAGGGTCCCGCTATAGAGCCCAGGGCTCTTTCAAAGCGGCTCTTCACTCCAGGCTGCGACCGTGTCCCTGCTCACGGCTCACCTCCTCCGCCCGCTGCACCAGCTCCTCGGGCAGGCAGGCGAGCCGGGCCGCCGCCAGGGCGTAGCTGCTGCCGGCCGTGCCGGTCGTCATCTGGTACAGAAAGGTGACGCGCCGGGCGTCCTCGTCGACCACCACCTCCGGGCAGACGGGCGTCACCAGCTGCGACGGCGGCAGCAGCGTCGCCAGCCGGTGCATGTGCGTGGAGACCAGCACGTGCGGGCAGCGCTGGCGGCGGCCGAGCAGCTCGGCCAGTGCGGCGGCCAGCAGCGCCGCGCCGTCGGCCGCCAGCGTGCTGGCGCCGAACTCGTCGACCAGCAGCAGGGCGCGCTCGGAGCGCTCGTCGAGCGCGGTGCACAGCTGCCGCAGCTCGGCCAGGAAGGCGGAGCCGGCGCCGACGCCGGTCAGCGCCGGCGGCGTGACCGTCAGCAGGGCGCGCTGCACGCCGAGCCGAGCCGCCGCCGCCGCCACGAATGAGCCCGCCTGCGCCATCAGCACGGCCAGCGCCACCTGGCGCAGGTAGATGGACTTGCCGGCGCCGTTGGCGCCGGTGACCAGCTTGACGCGGTCGCGGCAGCCGTCGCCGTCGCTGTGGAAGTCGTTGGGCACCACCAGGTCGGAGCAGAGTTCGAGTAGTGGGTGCCGGCTCTGGGTCAGCTCCAGCACGTTTTCGTCCACAAACTGCGGCGCAGAAGGTCCGAGTCACGCTGGGTCACGCGCGAGACAGTTCCGTGGGTAACCGACATGGGGTGCTCGTGTAAAATTAACATGCTGAGAACTCCTGGAAGTTATATATGACACAAACAGCAAGCTATGACAATTTAAAACGAGACGAAATTAAAATAAATCAAAACAAACATATGTCTGTAACATATGTAACAGTTTCCATTGGCAGTGCCGGTCCTGAACGCTTCTTTTCCATAATGTAAAACATCTTGTTTTTGATTTTTCAAAGTGTTCTTATCAACGAGGAATCTCTAAGCGACAACAGACCAAGAATTAAGAACAAGCTGAATTGTTACAACCAACACCCCACCTTGACCACGGACGTAACCAGGATTTTCCCCCGAGGTCAAATTTTGGGACATGCCTCTGGAATATGGGAAATTTATGGGAGATTTATATCAGTTTATAATTTGTATAAAATTTAAAGAAAATTTATATGGAATTTATAGGAAAATGCAGCAGTTTTATATATCTGACCCCATACTTAAGTCAAAAGAATACATATGTTTCTTTTTGCATCAGTTATGTTATTACTATTCTGTATTCGTGCGAAATCTTTATACATGTAGCGTAAACCGCTATGCACGGGGGGTATGGCCCTCATGCCTCCCTGACTACGTCCCTGGCCTGGACTAGCTGCTCCAACCGCCACCCCGCTCCCCGCGCCCCCTCCCGCTGCTTGCCTTTGGCCGGACGTAGCCGAACTCGGTGGCGGCGCGCGCCAGTGACATGACGGCGTCCAGCTCGCCGCAGAGCGCTGAGAGCTGGTGGATCTGCTCCGCGGCGGCCAGCACCAGCGCCGCCAGCCGCAACATCACACGCGCCTCCCGGTCGCGGATGGCCGTCGCCACGTCGCCGATGGCGGCGTCGAGCGCGTCGCAGCGCGCCGACTTGTAGAGGGCGCGGCCGCGGTCCTCGAACTGCAGCCGCAGGCCGGGCAGCGCGCGCCGCTCGGCCGCCGTCAGCGACCGCCGCCACTCGTCCACCATCACCAGGAAGCCGATCTGCGGCAGGAAGACCATGCTGCACGTCTGCACGGCGTCCGGCAGGCCGGCCTGCTCGGCGGCCATCTCGCGCGACAGCAGCTCCGGCAGCTCGGCGTACGTGCGCTTGTGGCGGTCGAGCGTGTCGTCGAGGCCCAGGTTCACGCTGAAGCGTCGCAGCTCGCGCGTCTCGGCCAGGTTGACCGTGGCGTGCAGCGTGTGCACCAGCGCCTGGACGGCGGCCGCGTCGGCGTCGGCGGCGCGCGCGAACAGCTCGACGCCGCGCGGCAGGTCGCGGCAGATCTCGCCGACCACCACGCAGCCGCGAAGCGCGTCGTACAGCGCCGGCCAGTCGCTCGGCCGCGGCCGGGCGTTCCGCAGCCGGCCGAGCAGTGGCGCCAGGTTGCGCACGCGCCGCAGGCACGACTGCAGCGAGGCCAGCACGTCCTCGCTGTCGGGCCGCGTGAAGAACTCGACCGCGTCCAGCCGCTGCTCGATGCGCGCGCGGCAGGCGAGCGGCTGCAGCAGCATGCGGCGCAGGCGCGCCACGCCCAGCGGCGAGCAGCACTTGTTCAGCACGGCGAACACGCTCAGGCCTTCGCGCGTCGTCTCCGCCTTGAACGAGGACGGGTGCCGGTCGGCGCTGAACACCTGCAGCGTCTGGAAGGCGCCGCTGCTGACGAACATGACGCCCTCCAGCGAGAGCGTCTCCAGCCGCATCACGGGCTGCCGGCTGAGCGTCTCCAGCGGCCGCCGGTCCAGGAAGCGCAGCAGCCCGCCGAACGCGCGGATCATCGTCGTCTGCGAGAAGTCGACGCGGCAGGTGATGAAGTTGTAGTGCGCCTGCTCGTCGCTAGATGTCTCCTCGGGCAGCTGGACGGCCATCACGCGGTGGCGGCAGCTGTCGGCGCGGAAGTCGCTGGCCGGCTGCAGGTGCAGGCGCGCTCGCTCGTCGTCGGAGCGCGGGTCGGCTCCCAGCAGCTCGGAGAGTCGCGCCAGCAGCCGCTCGTCCTGCCGGCTGCTGGTGATCACCTGTCGAGCGCGGTCGGTACAGTTAAAGGCCACGCGCGTCCCCCGCCCGCTAAACCAGCCGCAGCCAACACCCGGGCGAGCGCTTCATGTGACGCCATCGGATGCCGTGCAGAGCGCAGGGGAGCAACAACGTTTCGTCACGCAACAGCGCGCAGTCCAAACATGACGTAGAAGGTTTGGACTAATGAACTGGTTCTGCGAACCGCAGTTGCAAGTTAGTAGGACGAGGAAACGTCTGTCACGAAGAAGAAGAAGAACAAATTGCTCGCACGAAGATGTGATTGATTGGGTTATCTTCAACACCGAAAGCCTTCAGCCTAGACGAAGGAACAGCAAACGATTACGTGGAGATGTAGCAGTACAGTTTTAATGGACACGACGCAAGCTGGAATGCACCAACAATAATTCTATTCAGCATTATGCAAATATCTTGTTAGCGACTCTTGGTTTGTGTTTCTACTTTGTTTTGATTCGCTTTTTTCCTCGATATCCATATATATATCCAAAGCAAAATGATAACTCCTGACCCACGGCATACGCGAAAATCACGTGCAAACAATTCAAGACCCCTTACCCGATGCTAAGCAAAAATAACTTGTTTGAGTCACTCAAATCCAATATCCACGGACCAACCACCTCTTCGTTCCACGGGAATCTACTATTTTCAACAGCCCTGTGTGTGACCGTGAAGCTACATGCCCCGGGACGGCCAGCCACCCACCACCTGCCACTGCTGTGCCCATTAGCGGATGGCAAATGACACTAATGGTCACGTGTCCGGCAGCAGCACGTGGCAACAACGTAACGACCGACGCCACGGCTCATCTTCATGAATGTGTGTACCGTTAACGGCGATTGCCACCCTGCTAAGCGGCGAATGGTGCCATCCATCTAGCCAGTCGTGTCGCTTGGTCATTCACGTGGGCCCCATCACAGGCAACAACAGACGGGACTGTTTAGGAGGCCGGAGAGCACGCTGGAGGTGCTGATGGTGATAAAAGCGCCAGGGTATGGTCAGGTATGGTATCGTCAGGCTGTGTATGACAGCAGTAAGGCTGTCATACATCTAATGCCGCAAATGACGGTGGAAGGAATAAGATGCTCTGGGAGGCCCGGATCCGTCAACTTGTCGCCCCTGTCGGTACCCCTCCTGACAAAGTCTGCGCAGTGTAGGCAACTGGCAGCCAGCGGTTTTGGACCTTCCTCATAGTTTGCATGGCTGAAAGGTTCCTTTACAAACGCTGGAAACTATCCTGTAACTTAAGATTGGACTATTAACGGTATAGGATGACAACTATCACCATTCACCAACTTATTTGATTACGATGCCTTCCGAGCATAGGAGGAGATTTGTATCATAATTGTGAAATTTGGCATTAGGAGCGAAGGATGTACATCGCTATCTTAAAACATCCCCCCTCCCATATAATTTTCGCGCTTCTCCACATCTGCTTCCAGAGGGCCTCGCTACTCCATTTCATGCAGCATTCACACCCCAGCCGGGTGAAACTGTATCCCCAAATTGGTCAGGGCTACCGTGGCGTGGGCCACCAATCGCACAACGGGTCTCGCACCCCCTCTCCTGTCGGCGGCTGACCTTGTCCTCCCCCCCCCCCGCCGGGCGGGCCGCTGACCTGGTCGGGCTGCACCTGGCCGAGCAGAGCGCGCAGCTGGGGGAAGGCCGGCGCCGGGTCGGGGCTGTCGCGCAGCAGGGCCGCCGTCATGCTGAGCGCGTCGTACACGGCGGCCGCCAGCTGGCCGCCGCCGTACGCCAGGCTGAGTAGCGTCGGCGCGCCGGCCGCGCTCTCGTCCGCGTCCGCGCCGACGGGGGACGCGCCGCCGCCGCCGCCGCCGCCGCCGTCCGGAAGCACCTGCCGACAGCGCGTGCCGGGTGGAGCGCGGCCGGCACAGCTGGTCCAGTCGCATGGGTACTGGCTCATCAAATCGGCGGATGCATCAAATCGGTGGATGGCTCTGTCAAACTGGGGGCGTGGTCTTACGAGTATGACGCCATTGGCTTGGCGAGCTGACGCAACACTAGCGTGTTTAAAGGCCGACGAGTTCGGAATCGGCATCATGGGTGTAGTTCTCGTAATTTTGTGGACGCTTTCGTTGATCGTTGACCAAGTACCCTAAAAGTTTTGTGAATTTAACATGTGAATATGTTTTGGGTTGAATGTAGACTACTTTGACGCATTGCTGTCGCACGTATAGGAACAGCAAACAGCGACGGGTGTACGGGCCTCGCTTTTCCGGATTTGTTGCATAACCTTATCCTTTTACGTGAAAAATAGTGCCACAAAACCTGCGAGCCTGCCCCCGCCCCCTCCCCCCCCCCCTTCGCTGGGCTCCTACGCCGATAACGTCAACTGTAACGTTTATGACACCAGCATTTTGCCAACGGCCTGCGACACCGCTGTGAGTTCTCACTTACACTTGCAAAGTACTTCACAGTGAGAAAAATGATGCACTTGGAACATGAGGAAGTTGGGCTCAACGACTGAATTATCCCGGTGGCATTTACCATCCTCTAGCTGGCATTCAAAACTGGAGAAAGTGCTTGTCCATGGCCATTCCAGGCGCCGTTCATGAAGTCCTCACGATCTGCTTTCTTCATTCTTGACAATGACAATGCCATTAACACGTCACTTAAACGTTTAACCTCTTTTTGTTTCCTTCGCACTTATACAGGAACACCGTAGTAATACTGTGCAACTTCTTGAGCTCCCTTTTTGTTTGACCTTAATTCTGCTCATATGGCCACAATTTCAAGAGTTTTAAGAAATGAGTTATTTGGGTTTTGCTGCCATATACCTTTACGTCACGCAAAAACTTACCTGACCTACACGAAAATTGCTACGGACTCACCCGCCCATGTTTTTTTGTGTGCATCGGATGAAGAACTAGCTTTTTGTCATCTTCTAGCTGTGTGTTACAGAAAAGCGAGTTTAATCGGGTGTCGTAATCTGCTGTTAGCCAAAGATGTCACGAACATTTAGGTTTCAATGTGTAATTTGTCATATTTCATGCCTGTATCAATTTCCACAGGAGACACTAACAGCCCTTGTATGAGAGAAACCCGTCCAGGATCCAGCCGGAATCTGTGCACATTCTGTCTGTCGGAGCAGCGACTGGTAAGTCACTTCTCCATGCATATTTGTTGCCTCAGCAAAGGTATTGGCTTGGCATCGTGAGCAGTTCCTAGGCACAGGCGCGGGAGCTTACGGGGCCAGGGAGGGCTTCAGCCCTCCACTCGACTTTTTTGAAATTTAACACTGACCCGACGGGCGTTGATCGGAAAGAATTTGCCCAAAATGCCTCCCACCCCCTCCCCCCAACTGAAGAGGAGTTTCCGTTCCCGTGGTTCCTAGGTCGTAGGAATGCAAGTATTTGAATTGTTATTGGTCCCCATTGTCTCCCATGATCCAAATAATGGTTGGCCAAAGCAATAAAAGTAACTGCAGCTTTCCGCTGTGCCGAATCCCGGTTCAAGCGTGTTTCACTTGAAATCGTGGGACGTCATATGAAAATAACCAAAGGGCGGTGATCTTCTTTGCTTTGCTCCTGGCGAGAGGCTGTTTCCGCCTCTCGCTTACCCTACTTTTCTTTACAAACTAGGGACGGCGCGTTAATTTCAGCCTGCCCTGGAAATTCCATTCTACCCATACTCCTGACGTTTTTCCAACCCTTGCACCCTTCACTTGAAACCACAGCTCAAAGAGAATCGTCGAGATGGCTCCGTTCTGACGCCCCGCTCTCTCCGCCGGCAGAAGCAGCAGGAGACGGCGCGGACGGCGCGCAGTCCCGGCCCTCTGCCGCCAGCTCCGACGCCGCTGACGACGCCCTTCGACGCGGCGCCGGAGCCGGACGCCGGCGGCGCCGAGCCGACCCGCGACCCGTTCGGCTTCTGCGCGGTCTCGGCGCCGTCCGTCTTCTTTCCCGGCCTGGCGCCGTTCTCGCACGAGTTCGGCCGATGATGCGGCGCCGGCGGCGCGGCCGGCGCCAGAGGCCGCCCTGGGCGCGGAGGAGCCGTGGCGGGCGTGGGGCAGAGACCAGGGGCAGCGTGCCCGGGCTGCGGACGAGTGTAGAGGACGTGCGGACGAAACATGCGGTACGGCTCATGAGGATGAGTCGGAACGCGGCGGAACGATGGACTTGCGAAGGAAACCAATGTGTGGCAAAATGGTGTGGCGGAGATCCGGAGCGGGGAGCCTGAGGACGGCGGGACGGGACCGGCCTGGGCTGGCGCCGAACCTTCAGCATTGACGACTCAGCTCTGGGCTGAGACGGAGCGGGAGCCGTGTGGGCAGAGCTCGAGGCGCCCCGGCAGCTCCTGCGTGAAGTTTTTGTGAATCTACAGGTGATTCTGCCTTCTGGCTCGGGTCTGAGTCGGGCTGAGTCGTTCTCGTTGCCGACAAAATGAAAAAGTGCCGACGCGTCAATGGGAACCATTTAGAACTAACATCGGAAGCATTTAATTTAATCCGCAATATGTAAGACACTAATTCAAGCCCAACAATATGAGTAGCTGCGTAGAGAAACTAATTTACCGGTGGAAGTGACGCACGGAACGCAATGCAACGGACAGCAAAAGTCGGTTAATATGCTGGATCCGATTCTTCGTATAACCGTTCGTAAGTCAGACTCCATTCGACGGATGCAGATTATGTTCGAGCGCTCAATGAAGTCAAAAGTATCATTCATATCTGATTCATGGATCCTTGCTCGGGTCGCTTAGTGGAAAGCTGAATCAGACCACAAGTCATGTTGTGTGACGGCACGCGAGGCAGTCTTCCATGCGGTTGGTCTTCTGCTGGAGACCGTACGCGCGGGTCGTAGGTGCGTGGCAGGCGACAACAGCCGAACGGGTCGATGGCAGGCGGCAGTAGTGGGATTGACGGCCACTTTTTGTTTTGGCCAGCCACGGTATTGATTCAGAACAAAGTGGACCTCCCGACCCCGGCTGAAAATACTGTATTGTATAAAGACTGGGTCGGGAAAGATGCCGCCAGTGACGAGGCGCACTTTGGAGACCATTCCTTTTTCAGCTCAAACGATAAAAAGGGAAGAAATCGACCCAGATGGAACTTGTCTTGAAGAATGCCAACTTAACTTTTTTAGAGACACAGCTGTATTCAGTTCATAGATTTGCCTTGCGTTGAGTGTCATTAGGCCTCAGCCTGAAAGGTACGCCCGAATATCCCTGGAAAAATACTGAGGTTTACCAACGTGTTTATCAGATCTGAAACGCTTCGAAAGCCATTTTTCACAGAAGTTTTTCATGCGTCGTGAATCAGTGTTTGCTGGAGGCATACCCGAACAGCATGCCATAACGCAGCCATATCGCACGTGTGTTTGCCGTCATAAAATCGATAAAGTACATGGGCATGGGTCGGGAACTCGGTCCTGACATAATGGCAACGGCTGGTGTTAAATCAATACGCCAGACAACACAAGGGCGTTTAAAAGCATTCCCATGGCGAATAACTTATTGAATGCTTTGGACAAACCGCGAACGTTTGTTTTGTTATTTGACAGGGCGGTATGGGCTCGAAACGCCCCTTATATTCCGTTCATAACTCGATCTTCGTCCGCCAGTATAAGCTTATTTATGACTGACGACCAGAAGGCTATCTGTGAATACACTGGCAACTTTACACGTATGGTGCCCAGGCATGACAATATGCGAATGATCTGTAAACATTTTCTCATTGGAAACCGTTTCTTGTAGAAACGTTTTGTGGGATCAGGCATTCGCGCCTATCGTTGTTCTCGTAAAGTGTCGTGCCGAATCATATACATTGCCAATACTCGACGCTCCGAGCCCTTATTTATTGACTCATGAGTGACTCTCGTAATACGATCGCAAATGTCCGACATGGCTATCTGCGAGTATAGAGTTCTAGGAAGCAGTATATCGAGTAGAGCAACAACGGCTCTGCCACAGGTTCAAATCTTGGGGAAATATTAATTTAACACATGCACTGGAAGGGGCATTTTCGCGCCCCCACCTTCCTGTTTTTCTTGAAAATCTCGGAAACAGATCGGAGCTTGCCGCTGCTGCTTTGTCACATTGATGGTATTGTAATAACTCGTCGATTGACGGAAAAAAATCGGATATCGACTGGAAATATTTTTAAAATTTTAAGCGTGTGATGTAAAACAAAAACATAAAGGAAATAACGGTTGTCGTGGGCAAATGGGAACTTTGCGAAAGGATATGAAAGGGATGTACGTGAGATTACCGCTTGAACGTTATCAGCCCACAACATGCAAGGATAACTGAGGATGACTGATATACCAATACCAAAGCTAGGGTAAGTGACGGTCAAGGCCATTAAAGATCTAGGTCAGCCAGCTTGTGACCTGATCCGGATTTATTTTTCAACATATCGGTTTGTATGGAATATGTACCCAAACGACCAAATAAAAACATCACAACACAACACAACACAACACAACATATATATATATATATATATATATATATATATATATATATATAGTCTCGACTTCTGTTGGATTGACCTCGGAAAAAGATGTATTTTTCTACCGTTCGTATTTTTTGTTATTACATTCTTGACCCAAGCCTATGCATCGTCCAAAGTCAATGACCTCCCTTCACTTCATTTGGCTTCGCGGAGGTTAGTGAACGCTGAAAGTGACCAAATGTACCAATGTTGGTTACCTTCACTAAAGTACGCTAAATGCTGAGTTTAGCACCCTTGTGTACATTCAGACTACACTAGTATCCCGCGTTGCTCGAAATCTAATCTGCAAACATAAAAATGACGCCATAGATCATTGGGCTGATATGACTTCGACCCGAAATTTTCACTCAATACGTCAAATGAACGGAAATTGTCTTATGCCACGTTTTACTGCTGCAGTATGCGCCCTTTTCCCGTTCGTCCGAAAAGCCGTACGGTAGGGCCTGTGCAGGCAGAGTGTCCAAAGTTGACCTTTTTGACCTCATTTGACCTTGGAGACGTCAACCTTGGATCATAAGAATTGCACGCAGTGTTACTCTTTACGACCCTACCCCACCCTTAAAATTTCACTTCCTTAGCTTTTTCCTTTTCGAGATCGGGGGGGGGGGGGTACAAAAGTGTTCGCCCCTTCTACGGTTTGTTAGCGCGAAACTCCCCCTCTCCACTGCGCGTGTTAATGCTTGTTTGTTTCAAGAAATGTTTAAAATCATTAATAAACTCTGGAAGTCAAGATGATCGTTCATCAAACTTACGCTGTCATGCGTTCAAAGCGTCATGGAGTAGCTATAGATTCTTGTTTGTTCAAAGTACAAGTACTTGCGTTGTCGGACATCCCGATGACAATGCCGGGGGATGTGACGTAGTCAAATGGGCATCAAGCGATGATAAACGTATGCAAACAGATACCGAGTGGATAGCAAAATATGTCCTGATTTGATATGCGTCAGACGGAATATAACAGACTTGCGCGCGTTTTACATTGTGTCCGAAAGCACGGGCATTCGATTTTTAGCTGATGTGCTCCAGAGTCACTTGGCACCAAGACACCGCGCAGCACGAAGCAAAAAGAAAAAGCAGCTTATTTGTACTGGTCAACGAGATCCATCGTCGCAACGTAAAGTCAGTGCAGATTTCGCTTCAAAACCCGTTGCGCGGCCTGTGCAAAAACAATTTTTCACCTGCAGAAGTTTCTGAAAGACGAGTCTGAACTGCACCAAACTAAAAGACAAAGTGGGAGGATAAGGTCAAAAACAGCATCAAAAGGCATCGCAAAAGTCAAGTCTGTGATCACTAAGGACTCATCAAAATCCATTCAAAAGATTGCTTAGGAAGTCGGCACTAGTCACACACCGTTCGACACATTCTGAAGAATAGCCTCAGACTATTTCCTTACAAAGTGGTCATCTACCAGAAACTGGCTGAAGCCGGTAAACAATAGCGGATGGCACTGGCCACCTGGCTGAAGACGAAGACACACCTGACGGTCCACATCTGACACGTGCGCCAGGGTTATCGGTGAGGTGGCAAGGTGCGCAGATCTCTGCCTTCTACGAAAAAGGGGTCACCTGGAGCACGTGCTGTAAAAAGTTCCCTGATTGATGATTAAATGTGAACGGAACGACGCATTGCACAAATTTCCCTTGTTTGCTGAATCTTTTGCTCAGTGCATTTCTCAGTGACAACTGTCATTTCTATGCTATTGGCAAATGAAATCCGGACATATTTTTCCTTCACCCTGTGTGAACCTCATGCATTCTATATCCTTTTAGGCATCAACTTGTATAATAATCTTGCACACATACTGATGGTGCAAAGGTTTGCACATCGTAATTTTCTATCGACAAATAACAAATTTATCCCTCGTGGCATATCTAGAACACAGGAAGACTTACGGAAAGCCAGAAATTTAAACTTATTTGGTGAGGCTTTATTTCATCCCGTCTTAAAAAAAGGCAAAAATGAACGGAATCAAAACGCACAGGATACAGCAATGCATTGCTTGCGTGTGAACATAAATACATCACACCTTCTAGGGCACGTCACCATTTACATGAATAGGGGCATGAATACAACCATGAGAGAAGGTGCAATAAGCTTGGCTCCTAAATACGCAGTATAACTTTCCAAGCGGTGGAAGCATTGAGGAACCGGTGCGCTGATCGCCGCCTCCTCAAACACAAAAAGTGACCTTAACCAGGAGCATCGACCAGGGCTGTCTTTATGCAGTTATGAAGGGGTCTGAGCCCCTCCAGTGCTCATGTGGGCCCTTCCAAGAGTCATCTGAGCTCTCCCAATATTTTGCTGCACCTTAACCCGCGCACGACCGTCGGTCCGTTTCGAACATGGGCGACTGGGGGAGGGGCAATTGGCCGCCCCCCCTCTAACTCACGAACGGTTGGTTGCACGATAAAAAAATAAGCATACCGTTGGAAAGCTTGTGACGAGTAGAACTCGAAACTGGTCTCATTTTTAGTTTTAGATAATATGTAAGCAATTTACGCCCTATATATATGTTTTCTCATAGCCGACTGCATGAGACCGAGAAATGGCCTGAATCTCAAGGGCTGTGACTAAAAACGCTTAGAAAAAGGCACCAGGGCACAAGTAAACGTCCGTGGATGCCGATACACGTCTAATTCCCCCAAATTCCTTCAATATATACACCGAAACGTTGAGTTAAAGAAACGGCAATTCCCCCGTCAGCTGTCGGTATGCGCCGCTGCCGTATGCAGTATCAAATTGACGAGAACTAATTCAAGCGTTCCTTTATTTTCGCGAAAAAAGCCTATCTATGTAAATTTTATTGATATTAGTGATTCTTGTGATGGTTTTTCATGCTTACATTTTGGAAAATTGATTAGTTACCAATCTACAGAATTGGCGGAGCTTTATTCGCGAGAGCCTGTTTATTTGCAAAATATGCTACTTTTTCAAACTTTTTGAGGTTCCTGGTATTACTTACGTCTGTGCAAGCTAGTTCTGCCATTTTTTACCCATTCTGAGTAATTCATTGTCGATTTTGACGGTGGTACATTTTGGCTCACTACAGTTATTCGTGACCTGACCTCAGGCCAATGGCTGGAAGTCATTGATACTTTGCTCAATGACGGTAAGCAGGTACCTGCTTCACTCCACAATGAAAATGTTATGAAATATTCCGTCAATTTCCGAAAAAACGACATGTGTTAAAAATGGGCTTGACCTTAGCTCAATGACCCAGAGAATTCCAAAAAATCTGAGATAGGAGATTTGTTGCGTCTATCACGATTACTAATCCCTGAAAGTATTATTGAGATATCTTGTTTTGCGAAAAAGTTAGAGAGCGCTGAACTTTTTTGGACATTGGTCTGTTTGACCTGACCTAGGTCAGACACCTGACGTGACCTGAGGTCAAAATTTTGATACGAGATGTAAAATTGATGAAGCAAAAGGTACACGAAGTTTCGTGGCTCTTTGTTTGCACGTTCTCTCGCAATCCGAGAAAAACCTCAGGGGGCAGTTAACTGCCCCCCAGTCGGGGACGGGTTAAAAAATGAAACTAGACACATATAGGCACACATATATACATATATACATACCTATATATTTATATATATAGGTATATATATATATATATATATATATATATATATATATATATACGGACACATCCATATCATCCACTAGCCAGAGAAGAGGGGCAGCTAACATCCATCTATGCAAGCTAGTCTGCCCCTAAATATTTATTTCTCCCCGGTTTTCGGCCACTTTTTTCGTCATTTTTGAAAACTGGCACACGTTCTAAAAAATTGTTTTGAAGACAAAAAAGAAAATTTTCGATCCAAAAAGGGGGCCAACAAGCATGTTTATCCCGCCTTTCCAACGAAAGTGGGCAGTGGCCCCGATGGCTCTCTCAGGATCCGCCAGTGCATATATGTGCACGTTTTGTTTGAAGTTTGAAGACAAAAAAAAAACAAAAAGAAAGTAACAAACTGTCATTGGTCAGAATAAAGTGGTCTATGTTCGTTGAGCAATTTACATCTGTGGGTAGGTTAGGGTGGTGCTGTGCCCTTCCAATCATTTACACAAATCAGCACACTCGTGATAACTGCTACAAAATGGTCGGCGCCCGTTCCCCCGCTCTAATCCAGGCATCTTTCCGTCATTTTTGACTTGCTACACACTAAATCGCTCTTCTCGCAGGTCCTACATGCTCTTCGTGGAGTACCGACAGATATTAACATCTGGCTTGCAAATTTCAGATGGGATCGTTGCTGCGGAAACGGGGAAGTTTTAATTATTTCGTCATCTTCCCGCACTGTCTGAACCAAACAGAATCGCGTTATCCGCACGTACATATGACATTATTTCTCGGGCGCTAATCACTAGGGGATGACTCGGGTCTCATATTGTTCGACATCCCTATAGCTAGATGTATCAGGGTATCGATTTCTACTTACCGAGCCCCTGATCTTGCACGTAAATTAGTGGTGATTCATTACTTCCAAGCCCTCCGTGTGTACCACCACCGATTTTTACCAGCGTATTAAGCGTCCAGTGTTATTGGCTTCCTCGAATACAGCAATCGATTGTGCAGCAGCGGTGGTACGAGGGGAAGAATATGTTCCGTGCAACATTTTGTTGTAGCTTTAAGCTGTTCATGACTAGGTGACTTTCTGCACTTGTTTGGAAATACCAACAGTTACATGTGACCAGTCGCCAAAATCGCCATACCCTCATTTGGATCGGCCAATTAGTCTGGGACGGTCGCCCGTGCTGCCACCTGCCCGTCATCCAACCAGTGGCCTGAGCACTTATGACGTCACGCCTAGCAACCAGGTGAGACAGAACGTAAACAAAAGGGGCTGGCGTTGCTATGGGGGTCGGCGCGGTAAACGCGTGTGCTGCGTCGTGGCGTGAGGTTCGGGGAGCTGTCAGTCTTGGTTAACAGTGGTACTCGCCTCGCAGAACATGCTCGTCCAGGTGATGTGACGCAAGTTACCACTTGCCCGCAGTGCATTCGATTTTCGCGTCCGGTAGTGATTCTTCTTTTTGGAGCATGAGGCTGCAGTCCGATTCGTGAGCGCGCGTGCGGGCCCCTTTGGTGCTGACGCCGCGAGACGATGAGCGGGAAGCGCAAGCCTTCCGCGTCGTCAAATAACAACTCGAGTGATGAAGAGGATGTGGGAAGGACACCAGAAAAGCACGACACTTCGGACACGGGCTATGAGTCTGTGGGCTCACCAGGCAGCGTCAGCACAATCAGCGTGTGCAGCGAACAGGCGCTGGACGAACTACGCAGCACGCAGCTACCATCTGGACCCGGTCTCTGGCCAGGCGCCCGTGAAACAACCGGAGCACGGGCGAAGACGCAGCCCAAGAAGAAGAAAAACGTTCTGACGATCAGCCAACAACCAGAGGTCAAAGAAGAGCCCATTGTGGGCACGCCTAAGAGCCGTTTCAGGCGTGGTAAGTACATAGCCCAGTCCTGGGCGCTGGTGAATGAATGAATGATGTAAAGGAGCTCACGCCGTTTACGCAAATAATCTTGGAACGTTTAGTTCATTGTTGGCACTGTCCGGTAGTTGCAACAAAAAATGGAGCCATGGGCTTAACCCTCGCCGAACCAGCCTTCGGATCCACCTTCGCCGGGCTAGGAGGCTCATGAGAATCCCCCTCCACCAGATTTCGAGAGCTGTAAGTGTCCCACAGAAAACGTTAAAACACGGTCGGAAGGTCTCTGACAAAACTAAAAGAAGCCAGATTTCTCCAATAAGGCCAATACTAAGATCACCAAAGGCCATCTTAGGCCAAATTACCGTGTTCACATGTTTTGCAGTCCACATTTTTTGTTGGTAACCGAGGTTTCTACATGGCTCTAAACGGGTGAACAAAGAAGGGGTGGATAGAAAAAGGTAAACAGTAAATAGCA
Organism: Capitulum mitella; assembly: GCA_030062745.1. Taxonomy (NCBI): domain Eukaryota; kingdom Metazoa; phylum Arthropoda; class Thecostraca; order Pollicipedomorpha; family Pollicipedidae; genus Capitulum; species Capitulum mitella. Next base: position 3,117,604 of record CP099849.1, on the reverse strand, counting down.
AACCTGATTTTACCTTTCTGGGACGGAAAAAGGGTTCCTGAGGCCAAATTTGACCATTTCGGAAAATGAAGGCAAAAAATCGTCCTTTTGAGTCCCGTTTTTCCGAATGTTTAATATGTAACTGGGCTTTAACACGCCGTAAATTTGTCCGGCACTCATATAGGGTCTGCAGCAGTCATATCGAGGTCAAACAGGTTCAACGTAGGTCGAGGTATTGACGCCAATACGTCGGGCGTTTCTGGTGTCTGTTGCTCTGACACTGCGTCTGGTGTCTGTCGGTTTGGTATCTGAGACTCTGCGACGTTACCATTGATCCGACTCTGTCAAGCACGTAGCCAGAATTTTCCTCAGGGGAGGGGCAAAAGTCAAGTTTTGTCATATGCCACCGGCATATGACAAAACTCATCGGAAAAAGCAATAATTTCACGTAACTGACCTCATTTTTAACCCACAGGAGTACATATAATGTTTGTTTTCACAACATATATATGATCGCTATTCCGCATTCGTGCGAAATTGCTATATATCTCGCGTAGACCGCTTGGCTCGGGGGGGGGCATGACCCCATGGCCCCCCTTGGCTACGTCCCTGGACTCGGTTCAGCATAAAATTCAGTTACAGCAGATCAGGGGCGTCGATTTCTGTAAGCGATTTGGGGGGAGCGAGCCATCGGAGCCCTAGGGGTCCCAGGACCCCTGAAGTGTTTGAAAGGGGCCCAACGAGGTTAGAAAATTTCTTATGAAAACCGAAGGTGTCACCAAAATGTTTTAAGAATGGTAGACAGGAGGAGACAGAAGGTGAATAGAGGTACCAGGCCTTAGAAGGACCCCTGTCGGCTCAAAGGGTCCCCAGTGTTGGCCTGTAGGAGCCCCCCTGCCAGTCTGAGTGGGCCCCCCGTCAGCCTGTAGGGGCCCCCTGCTGGCCTGTAGGGGCCCATGCCGGACTGTAGGGCCACCTACGATCTTGTAGGGTCCCTGCTGGCCTGCAGGGGCTCCTGCTGGCCTACAAGAGCCCCATGCCGGCCTGCAGGGGCCCCTGCCGGCCTTCGGAGAGCCCCTGCTGGCCTATGGATGGACCCCTGCCGTTATATGGGGCCCTGCCGACCTGTAGGGATCCCTACCGGTCGGAAATGACCTGCCTCCCATTACTGGCCTCCTGTCGGCATGAAAGGACCCCTGCTGACATGTAGGGGCCCTTGCCGTCGCCTGTCGGGCCCCCTAACGGCCTGTGCAGGGGCTGCCTTACGGCCTGTGGAGGGGCCCATGGTTTGTACAGAGGAGCCCCTGATGGCCTGATGGCCTGGCATGTAGAAGGGCCCATGCAGCTGTGAAGGCCCCGCAATAAAAAATGTTTTTGGTGCGATCATCGACTATCAGAGAAGAGCCAGTTGGTTGCAACTAATACCGTATAGGAACGGCAAACGTCCATTGTCGTGAAATTTTCACTGGCTGTATTTACTCAGGGGCCCACTCATAGGACAGGGATTTACCATTGATCACGCACCTCGCATCGCACGGAATTTTGGGCAGTCTTTGCCTGTGCTGCGAGTTTTCTGTAACATAGTATGTTAATATTTGTGTCCAGGGGGCTGACATGAAGTGAGGAGGCCCACCACCGGACGAGGGTCCCCCGAATTTTACGGCTGGCTGCACCCCTGGGCCGGACCATGGGCCCGACAACCTAACCTCCTCCAGATGTGGGCTGCTCAGTGGATTTAACCCACGTCAATTTGGCAAGCGGAGATTTACAAGTTGTTTTGCTATTATTCATCAAATAAGAAATCGCATACAGATGTATATACATATGTATACGCGTAGGAGATGGAAAGACAGATGCATCACTTAACAGGGGAGTAGCCAGGATTCCGCCCGGAGGGGGGGGGGGGCAAATCGGATCAAGGGGCCCGTAACCAATGGGTGCCCTCGCCAGGAGCGGATCAAAGATTTTACCAAGGCGGGGGGAGGGGGTGGAGGCGAATGGTCAGCACGGGCCCCATTGTTTTGCGCCGCAGATATGAAAAATGATGTAATTTTGCTTTTTGCCGTATAAAATAACCGCAGAAATTCAAACGCGTAAGCTTATTTGAGAAAATTCCGCGTTTCGTTCCCAAACAGAGTGGGTGAAATATGACAAAAAAGGCAGTATTTTAGGCGGTTCCGTCCCTCCCTCTATTTAAAATATCATGCCTGTATGCGGTCCGGGAGTCCGTCTGCCCCCCCCCCCCTCACCATCCCGTAGCTTCTGTTTTTTTGTCAACTCAGTTTAGGTTCCCTCTTGCAGTTACAGGGGCACTTTTGGTGGTCTCGGACCGTCTGCCGTGCCAGGACCCTCTAGTGGTCTTAGGTTCCTTTTACAGTTTCCCGTGTTCTGCGGGACGCCTCAGGCGCTCCTTTGACAGTTCCAGGGGCACCTCGGACAGTCTCAGGGACCAATCTGGCAGTTTCAGAGACGTTTGAGCCGTCTCGGGCTCCTTCCTGTTGCCCCTGGGACGTTTTTGCCGTCCAAGGAGCCCTGAGGCATTAAAAAAGGCCCTCTCTCTGACATGATAGACGTGCTTATGGCAATCCTCCAGGTCCTTTGGCTGATTCTGGAGCAGTCTGGACGTCTCAAGGTCTAGTAGTTTCATGGGCTCTTCTGGTCGTCTCAGGAGCCCCTGTTGCTAGACTTATAGTTAGCAGTCTCAGAGGTCCCTACAGTAGTCTTAGTGGACCCTCTGTGGTCCTGGATACCCCTCTTATCGTCTCTGGGAAGCATTTGTCATCTCAGGGACCCTGTGGCACTTACAGGAGACCTTTTGGGATTTTCAGGGCCCCTGTGCAGTGTCATAGGACCTCTGAACGTCGCCGGTGGTACCCATGGCTGTATCAGAGGTCTTCCTCTGTTACATGAGGTATATCTGACAGTCTTTTAGGGCCTCTCTGGCATTAACAAGGGGCTTTTGTTGGCGCTTCAGGGGTCTCACTGGCAGTCTCAGGGAGACCTTACCCTGAGGAGACCCTTACCTTACAGAAGCCCGCTTATTACACTGGGGACCCCCTGGCCGTCCAGAGCCCCCATAAAAGCTAAATACCGTCTCAGAGGCCCTCTAATCGTCTTTGCTTCACAGGGCTCTCAGACCTTTTCGGCGGCCTCAGGGATCATCTGCGGTGTACGGGCCCATCTTGCCGTCTCAGAAACCACCTGACCTTCCCAGGGGCCCCTGACAGCATCAGGAATTCCTCAAGGTTCCCAAAAGGCCATTATAACCCATTTGTGTCTCCTGTCAAGGTTGAGAAGGCCACCGACGAGTCCCCATTCAGGGGTCCCCTCTGGCTGGCCAGGGTCTCCTTATGCCGTGCTAGGAACCTTCTTAAGTTCTTTCCGTCTCAGGTGTTTCCCTAACAGGTTTAGCGGTCTCATGGACCCTTTGCCGTGTTGGGACCCTTTGCGGTCTTAGGGGCCTTTGAAGACTTTCAAGGGCCCTTCTTTCCACCTTAGGGTCATCTTACTGTCTCAGGGTCTCATTAACCCTCCCGGAGGCCCTCTGACTACATCAAGAACCTTCAGCTTTTTACTCACAGTGCCCCCCCCCCCCCCAGGGACTCAGTCCTCATCTTGGCCGTCTCATGGGCTCTATGAGCAATCTGGAGGTCTCAGGGACACTGCATTGCTGGGGCCCTGTTTTGGTTTCAGGGGCCCTGTGGGAGCTCCAGGGGCCCTCTTTGCGTCTCAGAGGTAATCCAACCCTCCAGGAGGCCTCCCTCACTGCATCAAGAGCCTGTCAGGTTCTTATAGAGACCACGTGAAGCTCATACGGGGCTCCTTCGGGGGTCCTTTTAAGTCTGGCAGGGGCTCTTCTCAGGCCTCAGGGGGGAGAGGGCAATCATCCCAATTGCTCCCCGTTTGGATCCACGCGTGGCCGTCGTAATCATTGGGGCCCCATGTGGTTAAGATTACTGTCGGTTTGTAAAAGGACCCCGCTGAGGTGTAAAAAGGGCCCATGCTCGCCTGTAAAGACGTTCCTGCCGACCTGGCGGGTGCCTCTGACATGTCGGCAGGGATATCTTTACAGGAAAGCAGGGGCTCCTGAATGATTGAACTGTAGGCCAGAGGGGTCACTGCCTGTTTGTAGAGGGCACCCTATCCGCCTGTAAAAGGCTCCTGTTGACCTCTGGAGGCAGGGGCAGGGGCCTTCTCCCAGGCCAAAAGGAGGTCCCTTCAGAGGCTAACAGGGGCCGTCCCCAGACAAACAGTGAACTCCCCTACAGGCTAACAAGGACCCTAAACGCTCATTCAGACCGCGGGCCTCGCTTCATAGCTCACAAAACCTTGCATACTCGGAGTACGTATTCTTTAGGCTGGTAAGCCCTCTTTAATGCTTAAAATATTCTAATTTTGCCGTAATTGTCTGTTTCGAACAGTGCAAGACGGGCTGCGGGCGCCTCACACTGTCCAAAGAACTAGGGCCTTCGGCCCCGCTCGGCCGCTCGGCCGCCAGGGGGACCGCTTGGCCTCCAGGGGGCATGGCCCCTTTGCCACCCCTGGCAACTCCACTGCCACTTCATGCTCTGTTTCTATACTTTCTGCATATCTTTTATCTATTGCGGCCATTCATTTCGTTATTATTGCCCATTTCCCTTAAAATCCGGCGGAAAATAATAGGATTGGGCCTTAAGTCATTATTGGGGGAGGGGACCAGGATCCTCACAAAAGAATACAAATCGACACCCCTACATCAGATCATGTAATATGCCTTCTGCATCATGAAATCCGTGCTTCAGAGCATTGTAACGTAAGTCGCTCAGGTATCGGGGGCAGTCACGTGCGCAGTGTAACTGCGTATTGTTTGGCGGGAAGATATTTTTGCGAAGTCAAGGGTTCTTATTTTGGCGACCAAAAACAGAGGACTTGGGCGGTACAAACTTAAAGAAGGAAGGTATTGGTGTTGTTCTTATGGGCTGTGGCCATGCAAAGTGCGTTTGCATCGAAAGCAAACATTATATTCCGAAAAGTCAAATCAGGTCAGCCTGAGTATTATGGGACTCGGTCACCCTTGGTTAACACGCTCGTATCACATATCAGATTGTCCGAAGCACACATGACCACCAATAAAGGACACTAAACCAAAGAATTGCACATGATTGCAGGTCTAAAAATTCAATATGGAACATGGCCTGATCCTAGGTCACGTGTCATGGGACACCGTTATGCATACAAACGATGTGAGAAGCACCAGAATACATACCCAGGCTTCAGAACCGTCGAACTAGTCTCACCATTTCAATAGCAAATGTAAAAAGGTGGAAAGTTTAGCTGACCAAAGGTCAGTGACCTAGTGAGTTAGCAGAATCATTATACAAGTCAGATTCTCTCAGTATGGCAAGTTTCATGTCAGTCGATGCATTTCGCAAAATGTTATGCCGCTTTCATTTCTGACATGGTCGTAGTTGATGTGTACGGTGTCAAAGACTTGAGGTGATTCTGAGCTGAAAAATTGCCAAAAGATGTAAAAAGATACATAAAATGGTTCCCGAAGTTTCGTATCTCTGCACTTTTTGTTTCTTGACTAGCCTCAGAAAACTGGAGAGGGGTCCCATGAACCCTCCCCCCGGACTCGGTCCAAGCAGAAGATCCTGTCGCACGTAAAGTCATGTCTGAGGGCAGTGGCGCACTCGAGATTTTCTCAAAGAAAGGCCGGACTCAGGGTAAACGTAATCAACCCCTCCCATAAACGGATTTCAGCTACTTTATTTCGAGGTCGAAGTAGTCAGTTCTTCTCGTGAAAAGTGGAAAGTTATGTTTCGCGTGAAGCATGGTACGAATTATATTGTCATGGAATATGGCTGCCCTACACGTCAAAACAGCAAACCTATTTCCGTTCGTGAGAACGTACCTCATAAAATGGCACGCCCCGAAAAACAAGCCCTCCAAAAATAGGATTTTAGCCACTGTTCTTCAATCCTGTCGTTTCTGCTCTTTTCGTCAAGAGAAAAGAAAATAGTTGCTAACCCCCCCCCCCCGCACCTTGGGCCTCTAAGTTATATCTAAGAAAATGTATATCGCCCCGGGTGTGTGCCTTTGCCTGGAGGCTGCAACTAATCTGTCGCAGGAAGAAATGCACAAGACACAAACCCAGCGACTGATCCAGGATATTGTTGCCGGGGGGTTAGAAGTGCTTGACATTTTTTTATAAGGGCAACGAAGTCTCGCCGAAAAAGCCCCAAAGTCGATCGTAATGACGCCTAGATTATGCAGAACGTCTAGTTTGTCAAGATCAAAGCGCACATGAGCTTTCAGTAACACAGGGACGCCTTGTTTACCGAAGGGCGCTGATGTCCTATCACGGGGACGCATGATGTCACGCATGCGATAGGGCGCATTTGTACGAACGAAAGTAGTCTGTAAATAACTCTCATGCTTTAACGGCCTTGTCGGGTTTCACGCTTGTCGCCTTTATTCGCCTTCGGCGTGTAAAAGCGCCAAAATGCCACGGTGGGAGGCATTTCGCTTCCACTTTGGAGCGAAGGCACTTCGTTACTCCTGGATTCCTACCAGCATGAACCCTAACCTTTCCGTATCGCCACCCTCAGACCAGCCGCGGTTCCGATGAAGGGTCCCAGTTTATGACTGAGAGCACTGGCAGATCCAACTCGTATGCTAATGGGGGATCTCCCCGTAAGTCGTCTTTATCCGTAAAGAAGGCTACCATAGTAATCATCAGTTATCGCGCAACAGGAGAAAGACTACGCCGAGGCTCAGCTCAAGGTTACCGGGAGGTGACGTTATCAAGTCAGGTATTGGTAACAAATGTTCTACAGATGTTTTGTACACGTAGCCGCGGATGGTACATCGCAGGGTACCGTTTTAATTTTGGACATCCATCCATTGGTGCGCAAAATAACAAAAAGGGGCTAAAGCCTCCCGTGCAGGTGATGGTGAATAGCGGAATATTAGTGAATGCTGTGTTCAATTCAAGGTCTCTGATTGCATCTTAGCTGGAGGGGAATTTCCCCGTGCCTGATGAAAGCCCCATCCCAGTGCAAAAAGGGATGGAAGCTATTGCCTTCATAGATTACTTGCGTTCATTGTTCCTTTTTCGTTGCTTGTCATTTGAAAATATTTATTTCTTCGTACTTTTGAGGCTTCGCTTGTCCTAGACCTGGTATGAACAGTATGACAGCCAGTTGTTGTTTTTCATGGTGGTGCATCAGGTACATTAGTTTCTGCATTTCATTTCGACCATCTTTGCGGCCTTACGATATATAAATTTGCGAGCCAGCATCGCCGCCAAACGGCCGCTCACGGGCCAGACCGTTCAAAGACATGAACTTGGATGCGCCAGCTACGTCAGTAGCGAAGACAGTCGACATCAGCAATCAACATGTATCAGTCATGATTAATATTTGCGCACAATGGCATCACGTCATCATCTTAACGGTAACAGCAAGAGGTAACTGTCGCACGATGTGTAGGTGCTAAAGTTGAATGAAAATACTAAAACAAAAAATTAAAAAGGCAACTACTACAACTCAACGTTGTATGAAAAGGAAAATCGCGCGCCTCCGCCGCGCCAGTTTTACAGGGCGTGCCTATGCAAGTATTAATTTATTTGGACATCAGTATTCGGGCTATATCAACAGTATTAACAATTTCAGTTTGGCATGAAGTGCAATAAAATGCGCAAAAAAACGCTATGCACGGTTCTTTTATCCCAGATTGCGCCCCCCGCCCCCAGTCAGAATCCCATATCGCAGGCTTGGTTTAGTTGAAATCCATGGTGACGCCTTCAAAAACCTGGTGGAACATTAGTATTCAGTACTTCACGTTTGCCGATATCTCCGCCAGGTGACCTTGAGTGGGGCTTCCTCGTGGAGTCTTTGGGGGCGCGGGCAGGTATTTGCTTCAAAATTACCGTAACCGTCCAAAAATGCAAATTTCTTCCGTATTTCGACCACTGAGTTTCGCCGTTTTCTGAAAATGAGCATTTATACGTGCACATTTTCATTGCGAAAATGCAGTTCTTACAATGCTGGGTCGGAAAATGGGGGCTAAAATGCATTTTTATTCCGTTTTTTTCCGATTTAGGGGGTCATGGCCCCGATGGCCCTCCCAGGATCCGCGAATGGCTGAGCGTGGTATCTTTTGGCCAAAAGAGCTCTTGTGGGAATCTCACAAGAGTCCTTTTGGCCAAAACGTATCGCTTTTAGCCACTCGCGGATGTTTCGTTGCAAAAAGGACACGTTGGTGTTGAACGGGAAATTTTAGGCTGTCACGAATGCAATTTCGTCTGATGATTTTGGAGTGGCCGAGAACCTTTTCAAGGGTCATGGGTTTTCACCGGGGTTATGGAGGGGCGGGTAGGTGGGGATCCGTCGTTTCTCAAAAGCAGTTGATTTATCAACCAGTTTCAAGAGAATATAGAAAGCGTGTACAGGAAAGTGTAATTAAACGCCTGTGCATGAATTAGCATCACAGATATAAGGAGGCAAAAAGGAGATGATACTCGGTGGTCTGAACTACAGAAGTTCCAGTAGCGGTTACATAGAATGTGAACGAATTTCACCCAAATTTTCGATAAAGGTATTTGCAAGTTTAAGATATTTCTCAATACGTTTTTTCTCTGTTTGAAATGGTTTTGTCCCTCCAGAAAAATGTTTGGCGTCGCCTGGGAACAAAAAGCATCCAGTGCAGTCGCCTACCCATTCTTCAGATTGTGGTTACAGGCACGGAACTGGCCATATGCAGCATCGGTGAATGGAGGGCAAGGTCTGAAAGTGCAGGAACTCCGAACTATTAAAGATAAATCACGCATCAGAGGCGAATCATCTGAAATCTCCATTCAGAATCCAGTCTCCTTTTAAATTCATAGGACTGCGCTTTGAAGCCACAGTGGATTAAATTTCCTCTGAAGCTGTTTTTGCGAGTCGTTGGCGACCAAAGGGATCCACCCCTGATGTGCGTGTTATAGGAAATAGGTATCCACTAAAGGAGTCAGGGCCCGTTTCACGAATGCTGTTTTGTATACATTTGCGGTGAAAATTTTGTCCTCCAGGCCTCTCATCGGAGACTTGGCTTCCCCTAATGTTTTCATTGTGGTTTGATAGTTCAGAGGGCGAATGAAATTGGAAGCAAGCCACCGCCTCGTCAAGGGATCCTGGACCCCGAAGAGACGTACCCGAAGAGACGTACCGAACCTTAGAGAAGATTTTGGGTCCAAGGAGACATTTTTCACGCGATGTCGTGTCCTTAAGGCTGAGAAGAAGCGCGAAAATTGATAGCGCACCTTTTATATAGAGCGGATGCCCTGTTGTGATCGATTCCATTGAAATCAGAATCACCTCCGGAATCGATTCCGTTCCGACCACAGTCAGAATCAGAATTGACTCCACTCATAGGTGTCATACGTTTGGGAATCAAACCAAACAGGTTTGGTTTGATTTCGTTTGGGACCTGTTCCGAACAAGCTCAGGGAGGTCAAATTGACCCCCACCCAGGCGCGTGTTAATCCGATCTGATAAATGGATCTTGGAGGAATCGGTTCCGGGATGGACTCATCCCATTTTGAGTTGTAATCGGAATGGATTCTGTTTCAGAAAACCGCGTTGAGTCAGAATTATAATCGATTCAGCAAGTCATGAGTGAAATTCAGAATCGATTCTCCCGAAAGTGGTATCAAGCACAAGTGTGGTACCCGCACAATGCTGACAAAGCGCCTTTGCCCTTGGATCTGAAGGGAAGCAAACGTGATGGCGTGGCGTTTGGTCGAAATCGGGCCGCTGAGCCGGTGGTCAGGGAAAACCCTAGGCGTGAGACATAATTTCCGGCCTTTGAGCGGGGAATGGGCCTATCTGACTGGAGAATACGGAACTGACGGACCACAAGCATGCCAATCAGCAGTGACTGCCTGAAAAATTAAAGCTTTCAAATGCCGGAGCAAACCTTGACGCTGAACGTCGTTTTGAGTCTATAGCGCTGTTAAGCAGACCTGGATTTGAGTCCGAGTTGAATCGAATTTTAGTCTGGACTCAGAAGTTATTCGGCTCGCACTGACTTGAATTGATTCTGTATTTTCCAAGTCGGATCCAGATTCACAGAGTCACAGGACACGGCATAACGAATCAGACTGAGGCTCGCGATATTACGAAGGAATGGACTGGGACTCAAAATCGAACTGAAGAAGTTTGACCTAGACGAAGGCAAACCAGAACCAGACCTCACTTAGATATAGCTGATTCTGAATTACGCCTATATTCGTACGCATCAACCTTCAAACAAATGAAAATGACCGCGCCTGGCCTTGGACAGGCTGACTGCTACAGACGGCATGCACATCATAATTATTCAGCTGAAAACTCAAATGACATGGCACCACAATAATAGGAGAACATCAAGGAACTGTAATTCCCCGTATCCTTGTTATGACGGTACCTAGGACTGCCCTTCGCATTGCGAACCCAGATTCGGAATGCTCTCAGACCTTTTTGTTCCGGGCTGGGACTCTGAACACGGATTTTTGCTAGACATGGCACGAATCGAAAGCCGAAATCATCAGGAAATGCTGAATCGAGTTCAGACTCGAACTCAAGGCATCCGAGCTCAGACTTGAATCGGACTCACTGTTTTTGACCCAGGCCTAGGTCTGGTATTTAACCCCCAGTTAATGTCCTGCCGGACACAAGTGCAGCAAAACCGTTATTTCGTCTTTCGTCTTTCACAGTTAACGTTTTTCCTCACTGGACCCCAAACGACGAACGCATCGCCCGTGGTGCGCTGCTGTGGAGCCTGCCACTCAGGCGCGCCACACGGCACCCAGGCACGCGATGCGTCCCGCTGGGGCCTGTCTTACAAATCGAGCAGGCTAGGCCGCAACGCTGGACGTGGCGTTGCTTCCTGCTACGACTCGTTCACTGGTTCAAACGGGCCCGCAGGGAACGCCTGGGTTACGAAACACTTAGTCTGGGGCACGAAACACCATCAGTATGGGATGATGATGACATGCATCATCACAGGTACTTTTGTGAGTTTATTAAACCTCAGTAGCTGCATTAGTGACTGCATAGACATCCAGGCGTCGTATGTTGGTTGTCGTGCAACCGGTCTTCAAGCTGTCGCGGCTGGTGCCAAATTCAGGAGTTGCCGTCATCTGCTACCCATGGCTCGAGACTGGTCTGTATGGCGAAAACTGTACGGTAGCTGTCACTTGGCGTGTTTCATTGGTCACGTAACATTTGGCCATGCCGTACGTTGGCTTACGGACCAGCCATTCTCTCCGAACAGATGCACATTCTCGCGAAGCTGGGTTTCGCACGTGACGTTAAACTGTCTGCTGGCGATGCAGCTCTGGCCGAGCTGCTCTTTCGATCTCGCGGCCACTGATGCACTGTAGCCAACTGCCACCAGTGTTCCGGCCTACCCAGACGGATGCCGTACAACTTCTACTGGTTCCCGGGTTTGACCGCGGGCTGATTGTCGGTGAGCCAGACGGACGACGTTTCGTTGGTGAGGAATCGGTGAGATGCAGACCGTCAGGGAACTAAGTCAGGCAGTGAGGGGCGGCGTCGTGCGGGCGGCCGCGGTCGTGGGCGGCCGTCACGCCCGCCCCCACCGCTGCACGGCCGGCCGGCCGGCGGGGCGGTGAACCGGCCCGATCGATGTGTACCATTGTCCGGCCCAACTGCATGCTGGCGGCTACCCGGTGGGAATGGGGGGGGATGCACCAAACAGGGGCACTGGACGAGGCGCGCGTCCGCTTGTCTGGACGTCAGCTGTAAAAAAAATAGAAAAGCAGTAACAGACAGCCCTTCTGAGTCGCGCCTCTGATTGTACGAGCTGGGACTGACGAGTCGTGTCCGCACACGAAATAAAATGAAAAATGTTCAGCGTGCGCAGAAAGATGGCTGCGGCATGTGTCGGTGGGGAAATATCCAGACTTACGTAACGCACAGCAGTGAGGCTTTTTCGTCGAGTGCCTTGCTGTTTCGTAAATGAAGCCCAACTAACTCTGGGTGCCGAGTCGTTTGGTTCACTCTAATTAGGCAGAGGGCGTTCTTTCATTATTCACGCATACCGCTACTGCGTCATTTATAAGTCGCTTTTGGTGCACCCGAAACGCCTGAATTGTGTGGCATGCCAGTAAATATCGCCAGCTGCGATGCCGCCTGAAGTGCAGGATAGTTTCTTTTATGTTAGTAGCACCGGTAAACATGCTAGTTCCCCAACTTGAATAGCTGCCAGTGTCATTCTGAGAGCTTTGCGATGGCTTAATTCGTGGTAAGCTCATATTGCTTATTGTTTAACAGTTTTCTAATCTGAAACGCTCGAATTTCGCCGTCATGGAACGAAAAGGATGTGAGTAATACATGTTTAATGGAAGGCTGTGCCTTGAGCAGGACTTGTCCCGGGTCTGGTGCGAACGGAATGATTGAAAGCCTTGGACGGGCCTGTCATATGTTGGAAGGTTACGAGGTTTCTGAAGCGTTAGCCTTTTGAACGTCAGGGATGATGACGACAACCTTGGCGTATAATACGTTATTCCGGCATTTGCAGTGGGATGAATTGTTGATCGACGCGGTCCTAACCATAACTCGACTTGTTGTCCTGCATGCTGTTTCAGAGCGCTTGTTCCAAAAAAAACTGCTCCATTGCGTATGTTCTTGAATGTGAAATCATTCAGCGCTGCCAGTGGCCGCTTCGAAGTACTTCAGCAATGCCTAGTTTTCCGGTGTTTCGAATTTTGAGTCCGTGGTAACCCGACTCTCTGCCCTCAGCAGGACTTACAGTGCCGTGATTTCTTCCCACAGCAGATGCTCAAGTTTCTGCGAGAACGGGCCGGATACTGGTGCATTCACGTGGTAAACACATTTTCTGCCCCGACCCCCGGCGTTACAGCACCGTTTCCCGCCGACAGAGCCGCTGCCGATGAAGATGCGGGCACTGCCGCAGTCGTTCTGGCAGCAGCCCAACACGAACAGCATGTCCCCCAGCAACGGCTCGCTGCCGCCGCTTGTCACCACGTCCAAGGATTCTCAAGACGTAAACGGTGAGTGGAAACGCAGCCAAATTTGACGTGGCTGCCGGTGCATGTGGGCGAAGGCAGTGTTGGACGTCTTGAAGAGGTGGTGGTGCTTATGAAGCCATGAAAACGTTGACTTGACGTTGAATGTGAATCTCATGGTTGCATTGCGTTATGAGGCTGCAATGGTTTCCCCTGAGATCCCTGAAGCATTAACCTGGCGTTTAATCATTCTCACCATTGTGGCTTTACTCAGATATTCAGTCGTTGGGGAAAATCAGGCTTGGTTGCGGCAATTTACGCCATCGGCAAGCAAGAATTACTCAGAGTCGCCGAGTGCTTTGTTAGTTTCCGTTCTGTTCCAATATGGTACGATATTGTGTGTTGCTGTTTGTTGTTTTATCCACGTCGTTTATCTATGTTGTTTTATCCACGTCGTATCCACAATATCGTCACGCTGTTGCGATACTGTTGTTTTATCCACGTCGCGGACCAGAATCAGGCAATTGACTAATGACTATCTCCGTTGAAGCTCGGATCGCGTCGTTCAGTGCAAAAACGTCGCCATGTCTTTCCACCCCTGGCGGCTCCTGGGGAGGAGCATCTGGGCCACAGCCCCTTTTTCGTGGGATAGGGTGGGCCAACATGTCTTTTGGCCCCTTTTTCGAACGAAAGCGTGTTTATTTTCGAGTGGCGGGGAATCCGGAGAGGGTCAACATTTGGCGGTACGTCGGGTTACACGGATGGAAGCTCGATATTAGGCTGAAGCATATGCGTGACGATGCCATCGTAATCTTGGATGAAAATGATCGCCGCACAGCGCAGTTGATCGACATAGCCCCTCCCAGCCCACATGGGAGTGTGCTAACTTTCGAGGTAATGATATCTTGCCAACTTTGTCATTAAGGTGAGCAGACACGAAATATTGGCCAACCTGAAACAGCTTCGCATTGTACAGTAACACGCACATTTTCACATGTCATTCCACGCATGGGCATTGCTCCATATGGCTCCTTGTTTCTTTGAGGTCGTTTCAGTTCCATGTTTGTTTTGAAAACACAGTGTAACCATTCTGACCGGTCGTGTAGGAATTATTGAGACATTATGACTCGGGGCTGTTTTACGTACTTTTGAGGAGACTTTGCCTTCTTGTTGATTTCATATTTTAATATTGTCCCTGGGTTGACTTCGGACTACGGGGGTGCCTTCAATACGTGGAACATAACGGAATGGCGCGTCCGATTCCGTGTGATCGTTGCCTACTCCCTCGCGATAATTTAACAAGGCCGACACCATGGCACTGGTTGCATAACTGAAGAAAAAGGGCCAAACTTTACGTCGTGGTTACACAGCAGAAGCGGCATTATCGTATCCTGGTTCACGTGGTTATTTTCAAAAACCGGCAGCCACCAGCATTCCTCACACACCAGTGCAGTCTCGTCGGTGGCCTGGCTATTGGAGATTCCTGTCGCCCGATCCGATTGCAGTGAAAACCACTGTCAGCATTCTCAATTTTCAAAATGTGTATTCCGAGTCTCGAGCCAAAATTAAAAGGAAAAGCATATTCAAGACGACACTTAGGAGACACAAATAGAACAAATAAAAGCACACAACCATAATCGCACTCACGCAGCACTGCCCGCCCTAAACGTCTAAGAAGCCGTTCAGTGTACGTTTTGAAGCATTCACCGACAAGTCGCACAGTTCTGTGAACTGCGAGTTGTACAGCATCACAGCGCTGCAAAAGACGTCATCTGCTTGTTTCGGTCCTCACGCGTGGAAGAACTAGATCAGTGTTTTGGCGAGTGTGACGAAAGCGGAGTTCCGAGTTAGCAACGAGTTGTGAGGCAAGAGCCTGTGGTTCGCCGGTACTGCGCATTTCGTGAGGAAAGGTTACAGAATGTTTTTCGTACAGTTGGCGGGCAGTGGGCCAGCGAAATTCAGCCCGCACGTCCGAAATACGATCGATCTTGCGCCGCCCAAAGACAACTCGCAGAGGAAAACTTAGAATCTTCGGAGGTGTTGCATGCTCTTTTGCGAACCGTTACCAAAAACCGCCAGGCAATGGCGGACGGGCGACAGGACGAAAACACTGACAAGGATGGTCAAGAGGGAGAGGGGATCTGATGGTGTACGTGGGCCGGGCCGATGAGGTTACCGTTGCGTCTTTTGACGAGGGCAGATACATGAGAGCCCCAGGTGATAGCCTCGTCGAAAAGCACGCCAATATTTTTCACGGTGTGGCTCTCACGCACTGTGCGCTCGAGGAACCGAATAGAGATCGGGGCCATGCAGCGACAGTTTTGAGGAGAACCAAAATACACTGGACTCAGTGTTGCTCTTGTCGATTTTCTTTAGCGTGGGAGTGGAGTTGGAGGTCTAAAGCGATTAAGCCTGTTCCATGGTAGCAGTTAGAAGAGGATGGGAGCGTTTTTTTGCCCGACACCAAAGCTTGGGTATCGCGAGCGTACTGTCTCGTGCGCCTCAGGAGCGTAAAAGGACAGGCCATGGGCAAATATCTGGGAACAGGGGAAAGCCAAGTGAGGAACCTTGAAATACACCGATGTGATTGGGCCAGAGTCTGGGTAGGTGTCAGCTACCACGTCCGTCAGCTGTACTTCGACAGAGTCAGTTTGGGAGCTTGTTAAGGAACCTCAGGTGGTCGATCACACCGAATCACCTGGGTAAATCGAGCAGGCGGAGAAGGATGCTGGAGGCCGATGGCAGAAAAGGTGTGGTCGGACACTTTAAGAAGTGCAGTTTCCTTGGAGAGATAGGAGAGAAAACAGTTCTGGGAAGAGGAGAAAACGTGGTTGTCGGCTATATAGGAGCAGACTTGGCGTTGAATCACTTTGTCTACAAGCTTCGGGAAGGCAGGGAGGATGGGAATGGGTCGGAAGTTAGAGACTTCAGAATGGCGACCGAATTTATGGATGCTTGAACTAAGGAGTGCTTTCAGGATGCAGCATATTCACAGTTTGTGAGATAGGTTTTGACAGTGTGAAGGATGACAGGGTCGATGATGCCAGAACATGACTTCGTCGTCCTGATGCAGATATGGTCAGTCCTGCGGGCTCCCGAATTCTTCATAGAGAAAAGGAAAAACTGAACGAACTGAAGAGTGATAAAGACAGGTTTAAGGGTCAACGCGCAAGCACCTATCCTAGTTAGCCTGCACGGAAGCTTAACGGACTCCCCCTGGCCCGAACGTCACCTGTAATTCTAGGACCGACCTCCACGAAGTACTTGTTAATCTCGTGAGGGGTGGCCTCAGGCACAACTCGCTGTGTGGACTTCCTGCCCTCGGTGGTTTGATGGACGTTTCGCAAGATCGTGGTTGGACCCTGCTCACTCATCGCCTGGCGGTATCATGTCTCACGTCATGCCGAATGGCAGACTTGACTCACTTGTCCAGGGCGAGGAAGGCTGGGCAAGAAAACCGAGCAGGAAGACCATGGCGCTAAGCCATCAGTCACAAGGTGGCGTCCGAGGCGG
This sequence comes from Capitulum mitella, assembly GCA_030062745.1. NCBI lineage: Eukaryota > Metazoa > Arthropoda > Thecostraca > Pollicipedomorpha > Pollicipedidae > Capitulum > Capitulum mitella. The sequence goes on along the minus strand of CP099849.1, from coordinate 3,101,118 downwards.
GGGGGGGGAGAGGGAGCGGATGGTTGTTGAGCTTAAGATGCCGCGGAGGAACGTGATGATTAAGAGCGGGCACGAGCAAATCGAGACAGGCAGACCATTGATCTGCAACTCTCACGCATGAAAGGACTGTGTCGTGGATCATTCCTGACTCTTGGTGTAACTCTGTCAGTAGCGTCCTTACGTTTTAGTCCATGCACCGATCACCCTGCCCAACTGAATCCGAGTCGGGATCGTCCCTTTGTCAAAGACGTGAGGCCCACATCTCTCCGGACTGTGCCTGAGTCAGTACCGTCCCCGTGTATACCTGAGTCAGGATTGTCCCTTTATGTATTTGAATCATGACCGTCCCTGTCTACCTGACGTCGTGTTGTTCCTACATGTACTTGATCCAGTGAAGTCCCTGTGTGCCTGAGTCAGTACCGTCTCTGTGTGTACCCGAGTCAGGACCAGGACTGTCTCTGCGTGTGCCTGAGTCGTGATCGTCCTTATGTGTACCTGAATCGGTACCGTCCCCGTGTATACCAGGGTCAGTACCGCCCCTGCATGTACCTTGTGTCAGTACCGCCCCTGTGTTGCAGACGTGCGTCCGATCACGCCGCCGGAGTGCAGGAGCCAGGGCCGGTCAGAGGAGAGGACACGCAGCCTCACCGTCGGCAACACGGAGCTGCTGTTCTCGCTGTTCGACGGTCTGGACCAGGGCTCGGAGCGGCGCCGGGTGGCCGTCGTCAAGCGGGGCAGGTGAGCGGCGCGGGATCGGCGCCATGCCGTCGATCATTCCGGCATACTCATTTATTGTTATTTTATTGTTGTTTTGGCCTTAACTGTGTTGATGGCGCCATGTTCAGTCATTCGCAAGCTAGGATCGCTTTTTATGTAGCGAAAGACACTGGATTTCAGAAGTTGTTGGGCTTGGTCGCATTTAGTGAAAATCTATCCTGAATGTCCATGCTGCTCAGCAATCGACACTTCATGTACAAGTTTCGAGTGGATTCCCATAAGCGCGTTCATTGACGTCCTAGACTAACAAGGTAAAAAGAAATATGCGGTAAAAAGGAAACGTATTATTAATGGAAAGGAAAGGAAATGCAGTAGTGTAACGGTAAAAAGGAAATGTAAGCCCGTCGATGGGCCAGGAAAGGCACATTTTAGAGGAAAAACTACATGCATTAGTTATTTTGCGTCCACTGCAATGTTTGTGCGTGTTTCTGAATATCCGGGAGCCGTTTGAACCGTACGTTTTTCGAAGCACTGGGTATTGGCTGCCGTGAATCGTTGCCTGTTAGTGACGGACAGCTGACCTCTGTCCGTGCTGCAGGCCGAAGAAGTCGACCTCGTCCCTGCCGCGCGTCTCGCTGGACGACGACCCGTACATGTCGAGCTCGGCGTCCGACTCCATCCTGCCGCTGCTGCCGGACCGGACCAGCGGGCCGGGCACCCCCGCCAACCGGGGCACGCAGGTCGGCCACCCCTGCACGGGCCGCGCCCGCCGGCAGCGGCTGCCTCTGGGGCTAGGTGTCCGAAGGTTTTTTTAGAAATAAAGCAAATCAGTGGACTTTCATTAACCTTCCCCAGGCCGGGGGGTGGGGATTTATGAACACTCCCCCTCCGGTTTTCTGAGGCTAGCCAAAAAAACGAAACGGCGCAAATATACAAAACCTGAGGTACCTTTTCATACATCATTTTTACGCATTTTGTCAATTCTTAAACTCGGTCACCTCAGGTCGTTGACCTAGACAGGTCAAGTAAAGTCATATTCCAAAAGGAAATGAAAGTGGCACAACACTTAACGGAATGTATCGATTGACATGGAACGTCGCATATTGATAGATGATGACAAATGGTGCAGTACTGGTATCTCGAATTTTCGAAAATTTTCGGGTTATTTACCTAAGGTCAGCTAAACTTCCGGCCTTTTTCACGCTGGGCATTGAGGTTCTGAGACTGTTTCGGCTGTTTTGAAGCTTGGATATATACTCGTAATGCTTTTCACGTCATTTTGACACGTAACTGTACACTTTGACCCGTAACTTGGGGCCAGGCTACGTTTCATACCAAATTTTCAGACCCGCAATCGAATACGATTCTTTGGTTTACAGTCTTGGAATGTTTGTTGGTAGTCATATGTGCTTCGGAAGCATTGGTATATGATAAAAACTTAATTGCGAAGGGCGGCTCAAGCCCATTTGGCCCCGGGTTGACTTGATTTTACCTTCTTAAATTTTATGCTTGTTTTCAGTGCCAGCACACCTAGTTTGACCAAAAATCAGAAAAGCTGTACCCCTGCCATTCCTTTATGCGGTTGATACTTATCTAGTCCTCGTATTTTTGGTCACCAAAATAACGTCGTCTTAATGTTACGAAAACATCTTCGAGCCAAATATTACACTTTCACTGCGCCGGTGCCTGCCGCCCGGTATCTGAGTGCCATACGTGAAAAAAGTTTTTGAACACGGATTTCATGACGTAGAAGAGAAGTTACATGACCCGATGTTGCAGAATTTTATGCTCTGCTGTTCCGGGCCAGTCATAATGTGGCAGATGACACGACAGACACCAGAAACGCCCGACGCAGAGGTCTCAATCACCTTGATCTAGATTGACCTTGTTTCACTTTCATATGATAGTTTCTGACGTCATATGAGTGGCATACATATGTGCAGCGTATTCTAGCGAAAACACATAAGATACGTTGAGAAAAATGCGACTCCTGTCCTTACAACAAAAAGATTTCTGCTTACATTGTCCGGTTTCCTTTCATAGGCCGGATTTGATCTCAAGGTTCCTTTTTCCATTCGATATAGGTAAATTAGGCCGTCTTTTTGCTGTTTTTCCCCTTTTTGAGCCACGCAGATGCCTTAGCTACCAAAGTTTTCCGCCAAAAATGTCAAAAGGGCAATCTAACCTGCGATGACCTGTGGTGACCTTCGTCTTAACCCTATTTGGAACATTATCTTTGCTTTCTTCTAGTTTCGACAATAACTTTCTAACGGCTCTTTTCTTCTTCTGTGCAACTTGTAATTCTGGAGATATTGGGGATGGAAAGACCTTGCATGCCAGGAAATCGCTCGTTGACAGCGAAGGTCATTCTTTTATGTCCTTGTTGGACTCGCTCATTTGTGAGCCTTTGATCCTCTTAAGTAGTGCGAGGTTGCAGTCCATGAAAAGAAGCGGCCACGCTCAAAGCCATCATGTCCCGCGTTTGCCCAGCAGTAGCCTGCTGTCCTTCAGCATGGAGCTGGCCTTTTTGTGTTGTTGGAACACGGCTATCGCGTGCCGGCACACGACCCCGAGATAAGAGTTTTCGCCGTCATTAGCGCCAGCGGGACGGCCACTTTGGCCGCCGCCGTGGCGTCGGTCACGACACGTCGAGATCGACGCGCGACAACCGGGTCCCGACTGTCGTGGGCCGACGGGGGGGGAGGTCGGCTGTTGCTGGGCGCGGGGCGACTGGTGTACGTTGTCTAAGTGGACTGGCAAAGCGCGGATTAGTGTGGGGTATTGTCGCAGTGCTTAGAGTGGTTTTCTTTTTTTGTTGTTAACAAAACATCACGCACAAGAATTGTTGTGGGAGGCGGTAAATATTTCCTTGCCAGACAGGCTGCGGAAGAAATAATGGGGCAGTGCTCGTACACGGGCACACGTGCATGCACGTCGCCACCCATATTCGTCGAAAGAGGGCTCTCTAGGGTATGATGTGGTGGTATCACCTGAAGCTGAAGCACTCTCAGCCGGGGTAAGAACGACCGGCGCTGACTGACTTGCCAGCCGTCCACCCCTGCTGCCCGCACTGGCACCGGCGAGTGACCTGACCGTCTCCGCTCCTTCTCCACCGGCGCGTTCGACAGCCGTTGCCTCGCTTGACGTTCGGGCGGCGCCGTTGCTTCCTGCAGCGGGACCCGGCCGAGGACAGATCCATTGGCCGGCACGCCGCCCCTCCGCCCGTTACCAATTCATGCGGGCGGGTCTGGCCGGCGTATGCACCGTGAGAGCCATGGAGCTGTCCGCCGGGAAATCGGCGCGGTATAGACCGGTCGGGTCATTGACCCGTCCAGACACGCTATACATAGTCGGCGGTCGTCTTGGATGGAGGCTGGCGGCCGCGATGGGGGGAGGGGGAGGGTACATCGACCACCGGCGCTGTATTGAGCACGCTGGGCCTGCCCGGAGGATTCGCGACAGCACGAGGTTCAGCGGAAATAACTTAAGCAGAGGGAAGAGGCAACACCTGCACTAGGGAGGGCTGTCAAAGTTGGATGTTAATAATGTGGCCGGGAAGGGCTACCCTGAGGTGCGCTTGAAAATGCAATGCCGGTTTCCACGCATCAAAGTGGCCCAGAGAACTGAAATCCCTCTGATTTGGTTGGAGCTTCCTACCCTGTCCTAATTGGGCCCCCTGATATGTAGACGCGGTCGAAACGCCTTCGTCTCCGACAGTCACGCGGCCGAGCTGTGTTACATCCGCCCAGGGCCAGCTGTCAACAGTAGCGCAGCGCGGTGCCCGATCAGGACCACAGGAAACCTCACTGGGTTGGAACAAATCTCAAACTTGGACTTGGGTAGATATTAATTTAACCGATTACGAGCATCACCAAAATGAAAGGTACAATGCGATTTCGTCCGACAAACATAATTGGTCAGAAATCACGCATATGACTAAACTAAGCCACGAGAACTAGAGCAAATGAACGCAAGGGAAACGGCCGACGACATTCAGATTAAGGGAAATCCACTTCATATGAAAGACTGCTTATAGATAGTACATGGAGACGTACAGGCTAGGAGGCTGGTGACTGGGACAGATACGTCCAAAGCGTAATAGGACGGTTACATGTGACGAACCCGCTTTGCAGTCCGGTGACGTCAGCTAGTATCCGGATTAGAAGAGATGGCACGGCCCTGGTAGGATAGTTACGGACGTTTTGTAGTGGCCTACGACGCAGGTTTGCTCAGGCTGACCATAACATGAAAGAAAACTAGCGGTGGTAAAGGTGCATGTGGGACGTCATAGGAAACTGATTGTCGTAAAGGAATGTGCGTTACTTATTCGCGTGGCAGTGGATGACATAGGCTAGGAAGCGAATAAGCGAGTGATTGTTAAAAGCCAGTGAGTATCGTCACATGGGCTCCGTAATGTGTGTCGATGAGGTTGGAGGCAACCGTGGAAACCATCTTAAATGTGGTAGACATTAGATCGTGCATTGTTTCGTGAACTCTTCTCTTCAACACTAGATCGTGACTTGTTCCTTTTTTACTTGTGACGTTGTGCGAGCAGAGATTTGTCTTAACCGCGATTCAGAGCCTTTATTTCGGCAACCCACACAATATTCAGTGTCAATACACAGAATGAACATGTAGCACAGCTGAAAAGACGGATGCCGGTGTATCGTCAAACCCATAGCAGTCATTCCACCAGCCTTTGTCGGTCATTAACGTTATTTGCTTTAGATTGTACCACGTCACATGCAAGAGAGCTCAAGTAATCGAGCTCTCCCGTTTTTTATGTTAGCAGTTTGCAATAAGAGCACGACGTCATTGATCGCATCGCAGGTATCACGTTATCATCAGTCACAGACTGATGATATTGTGATGGGGTCGGATTAGGGCCGTGTGGCAGTCATTTTCCGGGCCTGACATCAGTGGTGCCAGCGGTCGGTTTCGTAGCGGAGTTTCTGAACCGGGGCGCTTCCTCGCTGGAGGCTATCTAAAACCGAGGTTGGGCGGGCTCGCCAGAAGATGTCGATGACGTCATGTCCGGTCGGCCGCCTGGCTCGCCGGACTCGACGCAGCGTCGTGCTCGATTCTGACGAGCGGCTGGCATGGCAGTCGCCGACAGTGGATCACGCCAGGCGGCGATTAGAGCCGATCGCCGCAGTGGCAGCACCGCAGGCGTGTTTGTGTATTTGCGCGTTAGTTTTGTGAATTCGGGAGAACATAAGGGTTGCAGTGAGAGGAGGTGACGCATCCATAAGGCATGTGCTTTGTTGAAGACGTTGTTTTTCGGAGCGGTGATTAACGGAATGAGTTTGTTTTTTTCGTGGAAATGTGGTGTCTTTAAATAGTCACGGCGTAGAACGGTGTTGTGTGTCCTGTCCATTTCCGCTAGGTCGGGATGCCATGAATGCCTATGCTTTTCGAGTGAATGTCAGCTGCCCCAACAAACATGCTGGCAGTCTTCCGGTATGACTTACGACGAATTCACGACGAAACGCCATTAATAGACTAAACATTTCACTGGAGTTTACCGGACATCGAATTGCATGGAACATGTATTGATCCGTACAAAACGGCGTTCACGGAAGTCTCAAATTGTACACGTCGCGACAGTCTGATGCTGAAAAAATGCACCCAAGGCCAAGTCGTTTAAACGTTGCATACTTGTGGTGAAGTCCTGGCATTCCAGGGCTATTAATGGATTCATTGCGTCTCTTTCTTTCTTAATCAGTCTGATCAAAACCACCAGCACCAGCGCCGTAGCTTTGGCGGCCGGTCCAGCTTAATTTCAGGCAGGTTGTCGCCTGCAGCATAGCCCTATGTAGCTCGTTGTTCCTGGTCTGCCCGAGTCCATTCAGGGGCTAGCTGGCGTGACACTGAACGAGCATTGCATATAAATGTATATATACATACATAGGTATATATATATATGCATATATAGATATTAAAACGTGAATGTGGGGTAAAATGCATGGCAGCACGTCCACGGGGAGCCCACCGCGTGAGCCCACGGCCGCGACCAGCCGTCACCGTTCGGCCCGACCCGCCGGCGGCGCAGAGCCCGGGCCCCCATTGGCGGGCCGTCGGCGGGGCGCCGCAGTCGACAGGTCCTTAATGCGTCCGGCGCTCGTTCGCAGGCGGCAACGGGGTCAGCCGGAGCGGTTTGGGCGTTTCGTTTGGCGGCCGGTACTGCCCGGTGGTGTGCAGTCGGAGCATGAATTAGCCGGTATCGGGGGGAGCGGCGCGGCAGCGCGGTGTAAAGAGGGCAGCCGAAGAAAACGGGGTCGATTGGCCGGCGCTGCGCCGGACTGCGTGACCGTTCACAGTTGCCACACCGGCTGTCTCGGGACGGGCGGGGGCCGTTAGCTGGTGAATCGCCGTTCTCCGTCGAGGGCAGGGCGCGGCACAGCCACACACGACTCTGCCAACGCCGCAGTCGCGTAGTTAGCCTTGTTGCGTATTTAGCGTGGGAATGTACCCCGCGGATAGCACGCCAACGGCCTTCCTGTCGGCGGGAATGGCTGAGGCGTCGAGGAACGTCGCCAAACACCGGACCGGCCCGTTCGAGGAACTGCAGCCCACGCAGCGGCCGTTCCCTCGGAGCGGGCTGTGGCGTTTGCCGGTCGGCCGCCGACAACAGGCGGGCGTCGATAATGGGCAGGGCCGACGGGCGCTGTGTTGACGATCGTCCCTCGCCTGATAAAAACACCCTTGATGGTGTCAACTCCCGACGAACGTGGCGGCGCACTGCCGAGTTGTGGTGCTCCAAGGTCGGGCAGAAGGTGGGGGTTATTGTCCAGGGGCAGCGGTGGGTGTTGGGGATATGGTAGGGTATCAGTTTTTTGTTGTTTTTATTTGGCGTCCTCGGACGTGGTGAATTACGCAGAAGTTCGAGACTCTCGCTTCTCTGCGATATGGCAGAGGCGCGGGCAGACATCTGGTGCGGAGTGACGTGGGTAGGATTCCACTGAAACAGCAACATTAAGGAACGAAAATGAGCCGGCACCGTAGCATAGCATTGATGGGCTCATCAGGACCCGCTCCTCTTGGTAATACTTTGTTTGACATCACGCGCTCCAAAATGGAGTACCAAAAACCTCCGGGCTGGAAGATTAGCAGAGCGTTGCCATGCAAGGCGCGATCTCATTCTGACCATGTGCACTGAGCTGCCTACTTGCGAAGCCGCCTTCTTTTTCTCCGCCTTTCTTTTTGTCGTCGCCCATCGCAATAAGTGGCGATGTCTGTTCTTGTAATGCAAAGATCAGTGGATGAAGGGCACTTGCCTAGCCATGGTATCCCGGGACTGAGGGTGCTTTAAATGCAGATTTCTTCAGCTTATACAGCTGTTATGTGCTGCCGGACTTCTAATGACTTGGCTGTTTGTGGCCAGTTTCAGCAGGTGGGTTCACTGTGTGTTACACTCGTGGTTAACACGTTCGCCTGGTTTATCGCCGGCAGATTCTGTCCGTCGTCCAGATCCCGGGCAGCGGAGACCGGGAGTCGATCTGCCTGCCATCTCTGAGCGTCGAGCACAACTACTCCAACCTGCTGTCGCAGCTGGTCATGAAGCTGTGAGCCGCCGAAGAGGCGCCCGCCCCTGCGTGCCGGATAATCATGTGACGTCACCGGTTGTGGTCAGCTGGATGACCGTGGAGAAAGTGGCCATTTTTTGCGAGCGTGCGGTCGCCATCAAGAGTGGGACACTGAAAGTTGATGCCTTGTGACTGTGACTTTGGTTTAGGGGTGGTAAAGGCGTAGGAACCAGGGACTGCAGTTCGGCGGAGAAGAACTTTAGATATGAGCAGCAAGATTTATGGTTATTTCGTCAGCGCTGCTCAGGAAGAATTTAATTAAAAGTGCGTTATATTCGCCAACTTTGGAGGGGTCCTACGCCTTGGCCAGCCAGTACGTTTAGTGAGGTGCGGCGATGAACTACCAGATCGCCGATTTTAAGGCTGTTGCCTGTACATACATAATCCGTCCAGTAACCAGGACTAATGCCCTATCTATTCCGTCCATTTGCCGGGTGGTGTGCCCACTATACGTCAAGTACAAACCGTGTCTGTTGTATATACGATGCGATTGAGGTGGTATTTTTAGGCTGTCAGCAGTACGTACCATCCGTCCGATAAGAGCCTCGTACCCTATTTTTGAAAGGGGCCCGTGATAGTTGACCCGTAGATGCTATGATTAGTGTACATAGACCGCAGAGCACGAATGGCTGCAGACTTTAGCGGCACTTCCGGAATCAGGCCACGCTTTAATCAACCAGCCCGCAGCAGTAATTCGCAGCACCGTATATTGCCTCGTTTGGGGTCAGATTCTCCGCAATTTTGGAGGCTTAACACGTCATACGCGTTTCAGCAGCGATCTAGGTCAATCCCTGCGTGCGGGACAAATCGGCTTGAGGCCGGACGGCCGCGGCGGCGCCCTGCAATTCGGGCCGTCGGATCGCCACGTGTCGAGCAGATTGCCGGTTTGACGCCGCCAGTTGGCCGAATGGGCGCGGCAGCCGCGCCGGCGGCGGCCGGCCGCCATCGAGCCGAGCTGGACACGCACGGCGGCGCCCGCTGGCCCCGCTCGAGCTGCCCCGGCCGCCGGCGGAGGCCGACTGCCTGGTGCCCCGTACTCGGCTTCGGTCCGGGGCAGGCCCTCGGGTCCAGTGGGCCGGGGAGGGGAGGGAGCTGGAGGTCACGCCTAGCGCGGCTGTGTGGAGTATTTAAGCCGGTGGGGTTGGAGGTTTGCCGCCGTTAGTGATTCGAGTCCGGTATTTGACGTCCGGCTGAATTTGAGAGAGATGATGGGGCTAAATTGTGCATTTAGTAGGCGCTGTTGCTTGCGGGGGCTGCATTTTCGAGAACCGAGATGGTTGAATCAGTTTCGGTCTCACCTGTTCGAAAATGTCCGGTACTCTGAAGCGTCAGTTCAGCGCAGTTTGCCGCCGGGTGGATCCGTGCACTGGATCTCGGTTACTACGGTGGATCGTTGCTGCGACTCTGAACTCAGCTCTCGTATTGATGCGTGGGATTTGCAAACGATCACGTGCAACGAACCGTGCATGGGAAAGCGTGTAATATATCCAGAGATTGTACATAATCAACGCACAGCCTTGGCCCGCCGAGGCCAGCACAAGCTTATCGAGATAAGTGTCACGACATTCGCACGCAAAAGCGTCAGGTAACACGATCCTGGGTTGGCCGTTTCATTCGTTTTCGAGCTTGTTTACCACTAGTCTCATGGTTGTGCGCCGGTCTGGAGCGTTTGCTACGCCGGCCTTTTGTTGCGCCTCGTTTTGCCGGGGACCGCCGTGTCGGTCGCCGTTTTTGTGGGGGTGCAGCGTGATGGGCGCGTCTGTCGCCGATCAGACGCGCCTCATCGAAGCTGAGGGCCAGTCCTGCCGAACGGCGGCCTCGTGTTGCGGCACAGCATCGCCTGCGCCGCGCAGGCGGAGCCGAGGTCCGAGGCGACTCTACTCGTCTATCGAGCGGTAGAGGGTGTGAAGTCGCCGCTGAGATGTGTTCGATGTTTGGTGATTACGTGCACGTGCTATTTATTGGCATTCTGTCATTGGTTGGAGAGCGCTAGTCATTCGTGTTCGGTTTGCGAGTATGCAGTTTTGTACGCCTGATGTCACTGGCAGCGTAGACGAATATAAGCCTATGGTTAGTGTTGACGGTCTGCCTTGGCGATTCCCAGTCCCACAGCGATGGAGACTTGAGGCCGAATGACGTCACTGGGAATTATTCCCTGTGCGCGGGTGTGGTTCTGAACCATACTTTGAAGAACTCCGTAAAGTCGAACTTTGTTCGTTGAAAGTGAGAGGGAAATGTTTACACGAATCGAACTTGAAGAAAGGTGGCTTGGGTTGACTGATCCAGTTCCTGCAATAATAGTAGCATTTTCATAACCGTTCAGAAAAGTCTTCATATGGAGAAGGGCTCAAATCAACCAGTAAGCTTATCGCTAATTGCGCAAGACAAAACGCATGACAAGTCAGAAGAATTTGGGCGAGAAAATTATAAAGACGGCTGGTCTCTGCGAGGGCTAACCTTGGCCTGCCTCTGTTCTGATGTGAGGTTCGGTGCCAGAAACGGAGAAGTAGGTTCCGGGGCGGGAGCAGGGATGCAGGATTTTTTTAGGGGGGTAGGGCGGACCTCAGTTTGAACTGAAATCATACGAAAACCATCTGCCTGGAAGACGATGTGCAATGGTTTTCACAAGAACGCGGGTCTTGGGGGGGGGAGGCCGGTGCCCCCCGGGCCCCCCCCTTGGCTGGGCCCGTGGGCGGGAGTCCTCAGAGGGGCGCCTTCCTGTTTTCCCTCGATTTCGGAATAAGTGATGTGCCGCCGCCTGGAGAAATGGTGTTCAGGGAATTAAACTTTCCGGAGCTATTTCCAGTCCTGCTTATGCCTCAGTCATTCACATGCGCTATGACAGAACGTTTGAGAACGATGGACATGCCTTGCGTGTGCATTAAACATTTTGTGGTTTTCCGAAAAATTCTGAAGACAGGAAAATGGCATCACGAATGATACGGACCACCAAGAATCCCCCCCCCCCCCACTCAACAGTGCCATCACACTGGCGTCATGTCCTCATATCACACCTGCGGTAGGCCGTATGTTCTCGAGGTTTTATTTTATCGGAGGTACTGCTACCTGGTGGCTATAATACGAACCTCTAGTGCCTCTACCTCGGTATGAAAACAGCAGCGGTTGAATTAATTCTGATACACTGGAAGACTTTAATTCAAGAAACGTAAATACAATTTGTGGTTTGGATCGCCAGACACACAAAATGCGAAGTTTTGGATGGAGTGAAAGCTTATTACCATTTATGCAACGGAACAGAAAACGCGGTCATTGGAACGATCCAGCACACGTCACAGCATTTCGCGAGAAAAAAATCCTTTAAGTCAGTCTTTCAACTAAACCTTAGAACGACCATGTTTGAACAGTACAGAGAAAAAAACGTGCTTTCCATATAGTTCTAAACGATGTACGTTCCACGAAAGATAAATCCGTTGATGAATCGGTCCATCGCTGCTTAAGACGTAGCTGCCACCTAGTGAGCGCACGTGAAGCTGTAGTTCTGTCTTTTGTCGGTGCCATTCATCGCAGGGTTATCCTGACCTGGCACTATGCTAGGCTAACGAACGCTGGGTATCATTTAGATTTGTGATGAGAAGATTTCTTGGCAAAAGTGCATGTCGTGGGTCGATGTTAGCTGTCAATTGAAAAGGCCTAAAGCATTACGTGATAACAAACATTGAGCAGGTGGATGCTGACAGTCCAATGACGACTAAGACAAGCAAATCTGTCGTCGGGAAATGTATTTACGGTTTAGCATCACCAAAAGGGAGATAAAAGCACACCGCTTCCACAATGGATCTGAATAATCCTGCAAGGCATACGGAGAAAGTAAAAATGGTATATTGGTAAGTCATTTTTCGTTTCTCCATATTTTTATAAAATATTTTCCGGATCCAACTTTGCTGAGCCCGGGGGCAGAAGTCGTTCATGAGAACCCCAAGATCTCGAAAATTATGATTCGCACAGAAAAAGACGGACCGCCGTTGAGACGGTCTTGGCGAAACTACGAAGAAAACGCTTGGATCTGTGATTAGCAATAAACATTTTTGACAGAAAATATTTACCATCAGGCGTTGTAGATGGCTGCAAAGGGGTTCGCAGTAAAATGAAGTCATGATTTTCATGCAAATTGCAGCAAAAGGACACTTTAGGCCAGCGCTGGTCCTCGTCTGCGCCCCCCCCCCCCCTTCCCTATCCGTCCTCTATAACCCTATTCGGGAAAGGGGGCTGAATCCGTCTCCCTCGGGGTTTTTGCTTCCCAATTTCAGAGTTTTTGACGTAGCTTCACGAAACTTGGTCACTTTTATTAATATTTTTTTCTAAGTACCATGACAAAATTTCGCAATTCCGTTTTGCTCAGGATCGGAACCAGCAACGTTTTTGGGAGGCACCTCAGGTCTTTTTCCCTGTTGAGCGTAAAAGAAAAATGGGTAAAAAATAACGTTTTTAAGATATACTTAAAACTTTGAATGGGTGTATAGGTAAATAGCTGGGCAAACATACGGATATAGTTCTGTTTATCTGAGGTTATTTCACAAGGCCAGATCATGGCCAAAAGCTAAAATGTGGTTTCATAATAATAATTTTGGTCCTATTTCTCCAAATACCAAATCCGGAATACGTATGGCTTTGAAGGGTGCCCTCCAATTGTGTATCCAGTTTCAGGTTGATATTAGGTCGGGTCACGGAGCTATGATCTAAAATGTCAGTGCGCGCACCCGATAAATAATCACAACAGCCGTAAAATGGAGTTTTAGAAATAGTGAATTAAAATGACTGGAAACATTTTCAAACAAAATGAAATGCACCCAAGATCATTCCATTGGACACTAAGGTAATTGGAGGTAATTTGAGGTCAACGCTCGTAAGCTGGCGTGATGAACATGTGACCAAGGCATTTCCCCCTTTTTCATGTCCGTGGCACCGCCTGTGTTAATACTTTACAAACAGTGTGACACGATTTGTACTTCTTAAGTACAGCATGACTAGCAAAAGCTAAAAAAGCGTTTTTAACTTTTATGTTACTTGAGTTTTTTCAAGTAATCCTCCCATTTTAGAAATCCTGTGAATACCTACTAATTTTTTTCAAAATCTCAAATGTATGGACCAATGGTAAAAGCCTCATTCAAAATCTCTCGATTTATGCCAATTTCATCAAAATCGGCCGATAAACAATGAAATTATAACAAGTCCAAAAATATCTCCGAACCCTTCCAAAATTTCGAATACTTCCTTTTGTAAAAATGTAGTTTACATCATGGAAAACCGATTGACGTTTGTTGCCATGAAATCGGATGTGTAGTTTTCGAGATCTCGGGGGGACGGCCAAATCCCCCTGCCCTGTCGGGAATGGGCCGTACCGTCTAGCCCTTCGAGAATAGGGTTAAATCAGTACGTTTCGAGGTCAATGCACGAAACAACATATCTCGCAAAACCGATTCATGTAATGCCCTTCCTATACATCATAACGCTCATGCTCCAAAACCATTTTTCACGGGACTTACTCTCTTCGGCACGGGGCAGTTGGTGTGACCACAAAGTAGAAGTTCAATGTTTTGTAGTAAATAGTTTTTGTATTTAGCAACCAAAAATTAGAGGGATCAAGCAGTACAAACTGTGTAGAAAGAAGGTATGGGAGTAGTTCTGATCTTCTGCGAACACAGTAAGTGTCCGCTTAGAAAACAAACGGCATGTCTTCAAAAGGTCAAGCCAGGTGAGTTTGGGTCAAACGGGATTAGATTACCCTCGCCAAACATAGTTCCCACCAAATATTGGTGCTCCCAAGACACACAGTACTATAGATGGACATTACAGGATTATAAATCAATTGACTGTGCTCGATTTGGGCGCTTGACAGTTCTGAGTAAAGCGTAACTTGATCCCAGGTGACATGCGTACAACAAAACTTCAGATTTGCCGTACCGGACCAATAACCTCAACCACGATTGAAGAAAGGCAAAAAGTTTCCCTGGGTTTAGGTCAAAGCTTCCAAATTTTCGAAAACAATCGAGATAGTAGAATTGTTGCTTCTTCATGTTTAGGTAATGTCGCAAGTTTTGCGCCAAGCGGTACATTCCACAAGACGCTGGACACTTAATTTCCTCCTCGAACATGGTGTTTTTGGGTCCGTGCTAGATTAGTGATTTGAGTTGACCCAAGGCAAGTGATTTAATGATTTAATACAAAGAACAAGGTATGTAAGGTTTAAGGAAAACGAAATGTGAACAGGATATATGAAAAGATATTTCAACGTCTTTGTACCTGCGCCATTTCGCTTTTCGGCGACCCTTAAAAGGGAGAAGGAGGTTATTATGAAACTCCCGTCCTGGCGAGAGTTGATTTGCCAAACATTGTTTAACCTATTCAATTTTCTCTTATGACTGCTGCATAGACACACGCTAAATCATGGTCATGTAGATCCCACTGCGTTCACAGTGTCTCTCTGCCCGCCTCTCCTGGCGATGATTCTAGTTACGTCGGCGTTTGGGCGACTGTGTCCCCGTTCTGTTCCCCTCCGATATCTCAGAACAACGGTGTGAGACACCGCCCTATGAAACCCTCATAGCCGTTCACTTAGCGTGGCTGCGGAGCGACCCTCAGAGCGATAATTTCCCGGTCGAATGCCTTTTCGTCGTGTTCACCGAGAGGCCGCGCCCTGGCGGGAGGGTTCGCCAGGTCCGGTGTGGCCCCGTGTCCATTACGGCGGCGGCCGGGCGGTGATTCATGGCGACCCTGCGGACCCCGGCCTGACGGTGCCATTCGTTTCCCTTGAAAGGGAGGGCGCCTGCGGGGGGCGCGCGGACGCGGCGAAACAGCCGGCCGCCGGTGACCCGGAACACATGGCTCGTGCGATGGCCCGGCCGGCTGGCCAGTGGACGGCCGGTTAGTTGTCGAGACAGCTGCGGGAACGTTTCGCGCTTACTTTGGAAGAGATTGCAGAAAGTGTTTGACTTTACTTTGTTCATAGGTATGGTAAGATAACAAGAACTATACCAGACTGACCAAAAGAGCTAATTACAGAAGAGTATATTAATTGAATTTTTACATTTGGGGCTAAGCATATCGTACTTTCAAAAAGGCGCAACCTCAGACTCGTCTTCTTGTTCATGTTATCGATTTCAAATTTCACGTAACGTGCTACTGTTCCATTCCCAGCAGGGATATTCATTACCTGTATCGTAAAGAAACTTGAGACACCCTGTTTTGGCTCTGTGACGTGCAGTTAGGAGATTGCACAAAATATATAAAATATATTTTATAAAATATAAAGATATATATATATATATATATATATATATATAAATATATTGCACAAAATAAATGACAATGCCTTACATTCTCTGAAGTATTTCGCTGCTCGATCCCGCATTTCCGTTATTGCTTTTGGTAACAAAGACCTTGCCACCATTCTACATTTGTCGTGTTTGGTTCAGAAAAGTGAGTGAGACCCACATGTCGTTAGTTTTACGGCGTCAACAGAATCTTCTCGTGATTAGGATTGGTCCCTGCTGACAATTCGCGCGAAACATCGAATAAATTTCCTGATTGAGCTATTGTGCGAAAGAAGCGGGGCGAAATGGGAAAGTAACCAAATTGATCTTTAACTTCATCCTATTATCATTGGAAAAAGAGCGCTGTTGGGTTCTTCCCAAGAGAACGGGGCCGTCGTAATGAACAGACATCACAGTTTGTCTTCCCTCGCCTCTGTGCCCCTTGTCCCTCGAGACTCGTTTAAGACTAAGGCTAAGTGACTCATATCAACAGGTCATTGCCCCAGCTTATCTGATTCAGGCTCCTCAGACGAAGGGATCAGGGGCTGCAGGGAACACAAGTCCCCTGAGTTCGCAAAATAGCAAGCCATTGTTCTGTTTTGTTCTCCGCCTAGGCATTCCATTGTAAGAAAGATGCGTTGCTGTCTAAATATCGCCATTGGTCCTAAGGTGTACCGATACAAACAACGGCTGTTTTGCGATTATCCCTCCATTTGTATTCAAAAGCGAGGTGACGTCACTGAAGACTGGAGAAAAACAGCTCAGGAAAATCGAGCTTAACGATGCCCATATAGGCTGCCTTCAGACCATGGCTGGCGATCGCGATGGTGGGGAGGGGTCCGGACCTTCTCCCCAATATTCAGGGGTTTTAACATTAGGTTTATGGCAATGACTGGCAATGACAACAGTCTGAAATGTTGTGTGGACCCCAAATAATTTTCGGAAATCTCCCGCCACACTTTACATGTATCTTTTTAAACCTCACCAGACACGGCATCATTGCTGAAGACCATCACAGCACGACTGCGGACCATCGTAGGCGACGCCACAGCGCCGAGAGTGACCGTCGGCAGCCGGCAGCTGACCGCACAGCCCTGCCTTCAGCCGCTCTCGGCCGGCTCGCCAAATAAGCGGCCGCCATGAGTCACGCCGCGCAGCCGGGGCCCGTATAACTCACCGGCGCCTGTTTACCGACGCCCGCCGGGCGGTTCCGTCTGGAGGAGCACGCCTCCGGCCGCCGCCAGGTCGGGTCGTTCATCTTCGGGGTCTCGAGGCCAGCACCGTGACGGCGGCGGTACGTTTACCGGACGCCCGGCAGGACTCCTCGTGAGGCTGCGCCCAGGCAAGGTCATGCGGGCTCAAGCCGTGCGGGCTCGAGAGGCGACGGAAACCTGGCGGGTTAGATGGGCTCGTGTTCGAGTTTGCTGGCGGTGTGGCCAATATCTTGATTTCGGAGGTGCAAAGATTGATAGCTAACTGTGCAATACTTCGGCAAAACTCAAAAAGACAGCGCAGTAACGGTGACTGATTACAGCTTTGTCGCATTGACATCGACGGCGCCACATGACCTCGGAGTCGGCGCACCATTAAGCTAATTAACACGGGCGGAGAAAGTAACTATTATGGTGTTACACGCAAGGCTGCCGCTTAACGACACAACAGGTAAAATGGGCTACATAACCAAATTACACTTGGTGGTCTAAGAAACCAATATCCCATGTACACTCTGTCTCATAATTCTATATTAATGGAGCTTCAAAGCGATTTCTTCTGTATCCTATTCATTTAGGCATCACGAACGGTTGTAGATCAATGTACGTTTGTATATGTGGCACATTACGTCATATCGAGGGATGAATATGGGATATGGATTTTAATCATTTACATATTTCACCTTACATTTAGAAGAATGGGTGTACGAAAATTGGTAACAGACATCCTTTCAGATCAGTCAAGTTTATTTATGAAAAGTGGACCAAGGTGGAATATCTTCTTTTGGACTCTGGGGGATTATCTCCCTTTAGACCTTAGCAAAGAATATTTCCCTTAAGACCAGCGTCTCTGACGTTTGATGACATCTTAGAGATGGATTTCGTCCATCCGGAAAATTCAGGTCTATCTCTGAATTGGGCCCAGTGCTGTGCTCCCCAGCAGTAAGATGGAAAAAGGCATTTGCAGGGCAGAGAGGAGTTGAGTAGCATTGATATTAACCCTCTCCGGAAGGGAGGGTTTTTCACTCCCACCGATAACGAGGGAGTGGTTGGTACTCCTTCGCCATTTGGCTTCTAGTTGAGCTAGTGCCTCGGGACAAAAACAGTCGATAGCTGTGTTTTTAAGGAATTCAATGGTGCTCAGATCTACCTTGCTAGGTCAACCAGGGAGTTCCTGGGTCAGGTCAGGCTTTGTGCTTGGTAACCATAAATCGATTTTCGGCGGCTAAAAGCAACACATGTGGGAAAAATCGTTTCCTTTATCATATTCAGGGCCAATTATTAGAAAAAACAAAATGTTTTAAGGTCAAAAAATGTCATCTTAGGTAAATAACCTTGTCTGACCTTGAATAAGTCATTCACCAATCTAAAATGACCTGTTCGTATGTGGACTACCATTCTGAACAGATTTCATGCCCGACATCTGCTGTTTATGCATATCTGTTGCCATAAAACAGTAAAAAACCAACATTTGGTGCAAAAATCTCTCTGCAAGCTTTCAGCAAGGACGCCATAGCTCGGTGACCTGAACTGATATGGGGCCACCCTTTTTCCAAAACGTTGGCAATAGATGTGCCGTCAGCAATGTAAATCTTAAGGCGCTGCTGTGCGCCTTTTTGCCGTGGTCCCGGAAACACTGCCGAAGGGGGGAGTCGTGTCCACCTCCCCCTCGTCCGTCGAGGGTTAAATGATTTCATCGAAGTCCGGCAGCCTTTTAAACTGCAACGGAAACGAAACATGCCACCCTAATGCAACCAAATGGGCTTGACTTGGCGCAAATTGAGGCCAGCGTAGAGCAAACAACGTTTTAATGTCAACACACGATGAAGGGTAATGGTAATGGTGATGCCAACGAAATGCTAGTGAACCCATTAATCACATGAGATTTTGCAACCATGCAAAAATCTTCGTCATTTAATATAATCAATCAATGCTCATTGGCAAATACTGCGTTTAAAAGAACTTGGCTTTCTTCTGCCAGTGTTCGCTTTGTTTTGTTTTGGTTGCCTTTTTTACTTTGACCTTGCTCGACACCGAAGACATGAAAAAGAGCAGACTAAAAAAAAAATGACAGCAGCAGTACCGATAGTACCGGAAGAAAGATATCCCGTGCGATGATTCATTTCGCGTTGAAGAATTTTCGGGTTACGACCTCTTGCTGATTTGCCAAGTCCTTACATCATACACCATACCAAGAAAACGACATGTGGACAGCGTTCGCCAAGTGATGGGCGATGGTTTTCATTCACGCCAACATCTGTACGCGTCACTGACTGTTTTTCTGTTAGGAGACGACTGTGGATGCAATGGTGTCACTTTTTCACTAGCGAGCCGTGATCAATGATAGCCACAGATTGTCACAAACACTAAAGGCTGAGGTCAGTTAGTAACGTGTTGCGTCATGAACCTTTCAGCGTTTTCGTTTTAGTGGGTTAACCGGACGTAGTGATTTCGTTTCCCGCCAGTGCCGTGTTTGAAGATTATTGAGTCTGGATGCAGACTCTTTTGACCGTCAGCAATAGGACGTGACAAGTGACAAGCCGATAATACACCTTCTTTTAACAACATCCACTGGTGACAAAGTTCAGACGAATATGTAAAATCAAATCCAGATGAGTCGATAGGCCAAATAATCGTGATATCGCTAGTTAATCAATTCGGCAATAAATAACTCGCATAGACCACAGACGTCGTAGTACTACAATAGCTGGACGGATATAAGCAGCGAACCATTTCCAAATTACATCATAAGTGGAACAGAAACGACAATATCTGTCAGCGAGCGCTCTGCCGTGTCTCTGGGGCGCGCCGTTAAATATCCCCATAACATTCATATGCATCACGACGCATGATAAGCATGGCTGAACTAGCCCAGGACCAGCGTGGGTCACAAGAGAGCTCAGCCACTCCCAATGGTCATCGTCGCTTACTTCGAGACGATAGCCTGGCACTCTCTCAAGACGGCCTGACCCCGTGATGCTGTGATGCAACCTTAACTGTTTATTTTCGTACCGAAAACACCTTGACTAAATGAAGACGGGTCGCTCCCTCCCCACACTACATAAAAGGTGAGATCCTTGATGCCTAGAGCTTAACGTATTTCTCTACATTATGTTCTTCCGGACCAGACAAGTAAACAGCAGGGCCGACCCAATGCGGCGTTTCAGATCATTTCCAGTTTACATTCCACCGCATTGCTGTTTACCTATTTTGAGTCTTTTCACGAGGAAGCGTTGCTCATGAGGCCGAGTCTTATCGTTCTCGCGCTGCGTCCGTCTCTGCCGTGACGAAGGCTCCGCCGGCGCCTGATCCTCCGCCGACGGACGAGTAAACACTGCCGACCAAGGCAAACACTCGGCCGGCGAGGCCCGGCGACCCACTAAAAACCGGCGGCAGCCTTCGGACCGCCGCCGGCGCCGTCCGCCCATATACAAGCCCTCATCGCGCCGCCCGTGGTTCAGCGCCGACGGGTCCGGCGACGCGCTGTCACCGGACCAGCGCGCCTCGAGAGCGTCAGGTCTCGACGCGAGCTGTGGACGCCGGACGGGTTCGACATGGGCGCGGGGCACTGTTTTCAGCCCGTGCCGCGTCACGTCGAACCTGGGAAGATAGCGCGACGCTCGAGCGAAAACACCAGGTGTACGCTGAGCCGATTGTGGTGCTGGGGGAGTGAGGACGATCCGATACGGGACCACGCGCGGGGAGGGGGCTTTGTTTGGTCAGCGCACACAGAAAGGTGTCCTCTTATCGCTCTCCTAGTCATAACCTGGCAGGTGCAGCTGGAGTCATCACAAGGGTGCCATCGGCACATTCCCCATCAACCGGCGCAAAACATGAACTACCTTTCTCTCTCTCCCTACTCTCTTCTTACTCTCTATCTCTTCTACTTTTTTCTCTTGGACCCATATGCCTCCTGCTTATTTTCCGTTCTTTGTCCCTGTATTTTACGAATCCATCCAGCGTTTGGCCTGTTTTCTGCGCGCACTGGAACATTCCAATAACAGCCTGTGACGTTTTTATGTGCCTCTATTGCCGGTCGCTTTTTGAGACTTGGTATAGTGACTATTGGTGTGTCACACACCACCGAACAGCGAAAACAAGTCAATCAAACGTCGCAGATGAATAAAAAATAATCATCATTCAAACCAGTCCTTCTTCATTGGTCCCTTACGGTCCTCACTAGCTTCCATTGACGTGATTGCCCCCATGAAAGCAGATGTTCTGGGCCTCGCTCCGGATTGTGAGGTCGATTTTTTGCGGTGGCGAAATAATTTCCGAAAATCATTTCCCATGTTTATAGGAGTGCTCATAGTGCGGTCAGCACTTTCAAGATGAATCTCCACCATTGTCAACTAAAGCAAGTTATTACTTTGTCAAGCCCTCATTTGTAACGAGTGATTTTGGGCGATTTCCACACGATTCCCGAAAAATGGAACTCATTTCGCGAAGCTGCCATCACCTAATGGAAATATCGACACATCTGCGATTTGCGCCGCATCCATCTCGCCTGAAAACTAGTCCGCCACTCATCCAATCACAGCCGCGCCGGACTATCCAATCCCGCGCGGTCCTCTGTCGCCGCGACGGCTCTCCTGCCCGCGCTCCACAGACGCCGCGAAGAGAGCTCCCCTCGGCCGCCGCCGCGCCGGAGATGAAGCACAGTCCTCGGGGACCGGCCGGAGGGGAGTTTTCCGAAGTTAGCCGGGGTAAGACGGGAACCCGGCCGGCCCAGCCCCGCGGGACGGAGACGCCCCGTCAGCCGGCAGACGTGCGCGGGCGGCGGGTAAAAAGGTCCCGATCCGATCCACCGGAGCGCGTTTGGCGTTGGATAACGCAGGGCTGGGCATGCCCTCAGAGATGTCTGGATCCATTCAAAATGAAGTCGTTCAGGGTTGTGGATCCGAAAAGATGAATGATATTTGGAAACACAAGACACTGTCTACCAGGTGGTTCGCTCTGGTCAAAACTGGCCCGTGACGGCCAACTTTATTCGTATTCGTAAAACTCAAACTTCATTCCCATATTTCTGAACTTCAAGATTTTAGGTATTTTTAAAATAAAACTTAATTCGTAAAACGAGGTTTGGCTTCACAAACTTCGACCTCTTCAGTAATGTATTTTATGAGCGGCCATCATAGAGACAAAACCGCTCCTTGTAAGACGTCACTTCCAGCTAGGACTACGGTGACAGGCAGGAACAACGCATTCCTGTTGCAACCATCTTTCCTTAACAGGCGAACATTTCGTATTTCCCGAATGAACTGCTCGCGGTTCTTCCACGTTGTCTATACATTATCTTGATCCGCTCATCACAACGCAAATCTTACGCAGGGCCAAGTCTGGCACATACACGACGACAACATGAACAATATTTACACGACTGGCTGACAGCCATCAGCGCTCAGATGGAAAACAACGCAAAACACTGTCTCCCCACCTGCTCGTTCAGCGCTGACATGGAACTCGACCGCTCCTACAATATCACAGCAAACTTTAGCAGAACCCACCACAGGTGGACGAGTGATTATCAAGCAAAGAGACGACATTGTCCGCACGTCTTCCTCACGTTTTGTACGCGAGCAGAGAGTGCGATAAAACAACAAACCAAGTGTTTGGGTCCACGGTCTGGAAAATCTAGGTCGGCCCACAAACCTTTTCTGATTTAAGTATTTCTCTATTGTACGCTGAGCACCGCACTATCGAAAACTAAGCGGCTTGGCAGTCCTTTGCGCTCTCTCGGAGACTGTCGGCAGTGAAGTGAAACGGACCACTTTGCCACCAGGCTACAGGTAGTGGCTGAGCTGCTTTCTGAAGCCGTGCAGGTAGTCGAGGATCTGCTCCGCCGTCGGCCGCTCCTCGGGCCCTCTGCTCCAGCAGAACGCCATCACAGAAAACCTGGACAGAAAGACTCGTTAAATCCACATGGACTTAGCCATGGTCGTAAAATGTCACAACATTAACGAGCTATGAATGTGTTTATGCCTAATGTGATGTGCCTTTGTGACTGCGTTGTTGGATTTGCATCACTCGATTTTCAGTCAACTATGTCAACCGCAAATTCCGCTGCATGCTGTTATTTTAGTTGCATCAGCTCGACTCGAAAGCTTTAGACCATGCGATTCATGACGTTTGACGTCCGGATCACGCCCATTAACATTAGTCTAATTTCTTTGAAACTGCTGGGCAGAACTGATGAGCCCATTTAATGACGATTCATTGGCCATAACAAACAGACGAGAAGCAAATGTTGATGGAGAGCAGCGGCCTCTTTTAATACACAGCAAAATAGGGCACATTCAATCCTGCTTCTCCAAAGCTGCACATGGTCACCAGCCGTAAATCTCAGAGACGACAGAGCAGTTTGTCCCGGCAGAAACTCGCCATAAGGCAGAATTTACAACCTGACCGCCTCATTGAAGTCAACGGTCTTCATAAAAGGGGCAAATAAGCCAGACACTTTAAAAGTGTTCCTTGCTTGCCCAGTGAAAAAGAAACATTCATGGATTTCACTAGGGCGCCTATGAGGGGTTTTAAAACCACTGGTGACTTCCACTCTTTGCACGTCAAGCAACTGACGGAATAGTTCTGATTCGTCTGGATCCTCTGCTAATGCATACGTCGAAATAAAAAAGCATGACTCCATTGTAGTCAGCACAAAATCGATAGTGAGTCGAATTTACACTCACAGTTTGTCGGGGCAGTTGAGAGGCTGGGCCAGCCGGTATCCTTCGTCCAGGAAGCTGGCCATCTCAAACGGATCGACCTCCACATACGGCTGTTGCGCCAGCGTGGTCAGCTCCCATAGCAGCACACCAAACGACCACTGAAACGCAAACAGACGACTTCGGCTAGGGCTTTGATCTCGCATGTGCGCTTCGAAACGTCGCCTAGCGATAAAATGCAGGGAGGCAGGCATTTAGGCCCCAGCCATCAAACCTCGTATTGAACCTAAACGTTGGGCTCCTTGCCATCGCCATAAAAATGGCAACAAGCGGTCACAACCTCCGACCCGAGGCTGAGACAGCATACCGGAGCTCGGAGAAACCGAGGCACAACGAGCACCCACGTCCATCACGGACGCAGGGGCCCATTACGCAGGGCGGACAAACACTGCTAAACACACACTGATACCGGGGCGGGGTGGCGGCGTGACGGGGGGCGACCTCTCTCCCGCGATAGGGCATTTCCATGATTGCCCCCGGCGTCATCCCATTACGGGGCGACGGATTCCAGCTTCGGCGAGAACAGCTCGGAAGCGTGAAATGGAGCGGGGACTGTTCATAACGGCAAGTGTTTTTCAAAAGTTGTTTCGTTTCTGTTCTTTGGCTGTGCAGCTGTCAAAGATTTCCTCCGGACACCACAGGCCTGTTTTTTTTTGTGTTTGCTTTTTACTTACTTTTTCTCGCTTTCGTACTTACTTTTATTTGTTACTGTTATTTACTTCATATCATTTTTTTGGACGTTGAAAAGCTACAGCCATTGCCGCAAAGCGTCCTACACGACTGGTAAGAAAGTTGACTGCTTCTTCATGACCACGTGAGCCTTTACGGCGCTCAGGGACGAAAACACCCCCGTACAGAGCTTAGTCTCTCAGAAAGGTTGCTTTGCTTCATCGCAAAAAGTTTGACTGGAAATAACCAACTGGAGCCCGTGCAAAAAGTGAGTTTTAACCTCCAGGTCAACCCAGCTTAGACTCACCACATCGGCGGCCGGCGTGAACTGATTGGTCAGAATGGCCTCCATGGCCATCCACTTGACGGAGCGGTTGATGTTGTCCGCCAGGCAGCAGTAGTCGTCCGGGAACAGGTCACGTGACAGGGCGTTGTCGGCCAGCTTCACGCGCAAGCTGCCGTCGATGCTGAAATCGCGTGGAATAATTTGTTTGTCTCGTTAGGTCTCATGAGCCCCGCTTTTTGGGAAACCATGATGTTCATCGCAACGCAGCGCATGAGCGCTGATCGATGACGGTTGACAGACAATGTACCCAGGATTCGAAGTCCCAAAACATGTAAATTAAGAGCACGGGACGAATTCATTATCGATTGCCGACAGTATCGATCCGTCAAACGGTGCCTCGATGTCATCACACGCGAGCTCGCTCTGCGCCGCGACCCTGAGCCAGCGTCCTCCGAGGAAGCCATCGGAAGCGCTGCCACTCGGGTTCGCCGTTCAATAATCCCCCTCCGCGACCGCAGACGGCGTCGGCGGCTCGATTGACGGCCTTATTACGGTCGGCGCCGACAGGCCGCCACATGTCGCTAATATCCCCCCGTCCCCCTCCCAGCGGGGACAAAAACAGAGCACTCTTCCCGGCGGTGTTTGCCCGCGGGGCCGCTATCTGGCGCCGCCGCCGCGCCGCCACTGTCGCGTCGCCGCCGGTTGACGTTTTGATAAGTGTCGCGTCCAGATGTCGTCTTTCCCAGGGTAGGGCGGGCGGTCGTCCTCCGGTTGGCCGTGCATGATCCCCTCCCTCCGTAGAGGATGACCCTAGTGGCAATGGCCAGGACTCGGGAACGCGCAATACCTTGTTTGACGTTTGAACGTCCCGCCTCCCGACCGGAAATTCTAGGAAAGTTTCGCGGCAAAAGACACCCCTGGCGTCGACTCGGCGGTGGCCTCCCCTGGGAGGCACGCGGGAGTGAGTCACTCCACGGCGCTCGGCCCGGACAATAACAGATTACGGCTAAACACCGACAGCCGGCGCCGGGCCGCTGTCGCCGGCTGTGAGCGTCGCCGTGCTGCTGACTGAGCAGCCAGTGCCCCCGAAAAACAGGGCAGCGCTGCCCGTCTCCACGGCGACACGCGCATTTGTCAGCTGACTCCGGCGAGACGGCGGCAGATGCCGCCGCTCCGCGAGGAGTTCTTTCGATAAAAAATGGCCGCTGGACGGGTGGGGCGGTAATGGATGGCTTCCATGTGCGGCTGGGGTATTTCGCGGGCGCACGGCGCGGGTCGTGGGATACGGTGGAGCGACGCGCCGCTAATGAGTTTGTCTTTCACGGTCGTTTGCCTCCGCTCTGCATGGGAGATGCTTCTGTTACAGGGATCTTCTGATGTGCCGACTTTCCCAGGTCCAATGCTAACGTAACGTCCGTGATTTCCCATGGCATTCGCAGCGTTGCTCGGTATCGTTTGGACCGGGGACGCATGGCGTATGCAGACTATCGTATGACATGTTTATACAGCAACGTTAAGACACTGAAACAATCGCCTGAAAAGATTTTGACGAGGGTGAAACCCGTCCGAATTGGAATTCAACAAGAAGAAAGGAGCTTCAGTCAGCGTATTTCTAACGTCCGTCATCGTACTTACCAGCAGTTTCCTGGCCGCCACGTCAGTATGGCAGATGTTCTGCACGTGCAGGTAATGCAGCGCCTGCGTCACCTGCTCGGCCAGGTCCACCACGTCTCGAACAGTCAGCGTCCTCACGTCACTCCTGGTGCCGAAGCTGCACGTCTGGAGGTACCTGCGGGATGGAAACACGTGTCAGGCCCACGACATTAAAGTCTGCTTTATAATGTCACTCATTCCACTGAAGTTGCTAGAAAATTTCAGGAAGAAAAACACATTTTGAAAGATATTTTTGTCAACGTAGCACGAGTTAACGCCCATGGAGTGGCAAAGTTGTTGGGCGCTCATCATCATGTGAGAAACCATCAATGACAACAAAAGCCAACCGAATAGACTACAACGAATGTCTCGATGGGCCTTTTGATGCATGATTCCCACGACAATAGCGCAGCCAAGTTCATTTTGTCCCAGTAACGGGCGGTGAGAAATTCCGTGACAGGGCGGAAAATTAAATGTCCCGAAATTGGCCTGAAGCTTCAGCCGACGATGACGTATAACAAAAGACTCCAGGAATTATGAAGACACCATAATGTGCCCGCTTACGACCGCCCATTGAAGCACGTCATAACCGCACGGGTCCTTTATCACACTACTTTAAAATAATGGCTCCCTTTGGATGCGCATGCACACACATATCTCACTGACCATATCCGGCAGGTTCCA
Organism: Capitulum mitella; assembly: GCA_030062745.1. NCBI lineage: Eukaryota > Metazoa > Arthropoda > Thecostraca > Pollicipedomorpha > Pollicipedidae > Capitulum > Capitulum mitella. The sequence goes on along the minus strand of CP099849.1, from coordinate 3,074,319 downwards.
CTTTCAATGCAAAATTCACAAGGACTCAAGACTTGAAAGTGTTTAACGGCGTATTTGCCGCTTGATACAACATCGATTTTAAGTCATTCTTTCAGTCATAAAGACAAGGCCAAGACCCTAACTTGATTGACCGTACTGCAGCACAAGCGGCATGCGAAGTAAAACTCCCGACATCTGCCACCGCCACCATAGCAGGACTTCGTCGCCAAAGACATCGATTTCCGAATCGGCCGCCATAACTCAGCGAGGACGGCGAAATCGTCCGCGAACGGCTCACGGCCGCAGATGATGGGGCCGATTACTTTCCGGGAGTCGGACCGCTGCCTGCTGGGCCGTGGAGGGTGCACACCGTGACCTGCTGATGGCCGCGGGCGACCACAAACGGCGCAGAACGGACAAAATCGACGCGGTCGCCGTTTTGGGACGGCGGTGGACGTTATTTAGCGGTGGCTGCGGGCGGGTCGGCTCCAACAGGCGGCGCATAATGACCAGTAGGTCGAGGCACTTCTCTAAACCCAATATCAATCAATCAGGGTCGACCCCACTTGCCATCACTGCAATCGGTACGGCGTTCACGTGATGGGTGACGCGCGTTCGCGTTGAAAGTTAACGTGGTTTTGCATTAATGTGAGCACTTTATGATCAAAAATTGCATTGCCTTCGGCGGAATTAATGAACGGAAAATTTTCAAAGCAACAGCTAATTAAAACCAAGCGTCATCGAGACGAACCGTCAGCAGTGGGCTCGACTCATGATAGCCATTTTTAAGCAAGCATAAAGGTCATTGATCCTTAAAACTGGATGCCACAATCACCTTGACCAACAACAGGGCAACCCATATCACACCGCACCACCACGCTGCCATCATGGCCACTGCTGTGACCCCACATCTGAGGCCTGCGGCATATCTCCGCCACGTCTCCTCTCGATCTCTTCAGAGCTCAGCGCTCCGGCCCGGCCCGCTGACAGAGACCGGTCAGCGGGCGCCCGCCCCGACCGCCTGACGGCCGGCAGGCAGCCGTGGTCGTCATCTGTCAACTGCTGACCCGAGTTTACCGGGTCAGTGACCTCGCGCGGCCACACTTCCGGTTGGCAGGGGCACAGCCGAGTGCTGCTCGGCGAGGAATTCGAACACGTTTTTTCATGCCGATTCCGTATGCCTGATACGAATCCTCGAAACGTAATGCCATCTCATGCTTGACTATTCCCCTTGGACGTCAGCTGCCAAGCTTGTACCCCTGTGACGCATTTCTTTGTTTGCGATCTTTCTTCCCTTTCCCCTCTTTCCACTTCTCCTCTGTATTTTCCAGTCTGCGTCACTGCCACGAAAGGTACTTTCATTCGTCTAACAAAGACGTCCGGGAGTGTTTTCTGTTCAGAGTCTAAAACCGACCTCTACCAGTCCATTATCATGCGACAAAGGATGCGTCGCTGAAAATTAAAACATAGTCCTCTCCGCGTCAGCAGCCCATATCACCCGCTGTTATCCTCGTACTAAAGAATTCCAGAGAAGAAAACGCCTCTTCATTCACCGCAAAAGCTTTTTAAGGGATGAAATGTTTTCCCACGGATATTGGAGGTATGCGCGCACCGACTGTTTCAGATACCGTGGCAAAAGACCGCTCACTGTGGATCTGTCTTTTGGAAAACCAAAGCGAATTTTATGCCGGAAATGCTCGCCGCGCCAAGGACAAAGTTACCAGTTACCAGCCCTGACTTTAAGGTTTCGTAAAAGGCTTCATGAACTTGGGCTTGGGAAGACGGTCCTGGGTTTGGGGACAGGGGAGGGTGTTTGGTGGTTCAGAAGCACATCTCACGTCTGACGTGGTAAATACTGGTCCAATGTATTGCATGAAAATAATTGTTCGAAGACCTTTAGAGGATCCCACATTGTTCCCAAGTTTCTGCGCCAACACATGTCGCACAAATACGCAAACCGTCTTCCGAGGCATGTCTTCTGAACCCCTTCAACAACGCACGTTCCCCTCGGCAGCCCGTTGCTTCCGACAGGGACCTCACAGTGCCTCAGTCGGCCTGCGGGCGTTCCGCTGCCCCTGTCTGGCCGCGCCGGCCTCTAATGAAGACCGTCAACGGAAGTCCAGCGAGTTGGCCCGGCCGGCCGGCGCGCCGGCGCGCCATTTATTTGGACAGCGGCGCGGAGTGGGCGCCGAGACCCGTGCAGGCTCGGGCCGGCCTGGACGCCGTCAGCGCGCCGCTGTGCGGAGACGACGGCACGACTGGAGTCCTGCAGGCGGCAGAACGCAGAGCTGCCCGTGGGCGCTGCTTTCTCTGGCCCGCTCGGTGGAGGACGTTTGGTCTCCGCCTGGCTGCTCCGCCCGAGAGGTGATTTTTAGCTGTTTTAAAACAGGACCAGGTGGACCGCTGGTGCAGAAGCAGCATCATGGCCCGCACGGCACGTTTGATCCCTCGGCGTTTCGTGGCGCGCCACACTATAGACTGATGAGCGCTCAAACGGCCTGAGTGATTTCGCGACACGTAACCTTGTGGCATGCCGCTGCATCACTATTCTGCAGTTCCAGTATCATTTCATGCTGCCCATTTGAGGCAGGGAAATGAACATAAAATGTGTACCATGGACAACTGCACAGCTTGCAACTGCAGGTACATGCGACAACATAACACAAGCTCGACAACACGGTTTGCCCCCAAAGTACTAGAAACCACCCAACGCATGATTCTGTTCACTTCATTATCCATCAGGACTCTCAAATATTCAGTTTTTTTACCGACACCGCAGCCCCCACCCACGTGGTCCCTCCCCGTCGCCTACCATCGCCCTGTCCACGAGGCGAACCGCGGGACGATCCCACCACCGTGACCGTCGGTGCGACACCATGATCGACGGTCCGTGACCAGGAGGCGTCCGCCGTGACCGGAAGGTGGCCGACCCAGACCGGCCGCCTCCGCCGCCGCCGCCGCCGGTGGAGCGCCCGCGGACCTCCCACCGGGCTGTCGGCGCCGCCGGCGGCCGGCCGGCGCCCGAGCGCATCCAGCCGTGAGGCGGCCAGCCGCCGGTCGGGGGGGGGGACGGGGAGGGGGTCGGCGGAACGGTAGGCCGGGCGGCGCTGGGAAGAGTGAGCAGAGAGACGTTCGGAGATTCGGCGTGCTTGCGAGTTGATAGAATTTTTTTGTCCTTGTAAAGTAAGCCAGAGCAATCTCCTGGGGGTGGCTGCGATCAGCGCCAATGCTAAGGAGAGCTTTTGCGCGGACCACGAATTCCGCGGCCCATGGTTATATTCAAAGTACCGACTGATTTTGCGGCGAAGGTTGAACGGGTCGTCACAGGCGTAACTCGGTCGTGTTACGGCAGCTCGTCAGGCCGTTGATCAGGAGGCAGGTGCCGTCTCCTCTAATCTGCCGACCACTGAGCATATTTGGTATTTTACTCCCCAAAAGTCAACAAATAAGCGTCGTGCAATGCAATCATGCATAGAAGAATATGTTGAGAAGATCGACGAGTCGCGTTGAGTAGAGGTTAAAGACATATCATCGCCGAACTCCACACCGCTAGCACAGGAGGAATGGGAGATTAAAACTGCAACAAAGAAACGCTATGGTGGCCCAGAGCCAGGACCTGAGAAAGGGAGGAGGGTGACCTGGTTTTGGTAATCAGCCTCTTCTAAGCGCTGTTTTAAAGATCTGAAACGAAAAGTCGTTTCTGCTGACCGCCCGATTCGCGCCTGCTCAGTGTCAAGTCACTCGGGCCAGGTCACGAGAAGTGCAAAGAACCGTAGACCGGTGCGCCGTGCACCGAACGTGTACCGCGCACAGCAGGTCCTGTATCGAAAGACACAGGAGCTATTCGCCGACTTAAAGCGGCGCCATACCTCGTCCAGAAGCTACCAGGCTCGGCTGTCGGCTGCAGGAAGGCGCCGTCGTCTGCAGTTTCGCGTGTGCCATTAGCAGGCGGGCCAAATTGGACCAAATTGGACGAGAGGGCGCGCGGAACGGTCCGGGCGGGCGGCGCGGGGTCGAGGCCGTTAAATAGTCGGCCGCCGGCAGCGCGGCCGTTAGCCTTTTCGGCTGCAGTCGAAAACGAGCGGCGCCCAGTGATGTCGAACTAGTGGCGACGATGCGATGGCGTGGAGGATTGCCATCGAGAGGGCGAACTGTCGAGGAGCAGGCGGTCTTACGCGGCCGAGCAGGGGTGCCGAGGGGAAGTGTTTTTTAGCGACCGTGAACGGACCCTCCTACTTCCAAAAACTATGAACTTCGGGAAGAATACCTTGAAGAGACGACTAATTCGGGGTCTAAAAAATATCATATGGGTATTGCAACGGACTGAAATATCTGGCAAAAACTGGCAAAACTTCCACCGTCCCACTGGTGTTTGTTATCATCAGACAAAAACACAAGGCATCACGAAACATTGCTGATGGAGTGAAACGCTAAACTTACGATGAAAATGTGTCATGTCGCCTCATGAAATGTGCGATAAATTGCTACTTCTTCGATGAATTCCATCCTTTTAGATGTGCTATCTGCCACAGTCAATGCAAGCCCTTTTTTGGCTGAACACTGCAGTCAGGCCGTAAGTGGGCCCCCTTTCTCTTGTCCCGCCAGTCATTGGAGCTGCTGACCCGCGGTCAGCGGGCCCGTCTCTCCACCATCAGCAGGCGCCGTCAGCCGCCGTCGCACCAAGACACCGGACACCTTTCCCCCGTCGCCGACACCGCCGTAACCCTACACCCGCGCATTCACAGCCCGTCGTGATTTGTCAACGACCTGAATCACAGCCGACGACACGCTGCCTCTGCGGTCCCTCGTCAGCCGTGACGTAGAACAAGGCTCCAGCGTTTTCGGCCCTATTGTGTCAGGGAACGACGTAAAAACGCAGCGAAATCTGATAGCGACAGCAAGCGTTTAGCCGAGGAATACTTAAGTAAACGCGGAAAAACAAAGCACCAGACAACAAGACTGCTCGTTTTTACTGTTAACTGTTTACCAAGAGCGTGCCCGTTAACTGAATGACGTCAACCGTACCGGTGTTTCGCTCAACTGACCTTTTCAGATTGTAGTGTTTGACGTAAGGGTAGAGCACCAGCGGAGGTGCCCTCTCTTCCACAGCCACCCCCAGGACGGACAGCAGGTTCTTGTGTCGCAGCCCGTAGAACAGCAGGCTCTCCTGAAGCAGCAGCGAAACTTGGACAGCGGAGGCCCGGTCTGAAAACGCAGACACACAGGGTTAGGCTGCGGCCGTTAACAGCCTTCTACTCAGTCGAGCAAACAAAAATTAGGGCGCTCGTTTTCGCGCAAATAATTATTCGCCAAATCGGGTTGATTTCGTAGCCAGAAGGATTCATATCCAATCCTGATTCAGGCTGCTTCTCTGTGAATATGACATTATACAAAATATTGTGCGACTTTAGCAAACACACGTATTTTTTCCCTTACGATGGAGAGCAACAGCTCTCATTTCATATCTGCAAACCAAGGCAATGGCAAGAAAACTTCGACGGCAAAAGAAAAATGTTCGTACAGGAGCAAATCTTCCATGCAAGGCTGAAGTGCGACATGAAGCTTTTCTGGGCCCTGTCTTTGTTTCCATAGGAACACACAGGCTTAAGGCTGCACAGTCCGCATTTGACTGATTTCTACATTTTGTGTTGTTTCTGCATTTTGTGTTCTACATTCTACATGTTGATTTCTACAGCAATGCCAACAACAGTGAAATTCACGGTCAGCAATATCAGCACGAAACACATTGGCGGCACGCACCTGCGCTATTAGTCATACTAACGACGCACCTGTGACCGTTTTGACGATGAGCCGCTCCTTTTCGCCCAGCTCTGAGTCGGCCATCCAGCCGGTGGCGATCCTGCCGAAGTTGCCCTCCTCCAGCACCGTCTCCAGCTCGACGCGGCGCCGGTCCACCATCAGCTCGGAGACGCGCTCCCCCACGTCTCGCACCCTGTGGCCCGAGCTGTGGCCGGCGCTCTGCTGGCCCGAGCTCTGGCCCGAGCTGTGGCTCAGGCCCTGGCTCACGCTGTGGCTCAGGGCCGGGCCGAAGCTCGGAGCGACGCCGTGCGAGCCCAGGCTGTGGCTGTGGTCCAGGCCCTGGCCCAGGGGAGTGGTCACCGTCTTCTGGCTGCTGTACGACGGGCAGGTGGGTAGAGGACGAAGCGAGGCGTAGTGGTGCGAGGGGCGGGTAGAGTGGCAGGACTGAGACGGTACGGGAACTTGCATGTAGTGCTGAGTGTCCTCGTAGTCCCCAGAGGAGTTGCTGAAAAATTAAACAAATCGTTGGAGGCTAGTTCTTCCCCATTAAAAGATAATCAGCTATATGGCGAGTTCGCTTACGACCACTGCCAACGGTTTCACAAAAGCTTATGTTCTGGTTTGGCTTTGTCCGATGCTCCGACAACGACTCCCGATAACACTTTCGCCTCCATTGAAACACAAAAGCCTCCTCCCGGGGCCGCGCCGAAACGCATACGGCGCCGGCCGATAGGCAAAGCCTCAAAGACAAACGACGACAGAGTCAGCGTACCGTGAGGCCAATTTCGGTGCCAGACCGTGAAGGGCCGCGCCTGTTTCCGTCAGATTAAACTGGCCAATGTTGTGTGCGACGCGTGCGACCGGCAGATAAAACCTCGCCAACGCCAGCCCCTCGGACCCGCGGGCGTCGCGCTGCGACTGGCACAAAGGCAGACGGCTCCGGCGATGCGAGAGATATGTCTCCCACCGCCGGTAAAGACGCGGCAGAGGGGTGCCGTGGGACGACGGCGCTTCGCTGCTGAATGAAGCCGCCAAGAGATGGCGCTGCACTCGGGCGCCGCGCTGATGTTTTGAAGCGGCCGCTGTATGAGCGTAAGACGTCGGCGATGAAAGAGGAGATAGGGGGAAGATCGTGTTGGCGATAATCGGAGCAAATGGATGAGCGCCCAGGGCTCTTGGCACAGCGTGACGCAGACAAATGCCAGTCGTTGCCAAGCGCTTGAGTTGTGAGACTGTTAGGCAACAAAGCGACATTCGAGGCTGCTTTTCTTGATAGAGCTTCGTGGCCAGTGGACGACAAACTCGCCGTCGGGGATTAGATGATTCCTTAGCGACGAATCTCTACAATGAACCATTCACGCTCGGAAGTAATTTAGTGGTGATCTTTTGCTGCCCACGGATCTACCGTGGTGCGTCATCCACGCGGGAATCGCGGTCACATCGCGTGAGCCACACATGTATGCATTTAGTACGTGTACATTTAGCGCTGGCAACGTGTATACATTGCCAGGGCTAAAATGGAAACACTAATACCTCTCTACTTTTCGACTGCAAACATCGGGAAATTCACCACCAAACAGCACGTCTGGAGATTTTGAAAATAAAAATGCTTTGCTCTTCAGTTTTAAATCACTTCCGATTTTTAAAGAAATCATGTTTGATATATATATATATATATATATATATATATATATATATATATATATATACATACATATATAACATATGTGCGATGATGTGCGATAATAGCCGTCTTTGACCCGCTCTCCCAGCGTATGGTACTGAGTGTAACATGAACGCAGCGCGCATGTTTGAAGACGGACCTCTGTCACGGACGATAATAATACCTTTACGAGAAGAAAATGGTATGCATTTTACAAAAAATACCAAAATAATATTGTATTGGTCCTATTTCGCACGCGGCCTGTTCCTTATCATGAAACACAATCTAAATGTGTGAATGGACCTACCTCAGACGTAAGACCTGTGCCTTTGTTTCAAAACTGAAACGTCTCATAAACCAGGGCATACACATGACATGGATGTCGTGAGCAAGATGTCGATGGTCCAGTGGTGAATACCTGCGCGCGCAACATGAATCATAGAGTTTTTCACACGTCACGTACCTACGTTTTAAATTTAGATTGCTTGGCTTTTGCAGCGAAATTGACTGCATGCCAAAAATGAGCCTTTGTCTACCAGGGCCCCTGATGAAAGAGTGTCACACACAGTCGGCTGGCTGCTAAAACATGATCACGTGGTACGAACGTGCAAAAGCAGCATTAGTCTCGAAGAGCACGGTCACTGAAGACCTGGCCATGCAAAAGTCCAAAAAGGCCAAAGAGATAGGAGCAGTCGTTCGGGGCGTCGCGCGACAAACCTCGTGGGGGGGGGGGGGCGGCGGGCTGCATCAGATAGGCGAAGGTTAAGCGTTGCAGGCTATGTTGGTTGCCAGAGTGACATGAGACTACAATGAGCTATTCAACAGCTCATCCCTGACCGCGGTTGGTACATAGAGACTGCGAAGCTATCTCAGCGTCTCCGGCGCTGACGGAGCTAATGTCCGGCTCACCTGAGAGCTTGCTTCCTGCGCTTGGCGGCGCTGTTCCTCGAGAACACCACGGCCAGGATGATCATGATGACCAGCACGACGCCGCACGAGCTGCCCACGGCCATGTACAGCACGCCGGACGAGGGCGGCTCGTCGTCGGCCGGCGGGTCGCCCAGCCGGCTGGGGCCGGCCGCGTCCTCCTGCATCGCCTCGCCGCCGCCGGGCGGCGCCACCGTCGGCGTGACCTCCTGCCTGCAGACGCGCGTGCGCCGGAACACCAGCGTGGTGTTGGTCTTCCTGCGGCGGAGCGGCGGCTGCCGGGGCAGCAGCAGGCTGATTTTGAGCCGGACGTCGGTCTCGGCGGTGACGCCCGGCCGGCAGGGCAGGTGGACGGTGAAGAGCTGGTGATCCTGCGGCACCGAGCCGCTCGACGGGATGCTCAGGGTAGGCCGGGCCAGCACCGAAGGTTTGGCCACCTCCAGGGTTATCTCGTAAGGAATCTGCAGAGCAAAAAAGCAGTGTGATAAAAATAATACCTGTAACTGCACCATGTCCGTACAACTGTATCCGATTCGACTTCTTCGCGTTACAATTATGCCATGATTTCGCTATTAGCAAAATTTCTTCCTCAATGCAGGGGAAGTTTTTTTCTTAAAAAAGACAAATGTCACCGCGGTAAACGTATCTTCGTAAATGCAGGGACATTTAAAGCAGCACGGCCTGGTATGTCTAGTGATTAGCATTACATGTCGGCCACAAAAACACTGGAAACAAACTTCCTCCCAGAATTTTTAGAGGAATGTGTAGAAGCTTAACAGCCATTGAAGTACTATTCGCCGGTGAAAATTCAGAGATGATGTAGTGCGTCTAGTCAGAATAATGACTAGGTTAGAAGGGTGACGACATGACAGAAGAACTGGGCGGGTGAGGAGGGGAGGGGGAGCAGAAGACATTAGCAGGGCGTCCCTCCCGACCAATCAAACTGCGACGCCGTGATCGCGCCACATAACAATAACACCCCCAGCCGTAACTAGCCCATTGTAGCCGGGAAACGCGCACAAAGGCCGATAATCAGTCGAAAGGGGTGCGAGGTCGGACCGGGAATCGGCCAGCGCCAAACAGCACGGGCCCAGATGGTCGAAACGAGGCCGCTACTGATGAACTGCGCTCACCGAAACTCGGACAGAAACGTCCGCGAGAGCAGAACGAACGAATCGGCTGGCGATGACACGCACGGCTACCGCCGCAAAATCCAGGCGTCACTGCAGCTGGGCTAAGGCGTGGAACGTCCTCGCTGTACTGTAGCCACGGTGTGTGACCGCATGCCGAACGTTCACCAAGACTGTTCCGGCCTAGTCAGCCGCAGACTGCGGAGCCCCGACCGCGACCGAACGTTGGCACTCCGGCCCTGCCCCCCCCCCCGGCTATACGTAACCGGGCACGTGCCGGCGGCGCCCTGAGCGGGACGCGGCGCACGGCCCGGCTGCCCGGGTCACACCGGACACAAAGGCGCAATCATCGTCCGATTAATGGCCCGTGACGTCATCCGTCAGGCTGCCGAAACCGGGCCCCCGGCGACACTCGGCCGAATGAATTCAGGGTAAATAGAGCTGTTTTGCCGGCGCGCGGCCCCGCACGGCGGGGGGCCGCCCGTTTTCAGACCGTTTAGTCGTTAACCCCAGGGGTCGGGCCCCATGTATTACCGGGCGCGCCATTTCTTCAAAGCGCGCCAAGCCCAAATTCCATTCAGCGGTGGTTCAGGCGCGCTTAGTTGAATAAGCAAATCTGTCTGATAATGCAGGACCGACGGGGGACGGAGACAGAGGGGGACGACCGGACTGGCTATTCGTCAGCTGGACGCTTCCGACCGTCCTGGAGCCAGGCGTTCCAATTTATGCTGGATGCATCGTGAGGCGTATCGATTTCTTGGGATGATGACGTGACTTCTGCTGCCAGTTCTCAGTCTTTTCCCTGACGAAAGGCTCAATTGCGTGTGTTAACAATCAGATGATATTTCTCGCTATATCCTACTATTATTTGTATTATTCAATTAACCCGTCCCCGACTGGGGGGGGGGGCAGTTGACGCCCCCTTGAGGTTTTTCTGGGACTGCAAGAGAACCAACTAACACAGAGTCACGAAACTTTGTATACCTTTTGCCAAATCAATTTTACATCTCGTGTCAAAATTTTGACTTCAGGTTACATTAGGTGCCTGACCTAGGTCAGGTCAAACAGACCTATGTCAAAAAAAGTCTAGCGCCCTCTAACTTTTTCGCAAAACAATATATCTCAATAATACTTTCAGGGATTAGTGATCGTGATAGATGCAACAAATCTGTTATCTCAGATTTTTTGGAATTTTCCGGGTCATTGACCTAAGGTCAAGCTCGTTTTTAAGACATATCGCCGTTTTTGGGGAAATTGAAGGAATATTCCATAACATTTTTAGTGTGGAATGAAGCAAACATCTAGTTACCGTCACTGGGCAAAGTATCAGTGACATCCGTCCATTGACCTGAGGTCAGGTCACGAATAACTGTAGTGGGTCAAAATGTACCACCGTCAAAATCGACGATGAATTACTCAGAATGGGTAGAAAATGGCAGAACTAGCTTGCACAGACGTAGTTAATACCAGGAACCTCAAAAAGTTTCAAAAAGTAGCATATTTTGGAAATAAACAGGCTCTCGCGAATAAAGCTCCGCCAACTTTGTAGATTGGTAAATAATCAATTTTTCCAAAATTTAAGCATGAGAAACCATTACAAGAACCACAAAGATCAATAAAATTGACAAAGATTGTCTTTATTCGCGAAAATAAAGGAACGCCAAAATTAGTTCCCGTCAATTTGGTACCGCATACGGCAGCGGCGCACGCTGACAGCTGGCGGGAGAATTATGGTGTCTTAAACTCAACGTTCCAGCGTATATATTGAACAAATCTGGGGAAATTAGACGTGTATCGGCATCCGCGGACCTTTACTTGTGCCCTGGTGCCTTTACCTATGCGTTATTAGTCACAGCCCTTGAGATTCAGGTCATTTCTCGGTCTCATACAGTTGGCCATGAGAAAGCATATATATAGGGCGCACATATAAGTTGCTTACATATTATCTGAAACTAAAAATGAGACCAGTTTCGAGCTCTACATATAGGGCGTATATATAAATTGCTTACATATTATCTGAAACTAAAAATGAGACCAGTTTCGAGCTCTACTCGTGACAGGCTTTCTAACGGTATGCTTATTTTTATCGTGCGACCAACTGTTCGTAAGTAAGAGGGGGCAGTCAACTGCCCCCCCCCCCAGTCGTCCATGTTCGAGACGGACCGACGGTCGTGCGCGGATTAAATAACAATACGTTTTATTATTTTGCCCAATCTACGCACTTTTGCCAATGTATATTTGTTCGAAACTCATCTGATTTACTATTTGAGTCGCATACGATCAGTAAACAATGCACATGCCATCAAAATCTGACGCAAGCAGGGAAAATGTTTGTAATCAGGTTCCCTTGCCGACCGCCGTGCAAAGGCTGTTGTTGCCGCACATTCTCAGCTGATAGCTGTACCCTTTCGCGAGGCTCTTCCCATCCGTTCTCGATGGACCACACGACATTTGTAACACAATAGACACAGATTGGTCATACATCACCTCCGTCAAGCGCTGCCCGGGAGATTTAATTGTGTTCGAAATCGACAACTAATCAATTCCCGAGGAGAAAACTGGCCTCCTTCAGATAAGGAACCGCGAAGATTGCAGCTGTTCGAAATATTCTGAAGTTGCTGTTGAGTGTGATCCCATTCTCATAGCTTCAGCGCCACAACCATCAAATTTTCATGAAATACAGGGAATGTTTGCAAAGGGTAGCATCCGAATTCCACGGAATCCCGTTCAGTCGACAACTCTGTTTCTATTTCCCTGGTCTTTCTGTTCGTCCGGAATTTGGAAATTTTCCTCTGTTTGTCCGGAGAAAATCCGCCTGGTCTTTTTTAATCACAGTAACGCAGTGGTCTAATCCTTTCAATTCAGGAGACTTCCTTTCCCAAGGGGAAGAGGACACCCCCTTTCGAATAGTCCTGTGGCCAATGTATGAGGGGTTCACGCCGGCCAGAACGCTCGTGTCGGTCATCTCATGTACTAACCATTTGCCAGGACTCTAGCAGTATCAGGCTGCTGTCGGGTCTGGTGACCTCGATGGCGCTGGAAACGGCCTCATGCCTGAGAGCATGGAATCGAGATGGGAAAGTCGAAAACGTTGTAAGGATAGTTCATCTCATTCGCTGCCGCAGTACTAATTAGCCACAGGTGATATGGTCAAGAGAGAGAGAGAGAGGGAGAGAGAGGGAGAGAGAAAGAGAAAAAGAGAGAAAGAAAGGGAGAGAAAGGGGAGAAAGAGAGAGAGAGAGAGAGAGAGAGAGATCTAGAACAGAAGGCGCCCTATCGCGGCGTTCGCATGATGAAACCGAAACAGGTCTGGAGGAAAAGCAGACGTTTTTCGAGACTTCTCTACGCTATTCCTTGTTACGGTTTTTATGCAGTTATGCTCATGATATCATTCCGAAATTACCGTCAAATTGCCCGCTGATGTTTGGTGTGATTTCGCGACTCGTATCCCCATATTAGGTAATAGTTGTTTCCTGAAAACGCATGGATAAAAACACTAGTAGTGATGAATTACGCAAAAAAACTTACATGATCTGAAGTACAACAACCGTTCATTCTTCATTGCTGGTGTAAACCAGACCAAACACCCTGTACTGGTCAAATGAAGCAGCCTTCGTTTGATAAATAAACAGAGCAGTTGCTGGAAACTGGAAATGTTTGTGTTTTCCAGAATAAAAGTCCACATCAGGGATTCAGTTTGGACCTCTCGACCCCACGCTACGAGAGAGAGATCAGCCAAAATTCTCTCAAAGCGACACGTTGACCATTGGGGATGAATGTTGTGTGCTGCTGCTTGCAAAAACACTTGAGCACTGCGTTTTGACACAGTTCACCATAAGACTGAGAAAAGCTTTGATCACTGGTGACATTACCCTTAGCAACATCAACGGCGACAGTACGGGCTTTGCATACTTTAATCCTGTACAAAGCTTATAAAAAGTTTCCCCGTAAGAATGAGGAGAGAGATTTGGGAATGCATGACAGACATTCCCATGCACACCTTGCTTATACCATTGCAGAAGCGTTTTGTTCAATTCCAATAGAAAAAGATAAAAATTCTTAGTTTACGGATCCATGCTCAACAAACTGCGCCGAAACCACGTGCACTCAAGCACCATGCTATAACACTTACATTTTGTCTTGCTGTGCTTTCCCAGTTGAAATGTAGGTCAGACTTGTTAGGCGGCATCGTCATTGAAAAGTTCATTGCGTAGTTGTTGACTACACCTTCTTGCACGTAAAATATCTCTGTAGCCAAGCCTGAAAGAAAAAAATACGTAAACCAGTAGAAGATAAATATTTCAGCACATGCCCTACATGAGGTCACTGTACACACAAAAAAAAAACAGAAAACTCATGATCTACAGACGACGGCGTTGTATGGCGCTTCGAGGGCAATCTCATTTCTCCGTCAAATATTGCTGGCTTCGTTTAACTCTCGATCTGCACGGCACGATCTCGGATGCCTCATCGGCCATCATGGCCGTGGCTCAGACGGGTAACTGGCACTTGGTACCGGAACCCAGGGGCTGTTTTCCGCATCCTTAAGCGCGTTACCAGCCGCATTTTCCACGTATCGCGACGCCAGAACACCGAACAAATGTCCTGCACGGTGAGCCGACAAAACATGACCCTAGGATGCCATGCAAGCTTGGGAGACAACGCAGAAGTTCTGTCCCCGCGGCACACAGCAAGCAAAAGGATCATGGTGGTAATGTGCGTTCGATCAAACTTGACACCTTGGCCATGAATTCATTCTGAACTTTCGCATTGACGGGCGTACCTGCCCGCGAAATCAGCTTTGCTGACAGGTGCCATAACATTGGTGACAGATGTATATATATATATATATATATATATATATATATATATAGAGAGAGAGAGAGAGAGAGAGAGAGAGAGAGAGAGAAAACACATAAACATTACGTTGGTGTCAGTTAAACATAGCAAAATCGTACCCCGGGGGATACGCTCAACTCCGAAAGTGTGACAAATCGAGGTTGTTCTATAAAAGAAAACTCAATGTGGTGGCAAGACTGAGGATCAAGGTGATCCGTTGTTCACGCACCGCTGTATATTCGCAATGGTGAAATGGCATGTGACGTGTTGCTGTCTGCTTTGTAGTCTGTTTGTGACAAAAAGACTTCTTACAACAGGATCGAAATGCATTTATACGAAATAAAAAAGAGAATTCTGAGTAGAATAGCCTCATTGGAATTTTTCAAAGCTGTTGAAAATGCGGAAAATAACGTTAGTGATTACTAATTTGGGCGACAAGGACGTCGACCAGGGCTGCTAACTCGGCAGTATGCCTCCTGCTATTTGCTCCTGCATCGGCTTTTGGGTATAGACTACACGATAATGGTTTTGATATGCGGAGAATACATCTTGAAACAAGTTGGGACCGTGCCAGTCAGAATTCGTCTCATATGTTGCGGTATCACGGTACTTCAACGTGAGCTTCACAACCGCCGACCAGACGACAGGCAGGCGCCGCTACCCGCCTTGTACCGGTTATTGGCTATGCGGCTACGTTGCCATGGGAAAAATATGAAAAGAAAGCAGCATGTATTAGTCCGGGACTTCAATCCTGTACATCGGACGAATAGTTTGCGATGTTATGCATCGTCTACGTGTGTGTTTAACGGCGGCCGACCGGCCGCCATGTCATCAAACGCGTCTGGGCGGTCGCTGCAACCAAATTGCCGTTGTCATACCTTTTCGGACCGGGGCGTTCTACCTGGTTTACATATAGCCCTGGTCCTACCTCTCCGAGAGCCAAGCTCCCGCCCTCCCCCCGTCCACGACCATGGACGCGCTTGAATGTCATCCCTCTAGTGGCGAACAGGTACAAATAACGCGTGGCCTTGGTAACAGAGGCGGACCGCGCTGCAGCCCGCTCTGCGCAGTGGTGCTGATAGCGCTCGTGCGGGGCCCGTGAGATTAGCTGTCCGCTCCTGGGTGCTCCAAAGCGGAGCACGACTGGCAGACTCGCTTCGTACAAGCGGGGACGTCGCCTCAGCGGCTGTGCGAACGGGCTCGGTGGATTGTGTGCGGGTGTTGTAGTGCGGCTGTGGACGGAGATTTGCTGCACGTCGACCGCGAGAAGTGGAAGGGGACGACCCCTGAACGCCTCGATCTGCGGCAGCGGACCGACAAGCGGACGCGGTTGTGTCACCATGATTGGCGGCCTGCTGTCGGCCCTGTGGTGGCCGCTGTCCTGGCTGTTCAGTCCCGTGACAATCGCGGTGCTGGCGGTCGGCCTGGGGCTGCTTTACCGCCAGCTCACCAAGGAATTCGGCTTCTGGAAGTCAAGGGGCGTGTCCGGACCCCCGCCGAAGTTCCCCTTTGGCTACGGCCGCAGGGGTCTCCCCATGCATTTGCTACATGACACCCTCTACACACAATACGGCGGCAAAAAGTTCTGCGGTTATTATGACATTGGGAAACCAGCGCTGTTCGTCGGAGACCCGGACCTCATTCGCGCTGTCACTATCAAGGACTTTGAGCATTTTACAGACCATCGGGAGTTCGTCTTCAGCGAGGAGCATAGAGATATGCTCAGCGCCATCAACGGTAAGAAGTGGAAGGAGACGAGAGCGGTAATGTCGCCAACATTTTCGTCCAGCAAGTTGAAAGGCATGCACCAGCTCTGCCTGGACAACGCCTCCAACCTCAGCAAGTATATGCGGGAGGAGATGCAAAACAAGAACGAAATCGAACTTAAAGATTCATTTGGCCGTTTTACCATGGACAACATTGCTTCCTGTGCTTTCGGGGTGGAGTGCAACTCGTTCGCAGATCCGAATGCGGAGTTTGCAAACCAGGCTGGAGCTTTCACTGCGCCCCTGGTAGGCTATCGACTTGCCCACGTCTTCGCATTGTTGCTGTTGCCAACCTGGCTCTCCAGGATATTCCCTGATCCCCTTAAGACGTCAAACGCCTTCTTCAGACGTGTGGTCAACGCCACCATAGGGAAACGTCAGCAAGAAGCCACACCGCGAAAAGACTTCCTGCAGCTCCTGCTTGAGACAAAAGACAAGAACGGCAAACGCGTACTCAGTAACGACAGCATCGTCACGCAGTCGATGCTGTTCTTCGGCGCCGGCTACGAGACGACGGCCACGCTGCTGACGTTCGCCGGGTACGCGCTGGCCACCAGCCCGGACTGTCAGCAGGCCGCCCAGCGCGAGATCGACGACGTCCTGGAGAAGCACGGCGGCCAGCTGACCTACGACGCCGTCGCCGAGATGGCGTACCTGGACCGGGTCCTGAGCGAGACGCTGCGCCTGTACCCGCCGGCCCTGTTGGCGGAGCGCCGGTGCTCCAAGGATTACGTCCTTCCCGGCACGGACATTCACCTTCCGAAAGGCACCCTGGTCCAGATACCCAATCTTGTGCATCCACCGCGACCCGGAGCACTACCCGGACCCGATGCGCTTCGACCCGGACCGCTTCCTGCCCGAGCAGAAGGAGCAGCGCCACCCGTGCGTCTACCTGCCGTTCGGCAGCGGACCGCGCAACTGCATCGCCATGCGGTTCGCGCTGTTCGAGGCGAAGGTGGCGCTGGTGGCCGTCCTGCGGGAGAACACGCTGGCGCCTGGGCCGCGCACCCCCGCTGAGGTGCCAATCGATATGTCAAAGTTCTTGCTGTCGCCCCTCGGCGGCGTTTTCATCAAAGTGCTGCCTAGAAGTTGAGAGGTGTCAGCTACTGCTGCAAGGCGCGAGGACAGCCTGGAAAGCTGCGGTGCGTTTTGACGTTGTTACTTGGGTTTGAGGAAGCGTAGCTGTCAGTGTTTATTTCATGGCGGTGTTAGGCATGTTCCACATGCCTAACACTGTATTCGCATGCGAATACGTATGCGACATACCTGTTCGCTTTTATTACACAGGGATTGCAACCAAAACACAATATGCATAGCTCGCATCCTAAGTTCTTAGTCGTCTTGATTCCGGAGACGGTTTTTCGGAGGAACTGATACGGGCTGAGCGTCCGACGAGCGAGTACTGCGTGAGGTGATCACAAGCTGTGTTGTGAGCGCGCGCTTCAGCGGCACCGTTGCCGCACGATCAGGTGACCCGACCGGGCGGTGCAGTACTCCAGGCGTCTCAGCGTCAGGTACAGGTGCCATTGGCTGGTGCACCACCAAGGTGCTAGGACAGACGCTGGTCGCAGCTGGGTGCCCACCTGACCGTGCGGCACCGTGGCTGTGGCTGCTGTCATGCATGATGTCCACCTCGCCCTATGACAGGGATTAAATAGGAGTCCATGTGGGTCAACGCTTCCCAAGAACTCGACGGATCACACAGCCAACGACAGGTTTCGAATGATATCTAGAGTAGGAACTGGGTGCATGCGAACAATCAACTTTATGCTTCATACCGAAAACATGTTTAAATAAATTTCAGAATGGTCCTTGTTGCTATATTCCTTTACAGTGCGAACTCTGATGTAGGTATGTGCCTGATTCACGTGATGTGAACCGGGAATCTATGTACATTATGCATCGATATATCTATAGAGAGAGAGAGAGAAGGGGAGAGAAAGAGAGAGAGAGTTTCGGCTTCTGTTCGACATTTCATCTTCAAGTAAACATTTCAGCGTTGTTTGTATTTTCTTTATTACATTCTTCGCTAAGTTATAGAGACATCTCAACGTTTCGGCATCCTGATATGGTGCCATCTTCAGAAGAGCAAAAAAGTACGAACATACAATGAGTCAAAGCATTACGAGACAGTATCAGTGCGAACAGAAAAACACGAGTCGGACATTCACACAAATATCGGTAACCACACACATTTAGGAGAATTTAAGAAACAAACTTCAGTGGAAACGTTGAGACCATAGTATCTAGAGAAGGCTGTCCTTTTCAATGTATTACTATTCAAGGATACGTAAATCTAAAGCTCTGCTTGATTTACCAACGATATGAAATTATCAATATTTAAGAGTCACACAAGTGCGGAGTGGTCTCCGGTTAAGGATTATGGTGGGAGAGAGGAGACCTGTGGGATTAGACCTAACTCAGTGCTGCTGAATCTTCATCTCAGAATCCTAATCCACATGTCTTTAAGTCACTTAATCCACCAACACTCACCCAATCTCTACCTCAGGATTCAGCATTTAGGTGAGTGTGACCACACAGGTATTCCCCATCCCCGCCAAGATCCCTTGCCAATTAGAAATCATTCCGCAGTTCAGTGACTGTTTTGTAAGTATTGATAACTCCTTTATCTTTACCTTTATAATTTCCGTATCAAATTTAGTCTAGCTTTAGATTTACGTATTCTTGCATGGTTTTACATTAAAAAAGATCAGCCCATCCCGAATATTATGGTTTGACTTTTTTCGTTAAAGATTGTTTCTTAAACTCTTCTAAATGTGGGTGGATATCAATATTTGTGTAAATGTCCAACTCGTGTTTTTTTCTGTTCGCATTGATACTGTTTTGTAATGTTTCCTGATCCATTGTGTATATATATATATATATATATATATATATATATATATATATATATATATATGTACTAGTTATATGCTATATATGTACTAGTTTACTGCCCTGAAGATGGCGCCATTTTATGATGCCGAAACGTTGAGATGTGTGTATATGATATATATATATATATTATATATATATTTATATACATATATATATATATATATATATATATATTGTGTATATTATTTATGTACATATAAATATATATAAATATGTGTGTGTGTGCATAATATATATATATATATATATATGTGTGTATGTATATATATATATAATTCATATGCAGTTTTATTGGATACTGGAATACGAATAACAAGAACGCAAAAAAAAACTCGTTCAATGTCAAGAGGTCCTGTGAACTTTGTGGAGGACCGATTCACGGCTGGTTCTTGGGCAAGTATGCGATTCAATTCTGATTCACTGCAGGTTTTGTCCGAGTCTATTCAGATTCTAATCCACAATAAAAGTCTTAAGTTCCTGAACCGATTCAACAGCGATTCAATTCGATTCAAAACCAGGTCCAAATCTGCTTTGATCGAAGTACCGGCACTAGCGGAAATGAGAAGCGAGACGATCAGTGCATGGCATCGCAGTCGAATTAGCTGCCAACAATTCAATGGAGTATTGTCACTAGAGGACTCCAGCAGCGTTCGTGATGACATTTGATCGTCGGACCAGCCTGCGATAGGCACGTGTTCATACCCGAGGCCTTGTGATCCCCACAGAGCAGCATCTCCTTCGGTCTAGCCTTTCACGGGTAACCGGGTGGTCCCATTACCAAACGTCGGCGATGACCAACCACGCTTCATATGGCGCGGGCGGCGAACAAGGTTCACATGAAAAACCCCTAAAACTGAGCGCACCATTGTCATGGACGAGTCATTTACGTCAGGACATCAGATGAACAACTTCAGGGATGGCTAGTTACCATCAATCTAGTTATCCCTTCCCACCTCCAATCTTGGTCATGTATCTGCTTCAGATTTTCACTGTTTGTCTCACTACCCCATTGCAAACGGTAACAGACTATGCTTCATATATAACTTATATATACGTTTGTATGCATGCATGTGTGTTCGCGTGCGCGCGTGTGTGCGTGCGTGCATAATATGGTATATTTAAATTGCCCGCACGGTGGCATTTGCACACAAATGTCGCAGATGAATGAAATAACCATCACCGGTAATAGGCAGATGCCATCATTCCAGCGTATCCACGTACCCCTTATACCTCAGGCCTGGCTACGCTCTTGCCAAGAATGGAATCCTGGATAACACAACAGTGCTGACATAGGTACGTCGTACATTCCAACGTTATGAAACTGGGTCCGGATCAACCAGTACAAACTAGCGAGCTGCAAGCTAGATCAGCTGAGAAACATCGACAGTCAGTAAAGCAGAAATTCCGCTAGAAGCCTTGCATTTCTTGTGCAGGGCGCAGCGGAGACCACCAGTCATGCCCATCTCGTGCAGCAGACACATGACGGATCACCTGAGCGGCGCGACACGATTTTGTCAAATTTTCATTTTTTCTAGTCTGCCGCCCATTAACCAGGAGTGCTGCGCTCCCTCAGCCCTCGCGACAAAAAGAATATTGCGTGAACGCTTCCACCGGGGAAAACGAAGCAGCAATGTCGCGGTGCGCTCTGCTAGGAAGATGAGAAAAACGGGCTGAGCTCACTACAAAGCGTAATTACTAAACCCGGAGTTAAGAATCGACACGAGGGAGTCTAGAATATATTAACACCTGCTCCCACCAAAATCAGTAGAGGAAAAGAGCATCACTCTCGGTAAAGGAGAGGAAACACCTCTAAAACAGGGTCAGGCGCCGTGCACTGGAAGGGAGACTCCGCAAGGCATAAGCTTCACGCGAGGACCTTAACAGTGGGCGGAAGTCAAAGTGGTGCCATTATTTAAGCAGACAAACACAGTCTCTAATAGCGGGCAGACACGAAAGCATGCACACACGCACTTACGCCCATACGCGCACACATGCAGGTACGCACGCACACACGTATGCACGCACGCACGCAAACGCATCCGCACATGCACGAACACATTCCCACAAAGGCACGCACACCTCTCCCCATACACACCGGTGCATATGCATAACGATAACCTACCACAACACACCATCAGATGCTTACCACGGGCTACGATCCCTTACGTCATTTGTCAAACTATTCGGATCAAATTTAAAACACAATGATACACTGCAACGAAACAGATCTTCGTCACACAAAACGTCATCAGCATACACGACCCTCTCCTGGACTCCCGTCACAGCTCGTGATGATGTTCGGCAACCCAGACCGTAACACCACCAGAGACACGAGATTCAAACGTCACGCTTCCCGAACAGGACGCAGGCCGTCACGCCACCGGAGCCGGCGTGACGCAGGCGTGACGCAGGCGTGACGGCGCCGTCACCGCCTGCGCCTGCGCCGCGCGGGCCCGCCCCGCCCGGGAGTCGCCGGTGGCGTGCCGGCGCGCCGGCTCGGCCCGCAGTCGTGCCGGGACGCTGCCCGCTCACGCGCCGCCCGCCCGGCTCGTGTTCCCAGGCTCGGGTCGTCCGAGACGGACGCGGCGGCGCCGCCCGCTCCGGCGGCCGTGCACGGCGCGACGCGGCGGCGGCGGCGGCGACGCGAAATTAAGTCGGCGCGGGTCGGGATCAGCGCTGGCAGCAGCGCAATCTGGCGAGGTCCGGGACGGTGCAGGCTGCGGGTGCTGCTGGGCGCGCGGCGCGGACGGGTCAGATCCGGAGACGGGAGACGTCGAGGGCAGCGGCGAAGATCGGCCGTGTCGTATGCTGATGTAGTTAGATTTTCTGACTGTTTTTTTCTAGCTGTGTGTTGGTTGTATTTCTGGCTAACCGAGGTTGGATTTTCTGGCTTCTGTTTCCCGAAAAGAAAAATGAACAGCTCACTTTGCCCTGAAACCAGTCATGCCTCTGCAATGTATGTTTTGGGTTAACCTTTGCGGTTTACAATGTATTGCATGTCCTCATGGAAACGTTCCCTGGGAAGCACAGCGATGTAACGAGTGCCTGAAGCTGAAACCCTACAACGCGACAAGTCTTATCATGGGTACTGCAGGACGAGCCAAAGTTATGATAAGGTATCAAAGCTCCTGCTCAGAGTTTGCAGTTCACCTGGCCACTCGCCAGATGCGCGTATCGTAACCGAATCACGCCTTCTACTCGTGCACGAAACTGCGACCCGGCGGGTCAGTTCCGCTTTCAGGACATCATCCAGGCGCCGAACGATGGAGACGGCAGATGGCGCAGGAGCCTACCTACCAAAGACAGAGCACTTCACACCCCACGGCCGCCGTGGCCGGCTGGTGTCGCCAAATAGCCACTTGCGAGCGTCGCCCGACCACCCGGCGTCCGGCCGGCCGTTTTGAATGGTGAAATCGATCCGGAGGCGGCCAGGATCGGTCACGGCGCGGCGAGGCGCTCCCGTTTCCGCAGTTTCTATAGCGGCTCTCGGTTCCCAGGTCCGAGCGCGCCGGCCGCTCCTGGCCGGCCGACTGGAACGCGGCGGCCGCTGCAGTGACAAATGGCCGGCGGCTCTCCCGTCTCGGGCACCGGCACCGGCCGCCGCCGCGCAGGGAAGGTCCGGGCGGTGGGGAAAGGTCCGGTGAAAGGTCCGGGCAGTGGAGGGAACGCCCGATCTACCACCGTAGTGGGAAGGTCCGGGTAGCGGGGAAAGGTCAGGTGGAAGCCTCGGGCGGTGGGAGAAAGGTCCGGTCTACCGTCGTAGTGTGAAGGTCCGGGCAGCGGGGGAAGGTCCGGTCGGAGGGAAGGTCCCGTCGGCCGCCGCAGAGAGAAGGACCTGCCGGCGCGTTATCGCCTGTCCGGCGCGGGCCGGTGCCTCGGCGAGATGTCAATCAGCGGCGCTAAATCAGGCGGCCGTAACTGTAACGACGTCCACCGACGCGGCGCCGGCCGTTCTTCGGCGCCGTAAATCCGTCGCCCCCGCCTGGCGCCAGAGAAAGCGGGAACGGCGAGCGTCTTTGTACAGGCCGGCGCTGGTGTAAGACAGGGAACCAGTCGCCCGGAGCTCGACTACGAGGGCCACCCGTCCTGATCTCTTCCAGCCTCTAAATCAGGCCCGTCGGGGCCCGGCCGTAATCCAGGGGCTGCCCCTATTCAGTGGAGGCTTCCGCTGTCCGACGAACTACGGCTTCCTTCTCGGGTGTGGCGATGCTGAGAGCGAGGAAGGTGCTCTTGCGTCACTTGCAGGTCTACTAAAAAATGTCCCTTCAGAAAGGTCATTTGCGTTTACACCATCGTGATGAAGTGGCACTGTCCAATTTTTGAGGCGGCCTCAGCACTGGATGGAAAAATGACCGCGCATGAGAGTAAGGTTATCAGTGACCGTATTCCAGGCGAGTAAGACTGGGCACCTACTTGGTTCTGTGCGTAGAGCATCATACAACAAGAGGCGCCAGATCCCTAGGCCCGCTAACTCACGCATCAGCTACAGTTGTTCTAAGCGTTTTTCTGTATCAAAGTTGGTACCAGCCGCTGACGTCCCTCTTCTATCCCGATCCAATACTGGACTCCATCAGGGCGCCGGACGCACGCCGGCCGAAACACAGCTCCGACGGCGCGCCGGCTCGAATCGGGCCAGCGCGCCGCCAGCTGACACCAAATAGCCCCGTCGCCGGCAGCTGGAGCCGATATGCCCCCCGGGCAGAGACTGGCTGGCCGGCCGGCGGCTCTCGGACCGGACAGACTGGCCGACGCGGCGGCTCTCGGATCGGACAGACTGGCCGGCCGGCCGGCGGCTCTCGGACCGGACAGACTGGCCGAGGCGGCGGCTCTCGGACCGGACAGACTGGCCGACGCGGCGGCTCTCGGACCGGACAGACTGGCCGACGCGGCGGCTCTCGGACCGGACAGACTGGCCGGCCGGCCGGCGGCTCTCGGACCGGACAGACTGGCCGGCGCGGCGGCTCTCGGACCGGACAGACTGGCCGAGGCGGCGGCCCGACCATTCGCCGGCCTGGCAACAAGGTCCGCCCGCCACCCGCTCCGAGGCGCTGCATGCGGCCTTGACCTCGGGGAAGCGATGGACGTTAGCGCGGATCGCAGCCAGGCCATGGTGTCGTGTCTGCAGACTCAACAGCTGTTAATCATGCTGCAATCACGCTGCACTTGCTTGAAAAGAGAAGAAATGCCGGGCTTTCCGGCAGTTGTTGTGAGTGGCATGGGAATCGTTATCTTGTGGTGGTAACTTACTAACCGCGAGATGCAGCAACGGTTTTGTTTTTGTCACCGCTTTCTCTTTTTGACGTACATGACGGGAATTTGCTGACAACATCCGCTGACAACGCTGGGACGAAATAAAAAGATTACCTCTCATCAGGTGAACAAGCACATGAATCATTCGCACCCCTTCAGAGTACCGCCTTTGCCGGAGAGTTTTGCCGTTCACTGCCTGCTGTCCTGTCACCGCTTTCGGCAAGGATTAGCTATGGAGTCGTCCCGAGGTGTTAATCTACCATGCGGACGGCCACGTCTGAAGCCGTGATGAACCGACTGCCCGGCATGTTAACGACATTCCGGGACGGCGGGGTGTGAGGGAGCGAACGAGACCGAGATTCGGACGAAGATAACAGGAAAAAGGCGGACTCACGTCCACCAGGCAAAAGGCGCCAGCGCCTGAGGAGATGACGGGAGATTACGATGTGAAAAGAGTCGCTTATAACGCCGACGCTCGTGAGGGATTCTGTCCGAAGCTCGTTTCGCCGGAGATTAACAGTTGCTCCCAGGGCCGGCCATCAGTTATTCACGTGACCCCGAGTTCGACGGTCCTGGGCATGCCTCCTGCCGGCTCACGACGGCCGCTCCTCCCGTCGGCAAATTATCCCGCACGTCACCGTCCGCACAAGAACAACACCGTCGGGGATCCGCCCGAAACCCGCCGACACCCGGCCGATATTGCGCGGTGCCGCTGGTGCCCACGACGGGGCTGGCCCACTTCACATACCCCGGCCTCTTCCATGGGGGTAGCCGTGGCTACAACCACGGGTGAAGCCAGGATCTTTCCAGTGAGGGAACCAGGACAAACCTAACCCCCGATCAAGATTGATGACGTATCGGATTCCGGCCATTTTGACTTAGTCTCCGAAATTTCTATTTTTTTCATTTTCATTGCGTAACGAAACGCTAGACTTTTCGCCCCCAAAAGGAGACCTGCCCTTGCCCCCCCCCCCCTTCCCTTGGCTACGCGGATGCCTTTTCCTGAGTCGCCCCTTGCCACGGCGCCGCGAATGTGAACTCAGCTCTGCTTGTATCGGCGCCATCCCACGACCGCACGGCGAGATTCGCACCGCCAGACGAGGGCCTATCTCGCAGGCGCCACCGCGGCCGACCCTGGCCGAACCCGCGGCGGCGGCGAGCGTCCACCAGGCCTGCGGCTGGCGGGAGCCGCGAGTACCGCGCGCCGCCTCAGACTGGTGGCGTCCGGTGACAGTGGCGGGCCAGGCGGACCAGAGTAAACCAACGGCTCTGCTCCGGCTCGCAGACAGCGCCGTGGCGGACGCGCTGCCGTCAGACGATTGACGTCTGCGCGCGTCAGTCGGCGTCACTCGGCCCGGCCGCCGGCGCCGCGGCGCTCCGTCAGAACCCTGACGGCCGCCGACAGGTCGCCGTCAGGCCGGCCTCCTCCGATGACCGATCGAACCGGCGGCGGTGCGCGCCCGTCCTCCGGCTCCCGTCAACGTAACGCCGCCCCCCCCCCCGCGTCGCTGACCTATCGAACAATCGTAGCGCCGCTGAGGAGCTTTTCCCGACCGCCGTGTGTTCCGCACCCTGGGTTATACATCGAACAAGAGGGACTCGCTACATCCTCCCGGCGTCCTCCTCCACTTCAGAACAGCGTCACCCACCTCCCGGTGTCCTCCTCCACTTCAGAACAGCGCACCCACCTCTCGGCGTCCTCCCGCACTTCAGAACAGCGTCACCCACCTTCCGGCGTCCTCCCCCACTTCAGAACAGCGTCACCCACCTTCCGGCGTCCTCCTCCACTTCAGAACAGCGTCACCCACCTCCCGGCGTCCTCCTCCACTTCAGAACAGCGCACCCACCTCCCGGCGTCCTCCTCCACTTCAGAACAGCGTCACCCACCTCCCGGCGTCCTCCTCCACTTCAGAACAGCGCACCCACCTCCCGGCGTCCTCCTCCACTTCAGAACAGCGCACCCACCTCCCGGCGTCCTCCCGCACTTCAGAACAGCGTCACCCACCTTCCGGCGTCCTCCACTTCAGGACAGCGTCGCCCGCGCGGGCTTCCGCCGGCGGCTCCCAGCAGGCGTCATCAGGCCGAGCTTGCATGCTCCCCAGCCGCCGCCGCAGGAAGCCCGTAATTGGCGCGATAAAGTCAGAGCCCCTTCGGCCCGCCGCCGCCGATGGCCAAAGTGACCTCCGCAAGACAAACGAGGTGGTCTGGTGCTGCACCCGCACACGTCGGCGCCATGGCTCAGAGTCCGCGGTCATGCTATAATCAAACGACGCCATCAAGCCCTTAATTCTTCTCCATGTAGTTTGCATATCATGCTGGTGGAGAATACATCATGGAGAAGGAGAAATTAGTCCCTTCAAGGAATAATTAGCGATAATGTGACTCCTATGAAGGGCTTTGCAATTCATGTGCAATGCAATGCAAATGCAAATAAACACATACGCACAGGACGTTAACAAAACTTGCCGGCTACTACAGGATGGAAAAGAGCTTTACATCACGCGTTTAGCAGCGCACTAAATGATCCGTGTGTCCACCGACAACCCGGGGATGTTACAAGCCCAACATTTAACAACTTATGACAATCACTAGTCACCGAGGCGAAACTGAGTGCTTCGCCACAGCATGCAGCATATCGTGAGCCATACTCCACTTGCGGGAAAAGCTTTTGAGACGTTTACTGGGACATCGCTTGGCATTCTGCAAGCAATGTACACGAATGGTGCAATCCAGCGGCGTACTCCAGCCAATCGCAGCCCGCAGGCACACCGACCCTCATTCAGTCATTTAATGGGCACTGCAGCCACAGCTTTCTCTCTGGAGGCTGAGCAAGCATATACTAAAGACACTCTAACAATCATCATCTGAAACCACCCGACATCTCAGCTCATTCACGGCTTTCACTTCCCGCACTGCGGCGATAAAACCCACAGGGTGACAAAAACCACATGGTTGCGGCCACCGGACAACGGAGCCTTGCATAATGCGAGTGCGAAAAGCACACACCGGAGCTATCTCCGCCTGCGCCTTGAATGAGTAGAGTCGGCCGCGGACTGGCCAGCGGCAAAACAAACCGCTGCGCTCCTGCGCGCGACACACATCCGGTGCCCAGCAACGAGGCTCTGTTGCAAGATTGCAAGATTTAAGCTGAGCGCGAGGAGGTTCGGCGACAAAGAAGCGGTTCTCAGAGTCCGCCACTGCGCCCTCCAGACCGTGGTGACGCAAAAAGAAGCCTGCATATCACAAGCTGCATTCGTTACCTCACCAGTTTCAGCTGCACAACGTTATGTGAGGCTGTGGTGCGAGTCCTGGGTCTCCGTTATTCCTCGCATCGCGAGACAACTGTTCGACCATTCACACCGTGGACCATTGTAGAGGCAGACGGCCGCCTCGGATCAAACTGAAGAGAACGTGCTGGAGGCGTGGTGACGGTTTCAGTCTCGTCAGACGGTCTGGTCACTTGGGTGCGCAAAGGCGGGAGGAACATTACGTGATATGAACATATAATGAGGATAAAATGATAAAAATGGTGAGGAAATGTTACGAAAATTTACGTATTTGAGTGCCACGTCTCTGGAGAATGGTTCCGATCGGACGCCGAAGCAGCAGCTTTGAACACGAGAGGGCCGTTGGGCCGAGAAGACGTTTCTTACCTATCAGTGCCCGAGTTTCCTCCCTGGAGACCCAGAGGTTCACGCTGGCCCGGGCCGCCGCCAACAGCCACAGCAGCGCAAACGCCCGACGCGTCTGCATCGTTCGCAGCCGCGTCGCAAGCACCGGCACAGTCGAGACCTACTGCACGCGCCGACCCATTCTCCGTCCGGCCCGCACCGGACGAGTGCGCAGAGGCTGGCCCGCCGCGTATACCCCCTCACGGATTTGGTACGGCACTGTTCGAAGCGCTTACATCCGCTCCCGACCGGCCTTACATAGGTCCGCGCGGTGCCGCTGGGCGGCAGCACTGTCGCCCCGCGGACGGACAGGTTTATAGAGCGGACGCTGACGAGAGCCAAACGCTGGCGTCAGTCGGCGATGCACGGGCGGATCGGACTGAGCCGTAATCGGAGGTGGAACGGATTCGACCTGGCGTGGATCGGATAAGGGTGATGCAGTTTGCGCAAGTGGCCCAGTCAGGACGTGGCGGAGCAAATTACCGCGCTCCTCGGCACACGCCGACTGCCCGGAGACACGCGATTCGGCGATGTTCGCGTCAGCTCTCTTGCATATAAATTACGGCGGGAGGAAAACAAAGGCATTAATAGCCAGGAAATATGTATGCGGCGTGCCCGTGACTCTCGAGCCCGAAAAGCCGTGGATTTCAGAAAGAAATGGGACGAGAAACGTCTCTCTGGACCCGACGAGAAAAACATGGATGATACTCTCGGAAAAAGGCGGGGCGCGTGTCTTGAAAAATGTCGCAGTTTGTCATCGCTGTCCTATCTGAAAGAAAAACCCGATATAAGGGAGGGCCGAGCAACGACCAACAGCGGCAAAAATGAAAGGGGTTCCGTCCACAGCGCTGCTGATGGCCCATTCCCTCACATCAACTGGCTGTTTTGCGCTGTGTGTGAAGGTTTATCGTTCACATAACATGACTGTTTTTACAAGGCCTGTTGAGTTTATTGGTGGGGTAACTTTTGCAACAACGAGCACATTGCTACAAAAGTGTTGGATTCTGCTTGTCACGGAGCCGACGTACCCTTCGGGCGAACTGATACTGTGCTTCACGAATCAACGCGACCTAAGGCGTCAGCCGTCGTTGCAGCGGGGCGACACGAAAGGAACGCTCCGCCGGGCTGGCACACACCCAGGCGACTGTGGTTCGCGGTTCCCGTAGGCGGGATCGCCGCGGGCTGCGAAAGCCATCCACGACCGGCCGAGTTGGCAGCGATGACCGGCGACAGCTCAGCATTCGACGAGTCCCAATCATCGGGGAAAACCGGTGACGGCGAGCGGCGAGGATGACCAGGACGCCGCGCGAGGTGCTTTGTATTCTGACTTGTTTAGACTCGTGGTGATGCTGGAAGAATCTAAACAGTTGCTCGGGAATGCTCTGCAGTGTCCGGCTCTGCGTGGGGGAGCGCGGTGCGCCGCACTTACGAAACCGGTGGAAACTTTTCCACTCTGACGACGCCTCGTCCAGCGGCAGACAGCATCAGAGTCACTCTGCCGGCGCAGTTTCAATTCGATTCTGAGCCCGGCCTCTTCAGCTCTCGCCGCCGTTATCGCGCCGCGGGATCTCCGGCGGCGACCGCCGATGAAGGTCCCCTCCGCCGTCAATTCCTCTCGCGGCTATATTTCTCCCCGCGGCGGCGATAATTTACCGCGGCCGCGGATGAGGAGGCCGCCGATCGGCGATCGCGACCCGTTTATTACCGTGAATCATCGAGCGGCCATGGAGAAAAGGTCCGGGCCAGACGCCGCCGGCGACGGCGCGCTCCCCCGTCCGCCACGTGCCGCCGACGTGCGGGCCACGTGACGGTAACAGCCGGAGGCAGTTTCAGCGGTCCTGGGCATGCCAGATGAGCGCGGCGGCTGCAGACAGCCGCGGAGGGATGGCGCGCGTTATTGCTGTCGGAAAACACCGCACGCGAAGTGAGGGCGAGGCGACAATAAGGCATTTTGCCGGAAATTGCCGAATCCATTAGATTCCGGCCCGTCTCCGCTCTGCTTCTGTCACGCGGAAACGGAATGTGCGCTGCGTTATATTGTGCTGCTTTGCTTTGCCTGGGGTATACAAGGCTCAGAAGTGGCAAAGGCGGAAGGAACGTTACGTGATATGAACATATAATGAGGATAAAATGATAAAAATTGTGAGGAAATGTTGCGAAAATCCAACTGGAAAGACAAAAATAGATTTAGCAACTATTTTTTTTTGTAATTAGGCAATGTACTGATGGCAATAAAGTGGTATATTTAATTTTTCCCCAAACCCATGCTAAAGGAAAGGTTTCCATTTTATTTCGCCGATAGTTTCAATGCTAGAATGGAGGGAGTGCTCTTGTCACAGTTCTTATGAATGCCGTTGTTTAACCGCGTGGATTTTTCATTTAACGGAATGCTACTCAATGGCTGACTTAAAAGCAACTTCGACTGATCCGAACAAGTGTCGCTGATGGCGTGCTCACGAACCATTCTTTTTTCGGGAAGCGCTCGTGCCTAACAGCAACAAAAATGAAACTGAGAAATATTTTCCAACGTCGCCTTCTGATGACGACGCTGTAGAACTATTGTGATACCGTTTATTGGTTTCGTTAGAGCGTGTTGTCTTGCAGCGCTTAGAAATAGCACACGGACGAATAGGTCACTAGGAAAATAGGAGGAAAATCGCTTTGAACCTTCATAAATGTTGGGTTTTGAAGCATATATTTATTTCATAGACCGCAGGTTATAACTTGTGTATCTCAGTCCAAAATACCTATTTAAGATGAACCATCATCGCTGATTTTTGACACCAAATTTCATTTGACAGGGTTTCTTACCTGAGAATCACATGAACGAAATAAGTCATAATGGAGTGCGCCTCATATACTATACAGAACCAGTATATCGTTAAAACATGTTCCCTCTGTCCTAACATTCAAACTGAATTATATCGGCTTCCCTTTCACTTCTTCAGAAAGAAGGAATTTGAACGAGACATATGACAAGAGTTAATTAAGTCACATTGACTACGAGTTTTGGAGGTAAAATTTCTTCATCAATAAAAAAATACTTTAATTCCAGGAAACAGTTTGGATTTTGGGTGCATTACCTAGTCTGCATGGCTTTGGGATTAAATATAATTCGTAGGAAATCTGGCTCATGTAATCTTAATTGAGATCAGCTGTGCTTTGAATGCATTGTGTTATGTTAAGTTGTTTAAAATATAGGAAAAAGGGACACCCTTCCGTTCACCAGTTTTGTTTTCTTCATATTCGCTGCCGCCGCCTCACCACCTCGCTGTGCATTGTTTATCTTGTGGAATCCCTTGGTACGGCCGCGAAGGCTTTGTCTTCCCTCCAGATTAGCTGTGTGCGGTTATTGAGGCTTCCCCTGGGCCCGTGCTGGCTTATCTTGTGACGCTACATTGGGCTCAGAGCGGCAACGAAAGACAACAGACCCACTATTCTCTTTCCCTCCCCCAGTTTCTTCGCAGACGCCTTTGTGGCCCCTTAGTTTGTCTCGGTTTAGCGTATTCTTCCAGTTTCTGAAGGAATTTAGGGCTGGGGAAGATCAGTTATGAGGCTCATCTGGAATGGAAGTTTCACAGTAAGTAAAACTGGTTGAGTGAGTGTATTTGAACCAATATCCAGCTGTGTCTTATCACCTTCTGTGGGCACTGAGACGGGTTTCATACCAGAAGTACTGATTTTCAGATATACTGGTTTTGATATCATCTATTGTGAATTTGCCTAAAACATCTGTGCAGATATTTGCCGTAAGATTTTTGATGAGGTGCTCTCTTATTCTTGAAAAATCGGATTCATTCATCTTGAGGGCACGGAGATACCGGCTTCAACACATTGCCTATGAAAATGTGAGCACCTAACATGCACAGCTCAACGTTGGGTAATTGCCTGGGTAATACGAAGTGCCGGTTATTTATTTCCACCCTCCATGCGCGACGTCCGGCTGTGGTTTGAACGAGCCGTCACCGGCTAACCGTGCGAGAGCTGGTGTTCCGGCCTCGAGAGCTGGAATTCGACCTTCGCTCTTAACCCGAAACACAGAACCCGACGCGGCGAGCGCGGTGAGAGCTACGACCCGACGCGCCCACAGCCGTCCGACGCTTCGCCACAGCGCGCAGCCACCGCGTGCCGTCGCCTCCTCGTCACGCTAGCTTCCTCCCCTGGACCGTCACGTCACCGGCTCGTTAGCGTCTCGGCGGCTCGCCGTCGATCCCGTGACGCGGCCGTTGCGGCGCCGCCGTCGCGGGCCGGCTCGTTACCGCCGCCCGAAATAGGCGTCGGCCGCGTCGGCCGCGACGGGCGTCGGCGTCGACGCGGGCCCACTTCAGAGCGGCCGCCGCCGGCCGGCGATGACGGATGGCGCCGTCACCTGTCGCGGCCGCCGCCCGCTAAATAAATGGCCGGTTTTTAGCGGCTCCGGCCGAGGGGACGCAGACGGCCGCGAGAGGGGCGCCGGCCCCTCGGCGGGACGAGGACGAGCAGAAACCGAAAATCAGGCCAGACGGACGCTCGGAGAAGCGACGTGTTTGTTTTCGGTGGCAGCTAGCTGGCGCTGTCCGCGACGGATCGCAGTTAATCATTGAAATGAGCCAATTTGCATTTTTCGTCTCGGAATCGGCGCGGTGATGCTCGCGTGACAAATCATTTCGTCATCGGCGACGGCGCCAAGTGCAGACGCTGATTGCTCCGGACGCCGAGCCAGATGGAGGCGCGGAGACTTCCTGCACGTGTTCGAGGAGGTTTTCCGTGTGTTTTCGCTCCGTCAATTACGCTCGTTCATTTAGTATTCAAAACACATTTCATAGCGCACTAATGATGTGAATAAACTCAGTAAGACATAAAGGAGAAATAGTTTATGATTCGTTTTGTTTGCTTTCATCAGAACGCTGTAAGAGCAATTTTAATAGCTCTCGTGGTCCTCTTGCAGACCACGAGAGTTGTGATCTTCTGAAGGAATACGATGTGACAAGGTTCACTCCATGGCCATAAATTTCCCGTATCTCAAAGGCTCCAAGTTTCAACGTTTTCTAAATCTCTCTGGATTTTAGAGATTTTTGTAAGCCAAAAATATTTTGTTTCCTAGGACTTTCTAAAGCTGCTAAACGTCTTCAGCTCTAGTTCTCAGAGTCGTCACTGAAGGGAATCAGACAAAGAGATCTGAAAGCCTATCATTAACGCGTCAAGTAGATCAAGCGTGCCGCTGTGCTATTTGGCGTCTTATATCGATATAATGCGAAACGATGATTCCTTCTTCTAACCTAAAAATAGCATGTCCCGACATAAACTTCTGAGGTTTTGCATCAGTTTTACTTCAACCAGTTCTGAGAATTCACATGTCTCCTTACACCCGTTCATTGGTTAAAGCCCAGTCTCTCCAGGATATTCAGACTACAAAACGCCTCCGAAGTGGTTGAATATGATGTATCAGTTGCACGATCCTATCTCATTTCCGTTTGTAGGCACTTTATAACGTGAGTCGTTTCCAGCTTCAGCAGACTGTGCTCTTGATTCGGCTCAACATGAGGTGAACCCCGTGACGTTCGTTACATAGTGAAATGTTAGTGTTCGTAGTGGCAAGTGTCAAGCGTCACGTCAAGAAAAATTGGAATTGGAAGCTCAGTCTCTTTGACGAATGAACGAAGACTTATTGTCAGGGGGAACTTGGAAACAGAGAATTATCGAACAAAGGGAAATATCGGTACAAGCGAGGTCGCCCATAGTGACCTGCCACGCCAAGCAGAAACACTATAACGTACGCCGAAGGCACCACTTCGCAGCTCCATGCGCAATCCTCAACATACGTCTTCTTGTCGGCAAACCCTATGCCACCGGGTAATTATGACTCCATAATCCGATTTCCATCGTTCACCAAAATCAACTCTAACAATTGCCCCTCGAGTGACCTCTATGACCTTGAGAGGCGGTCCAGACAGCTGTGAGAGGGGACACACGGCAGTCCGCTCTGACCCTGGCTACCGATCCATCATGCAGACCCCAGTCTCTCCGGGCGTCAGTGCTCCCATTGCGTTAACACGCGTGCGCCGGAGGAAGCGGTAACGACCGCCGCTCGGGGGCAGTTCTGTCCCCGGTGACGGTCCCCGTAGTCTAATCCCCGGGGAGAGATGAAATGGAAATGAGGTGTCGGACTCGGTCGCGCGGCGCGTACCACGCTGCCTGGAAATGCGGCGGGCTGTATGGAGCGGGTGTCAGATGGATGGCATGTGAACACAAGCCACGACAGATGAAATATATGCGGATACGAAACAAACAGGGACCGTAAAAAATGCAGACCGAAACTGCAATAACGGCAAAGGTCTACACGAAGCATTGACCATCTGGTTTAAATATTGCTCACGGTTTGGGCGGGCGATGCACCTGGATTTATCAATTCATTGAAATGTCCGTCACACATCTGAAATAAACGTAGATATCTGCATAACTTCTCCGAGCATAAAAACATCATCATCGGATTTTCCTGTGCCTTTTAGTTCCAGAAAACTTCATGAACTTTCCCTCTCACGCATGCAGCCTGCGTGCCTGACAGACTTTGATCCAGTCAGAGCGTTAGGCCAGCTGGCAGCTGGCCGCCAGAGGGTCATGCTGGCCACCACAAGGTTGAATCCTTGATCGCACATCACACACGTACCACACTTCCTTGACGGTACGTTTCACGTTCGCCGTAAAATCAACAGTTATCTGGAACTGCACTATCGGGTGCAGGATTCACGGTCCGTGCAACAAACTCTATTTGGCCCGGGCTTTGATCACAAGCATCACGATATCAAGGCTATTCTGTGCATGTCTGGTAAGCCGTTGTATGTTTTTTTTTTATATCTGCTGTTCAGCGGTGTACTTTTAACTGTCACAATGGGTAGCGATAGGCGTTCTATCTTTTCGCTGCTTGCCCTCTCTGACGATGCACTCTTCACAGTCAGAGGTCACGAGCTGGTCGTAAACGAAATTGAAGAGCACGATGCTGATGCCTAACGTCGTGCCTCGCGCCGTTTTGCCTATAACATGACCTCGCGGGCTTTGAGGTCCGCGTTATCGTGTGCTTTCTCTTTGCATGATTAACTAGGTGATATTTTAACAGATAATGAATAACCCGATGAAAGCCGATGAGATGGAACGATTCGCGGGGTTCCTAACAATGATCAGGCTCCAGAATGGATCAGTTGTTACGTACGAATGCGGTGCAGTCGTGCATTCTTGTCTTATCCGATGCCAAAAACTCCCGTTTGAAAATTATTAAACAAGCGATATGCACCCATAAATTAGGACCTAACAAGCTACACGATGGGCGTTAAATGATATCAACCTGAAATCTTAGAGAACAAACTGGACAAACCACTTAAAGGTTCACAGCCGAAGAATATGACCGACCCAGCGCTATCTCGAATCCCGATCACGCCACCCTGCGGGCCTAAGTCAGCTCCTCAGGAGCCGGCGGTAAACCATCGGAGCCGCGCCTCGGTACCAAACGGCGCTGTCGGCCTCCCACAGGCTTTCCTGCCGGGTCCCACAGGGTGGCCAGAGGCGGACGGTGCGGCTCGCGGTCGGCGTGGCGGCTCCATTAACAAACCGCGCGCATCTGGTATCACACGATCGATTTGATGGCCGGGGCGTAATAACAAGTCATCGAATCGGTACACAAAAGCAGCCAGGGCCTATTAGTAGTCATGGGACGACGGAGACTGCAGTCATGAAAGGTAATTACCGCTCATCAAATTAGAGATGACGCTATGAAATCGATTGCCTTGGACCGTATTACAGTAAAATACTGGCTCGTTTTCAGGCCATAAGAGCAGCTTTCTATGTTTATGTATTGTTTCAAGCTGAACGAGCGCTTCGCGGCCGGATTAAACGAGCCGAGGTAAGTAGTACATTCATTCTTTAATGTCCGGGCCGATCGTTCAATTGTAATGAATCACGCTCACTGGCTTCGTTGTCCGTGATTTCCATGTTCTGTCAGTACATCTGCTCGTCCGGCATCCACTGGCTACGTTGACTTGCGATGGTCATCCACAGCCGCAAAATATGCATCAACAGGCGGCGAGACAGTGTACCCAGCGTTAGGCAAAGCACGGTGTTCCTCCGTAAAACGACAGGCATATTGATGTTTTAACCTTCTCCGCTGTGGATCATGACAACTCCCATCCGTTTTTTTCATGACAGCCGAAAAAACGAAAAGGTGCAGGGACATAAAACTCGGCATACCTTTTCATAAAACGTTTTGCACCTTGTGTCAATTTAGGGTCACCTCAGGTCACTGACCGAGGTCAGGTCAAATACAGCCATGTTTAAAAAAAATGGAAGTGACCTAACTTTGTGTTAAATGTATCAACTGGCGTTAAACCTACCATATTCGTAAAACATGAAAGAGGAGCAGTTCTCCTGTCTTGAATTTTTCGAAATGTCCAGGTCAATGGCCTCAGGTCGGGTTAACATTTGGCCATTTTTGCGTTTGCTTTTGAGGCTGTGGGTCCGGTCCTTGGGATAATCTCCTTGCTGCTTCTTACGTCCTTTTTACACGTAATTACACTTCTTGGCCTGTGACCTGGAGTCAGGTCATGCTTTACGCCGAATTTTTGGCCACATACAAATATAATAAATCGGTTTGCAGTCTTGGGATGTTTATTGGTAGTCATATGTGCTTGGGAACCACTAATATAAGGTAAGAACACACTTGTCAAGGGTAATCAAGTCTCATTTGACCCAGGCTGACCTGATTTAACCTTTTGAAATGTTGCGCTTGTTTGCAATGCGAAAGCACTTTTATGGACACAAGTGATAAAAACTATGTTCACACCCTTCTTTTTATACTGTTTGTAGAGCCCTAGCCCTCTTATTTTTGCCCGCCAAAATAAGAAACCTTAGTCCTCGAGAAAATAGCTTCCCACAAAATATTGGCCTTTTACTTTGCATCCGTGCCCGGCGTCCGGCATCTGTGTGAATTACGTAAAAAATGTTCTGTGACACTGTTTTCGGGGTGAGGAAGGGTTCTTACGTAAACGGATGGTGTAGGATTTAATAACGTGTCGTGTCTGATCAATAGTAATGCGGCACATGATACACCGGAAGCCAGAAATGGCCGACGTATGGGTCTCAACACCTTGGCCTAGGTTGACCTTGCTGAACCTTAATATAATGGTTGCGGACTGCATGTCTTCCAGGAGTACTGGCCATGTATTCAAACAAAAACAAACATTAGTATACTTCCAAAAATAACAGCAGATCTTGCCATTACAAAAATGCGAATTTCCCCTTCATTTTGAGCTTGAGTTTTTAGGTGGTCAATTTTGATCCCAAACTTCCTTTTTTCGCTTCCCACAGGTAAATGGGACCTCTTTTTTTACTGCTTACCCATTTGAAACACGTGCAAGCCTTGGTTATCAAGCCCTGGTTTTTCGCCAAAATATCAAGAGTAGTTTGTCTTCAAATGACCCCTGCTGACCTAAATATTGAGTTTATCGAAAAAAAGCTAAAAAAAATGGGTGCTGTCTTCTAGCTTGGCCAAGGGCTTTCCGACGGTATTTTTACTTCTTCGGCGAAATTTATAGCCTTCGAGACCTTGAGGGCTCTCATTAGCCCTCCCCCCAAGCAAAGTGGATCTGGAAGCCGGCCCGGCGAGGGCTTCTGACGGTGACCATTCTTTCGGTGTAAGAACTGCCTTCCTCCATCTTCAGATGCCATGC
This sequence comes from Capitulum mitella, assembly GCA_030062745.1. Taxonomy (NCBI): domain Eukaryota; kingdom Metazoa; phylum Arthropoda; class Thecostraca; order Pollicipedomorpha; family Pollicipedidae; genus Capitulum; species Capitulum mitella. The sequence continues at coordinate 3,036,741 of CP099849.1, read as the reverse complement.
AGTGCTGCCCTTGATAAACAACGGCGTGTCCGATCCGACCGAACGCTCAGCTCTGCTGCGGTATGACTGACGTCCTCCTGTCGCCATCACCAGCTCCCCGCCCTCATGCCGCTCCGGACCAGAGCTGCTCTGTAGCCGCCGCCGCCGCCGCCGCCTCACGCCCTCCGCCAGAGGCCCGACCAGACGACGGACGGAGAGGCGCAGCAGCGATGGTGGAGGCAGATAAATCTGATAATTGCTCCGGGCTGAGCGGGTTTTGATTGAATTTCCTCCTGTGCGCCCCCTGGTCCCGGCGGATGGGGGTAGGAAGATGAGCGACCAATGCCCGAGTAATTTGGCGGGACGGGGACGCGAGAGGTGCTTCAGCTCACTTTGCGCCTGAGTCACCTTCATCTGCTGCTAATACAAGGAAAATATTCCGGAAAGACAGTCTTCGTGGTACTAGGTTGAGAATTTACTTCACCATAATGCTTTCTTAGGCAAGTGAATGCCGTGCGAAAGTGAAGACTGAGACTGATGTAGAAATTCTGAACGTTACTGGTATCCCTCATCAAGGTGCCTCCATTATGCCAGACGCGCCTACGATTAGCTCCTATAAGTCGAACTGCAAGTTTCTTCCTGATTAATTTCGCTACCAGTCCATGTCGCTCAGCCAATTGAAGAGCTCCACTATTGGCCACGGTGCAATCGCCTATAAACGCGAGCGTTAAGCATGCCCGCGGGTCTTCCTGTAACGATATAATATTTGTTTCCTGAACATTTCTTAAAGGGACTTCTGTGCCATCTTAAAGCAAGAGCGGATCCAGCTAAATCAATGGGAATAAAGCCTTCCAGAAGATTCGGCCTCCTTCCGTACCGTGAATGCGCCGATACTGATATATATATATATATATATATATATATATATATATATATATGTATGTATATATATATATATATATAATGGACGATGGCGTCTAATCCTCCCTGTATGAAGGGGATGTTTGAACCCCCGTTAGGTTTTTCCCGTCATAACGAAAAGCGGAAAGCACAGAGCCGCCAAGTTTACCGTGCCTTTTCTATCATTTATTGCAAACGTCCTATCAACATTTTAGCATCGGATCAGGCCAGGGCACTGACCTAGGTCGGGCTGAAGACGTCAGCCCCGAAAAAGTTTTGGCCCCTTGTAGCTTTTTTGAGGCTGGGCGGAGCTCGCTCAAACTTGCAGGAGGTATAGCATATGATAGATGGTACAATTTGCATATCCCATATTGTTCGGAAAATTCCAGGTCATCGACCTGAGGTCAGGTCAATTTTGGCAGCTTTCTAAGACTTTATCTAAATCTGAACGGATTGCTACGGGATTACGATGCTCAGATATCAGCAGCATGACCCCTCATATGTGCTGCCATCATGTCACCACAGCACTCGTGAACTTGGCTGAGGTCATCACCCACTTATATGGATGCATGTTATGAACCCAAACGTTTTGCCTAGAATTAGTAATCGGCAGTTCTGTGGAGTTAAAATGGACGTTGAATAACAATTTATGTCCCAAAATAATTGTACCCCAAGCTGTTGGGCAAAGCGGGGTCATTAGAGGTCATCCGGGGTCAATGACCCTTTTTGATCTAAGCAATGCAGTTAAGAGTTTGTTGTGGTCTTGAATGGGTCAATGCGATGTTTAAAAACAATGCTAGAGATAAAGTGCGACAAGAAAGTCCCATTAAAAGAAAATTCCCGCGTCCCAATGTGCACCTACTTATTCCTCCCCATAACAGGCACCTCAAGTGACGTCAGAGGCCGTCGGCTGGTGACCTCATATGGCCTCTATTGGCCTCCAGTGACTCTTTCTGGGTCCTGAAATTATTCCGCTTCCCACGCAGACCCCGCTAAAAGTTTGATTTTTTCGACTTCTGTCGTTTGAAAATTCGACCTCAGATGACCTCAGCTGACCTTTGGTCCGACCTAAAATTGTATTTGGGCATCTTAAATGCGCTTGGGTATCTCATCAGCACCCTATCAAATGCAAATTAGAGGTAAGAATATGCTCATCAGTAAGAAGAAAAGAAGGACGTACATTTTACAAATGTGCCATTTTGGGAAAATGACGTGACCTGACTTGACTTCACCTGATTGATTTGCGCTGAAGGTCAAAAAGAGGTAAATCTACTTGAAAGAGATTGTTTGGCGTGTTACTAGTTATCGTGTAAGGCATAATTTGGAGGGAAATATGGATTAGCTGTAGAGCTATTATGAAACAATACAAACTAGATTGAACATTTTCTGGCTACATTTCTTTAAACTTTCGGGTAATTTTCGAAAATGTTACGGATTTTTGGCTTTTCTCTTAAAGTGCTTTCCAATGATGCATTTTTCATTTTCCTCCGATATATGGCTCGCAAGTTAGAAGGGGGAGGTATTCAAACGCCTCCCTGGTACGGTAAGGTGGATCTGACCACTGGTATAGCGCGGCTTAAATGAACCAACACATGCCCTTATGCCCCTTCTCCCGATCTGCCACTGTCCCCCCCCCCAAAAAAAATCGCTAATACCCGCACTGGAAGGGGCGGGGCACTTTTGTGTCCTCTCCCCACCTGTTTTTCTTGAGAATCTCCAGAGCAGATTGAAGTTCGCCGCTGCCGCTTTCTGGCATTTATGGCAATTCAATAACTCGCCGATTGGCTCAAAAGAAATCGAAAATTGGCCGGATATTGTTGACGTTCGAAGCGTCTGAAGCCAAGCAAACATGTCGAAAATAACGATTGTCGCAGACAAATGGGAACACTGCGAGAAAACGAACGTTCTACGAAAGATTACCGTTTGAACATCATCGGCCGACTCGGGGATATTCGGGGATAACTGAGGATGATGGATGTACCAAGAGCAAAACCAGGGTCATTGAAGGCAGTGGCGGCTCATGGTCTCATAAACCTGCGGCACAGCGCAAGTGTAGCACCAATCTGTCGTATTCATGGCTGTATTTCCTATATACGTTGTCTTACTATTGAGCCGCAAATGATATCCGACCCTGTTCGCATCGACGTACACAAAAGAAAGGAAATGTTACGGGACGCATGTATCTGTAAAGTAAGCTAGAGCAAACTGGGCAACTGTTAGAATCCGCGCAACAAAAGTATGCAGAATATGCATGCTTCCAGCGTCCTAGGCGTACCAGTTCTCCCCCGTTTCAAGGGGAGTATGTGAGCAGTGACGTAAATGGACGTCACTGCTGGGGAATATAGTCATTATTGAATCATTTCTGCATGGTTTCAAAGCGTATATCTAGCATTATGAGCTAATACAGAATGCAAATATGTAATATTTCAATGAATAGTTACCCTACACGCACATTCCTTTTCTTCGCCACTGGTAGGAGTTTGAGAGCAGTTTGCGCAGTCGAACATCCTTCGTCGGTGCGACGAAGCATGTTAGGACGTCGAAGGACGAAGGACGTCGCACCGGACATCCGACGGTGTCGCCCGACGGAGGCGGCCAGAGGCTATGTCTCGCCTCAAAAGGGTTTTTCAGCTGCGCTGGTGGCGGTCGACCTGCAGTTTTGCGGACGTTCACCAGGGCGCTGTATTACTTTGGATTTTAGCTGAACCTGAGGCGAGTGAGCTGGCTGCTTTTACCGCTGCCTTGCACTACATGCTTGCGGGACAGAGGGGCGGGGATGCGGCGCGGTGTGGGGCCTCTTCACGGGCATGTTCTCAACTATGTTGATGAATGCGTAACAAAGTGAGCATATCATTGCAGTTTAATCATGCATCCAATTTTATAAACGGTGTTCTTACACACGAATTGAGAATGATTTTAGTTCCACCTTTGTCGATATTTTTGGTTAGGCACTGACTCAGCTTCCTCTCATGACGAGCCGCCACCGAGTGAAGGTCAAGGTCACCAAAGGCCAAGGTCAATCAGCTTCTGACCTGATCCAGACTTGCTTTGCAACATGTCGATTTGTATGAAATATGTACTGAAGGGTCCTATGAAAAAGACGTTTGCTCCCATTGATACGTTTGTATAAATAAATAAATATGTGTGTCTGTGTGTTTCACAACAATCAAATTAAATAGCTGGGCTCATCATAACGAAATAACTTAAGTGGAAACAGTTGACATAAAACTACAACTTACTTTGGTTCAATAAATTTCACGCAAGGCCAGTGACCTTTCTTTACTTCATTTGACTTTGTGGAAGTCACTGAACGCTGAAAATGACTAAATGTACCGATGGTGACTATTTTCGCTATAAATGCGCTAAATGATGTATTTAGCGCCCTCATTTACAATCAAGCCACACCAGAATCCCGTGTTGCTCAAAGTCTGATCTGAAAAAAAATGAAAAAATGGTGCAATAGGTCAATGACGTGACATGAACTCGACCCGAAGCCATCACCCAAGACGTCAGATGGATGGAAATCGTCGTAGTTCACATTTTAACGTTCTAACACGCACCCTTTTCCCGTTCCGTTGGAAAAGCGGTACGGAATTGCCTGTACGGGCCGAGAAAGTGTCCAAAGTTGACTTTTACGATCCCATTTGGCCTTGAAGGTATTGACTTAAAGCCATGAAAATCGCACATAGTGTAATTTTTTATGACAAATGTAATCTTAAAATTTTGCGTCTCTAGCTGTTTTCGTTTCCGAGGTCAGAGGGAAGGAGGCACAGAAGTGCTCGTCTTCCTGGGCGAGTTAGCGCAAAACCCCCTTCCACTGCGTGTGTGTAACAATTCAAAGAATCCTAACAGGCAACATGATGGATATCGATGTTACACCATCTTGAAGGTGCTCTTTACCATATTGTCAACGTCCTTCTCATGTTCCATTCTCCAGCCACGTTCTTCTGCCTACTCTTGAACCAACAGCCGGCGCCGGCGCTGGACGCACCTACACGTCTCCCTGGTAACGATCTGGGTCCAGCGTCTCCCCTGCGGCACCTCCAGCAGCGCCGCCACCTCGGAGTCCGATCACGTGCCGGCGGCGAGGGCGTCCGGCGGCGCGCCCCGGTGGTCTCCGCTCTCTGGCCAATGGGCGCCCTCTTGTACCCGCCAGACACCTGTCGATCGGTCCGGACCGGCCGTCTGTCAACGTCACGGGCCCTGCCCGAGCCGCGGAGTCACTGCCGGCTGTTTTGTCGGCGGGTCGATCGCGGCGTCTGCTCGCCGCCCCGCGGCCGTTTGCCGGACAAATTGCGCGTTTGTTTAAGGTTTTTCTCCGCCGGAGAAGAAGTGGAAGTAGCCAGGTCGCCGGCGAAGAATAGACGAAGAGCGCGTTGTTAACAATGACCTATTTCGGCGACGAATATACTCCTGCTGAGACGGATGGACGAGGAGCATCAAAACCAGTCGTGACTATGCGTTGTCACCGATATTCCCTCATGTTGCATAGAAAGCACATAGGTTTGGAATTCTCTCCAGACGAAAGTTGATCTGGAGCTCAGACATCTCAATCGCCGTTGGTTCTACTTTGGTTCGACGAAGCAGCCCGTGAAAGATCTGCCGGAAGCGGGTAATCTTATCATGAATATGACGAATGAAGTGTCAGAGAACGAAGCAGATGTCAGCGCTCTCTGCTGCTCGTTCATCCACGAGTGCTGCATGAAGACCAAGCGCCTACGTCATGGGCCCAGCGCGTGCTCCTCATTTTACTGACGCGCCATTAATCTTCACTGACGGGAGCGTTACGATGGAACGTTGCAAATGACCTCTGCAGCCAAAACGGTGTCGTCTCACGGGCGCTTAGGCATGATGCGTTGAAAGCGATGACGATCTCGTCCGACTTTCGATCGCTGGCAGCTACTTCAGAAGCCGCTGCCGCTTCAACAACTCATGTGGTTACAGACGCTCGAAACGACCTCAGTTCACGCGGAAACGTCTCATGTCGGTTGGCCAAGGTGAGTCTCCCTTGACTACGCTCTCCCTTGACAGAGAAGACTGCTCCTCACTGCCCCCACCCCGCCTCATCGAGGCCAGACCGCCGGTGTCGGGTACCCCGCCTGCAGTCCGCAGTCCGTTACGTTGCGTCCTCTCGCCGCCTGAGGCAATCCGATCCCGGCTTGGCGCGTACAGTCTCGTGCCCCCCCCCCCCATTCCCCCAGAGCAAGCCAGAGCAGGGCGTCCAGTTTTGGTGAGGGGATGGGGGACGGGCATGGTTCGGGTGGAGAGTAAAGACGGGGCTCCCTCTCCAGCCGTCATCTGGGCTCCCGCCCCGAAGACCGCCCGTCCCCGGACGCCAGTTGCCCGCCCGGAGGCGAGGGGAAAGCCGAATTCGGAAGGGGTAGGAGGAGAAGTACGACAGGACGTCTCCCACGGCCACGCTCCGGGCCCGGCCCTGAGCCTCGTCTTCCTCGGGTGACGTGACTTTTCGCAAGGACGGGCGCCGTCACGCCGTCACGGCTCTGTCCGGGTCGGGACGGCGGCGGGCCGGCGTCTGGCGCGGTTCCGGCGTCGACTCGCCGACACTGACAAATCCTGCCGGCTGTGGGCGGCCCCCAGCGAATCCGGCGGATTTACCTGGCATTACACCCCGGAGCCGACCGCCGGCGGGCCTTTCAGCGAAACACGCCGGGCCGTTCGGGGAGAGACGGCCCGCCACTCCGGCGCCCGGCAGTCCCTGCTCTTCCGCTCCCCCGCAGGCCGGCTGGAACTGTGCCCAGTCGGAAGCGGCGACGGCTCGGATCTGAATGCAGGCGGCGATTTTTTCGGTCGGCTCGTTCGTCTGGTTTACGGGGGCCGTTACGGAGCGAGCTTTCGGCTGGACTTCGGCCACCCCTCCGAGATCTGCAGGGCTTTGCGAGTCGTAAGATCCGTTGGTGGGGTTTTCCATTAGGGAGATGAAAAGCGTCGTGGAGCCTGTGGTTGAAGCTCGTATCAGAACGCCAGGTAAGGAAATCTTTTCTTGAAATGCATCAAAATTGTGACTTCTGACAAAGCTTAGAATTATTAATAGAAAGGAGTGCCACTGAAAGCGTCTTCCTGTAATTACGATTCTCAATAAGGCTTCAGTCCAACTATGGTCGTCGGTAAGCCACGGTTTCCACTGGCAGCTACCCACACAGAACGCTTCCATTAATCTGTGTTACTGAAGGCCACGTAATCATTGATTGTTCATTGAAAACCATGTGATTAAACACGGAGTTAATTAAAGATCTATGCTCGTGGGTAATTGAAAGCAAGAGAGTGGCTGTAGGCTCACGATTTATGATCATTGATCGACATGCAACAAACATCGGCCAGTAAAAGCTGAATCCCTGGCCACTTATCAATGAGGCCATGAGTTACGGCGGTGTAAAGCCCCTATCAGTGGCCCCGCCAAAGGCCCTGCGGGGCCCTGCCAATTTGTAGCAGAAGCTCAAATGAATTTTACGTCTAGGGAACCGCGTGGTGAACTGTGTTCTCCGTCATCAGGAATTGTTGTCAAATTTTGCATCTGAAATGAATCGCTGGAGAGCATGCTTAAAAGTGGTATCGGCCGCATAAAGGAGAAGTGGTATTAGTGCCCATGCGACGTTTCTGGGGGCATTCGTCATTTTTTGCAGCGCTCGGACCAGATATAACTGCTCGGGACCCCAGCCGAACACCAGGGCCTCGCGCCTGCAGCCGGGCGGCCTCGTGGACCCACATGCCGGCGGATCGGCGCTCTCTAATGGAACGCGTAAAAACAGAGGCGAAAATACGGCCGCGGACAAAAACAGGCCGGCCCGGCTCGGGGTGGTCGACGGCCGGAGGCTGCGGCGCCGACGGCAGCGTCCCCGCGGACAGCGGAGCCGACGGCCGGCCGGGCGGCGCCGGCGGCTGCTGGACGGCGAGGCGGACGGGAGGGTCTGGAGCGGCATAACCAGGCAGCATGACGGAAGAGACGCCTGGGACGCTTCCAAATGCTGGAAAAGGCTTTCAGTGGAGTTCCGAGCCTGTGCCGCCGTGCTGAGAGCAGAGCCGAGTTGACGTGATCCAAAAATATCGCGCCACGTCTTCATCACGTCGCCGAAAAATGGCGCCGACGTTGTCCGTTCCGCCGTCTCCGGCATCGCATCATCATCATCGCATCCATCGGCATCACGTCACTAAAGAAATGTGCCGTCGTCGTCGCCGTGTCGCATTTTCGCGCGCGTCCCGCCAGTTTCAGCGCGTGCGTGAGCAGAATTCCGCGTCAGCAGAGAATAACGGCCCGCCGGCCGTTCCGCTGATATCCTGCCTCTGCTCCGCACGTGGTCCGCGGCCCGGGGCGGGCGGCCGTGACCAGGTCACGTGACCCTACCAGCCGTGTTTGTGCGTCTCGCCTGTGACCAACTGGTGAATGCCGGTTTAATGGACCGACGCAGGAAGACGCCAGATTCGGAACGTCAGCTGAACAATGCGCGCAGTGGCGCACGGATGACAAATGCGCCGCGCCGGCGCCGATAACCAAATTGCCGTCCGCGTCCTCTCCGGCATCCCCTTCATTGTGCGCCATCCGGAGCGTGACGTCACGGCGCCGGCCGGCCGCGAGCCGGCGCCACGTGCCGCGACACGTGGCACGTGGCGCGCGGCACGGGCCGCGGATCGGCCGGCGGCCGGGCCGGCCGTGGCGTTGGCGGTGATCGGTATCTGCGGTGTTTTGAAGCAGACCGTGGCGGGGTCGCGTGGCGGACCGCTGCCGGCGCGATCCCATCTGGATCAGCGGCGGGATCAGCGGCTGCATCAGCGGACCGGACCGCCACCTGGCGAACCCGGAGGGATGGCGAGACTGGCACGTCTGGCTGCAGGGCCCACCGGAGAATCGCACTTGCATACAAACTGGCAGCGGGCTGCCTGAGAATAGCATTTGCACCCTGTCAAGCTGTTGTTCTTGTATACTTGATATTTGTTACGGTCGTGTTTGCAATGAATTTATATTGTTTGAAATCTGATACGTGCCTGAATTAGGAGTGCTGGATCGGGACTTGAATGGAAATTGACTAGGACGCCCGCACTTCTTTCGTCGCATGCTTTTCTGACTAAGTTACTGCATCGGCTAGATTGCACAGGCCGCCTTTGAAAATTCAGCGCCAACTTAACGCTTCACCACCTCTTGGTTTAGTTTTCCCGTCACGTAAATGCCCCAGACTTTATGACAGTCCTTCGCGTCGGAACATGGCATACAGTGTCTTCGTAAAGAAAAGTGTATTCATGCACGTGTTCGAACAGGCATGAGGCAAAAAATTAAGGCCAAAGCCTTCAGACAACTGCTTTAAGTGCGAAAGTCTTTGATGCCATTTTTACCTTTACAGACCTTTAAAAGTGCGTGAGAAAAACTGCTCAGATGGGTCCCTGTCTGCCACGTCTATGCTATGGACTGCAACAGCAACAGCATTTCCTGTCCAGACGCCTCCTGCGGGGATGGAGCTGTAAACATCCTCCCACGAGCTACCGGCCGCGTCGGACCGGACCCGGAGACGAGCCTACGAAAGCGCCGCCGCCGCCGCCGCCGTCGTGCGCCCGTCCGCCCGCATCGTCGTCACCTCAGCGCGCCGAAAAACACCGGCCCGCGGCACAAGCGCCGCCGGCGCCGAGCGGCAAAGGCTTTCAGGTGGCCATTAGCGGCCGTGTCTGCCCGGGCTGCTGCGAGCTCGCAGCTGTTTACCGCGCGCGCGAGGGGCACGCGCTGCAGTGCGCAGGACGGCGGCGGCGCGCGGCGCCGGCCGCCAACCGTTGGTGCGGAGAACATGCGTTACCGTGTATTCGGTAACGGGAACCGGCAAACACCGCCGGCAGGACGCGCTACAGTCGGAGGGGCGGCAGGGGCGAGAGGGGGAGAGGCAGGGGTTTCGTGGCGGGGTGACGGCGGACCGCACCTCCAGGCGATGTCGGAGGAAGATGCTCCGTTAGCGGAGCCGAGTGGTGCGCTCAGATCAGATAGCGCGAAGTCAGAGATGGAGGGTCCTGATAGTGTCCACCCTGGTGGGTGAAAGATTTCGAGAAAGGAATTTCAAGGGAGATAAAAAATGAATGAAGCTTTTAACGGTCTCAGTTACCAGAATTTAACACGTTTGAAAAACGGAATTTTTTAACGGCACGTAATTAAATCATCGTCACTGGTTTCTCAGCAAAAAAAGCCGTCTCACTGTTCAGCCAAAATGTGTCCCGTTTAAGTGGCAAGCTAGGCAGGCAACAAACCGAGCAGGAGATAAATCGCATATAAACAGAAAGGAACAGCAACTTTTCAGCTCTGTCTGGAAAAAGCACTTCTCTCTTGGATATTAGGTACGTATGTATGCATTACATCTTGGAGACGCTCCACGCTAGGTAGCTGTTACTGCCTCCATCAGTTCATACGCGTACAGTTGTAACTGGCATATTATGCACGTCACCCGACACTCAGCAAAAAGTACATACATCATCCCACCGCCTCATTATACCCTAGCGCACATCTGTGTTATCAGTTACATATTCATGTTATCCATGCAATGTTTAGCGTACACTCAATGCTTTTTGTCCGTTCTGACAATGAACTTCGAATTGAATGTGCGGCTGTTCTCACGTTCCCTCTCACTCCGGCCACGGAGGTCACGGGCAGCGCTCTTACAAGGCCACGCAGCACAAACGCCGGCACGAAACGCATTCCATTTCCCTTAATCAGTTATGGCCTAAGCTATTTTCAGGAAAACACTTCGTCGCCACAAACAGCTAACCACCAAACGGCCTGCCCAAAACACTCTTTTGCCGGATATTTTCAGTCAAAACGTCACGTGAGTTCATGGGCCGCATCTGTTTGGCCAGAGGAGATCCTTTTTCAGGCGTGTTTGCTCGGAACAAGGGCACAAACGCCCCACGCATACGCCGATGCACAAGCGTGGGCAGGTGGCGAACATGGCGGCTGAGGGAGCACGCGTATAGGGGCTTCATTGTCCGCGGCCGAAACCGTTAGACGAAATCGACAAACACGTGAAATAAGCCCCTCTTTCCTTTTGCCGGCACGACTTGAAAGCACTCTGGCGAGAGCTTCCCATTGGTTTCGAACTCGGTGCAGTGACTAGTGTTTGCGTTGTAAAGCCCAGCGTTGTCCTTTTTTCCTGGTGTCCGAGGTCCCCTGAGTTCTGCTGCGCGGCTTGTTTCACAATCCGGTGGCGGTGGCCGAGGGCGGGGACCTGGCACACGGCCGGCCGTGTCACTGAAGACAAGCCGTGACGTCACGGGGGCAGGAGGGGTGCCGGCGAGGTCCATTGCAAACGCGACCAAACACTGCAAATCTTAACTGCTTTGCCTCATTTGTCGGCTTTTCGAGCTTTGCGGGCCATTTAACGTGACGTTTACGATTGGCGCGGCGTCTGGAGAATTCCCGTCATGGAGAGTCCCAATAAACAGTTCCTTTGTATCTATCTGCCGGCGGAAGACGATCGAGGAACGGCTGCAGACTGCAGCGGGATCTGTCGCCACCCCGGCGTGGGCTCACCCCAGCCGGAGGTATGCTGTAATCGAATAAACAGCATGGCCCGGTCGATGCGTCATGCTCAGTCGTGCCGCCGGTGCTGGCGCCGGACCAGACGAGTCGATTTTTCTTCGGAGGGTGTAACTTCGGAGCGCTGACGTGGGTGTCGTGTCGATGAAAACTAACAGTTACCGCCCCATCTGCCGTCACCAGTCGATGCTGCTGGCCCCTGGCTTTTGTTATCAACTGCTGTTGAGAAAAAGCTCGGCATGGTTATTCATGCACGGCGCGTTAGAGGCATATGACGAAAAACAGATGGAGAGGGAGAGACGGTAACGCGAAAGAGGAATAAGCGAATGAAGGAGAGAGTGAGAGGGAGAGTCAAACAGTGATAATGTTTCTAAATATTGGCAAAGTACCATTATAATCACTCGGAATCTACTTGTATAAAAAAGTATCGTGAACGAGCCTGAGATGTCTCCTAAATATTATGCCTCCGAAACATTTCTCCTAGGACTTTTCGGGAGTAATTAAGAAATCTGAATATATGCTGCTCCTAAATGCCACTAAATATTGGTAAAGTGCCATTAAATTGACTTGCAATCTACGACTGTAAAAAGAGTATAGTGAACGAGCCTGAGAATATAATGCCTCGAAATATAATGCCTTCGAGGCATTCTCCTGAAACTTCACAGGAGTAGTTAACAAATCGGGATTTAGACGGCGTTTATTAGGGAATGCTACGAAATTACACCATGGCGGCGTGAGGCGCAAATGGTATGTTTTTCGCATCACATAGACTGCGCGGGAGAGCCGGCCTCTGCGTGAAAATAAGATAACATTTAAAGCATCTGTCATCCTCACTCACATACTCGTAAGTAATGAAACGAGTTTTTCGATTTGCCGTGAGTGTTGCGTGAAAGTTTTCATCTCAAAAGGAAATATCAGCCTTGCCCAGCTGAGGAATTTTCCGTCGTGACTGATGTCGAGGAACAGCGTAACGTCTCCAGTGTCGCAAGAGTGTGGGAACTGGCGCTGCCTGTGGCAAGGCGTCATAGTCCTCACCCAACGACTACGAGACAAGAACTGTATTGCTCTTCCAGAATCCAGCTCAGGGGAGCCCAGCACCGGCATAAACAGCTTTACGGCGTGTTCCGTTTGCGATGCCGTGAGCTCTGTTCGGGAGCTCTTCAGGTGAGCTCAGCTCGAAACGCTGCCGGTTCGCGCTGCGCCGAACCGCGCGGCAGCGCCAGCCTCTGCCGGGCGCCCGTTCGCGCGGGAGGTGAGACGGAATCAGTGCCGACGCTGCAGCGAGCCGCGGCCACGGACGGCTGGACGGCCGAACCGCAGACCGGCCGTGGCGGCGTTGCCGTGAACCCACGCGAACACCACCTGTCCGTGACGTCATCTGGGGTACCATTTGGACGTCCGGTCGCCTGTCTCCTCACCCACGTTAAGCCCGATCCGCACTCCTGAAATCCGTGCTGCTAACACCAGAAAAAAGGTTACTCGCCACTTAAACTTCTTTCCGCCATCCCATAACTTCGAAATGATCAAAACTGGCTGATGGAACTCTAACCAACACCAAACCAGACCAAACCAAGCTTCTCGGTGCTGGACACATATCATTAAAAAAATCCCAAAGATTCCCAAAGAGGCAAACATACAATTGTATCTACACTATGCACATTGTCTGAACATACAGAAAATGCGCTCAATAAGTGAAGTCCTACTCTGTGATGTTAATCAAGGGCAAAGTATAGGAAAAGGCGGATAATTCTGCTTTGATGTAAAATTGCCAGATTGTCTTGAAATAAGTCAAAACTTCCAGTCCGCATATTCGTTATTACCGCTGTTTACCAAATTAACAAGAAAGGCTCCTGCTTAAATATTTATTGCATCATTTAGTTTTCCGAGTAAAAGGGGTTCAGTGCAATTTCTGGTCTCGGCATCGTCCACTTTGTCGTTTGGGCACATTTTTGTGAAATAATGAAATAAAATGTCGGGCAAATGGTCCGTGGAACTGCAGTTATATCCATGGAAATGCATCCGTTCACAAAACGATGGCGGGCTTTGAGTTGATATTTTCTCAGTTTCCGAAATGAATTGTCGGCAACCTTTGGTCCGCAAGGACGAATCCATCATCTGGACTGTCCATTCGTCAAAAAAGTCTTCTGTTCCCTGCAGATAGGTGTATTGCATGAAATCCAGTACATATGCGGAACCGGAAAGGTGATACGTGCACTACCCATAAACCATACAACCGTTTCTCGACGAGACGAGTTTCACTTCATCCGACGTTCTGGTCTGCTTTGGCTGGCGCCTAATGCAGCGGCTCGAGGAGACTCAGATTACGGATCTGAGGTTTCATTAGGGGTGCCAGCGTCGGCTTCAGCATCGGCATCAGCGTCTGTATCACTGTCGGTGTCGGGGTCTGTATCAGTATCGGTGCTGTCGTCTGTGTCGGTTTCGGTGTCGTCCTCGGTGTCGGTGTCCGTGTCCCTCCTTGCTCTGCCCAATGAGCTCGGAGGGCAGACGAAAGTTGGTGGCATTCTGCGCGTCATGAGGCAGGTATCCGGACACTCAGAGCACGCGTTCAGGCTGCCAGGCGACGCATCTGAAAAATGGGGAGGTGTGTTGGACATTTGGCAAAGTACTAGCGAAACATTGGCTCGTATGTTCATGACGTATGTGTACACAGACGATGAGAAATTGTGATGTCTATGAATCGCGACGTAGCCTGACCATGGGATTATCCACGCGGAGCTCGAACTGAAAAGCCTTCATGAGGTCACAGGAACGTTGGTATGCAATTTTTCTTGAGACTATACGGTCACACAGATTTAGTGCCGTAGCCAGGGGAGACTTTTTCTGACAGAAGAAAAGTACTTTGACATATCAGTCCTTTCTAAGCAACTTCCTAAATATTTATTCTTCAGGTTAAAGATGAAATACCCATGCTTCGAAAGAAATACATTGCATTAGCAAGATGGTTTTTTGGTATCACTATCTTGGGTAGGCAGGAATGTCCCTTGCTCATGTGATCCTGGTACGTTAAACATCACAATCGAGCATTCATTCAGGCACATCACGTCGGACCACACCACTCCCAGCCGTTTTTTTCCTTTGTTTCTGAAAACTGAACTAAAAAAGAAGCTAAAATGTACCTGTTCGAGCCATTTCATACTTAAGAAGTACAGATCGTATACACTGCTTCTATAATGCAAGGATAGACAGTGCAAGGAGCATGAAAAAGGAGACCGACATGGTCACATTTTCATCATGTCATCTTTTGGCTTTTGACCTCAGCTAACGTGATATGGCCTCGAAGTCACACAAAACGGCCTTGGGTGCATTTTGTGGTGTTTGAAAACGGCTCCAGTCATTTAAATTGACCATATTCCTCAATGTCCCGTTTAAGTCCACCGTGATTTAGGGTGGGCTTGCGGTCATTTTAGGTCATACCTCCGTGACCTGCCCTGATATCGATCTGAAATTGAAATGCAGATACAGAGCATTGTCTTAAGTCACATTTCGTCTGGCTTTCCATCCCCAAAAAATGGCGAAAAAACTATGTATAAACCAAATTTGGACTTTTTAACAATAACCTGGTCTTATGAGATAACATCAGATAAAAAAATATTTTGTATGTTTTCCTGATAGGCAAGCAAGCAGCTGTATATCAAAAACGCTGTTTTTGACAGGCATTTTTGTTCTGCGCTGAACAGCGTGAAAAAGGGCCCAGAAACTTGGTTTGGCACCTCCACCGAGCAAAATAAAGCTATGGAAATTTAAGATGACACGTAGAAAGAATGGATCGGGAAGGTAACCAAACGTCTGGAAGCCGCTCCAAAAAGCCTGGAAATGGCGGCAAAAAAATACGGAAAAAGGTTTCAGAAGTCCCGCCCCCATGCCGAAATATAGGGTTGATACGCTGTTAAACCCAGGGTTTCCACAGAGGTAGATAGCAAGCAGGATTATTGATCTAGGCTATTGATCTGAGACCGTGTTGTTTATTCCAAGAGCATATCGAGGCTATAAAAGCTATAAATGGACACAAGGACCGACCAGAGAGGCTGTGGTGCACAATCTGACAATTTTACCTACCAACATGGGTGACATATATTGGTTTAAACTGTAGCAGACGTGTGACAGATAATCATTATTTGAGGAAAACACAAACGTCAAGCATGCAGTATAAGAAGTCGTTGTAAATGTGCTGGCACCCCCTTGCACTGCTCTGGAAGGAGGCGATTAATGTGTTATTTCGACTGGTAGGATGAAATTTGGCCAAATTGGAAATGCGACAGCGTTGGGTTTTCAGCTTTGTGGGTGACAGCTATGACGTTTTCTGCACCTCTGCAGACAGGAGGACCATCATAAGAGCCCAAAGACTACTAATGGTAGAAACTTCAAGCTGGTGTTTAGTAACAAAACGCGAATCAGATCGACATTCTATCGTTATTTATCGTTATAGACGGCAAAATATCGTCTCCCAGCTCCTAAAAAATGAAAATTTGTCAGCCGCAAGACCGTCATATAGGCCTTAAGTTGCCTGGACGTTGCGTTTTATTTAACCCTTTCCCATTGAATCTCAGGCGCAGCATTCGTGTCCATTGCTGATCAGCCAGATACATGGCACGTTTTGTTGTTGCGCGTTAACAGTACCTATCCCTGACCGGATATGACCGACCTAGGGGCCAGCCACCGGTACAATCCTGCTTGAGCTAGCCTTATTTTAGGTTAGATGGCGATTCCCGTGTTCGTGACTTTCCCCGATCCTTATTTATTCTTGCGAAAACATGTATCTCCACCCTGCTGTTTTCGGATTTACATTTTTGCTCCGACCATTTCATATTTTACTCATGTGCTCGAAAGGCAGTCCTGTAGCCGTCCCTCCACTGTTCCTCTACGACTCTCTAGACCTTTAGAAGCAGTGGTAACGAGGCCCGAGTCCACCAATACGGGACAAAAAATGTCCAATGTCTTCAGAAAGGAATGCCCTGAACTGGGTCAAGACATGTCGGCCTCTTTAATTCATCGTTAACGCTGCAATGATGGCCATTGCTGCCGTTAATCCCCCATGGAACTGGTATTCACAGCAAGCATCCGTAAACCAGTCAAAATGTAAAACACGGAGCATCGGAAAAACGAGAAACGGCCCCAGACCAAAAAAGACTGATGATGCCTGTGCATAAAGTTCTATGGGGCAAAAGATATTCTTACGTCGCAACGTACCCGTTGGTGCTTACACCAACGTGTTGGTGCTTACAGAGTCCAGAACGTTTGTCCGCTCTAGAGGCTCTTTATCGATGTTCCAAGACCCTGAACCGTTCCGGTTCATTCTAAGGGCCCTCTAATGGGATTTAATGATTTTCAGCAAAGCCATGGGCCCTCTGACGCCAGGGACCTCCCGGTAGAGCTATAGGGCCCTTGGGTGAGCTTGAAAGGCAACAGGCGACTTCTAGGGGCTGCGCGCCGAAATGAAGTGGTCTTCTGACCAGGTTAAAAGGCTTGATTTTGAGGTCAAATGGCCCTCTAGAGACCTCCTATCGATGACTTCCTGGCGAGATCAAGGACAGCATGGCGAGTTCCTCATGTCATCACTGAAGATACTATCTTCATGAGGAAATGAGAAACAAACTCGAAGTTTGTTCCTCTTTAAAATCGGTACATTACAACCACGTAAAGGCGAGGCTGATGGGCGTCAAATGAATGTTCAATCGGAGGCGACTGAGAGATCGGACGAAAACTAACGCATTTCGCATTTGTCTTCAAGATTGAAACATTCAGTAACTGCGTTTTTTATTGTTAATCCTCTATGTAAATGAAGCAATGACATGCCAAAACCTGTAAATCCCGCACAATGCAGAAAAATGCCTATTGTTCTTGCCAAACTTGCATGAAACTTTTCTTGCAGATAGTTGTATCGTAGGCATATCCATGATACAAATTTACAGGCGGACGAACCAAGTACAAATGGTCCCGATGTCTAAATAACCGACTAATTGCCGGTTGGGCGTCGTCTCTGACGTTTGGTAGAATGTCTGTAGATCTTCAGTTGTCATGGGGTAAGCAGGGTTTCCACCCAACCAGCTTCTATAGAACCTAATCAGTTGGTAGGATAGAACTGCTAACATCGGAAAGAATTGTAAAATTGCCCGTCAAAAACAGTTTCAAGGCGGCAATGCTTCTAGAGCTTCTCCAAAAGACGTACATGGTCTCCTGTCAATCCGTTTTGAGAATGTTTAATCCTTCAGTTTGTTTGGCGCGAAAACAGGAAAAAATACTTAATTCTTGCAGTGGTGGCCCTCTGAGCCCTATGCGTAGTGGCGAGGGGTACTTTTTTATCACAACCATCTCTCCATCATTTCCCGACCGAATTTCATGAAAGTTACAGAACAGGGGTAATTCGTAGTGCTGAAACGGAATCTGGTGAAAGCTCGGTGCCTAATTTTTGAGCCTAGATGTCAAATGGGGTGAAATAAACGAGGTAAATAGTAAAATAAACGAGGTAAAATAAGTCAAAGACCTTTCATTTTGGTGTTCTTCGCTGTTAGCTAATAAAATTCGGCTACATTTACTAAAAGGGGCGATTTGGGATACGGGAAATGCATTTTGATAAGCAAACCTGTCTATATTGGACCCAAAAAAGTCGAATATAGGCAGCTTCGCTCATCAGAATACGATTCAGCACCCCAAATTACCCCATAACGGCGAACTTAGCCGAATTTCATGAGTTAACATCGTAAAACAACAAAATAAAGGCCTGTAACATACTTGACCTCGTATGACCCCATTTGACATCTAGGTTCGAAAGTAAGGTATCAGCTAATACCAGATTCGGTTTCAGCACCACCGATTTACGTTGATTCTGCAAATTTCATGCCATTCAGTTTCAGTTTCATGCCCGCCCGGCCAGCGGGCGGCTCAACTGGCCGGCCCTGGCAGCCGAAGGTCAAATTACGTCACCGCAATGTGACGTCATTTCCGGCCGATTTTTAAAATCTGAGTACCATCCGATGCGCAACATAACTGCAAATAGCTGCTGAACGTTTCAGGCCGATGCAACTCACGATCCGGGAATGGGAGCAAACAATAAAAATAAATAAGGAATGATACATGTCTACCGCTCCGCCTCCGCAGGTTGATACATTCCTTAAAACGCGGCAAAATAATCCTCAGCTTACGATATACTAGGAAAATGAAGAGCTAGTGGAATCCAGTAACTAGGTCTGCAAAATGTACTGTGGCACAAAAACGCATAAGTTTTTTCAAAAACGTGAACAGCTCAAACTCCATGCGTTCTCGTCGAACCCAAGCGTAAAATGATGTTCTGAGCAAAGCGAGGCACTCTCTTCGGGCAGCGCACTACCTCGGTGGCAGCGTCATCACTCGCGAGCGCCACGTCCCTCCGGCACCGCCTGAGGCGAGCGCGAATGGCGGCTCGAACAGAAAACAACTCACCGGTGGTAGGTGACGGCAGAGCCAGCCTGACCGTCGCTCTGAACAGGACGGCCGCGAACAGGAACCAGGCTGGCCACATGTTGACGGGGGCTGCGTTCAGCTGCGAATGATGGCGGTCTGCTGGCGCTGCAGCCCAGCGGGACTCGGTCCTGATTGTGGGATGAATCGAATACCGGAAGAGCAGGGAGGACAGTGGAACGGGAATGTGGGCAGCGCACTGAGCTTCGTCGGCCGTGGGAGAGATACGCTGCAGCGAGCGCAGCTTGGACATCCCCACATAGGCGTGAGGAATCAGGCGGCTTACATAATTTAAAAATTTGCGGTGGTAGTCATGTTTCGTGTCGTATCCCAAAAGCTGACATTAAGAATGCTCTGGAAAAGTTCACCAACTTACGGAGTCGTGTGCGGCGCGAAGAATTCAAAAGCACTGCAAGTTCATTAAGCCAGTTTAGGCGAATCACATTAATCGCAATATAATGCCTTTTAATCAGTCCGGTTGACAATCTTAAGTATTCAAGCGGCGCAGATGGTTCTAATTACTCTATTTTTTCGCTGGTTACGTGAGGGCAAATGGACATGTAAATGTGCAGGACGGCGTGAAAGCAAAGGCGCCAGACGAAATCCGGCGACCGTAAATCTGGTGTTTATTGACAGAGGCTGGAGGCGGCGCGCTGTTCTCTCTGGCGTTTCTGGTCGGGCCGTCGCGCTGTGGGGGCACTCGGAAGTATCCGCGCAGCCAGCAGCTGCTCCTATCTCGCCTCCTATCTGACCTGAAAAATTCCCGCGGCGGTGATGCGAAATGAGCCGGCATTCGGTGAGGTTTGCAGCCGGGAATGTGCTCGGGGGCGTCGACAGGCATGCATCGATCCACGCCCGATGACCTAATCCAAATCATTCACTCGATCCAAAGTGACTTTTCCCATCGAGAGCCGGCAGAAGCGCTACTCCTGGACCTGAAGGCCGCCTTCGACAGTGTACACCGTTCTGCCGTCTTAATAAAACTGCGTCACCCAGGAATTCGTGGCAGAGAGGCTAAATTTATCTCTAACTTTCTTCAACTAACGATATTCGCAGCGCGTTGCAGCAACGTCCAGTCCGCCTCTACTCTTCAGGACCAGGGCTGGCCATAAGGCAGTGCTCTTTCTCCTACTTTATTTTTACCCATGGTTAATGTCGTTGTGGACTAGCTCCCAACGATACATCCTGGCCTTTAAATGCTCTCTTTATGCCGACGATATAGCTCTGTGGCTCACACACCTTGGCGTCGACCACGAAGTTACCAAAGTGCGGCATGTACCTCGTGTAACTTTTTCTACAACTCAGAGGCGAAGGCATCTCCATGCGCACTCATTTCAGGTATTAAGGTATCATTTTAGAACGTTAACTTTCCTTCTGCGCACACGTTGGCGACATACGACAATGCCGTCTTCGCCGACTAAATATTCTAAGATGTGTTTACGGTCAGGGGTGGGGCGCCGACAGCCGCACCCTCCTACGTCTCTACATAGCTCTAGTTCGGTCAGTCCTAGAATATAATGCGTTTCTTTTGGATAATTTCCCTCCATTCCTGGCTTCGGCCATAGAGACCGTACGGAATCATTACTGGTTATTACGTCAAGACTTCGAATCATTACTGGTTATTACGTCCACGTTGAGAACCTCCGGCCAACGTTTGAATGTCTTCTCTCGCACATGGGCGCAAACCACGCTTCATTAAATACTGCATCCGAGTCCATACAACCAACAACTACCCATCAAAACACATGCCAACCCATACTAGGTCATGGCCGAACGCCATCGCGCGTCAAGTAGAAAATATCATTAACATTTTGGACCTCCCAAATTTTCTTATCACTTGACTCCGAATCCTGGCAACCGCTGCACCTACCGTAAATTTGTCATCAGATGCCATTTTCGGATCAAACATTTTTTTGCATTGCACTGCTATACACACAGACACCTCCCGTACCCCTCAGGCCACGGGAGCAGCCTTCATAAGAGGCAGGGCCTCCGGCTACATTCGGCTGTCAAAATCTCACTCCTATCTACACCGCAGAAATCACGGCCTTGCTCGCTGCCACCCAGCAATCAAATACATCAAACGGCAGCGGGCTGTTATCTGCACAGACTCGCAATCAATACTACAGTCATTAAACTGACAGCTCAACATCATCAACCCAGACATCCAAGAACTCGTACCGTCACGCAACACATTTCCGGCCAACATTCACCTCAAACTCCTGTGGGTGCCGCGACACAGCTGCATCCCCGGGGAACAAGACAGCTGATGCTCTGGCCAAGCAGATGCATCACTTCCCCCCCCCCCCACAACAACGAGCCAGTGTCTTGCACAGACCTCCTACCATTCGCCAACCCCAAATTTAACAATGCACACGAAGACATTGTGATGCACACGCCCACTTCCACCTCATTAAATCGGACTTTACACCTTGGGAAAGCCCCAACCAAAACACCCAACAAAATGAAGTTCTCCTGTCCCGTCCCCGCATCGGTCACACCCGCCTCACTCACTCCTACGACTTGAATAGACTCGGACCTGTTCAATGTCGCACTTGTTATACACGCTTCAGCACTGAACACTTCCTCCTTCACTGCCCCAGATGCATCACACATCGCCTCCCGCTGGCAGCCTATGTGCGAGACAAACAGATTCCCCCTGGGGCTGCCTTCTCTGCTAGGTAGTAAGCAGCCTGAACTGATAAAAACTCGTTTTTTCATTTCTCGAAAAATGGGCTGAATCAATTTTATCCAGTTACACATGCTCTTCTGACTTACAGATGCCTTTTAAACCTTAAGTTGCAAATCCAGTATACAATGTTGTGAACTTAAGAAGTTACATTAGCCATCTGAGGTCACCCACGATACGTATGCAAAAAGAACACTATTACGAAATACCGGGCACTACCACGAAAAACGTCCCACACACAAGGAAAGTAAATAACAATCAAATAAAGTTCACAATATCGACATTGCTAGGCTACAAATGCAAATTCGGGCAATACAGATATTAATATGGGATGTGTGGAGACCAGCAACCGCTTTTCTAAAAACCCATTGTAAATTGGGTTTTCCTGCACGCTTCGTTGTCGTGCGAGATTTTCGTCCAAATACCTCAGCAAAATATCATAACATGTCACAATACATATCACCGTACTACAGAACACTGGACGTCAATGAGGCCATCACTTCGGGCATCCCATCGCTAGCTGAGTCAAGGCGTCCCCTGTTGCGGCAATGATGTTGACATCCCATTGTGTGGATTCAACGTAGCCAAGTGGTCCCATTACAGCGCCCTTGGAGTGAAGCGCATCATCTTGTCTTAATTCCGTCGTCTTACTGCTTTTCTTCTTCATTCGGTCCGCCATTGTCGTCTCTCACTAGACCTCTAGTGACGATGTTGATGTTCTCTTAGATTACACTCATGCCTCATCTAAATTTGCTATGCATTGCATCTTGTGTGTTGATTTTGCTAATCTACATCTTTTTCAGAAATGTAACTTGCAAGCAGAGGTTTCCCCGGCAGGATCTTCAAAGCTGAGCCTGTTCGGCTCATACCCACCCGATATGGCCTCTCCCCGTTTCTCTTGCAAACCAGATAACCATGAGCTTGTCCAAAGCAACTTTTGCTTGAACGACACTGAATCTAACGTGTCCTTCCCCTCCAAGCGATGACCAAATGGTCAGCCTGGTGGTAAAAAGAGGGTCTGCAGGAGCGTGGATTTTGCACTAGTCACTTGTGTTGGATGCTTCAAACCGAGACAGGAAACTTCCAAAAATCATCGAGAAAGGATCTCGATTGGTTTTTTAGACCACTTATAGACAACGGCATAAATCTAATGTTAAAATATCTTAAAACCTGGACCATCCAACCCCAAACCGTCCTATACGATTTCCAGTCTTGTTTGAGGCAGACTTTTGGCACAGCAGTGAAAATATGTTAAATGATCTGCATTGTACTACGTTCAAACGTCCAAAGGTATTAATAACGTCACTGTTGTGCAACTGCTCTGCGGTTCAGCCCATTACTTCAGGTTATACCCAAGCAATGTGTCTGAGATATCTTCGCCGAGGAGAAACGTCCCAGCCTGTGGGATTTATGGTGTAAGTTATGATCCCATAAATTTGTGGGGCGGAAGGACTCTGTCTCAAGAGAGCATCAGATGGTCAGTGTCCGTCCCAGCCCTTGCCCTTCCCCTCTTGAGCTGACCTGTTGCATCTCGAAAGCCAGGCGAGGGGACGACAGTCGCTGGCCATCTTCCCTCTTCATTTGCCACCTGTTAAGAGATATTGCTGAATGCTGGACGAAGTGGGACTGATTTACGGTCCGCATTCGCGTCAGTCTTGAAACAATCATTCTAAGTTAAGGATTTTAGTATTAAGGGTTAAAAGTTTTATTTCAAGGGATGTAAGTCCTTTTTGGAGGACGATGAGGCGTTGAAAACCGTAAAACCTATGTCCTATTCTTGCTTTTTTTTCTTTTGCGGAACTCTTTCTCTTCTTGACACTCGGGCCGCTGAAGCCATCATCCGAAATCCCGCCAGGCCCCTCGGTGCGCCGTCTCGCCGGCTCCCCGGGGGGAGAACTAACGGGAGACCATCCGGAGATCGCGGCACAACGTGTCGCCGCGCCGCCGTGAACGTTTTTGGCAACGGGATTTGGGTCAGCTTAATGGACTTGTTTGCGGCGGCGACAAAACAACTCGGTCGGGGAAAGTGCTGCACACTGGCGAGGCCGCACTGGACCATTACAGAGAAATCACTGATACACTGTGTTTGTTGTGGCGAGCAGCCACACTCTTGGGCCGGGAGGATCCGGGAAATGTATTGCTTTAAAGCTGCAGTAGGGCATTAGGAAACTGATGGGACGCAGGAGTAGTAAACAAGGTAGCATTAAAAATTTCACCGGTTCTTTTGTTTATTTTTCAGAAAATTGGGTGCTGAAAACATGATCAGCAGTCTTTTTTTGGAGCAGCTGACTGTATTCATGAAAAATCGCCCATGATGGAACATTTCTTTTAAATTACCATGTCCATCAGGAAAGCATGGTATATAGATCAAACACAAAATTGCATATGAAAATATCATATGAAAATAATATAATAGTACATATACAAACATATACATGCATGTTTATAATATATACGTATATACGATATATATATATATATGTGTGTGTGTATGTATGTATGTATATATGTATATACATATATACATATATACATATATACATATGTATGACAAATGTCCTTGAAATATAGGAAAAACGAAGCGATCTATAACAAAATAGTTCAAATATAGCTATAAAAAACTTCGATGCCATTTTGGCCCCCACATGCAGCTTTCGAAAACCACGCCGCACAGGACAGTAAGCTTTCCTCTGTCCATTTAAGCCACGAAATAAGGCAATTTCAGTGTCTTCTTGCGTCATCCTCAACCAAACTCCATATGACGACGCCTGATAAGAATATTGATGTTTTCTTCAAGCGTCAGCTCACAGTGACCTCGCTCTGCACGCCACGTTAATCAAAAGTCATCGCGCTGACGCCCTTGCACAAGGCTGACAAGGCTGACAAGGCAAGAGGTTGACAAGGCAAAGCAGTCGATGTAAATCACACACGTTACGACCGGGGCCTTATCCCCCGCCCTCCAGTCCCCCTCTCCCTCTTTCTCCCGTCGACGTCCCTCCTCGTTCGGACGGGAGACTTCAGACGGTCGCGCCCGTCACCGGCAAATGCGTCGGACCACGTGACTTCAGAGCATCGAGCTGCCGGCAGACGACCGGCCACTGACGGGGACGGCGGTCTGAGCGGTCACCGCGTCCGCGGCACCCTCGACACTTAAAAAATCGGTTATGCATTATTCGCAACACGAGGCAAAAACGAACCAAACTTTACGAGCCTTTTCCTCGTCATGTTCGACAAGGCATTCTTCATCCGCTCATAGAGACAGCTTAACACCGTGATAGGTCGATGAGGACAGGATTAACTCAGAACCAAGTTCGACTGAATGTTTCACATGGCTGTTACAAAGGAACAACGGTTTAGTATTAGTCACGAACGAGTTAAACATTTGCGCCAAGGTCATTTGGCCAATGTGATACCAAGGCTTGACTGTGGTTTGAGGGTTATCCAGATGTGGCGGAACCGATATTGTACGAATTATTTTAAGCCATCCTTTCTGAAAAAAAAATTATATCCTGATCTCGTAACAATGTTCAACTTCAGATGAGACCATGGCAGGTTGATTTGTTTACAACGGCTCCCGGTTATACTACCGTCGATTGACTTCTTCTGGCTTAAAGACAAGCTCCTGGTCTAAAGGCAAGTTAAAAGACTCCTGGCTTAAAGACAACTTTAAAGACGGAGCTCCTTCGTGCTATTAAGCACGTTCCGTCCAGCGCGCGGCTCATGTTAGAAACAATACCGTGCAACAAGAATCGCGAAAAATACAGTTCTAGACTCGCTATTCAATATCTGACTAACACCACAGTCTCCAAGACGCGACCTGGAGCAAAGATCTAAACTGGGTCAGATCTGGGGATGATGAAGTTTCAGCTGATGGTGGACTCGGCCCAGCCGAAACACAGAGGACGACTGGCAGTGAAATGTTGCTTTAAAACAGACAGTTACCTTGCCGCAGCACTGAAGAATTTCCCCAACTGCGAAATGATATCAATACACTCTGGACTTGGGATGGGTCAACTTCATCTGTTCAATGTTCGGGACGCACATACCCCTACTTTGTTCTGCGATATAGTCGCAACATAAAGTTAATTATTTTCATGCAGCGACATACCGGTGATGTTTAATCATTCAAAATCAGTAGTTACCGCCGAGTTCGAAGGGTCATTGCCCTGCCTGTCCTATGGCAGACGACACATGTAAGTCTTCGAGCTGTTGTGCATGTGGGCTGGCTATACTGGCCACTCATTGCAGGGGTGTCGTTTTCTGTGCTTCTGGAGGGGCTTCCCCTCCAATAGTCATTTGAGATCCCCAAAGTTTTCTTGTACCTCAAAAATGAGGCACATGGACAATATGATTTTACGATTTTGGTCATGCCTGTAACATGTGGTCATCAATATGCCATTTCAACGCAATCGGTGTGCAGGTGCACAAATACACACGCACACACACACATGCAGACGATCGGGTTTTCGTGCGCATAGTGTGGAAGGTTTCCGAAAGATTCACCTTGTTTTCTTGCTGCGATATATCAAGGTCACGTAATTAATTTAGTAGTGCAAACATATCATTACACTGAAACTAGAAGAGGATTACATTTTATGTGGCTACAGGTTCGTATGTAGTCAAATAACCAATAAAAATGTATTTGACCATCGTCTATGTCACTTGTTTCAAGTGTTTTGTCAGCAATCGGCTTGTGGCGAAAGGTGGGCCTCGTCGATTCTCTCTCGTTGCAGAGGCTGTATCGAAACGCCGATATTTCGCGGCGCGCGCTCTGATGTGAATAACGTCACTTTCTGTGGCGCGTCGGCCGCAGCTTTGTTCCCGGTCCGACCTGGAACGTGCGCCGCCGCCGCTCATGGGGATCAGGCGCGGCGAGAGTGACGCGCGACGACGTGGCAAGCGTGCACTCGGCCTCTTTGAGCCTGACTGATGTGGGTCGGCTCGCGGAAAGCCGGCGGCGCCTGCAGGAGCGAGGCGACGGCGCCCGCGACAGATGGAGCCGATTGGCCCCTGCGTAATCCCGAGAGGTCACTGACACTGGCTCTTGTGGATTTTGCCAGTCGCGAGAGTAGATCATGCCATCTCTAAGTCAAACGGAAGAGCGATCAGGCATGCATGGGAAAGCGACGGAAACGCTGAAGTGGTCGGACGCCGACACAAGCCGCCGGCTCCTAACACGAAACGCCTACGGCGACGTCATGAAGCACTCTTGACGTATTCGCCTTCGACACGAGTTTGACTTAGTTTGCAACCGATCGCCGGGGCTGCATAAACTCATCGCCTGAGCAAACACGGCCAGGCGCCGGGCCGGCACCGCCAAAGGCGAAAATAAATCGCCGCGCCCGGCCGACGACACGCGACCGGCCCGGCCGCGTCTGCTCCGCATCATGGCCCGGAGTCGGCACAAATTCCACAAACGGGACCATTAATATTGTCCGCGTCTGCGCCGGCTCCGGGGGGCGCGCGCTCTTGTCGGAGTCACTTGACGGACACGCGATTCCTGGATTTACAAGTGCTTCTCACGCTAGGTAATCAGCGGCTGCCGGCCCTCCGTCACTGGGGGCCTGCCCGTTTCTGTCTGATAGGCGGCTTTGTGGGCACTTACCTGCTGATTAATTTCTGGGCGTGGTTGTTGTGTCGGAGCGTATCGCAAACAAAACGATCTGGACCGTGGCTCCCAGGCAAGAGCGGTGAGATTGGCGGTCGAATGCGTCGTGGCCAGTTTCGGCTCCAAGCATGTCGTTAGTGGCAGGGGCGCAGCCAGGATTTTCTGAAGGGGGGGGGGGGCGGAGCCAAGTGTGAACTAGTCATTCGGAAACCGCCTGCCGGGAAGACGATGCGCAACGGTTTTCACAAAAAAGCGGACTTAAGGGGGGCTCAGGCCCCCGAGACCCCTCTTGACTGCTCCCGTGGCCAGTGGTGGGACCAGCTGATTTTGTGGCACAACTAGAAAGTTTGTAGATTCTGCGTAACAGCCGGTAAAACCTGTAAATAGCAATCCTGCCAAAACCTGAACGAAAAGACGAGAGCAAAGCCATGCGAACCCTACTTCCAAGGACAGTTCTGGGCTAAAGTCCTCTCTGGGAACGATGCACGGTTTTGCTGGCGTTATCTAAACATCACATTTTCTTGTTTTCTTTTCGCAGTTTTTCCTCGCATGCCATGGCTGATGTTTTGTGGCCCATAACGCAGACTTCACCGCCAGTTCGATTAATATTGCCTGGACTGGGAACATTTTCACCTTCCTGAAGCACCTCAAACCCCCCCCCCCTCCCGACGCCCTTTCGATGCTGCGATCCCCATCTTGGGATCGCGTGTCCGACCAGCAACAGGGGAACGAAGCCGAGCCGAGGGGGGGGGCGCCGCTGGTTGCTAATGAAGGGGGCGGCACGCCTGCCAACCGCCACAGACGGCGGCGGCGGCGGCGGCGGCGGAAGGGGCGACACGCACCGCATCCCGGCAGCCGGCGAGCCCCGAATTTACGAGCCGCCGCTTTATTGGCGCGATACGATCTCGGCGCCGCGGCGGCCGCGACGAGCCGCCGCAGACGGCCGCAGACCGCGCGCACGCGCGCCGCGCCGCGCGGGCGGCTGGGTGGCGGCGGCGGCGGCTCGCCGGGCCGGTGCCGTCTCCGGCGGCCAGTGACCGCGGCCGGTATCTTCGCGGCGCTCCGAGCTGTCGCCGATGGTATCTGGGCGCGCGCTGGGCCGATTTGTGGCCGGCGGTGACGCGGCGTTAGCGGCGCGTCACGTGACGGCCGGCGACGCTGAGGGCGCAGCGAGCGGCGGCCGCAGCTGCGTGTCTCTGAGATACGGCGAGGCTTGTCGGAGAGCAAGCCTGGGGACGAAAACACAGCCCTCCGCCGCCGGTTACATCGCCGAGTCAGACGGCAACGTTGAGTGGTCAGCCAGAGATACCGGCGATCCATGACTGGAGATTTCCGCAAATTATTGGGGGGGGGGGCGGCAGGGGGGGCTAAGACCTTTCAGATCGTTTCGTTCCAGTCATAACCATATGCTCTGCTATGTTGGGCTCAGCGGCGCAGCCAGGATTTTCTGAAGGGGGGAGGCGGAGCTAAGTGTGACCTGAAATCATAGAAAAACCGCCGCTGGGAAGACGATATGGAATGGTTTTCGCAGAACACTGCGAGCCTAAAGGGGACGCCTAACTGCGTGCCCCGGGCCCGCGTTGGCTGCACCGGTGGTTGGGCTTAATGTTAAAATCTGTGTAACGTGAGGGGTCGACATCCTGCCCCAAGATTTCCAGCCATGCCGCAGCCTCCCATGACGAGTCTGGCCGGTTCCGTGAGCCGTGACGTAGGTCGGCCATGCAACGAGCCGCTGACGTATCAGCTGGCGTGCCCGCCATCGTGATGGCTTTATAATGGCTGCCGGGCCGCCCCTCATTTGTCTCGCGGGGCCCCCGCTGATTGCCTGACCGGGGGGAGTCAGCCGCCCGACCGTGCTCCTACCTGGCCCGATAGCCGAGTGGCCGGGGAAAACACCAGGTGCCGGCCGCCACCTAATCAGGGCGGCGGCTGATAGCGACGGGGCAGCTATGTTTGCCCTCTGCCGCGCCTCCCTCCGTCGACAGGCACTCCCTTCAGCCAGGCACGCCGGGCCGCGCGCTCTTTCCGGCGCGGTACGTAGGAGGGTGGAGAAGGGAGGGAGGGGAAGAGATAGAGATAGATAGAGAGGAACAGACAGAGAGAGAGGGGGGACAGACAGACAGACAGACAGACAGACAGACAGACAGATAGACAGGCAGGAGGACAGACAGACAGACAAACAGACCGGCTGACCGAAAGAGGGAGTTATTTAAAAACCCAATCAAAAGGGTGGGGTCGATGCAGAAATTACGAACGTCTCCCTTACCCGACACTACACGCTGCGTTCAGCGCAGGCCGCCTCCGTCAAGTCATTATTGCAAAACCATTATCGGCTGCGCTCGCCGCGGGTAGCCGGCGCGTCTGGCCGCCGTTCATCTTGCCGTAATTAATGGCGGGTCCGGGCGGCGCTCTTACCGCACGGGCGTCACGCCGGCCGGCGCCAGCAACGCACCGTCGCCCACGGCCAGAGTCGGCCCATCACCGGGCGGACGCGCCGGCGAAACGTGCGCGGCGCGGCCGGCCGCCGGGCCACGCGCCTTCCGTCACATATCGCTCAGCGTCCGAGATGTGACGGGTCACGACCCGCGCTCGTCCCCGCAAGCTGCCCGCTTCCGGTCCGTCCCGCCGCGCCGTCTCCGCGCATGCATTATTCGTGGGGCCGCGCGCGGCCGGCCGCCGGCCGAGGGCTCCCGCGAATTTGATGGGATCGCGTCCCGGCGGAGCGGTGTTATTAACCTGGACCGAGCGGAGATGAGGACGCGTCACAGAGCGCCGGCGGCGCCCAGGGACCTCGAAACGTGAGCGGGTAGCCTCCGGAGGCCGGGGGACTGACCTTGTTACACACGCCCGCGTCCCCGAACAAAGGACGTAGACTCGGTCCGTGTCGTTTCTGAAATGAAGTCATTTTCGAGTGCGTGGAGCGCGCGAATTGAAGCCATTTTGTTTGCAGAGATGTTGCTGAGATAAAATACTCTCTTCTGCAATCAAAAGTTTCTCTGCGGTTCAAGAAGGCACCTCGCTATTGTGAATGACACTGGCATAACTGAGACCTACAGCATCATATTTTTTAACGAACAAGAGTTCAGGCTACGTGCTCAGGTACACAGTATAGCTGAAAATGTGGTAAATCGTCATAGAAAATTCCGCAGGAACTGGCACAGATGGCACTAGCTTTTCTTCACAATACCAACTTCAGTCACTGACATAATGTGGCATAATGCTCGAACTCCATTTAACAACGTAAAGGTAACGTAATGAGCTCCTGCGATAACTGATGTTAACGTCGACGAGCCTCCCGCAATCTTCAATGAGTTAGAGTGAAATCAGTTGGAAGTCGAACTGAAGTATCCTTAGTTCTCACGAGAAAGTCGCTCTAAAAGCATGGAAGTAGTTTGACGACGTTGTGGGCCCTCTAGTTTTATCTTCGAGACGAAAACAGTTTGCGTTTGAGATTCCTTCAAGTGGTTCCGGAGCACCTTCGAGTGTTGTCTGCCTCAAAGCGGGGGAGCAGCGCCCGAGCAGAGTGCTTTAAGGAGTCTTACCGGACACTTTCTCCACCCTCGAGCCAAAATGGGGCCCGTCGTGTTCTGTAGAAGAACTCCGGACATGGTGAGAGCAAGCCACGAATACTTATCGCAAGAGAGCATAACCTTCATTAATACATAGGCCTACAAATATTGAAAATGAGGGGGCGCCAGCAGATTTTGAGGTGATTCTTCATGCAGTGTCATGGTGCTAATGTTGACAAAAGTTGGAGAAAAGGACGGGCAGTGTCATCTCTGCCGTCCCTTTTCTGGGACAACAGAGGCAACAGCATGCATACGTCAACAGCATGCATTCACGGTGACGAACAAGTCATCGACGTGTCCAAAATATGCCGAAAGAGGATACTGCTCGTTTCCGTTGCACGGCATTTCGTACCATGTATTTCTACGCTTCCCGAATTCACATTTCACAACGTTTTCATTTGCATCGCTCGATTTGATCACGAACGTAGTGGTTATGATAATCAGGTCTAGTCGCTGAACGGACGTCCCCGGACAAGTGATCTAAAGCGGTCTAAGTCCCTGGAATGTTCAACGATCAGTAATCAGTGAACTCAACCGCCTCTGAGACGACGTCCAGGGCAGGGCGAACTTGACCAGCCCGGGCCCTGACGGAGCACGTGTCGTCAGCTCGTGCCAGCGTGACCTCCGCGCCCGCATGCAGCCGGCTCGAGGTCGGCCGAACGGCAGGGCCCAATCAGGACGGCGCCGGGCAGGCGACCGGAGCGGCCGTGCGTGAATGGCCGCCGCGGCGGCGCGGTAAGGGGGCACTGCAATCAGCGGAAATAAACCGACGGCCGGCGGGCGGTCGCGCGGGCCGGCGAGATTTGCACGGCCCAGGTGGAAGGAGACGGCGGGAGGTGCGACGAAGATATGGAGCTTTGGAGAAGCGCAGACGAGGACGCCGGCGGTGGAACATCTGGTGTAATGAGGGACATCATGTTCACAAACTAGTGTCGGAAGAGATTGTTGGTTTAAGTCTTTTGTACACGAGTATAGTCCAAATTTTTTGCCGGAATTACTGTTATGAACTGCTCATTTCCCACACTCTTCGCTTGCATTTGTTTTGTTTTGTTTCGTTTTCCGCCCGCGCAAGGCCATTTTGTTGTTCTACATCCGTTCCTTTCCACGCGGAATAAGACCAACCCGCTCCACAGGTTCCCTGAGAGCTCCGATTTTCAAATATCTCACGCTCCACCTCCCAGCATACCTCACCCCACCAGCCCACTCGGCTAAGTGAACTAACTCCCGAGGGATAATCGGCCCGAAGTTTGCGCAAGTTTGGAGGGGCGACGGAGGGGAGTTTGTTTTCGCGCGCGCACAACACGTCAAAACACGGCAACAGCGGTTCGGCCGCCGTCTGCCCGGTTAACGCAGCCAGGGAGCTGGGCGCGGGAGGAGGGGGGGAGGGAGGAAGGGCCGCCACCGAAATGATTTTCCTGCAGAATCGACTGTGTTCGCCCTGTCTGACACGGGCTTCCGTCGATTTCACAACGCCGCCGCCGCTGACTGACGGCGGCAGCCCGGCGGAGCGTCGGCGGCGACGTCGCCCGTCGCGCCCGACGGCCACGAAACTGGAGGCGGCGGCGGCGGCGGCGGACCGGACGCCAGCTGCCGTGCAGCCGTGCACGCGCCGGAGGAGCCGACGGACCGTGTAACCGGATCGTTACTGTTCTATGCGGTGCTGCATCGGCATGCATATGCACCAGGAGGATGTTCATTCGTGCTGATATGCGCTTTAAACTGTTTTATGCAGTGTGGTAAAAAAAGTGTGATGTCTGTGCATTGCATCGGTTTGGTTCGTTAGATTAGACTGGATATTGGCACAAACGCCGCTGTGGCCTGGACGGTAAGGAGTAGTACAACAGAGGCCGGTGCGTGGCAGGCACAGGGTTCCAGTCCCAGAATGGGCATCTGCATTTGCCCCGAGAAAGAAAGGATCAGCCGGTCGCGGTGAAATCTTGTCGTGGAGTTGCACGGCACGATAAACATCCCCCAGCGTCAAATAGTTCGGTGTACGAGATAACATTGCTTCGTGTTTGGAAATATGTCGGTGGAGGGGTCACGGTCTCGCAACATGTTTGGCTTAGCATCCAATGCCCTTCAACAGATTTGGCCCAAATTTGTTTTGGCAAAAATGTACAGTAAAAATTCAGAATCGAAATTTTGTCGGATGAGGACGGATGCAAATATACCACAATATTTTTCATACTATAAATAAACAAACTGCAGAACAGCGGAGTAGATCAAAAGGGATCTCAGGTGCCATCGGCAATTTCCTTGCGACGAAAATGCGCAAAAAGCACTGTTTTTCGCGTTCTACGTCCTTTCGTATTCGCTGAATCTACATTTGCCGCCGGCGCTCCGCGATATTTCCGATAAGCTTATATGTTTCTTCTTCAGCTTTATGTTAAATGGTTAGTAAGGCTGAAGGCCGACAAACACTGTTGCGACTACATCCCTCCTCCAAACGCTGCCAGCTTGGGCGGCGCCACAGCGTCAAGAGTATCGAGCAAATCAAGTTTTCATGTCCAATCTCTGGCCGCGCTGCGGGCCTGAGATTGAGACGGTGGTTCAGTGCGCTGGAGATCAGCACCATTCCCATAGTCGCAAACCGATGGCGACGGCCATCGATTCCTCATCCGGCTGCGGCCGTAGGCGAGGAGCGGTGATACGGTCTCTGGCATGGCTGCCATTCCCCGGTTTTACGACCCGGAAAGCAGAGTTTGGTTTGGTAACGGAGTTGCATGGAAAAGCCGGTCCTGAGTCCTAGACTTAGCAGGAGCCAAGGACAGTTTATAATACGTCTTGACGCAAAGGGCTCTTGAAAATGGGAAACAAAAATTCTGACAAAAATGATGAACTGCGATCGAAACTATTTTAGCTTCCCCATACATCAAAGCATTTTTCTTTCTTTTGGAGGGAACGAGACAGAAGGGGATGAAGGAACAGACATATTTGGCCTTCCTGCATTTTGGCCCCTTTGTTATCTGTGCTGTGGTGCGGCTCAGTTGTTTACATTTACTGCATGGCCTGTGCTATGAAAAGCACGTACTGAATCGATTCGTCCCGAGTGAGTTTAAACAAAGTGAACATTAACCACGCAACCACGCTTGACAGGAGCCCGGTTTTGACACCGCTCGATAAATCAAACCCGGCTGCCTCACAGCGGAAGAATGCGCGCCAGGCGGCACGCCGACGGACCGTCGCCGGCCGCTGACCGTCGCTGTCATCGGTGGCTCATCACGCCCCTGGAGCCGGGCGGCGGCGGCGGCCGGTCGTCCGCTGCCAGACCGCCCGGCACGCCGCGGCCCGCACTCGTACGTCAGCAGCCAGCCACCGTCCGCTCCGCAGCGGCGCCCGAGCCGGCGCCGGCGACGCGCCGCGACCGCCGGCTGGGGCGAGGCGACGACCGCCGGCCGCCGGTCCGGCACGCGACCGGCTCCGGCCGTGAAAGCGGCGGCCGCCTCTCTCCTCCCGCCCTGCGCCGCCGCGCGACGACCGTCCGGCAGCTGCGCGGCGGGCTGACAAAGCGACGGGGTTAGCGTCGCTTTCAGCGCCGATGAAGGGTAAATCCGACTTCAGTCTATCACGGCGGGCCGGCGGCCGGCCGAAGAAAATCAGACTACCAAATCGGCGCCGGAGGGCGTGCGGGATTCACCTTTTGTTGCCGGAGTGTGGCGAATCTCATCCGGCTGTTGACGGACGCAATACGAGCCGGGATCAAAACGGGCAAAAAACAGGAGCGGGTTTGAGTCTGCTCGCCGGTACGCCTCCCAGAGCCGACCGGAGCCGGGCACAGAGACCGGGACACTGCCGCTGTCTGCGGGCCGAAACGCTGAACAATACATCTTCCCCGGCAGATAACTGCAGGGGTTCTTTAATGAAATGCACATGGTTTAGCGTTGAGTTCTGCCATCCATCACCTTGCCGATGCACTCGAGAGGAATTTGCTTCGAGTGCATGCCGCACGCTAACAGTGCATGGGCTGATGGGTACATGAAGGTCCAACACGATACTGGAGCACGTTCTTCGCAAAAAAGTGTTTACATTCCTTTTTGGCTGCTTTACGTCTGCTGCGTGGCAAACAAATTAAGGTCTATTGCAGAAAAGCTTATCGTGCATGCATGTTGATTTTAGCCCTGAACGGGTCGAGTGAAAGGTGTAATTCCCGCTCGTGACTGGAAGTAAATGAATACCCAAGTGCATTTACATCATTTTAAATGTCTCTTTGCTGATGAGCTGCTGCAAAGACTTGTAAGTTGGCTCTTAACTGAGGCCTTTTTATCACATTAATCTTCAAGCAACTTCACATTCTATCAACAACTTGAGCAGTTGGAGCAAATGGGGCTACGGCATGCCTGATCTTCCTGCTTTGTGTTTTGTGTCTACGTGCAAGGTCATGTTCTTGAGCTTCTCAGTAATTGTCCCGCCTGCCTCAGTCAGCCCGGTTCCTTACACGTTGCTAATAAACATAATAAGGTAATACCACTCAGCACCACAGGTTTGCATGCTTTGGTACCTCGGCTCGGTATTACAGTTCAGCACCGAAGTTCGTTATCACAGCTCCCTGCAGCTCTTCATGTGGATCCAAGGTAGGACTCACAGCTCGACACGACAACTCGGCGGCGCATCAGCTCCACATTTCGGCATCACAGCTCGCCTCCTCAGCTCGGCTCCCCAGCTCGGCGGCTCCACAACTCAGTAACACAGCTCGACGACTCCACAGCTCGGCACCACAGCTCGGAACCAGACCATGGCGGTCCCAGAGCTCGGCACCACAGCTCAGCTCCACAGTTCGGTGGCTCCACAGCTCGGCACCACAGCTCGGAACCAGAGCATGGTGGTCCCACAGCTCGGGTCCACAGCTCGGCTCCACAGCTCGGCGGCTGGCTCCACAGCTCAGTGCCAAACTCAGTCCCACAGCCCGGCTCGGCGCGTCACGGTCCGCAGACTGCACAGTCACGCGGCCGCCCCAAGTCAACGCCCAATCATTTTCACCACGTGAAGCTCCGACGCTAATAACAGCCTTGTCCGCCGCAGATTAATAAGGCATCGGTAATTGAGATACATGCTCGTATAAACACAAGGTGTGGCCCGGTCGGCCCCTGTCTGGGCACGACTGTCCTTGTTCGCAACATTGCGACTGCGGCGTGATGGATTGTTCCCCCGGACAAACCCACAATTACCCGCCGAGCATATCGCTGGTGTTTGCATTACACGCGGCGTTTTATCGTGCGGGCGCGCTGCTTGCAGTTTCGCAGCTGCTTGCGTCTCATTAAATGGCCGCAGGCAACTCGGCCTGTAAGAACGTGAGAAGATGCAAGTAATGACGGGCGATGGCGCTATTTAGTGCTGGAAATTTCCATGACAGGGAAAACAATGCATCAGCCTTAAATCAAAGGGCCACCAGCTTGTCACTGCCCGTGTATTTAGCAGTTTTGAAGCCATCAGGGTACTTAACATGCAATGGGGTGACGACAGTAGACATTATACACTTGTGTGCTCGACACCACTCATGTATAACGAACGAGGATGTCACCAGAGGCCTGCAACTGCTTGAAAAATGTGCTTCTTTGCTGTAGACATAATGATCGTCTTCTCAGTTTGTGACGTGACCTGTCATCTCCTCCACCTGCTGTCGGTTGTGAGTCTGGATTATAAAAAAGATGAAAGGAAGGATAAGGAAGCATTTCTGCCAATTTCAACGCAGCATACCTGTATTTTACTCGTCCTTCAAGGACGAAAGACATCAGGCGTTCCTTACATCCCGCTGGTGACGTCAGTCAATGCTATTTCTGCGCCTGACTAGGGCCGGTAGCGGGTGCTGTTGGTGAACCATGTTTTATGAGGTCGTTTGGAGGCATGACATCCTCACAGCGGCCACCAGGCCCACTCACCATCACGTCAGCCACGGCCGACTGGTCGCCGACTTCAGAGAACCTTCTCCGTATGACGACCGTAGACAGAGACATCCACAGACATCAAGAGGAGGAACACCGACAAAACAGCATTTGAATTAGAATATAAAGGTTAACAGGGTTAACGAAACGTGGAAACATGGCGCGCGTGTTAGTGAAATGGCAATGCGGGCGGTGTTGGAATCTGCACGATGAAGACGCGTAGGGAAGACTATTGGTGCTCCCGAGAGACAGACAGACCTCTGCTTAGTGCACCAGCGACCGCCCGCTGTTGCTGAAGGACCACTCACCCCGGCCGGCCGGCCGGCCAGCCGCCCCCAGACAGCCTAAATCAAAGCGCGGAAGCGGCGATAATCGCGCGCCATTGTCGCCATCACTTTCCCGGCGTCTGGCGACGGCCGAACTCGGAGGTCCTCGCCGAGAAAACACCGTAAATCTGGCCCGTGACGAGAGCCAGGGCCGGACGGGGGGGGGACTGGCGAGGTCGCGTCCCGGAGGTCTGCAGCCGAGGGTCCGGAGCGGGGAGGGCTGCGCGACGGAGAGGAGCCGGGCTGTGCGTTGCGGTGGAGGTGCACGGCAGCAGAAAAATCAAACCGGATTGCGGAAGGCGATCCAGCGTGCTTTGAAGAATGTTAGATTGATTGTCTTCCAGTTGCCTTCCCGCAGACTGCATCGCTCTGCTTCTGTTGGGTTACGCCATATAAGGAAAGGACTGAAACGCAGATATATGAAGGGTCCAGGTCCTCGAATGGCTGTCGTGAAGGTACAGCGAATGCATTTTGATGCAAAAAAGCAGAGTGGACCGAATGTCTTATTTAAGAGACTGCATCTTTAAACCTGGAAAAGCTGAATATCGGATGCGTTGTCCATAGATGTTCTTTGACTGTTGGGTATCGCCAAGCAGACAGCCCGGTTGACACAGGTATCGGGGTTACTTTCTAACCTGATGCACGTAGCGATCGAGGAATGAGGTAGCACGCCTCGAAAAACAGCTGGCTGCTGTTGCTGCTGACAGATGTGAATTGATCGTCATTTTTGACTGCGCAGCAAAACGTGCTCACAGAGCAACTTTTACTCGTGTAAAACGTGGATGCTTTCATGCCTCGGATGCATAGTGATGTTCTTGCCTCCACGTAGAATACAGACTGCAATTGTTCTAATCACTGCATATTAGTGTAATTTACACATTACATTAGATTCGGAAATGTCTCTGATTTCGGCGTTTCCAAGCACAGGAAATCCGATATCCCAGGTATCGCTGACAGTAATGCCACCCATTAGAGGCTCAGTGCTCGGTAACTAGACTATCGTCATGTTTAGGCTCTCGTGTAAAGAGCTGATACCTGGCGAAAGAACAGGTTCCAGGAATAAACACACGATGGTAATAAAAACTGGATAACCAGCTGATGACAGGTAGAGAGCAGGTAGTCGTAATGGCATGAGGAACGCTGTAACCACCTTCACTCACGCTCGTTGCCATGCAACAGTCATACCATACCACGATCCTCGAAATACGTGTAGGAAGGAGGCAACAAAGTTCCTGTTTCCCGCCCGGTAGGAAGGGGCATCAGTAATCATCAGAGGCGAATTTTCGTACAGCAGTTTCTTGTAATCTAATTAGATATAGTTAGGTATATCGCCCGTGAATGATATTCTTTATCGTGTTTGCGCTCTGTAGCTTGTGGAGCAATTTGTTATAAATCATCTAGTGTCGGCCACATCTTGAAGGGGTTTCCTCCCACACTGGATGTTGAGAGATTTTCTTAGGGTCGGATTTAAGGTCCCATGCCGAAAAGCAGCTACTCTGTGGAGTAACTGTAATACATCACATCTTAAACATATATGCTGGAGTTGTTAGTGTTGCAACAAATGCGACAAATGTTTGTTTCGGGTTATGCCCTGGATAAAAAAACGAATACTGCAGCATGAATGATAAACGCTGCAGTCGCTGGAGCTCCAGTTCACTGCATAGTCCCCAATATTTGTGAGTTTTTTTACAATGTCCGGAAAGACAAGCGTTAACATATCAGCGGCCATTTACGAAGCTATCGACAAGCTGCTCAACTTGTACGAATGTTCACATGGCTCGACAAATAAAACACGTCCATTCGAATATGCACCTCCCTCCCGAATGCTGCAGGATTCTGCTAAGCTGCGGCGGGCAAATTCGTGATCGGGCCGACCGCACATCCACTGGTGCCAGGGACGTGACGTCACCATCCAGCACGTCCTCAGCCAATAACGGTCCATAACGGAGCACGTGCTTTGCCGAGCGGCCAGCTCCGCGGCGCCGCTCCGCTCCAACTCTGCACCGGCGAAAAAAAAGCTCTCGTCTCGTTTGACCAGATCGCGGCCGACGTGACGCAGCGCGCGGTGGCCTGACGGGAGCGTCACGCACCACCCGCCGCCGTGCGCGGGCGTCACGGGCTCGCCGTGCGCGGGCGCTGGCGTCGACGCGCTGCGACGCGTCGCCGGCCGGACCACCTGATGGATGGGATACCTGGGACGTTTCAAGCAGTTGCCGTCGGCGCGGGCGGCCGCGGCTGTTTACGCTATATATACCGCGACGCGAGAGCCAGCCGCGCGGCCGGCGCACCGCCGCCGCCAACGATAACAAACGCCGCGCTAATGATCAGCGCGTCCGTCGCGGCTGACGTTTGATTAAAATGTGTGAACAAAGCCAGACGGCTGCAGGATAGCAATGAAATCACCGAGCCGCCGCGCGGCAGCGGTGGCCGCGGTGGCCGTGATCGGGCCGTGTTTACGCGGCGGGCCGGTGGGTCCGGGCTGAGGTCGGTTGACCGGTACGTTGGGTCTGCCTGGTGGGCCCAGGTGTGCGGATTTTATGGTCGGTGCTGAACTGTAGTTGTTCATTGGGAAAGGAGTATTCTGCCATGGATAAAGAGCAAGGTATTTACGTGCTTTTGCCACAACAACGAAAAATAAATCCGCTAGAACAACGCGCTTCCTCCATGACAACACCAGAATTTCGCCAGACCCGTGGGTTCTCGTGGGCCGTTCCGAGGAAATATGATTGTCCTCCAAAGGCCGGAAGACTGCAACTGACGCACATAACAGGATCACCGGTCTAACCCACAGCTCACCGCCGGGCCGCCGCCAGCGCCTGCGGGCACTATCGCGTCGGCGACGAAATGGACGCGTCATTTGGCAGCGCAGAGGACGCCGCGCCACTATCGGCCCCGCTGAGTTGCGGCTATTAAATTCGGCGATAGACGTGAGTGACGCGAACGCGGCACTCCCGCCGCAGGCGATTCTGCTGGCGGCCAAACGTCGCAAGCCGGAGAGTGCGCCAGATTAAACAACCTATTCGGCTACAGGCCGGCAAGGGAACTTGATAATTCTCACACCGACTAAAAGGTTTCATTGGAAGCCCGCCCACAAAACCCACGTTCTAGTGCAGTAATTTGATGCACACTCCGTTTTATCTGTCGGCGAAGGATTCTGTACGCGACATGCGGGTTAATAGCCTTGCCAAATTTGGAAAATTTAAACATCAGCCATGTGGTGCTGCACTAGAAAGGAACTGCCCCAGAATACCTCTGGTCCTAACAACTTTAAAAACCCTCCTACGCACATGGTTCCGTATTATGCATGTAATATGATGCAATGATCCATGATATCTATCTGTGATACTTCGAGCTGCGAGAACCTAAAACTTCATAAAACTTAAATTTTAACTTAATTCTTAAACGGGCGAAGGCCATGTATGTATATTTTACATTCTCCCGCACTGAAACTCAGGCAACTTGGACGGACCACAAATTGCTTTTTGTTTAAGGACGATAAAAATATAACTGATCGCGCAATGCAGCTACAGGTACGAATCACGTGGGTATCGTGGCATTGTATCTCCGTCACTGGGAAAGGTGTCTACCAGAAGCTCAGTCTCATATCATAGCTGAACTCGAGAAAAGTGTAAGATGGCCTCACGTATCAAATGAACACATTTGAGAAGAAAAAACTGCCAGTGGAGGTCCAATACATGTCAAGCACAAAAATAAAGTGGACGTTGCACTAGGTAACCTGTTTGATGCGGCTGCTGGACTTATCAGAGGAAGCGTGAGGTGAGACAAAATGGCCGACAGAAAGAGAGTCAGTCTCTTCGGCGTCAGCTGTCGCAAAGCACATCTTGATAAGACTTGTTTGGGTTTGCCTGTCAAACACCAAGTGCGATAACGTTTCTGAAACACACAGCTGTCAAGGTCCATTTGGGATCTAAAGGAGCTTTAGGAGGCTAAGCTCACATTGGTCAGTGATTCAACAGCTCTACTGGTGGCTGATAATGTGCAAATTATGATCGACAGACACAGACACAGTCGTCGATATCGTATAGGCGCGACGGTTTCTTTAATTGTTTACCGCTGAGAGACAACGGTATGAATGTATTACGATGTAATCTGGAGTATGCCGTGCACACTACCGAAACACAAAAAGTCATCTCATCTTGAAAACGTTTCTGTGTGTCCTGAGTGGAGGGCGTACTCGGGGAGTAAATGGCCGGTACATCGGACTTTAGGATCTGGAACAGTGGTGAATCAGCCCATTGCTTAATACACTCGTTGCCTGCGTGATCTCGTTTGTTTGCTATGACACCTTACGGAGCAAACCGTGGCTGCTATACTGCTACTTCCTCTCTGGTATACACTACAGGTTGCCTGCGTTGTCTCCACCTCGCAAACATGCTCTTCCACAACGTCGAAGAAGACTTCGAAACAAACCAATATACGTTGTGTATTTCAAATCGCGGATTAAAAGCGATTCCTTTCGTAATAAAGTGGAAAGGGCTTCAGATTAGTAACACTTATAATCCAAAATAATGTGCTATTTCACGATTTTGGTGACCTCTGACTGGGTTAGGTATAGATGGGCAAACTCCATACAAACATTCGTGGGAAGGCATGAGCATTTGTTTTAGTTCAGCTGAGGAATAATTTTGCCCGTGCAGTGCCCGAGGTTTCTGAATAGCCATACTCCTGATACTTAAACCTGTCCATCTTCCCGGCTGAAGACCAGTTGCAGGGTCCGCGCTGACAGTGCGGCCTCTGGGAGTCATTACCAAGCGCTGTCGGCCGGCTCCTCTCCTACTGCTGGCGGACAATGGCGGCGAACGTGGCCGGTTAACGAGCCGAGAAGCGATCCATCCACCCAGTCCGTCACCGACTTCCCAGCCACCCTGGAGAGAACGGCCCCCAGCAGGCTCGCCGAGGGGCCGCCGGTCGCTGAAGAACGACCCCGCGCGCCAGAACGGCCGAACCGATCATCGTAGATCGGCGCCCATTTTCTTTTCGTTTCGTTTCGTTGAGCTGTTCGGCGGGCCAAGATGAAACAGGCAGGCCGGTCCGGCCGTTACCCGCCGTCGTGGCTGGAGCCGACCGTCTGGCCGCCGAACGACCGGCCGGCCGAGGATTATCGTCGCTTCCCCTCCCCGGCGGAGCCGAGAGCTGATTATCACGGATTTGACGCCGCTTTCACAGCATTTAGCCGCTAACCGCGGGGGTCCGCCACGGCTATTATCAGCCGCCGATATTCCCGCGCAGAATGTGCCGCGGAATTGCATTCGTCCCATCGGCGGCGATAGCGGAAAAGCGATTTTATTCGGCGCTGGGGAGAGGGGACGACGAGACGGCACGGCGTGTCCGGAGGGGACCTCCCGAGGCCCCATCCCTCGCCAGACGGCGCCGCCGGTCGGCTGCGCCGGGCAGCGGCGGCAGACCTCCGTACTCGTGACGCGGAAGGATGCGACGCCTCGACGCGCTAATGGGTCTCGAGGCGAGGCGCGTCGAGCCGGCGTGACCGGAACGCGACCCGGCT
This sequence comes from Capitulum mitella, assembly GCA_030062745.1. Taxonomy (NCBI): domain Eukaryota; kingdom Metazoa; phylum Arthropoda; class Thecostraca; order Pollicipedomorpha; family Pollicipedidae; genus Capitulum; species Capitulum mitella. The sequence goes on along the minus strand of CP099849.1, from coordinate 2,994,293 downwards.
CGACTCGACTCGACTCGACGCCGGCGCCGTCTCGGACGACCGGCCGCGCGCATTTCATTAGCAAATGATTCATTACGCCGCGCAGAATTGAGTGGTGTTTACGGTCCGACCAAAATTAGCCGCGCTAATTAAACGCGGGCTCTCACTTTCAATTAGTGCCGGTCCGTGTAGGCGCCGGTCTACGTGCCGCCGCCCGTCACGCGGCGCATCCGCGGCCCGGCCGGCCCACGCACGTGCCGTCGTGGCGCGCACGTGGCGCGCCGGCGAGCCGGCGCCGCAGGCCGGGCCGGGACAGAATGCGCCGGCGGCGGAGCACGTGGCGGTGCGGCGAAACGGCCACCGTGCGGCCTCCCGACACAAAACCAAAGTGCCACGCTCGGTAGCGGCAGGTCATTATGGGGCGAGTGGCTGGCATTGTGGCAGCAGGACAGAATCAAAACGGCACGTGCTTTGTCTCGGCCGCGGAGCGGGTTTGCGCTCTCATGTTGTTGCGAATTCCACAAAAGAGCCCGATCGTTTTTGCACTGCGATCTTGTGAATACGGACGCCCTGACAGTAAGAAGGCACCCACCGTTTAAAAGCTCCACGAAACTCGCCACTTTCCACTTTGTTCATATTGCCAGTGCGCCCTACATATTTATTTTTTATGTTTTTAGATGAGCATGGTGATTGTACAATAGGGTGGATCGAAAACATATTTTTTGTCGCAAATCAACTTCTTAGGGGCCAAAACGCGTGCGCGTGGATCTGAAAACACGGAAAATAAGGAGTAAAAAGATATTACAAATATTCTAGAAAGGGCGCACGAAGCGTCTTTGAAGTGAGTTTCGCCGTTCCCGAGCATTAAAGTCTCCATTGGTTTAGCATTACGCAGAGCAAGATAGCACCTCGGTCACCATCCACCGTAGCTCTGCGTAGCTTTGCGGGCCTTTTAGTGTCTGTAGTTTACGGATAGGTGATGAGCATGGATTTGAGCAAATAACAGGAGACTTCCAGGTAAAATAAAGTGGTAGACAGACAGTAGCCCTTACGAGCTAAGACCGCGCACCAGTGAGCCTCACGACCTGCGATAGATGTGGACTACAGAGTCCGAGTCGAATTCGTGGGCTTCCCACACATATCGTTGCCCACGTTGTCATCTCTGTGGACGCTCTTGGAAACCTTGATCGGTGCCGGTAACGATACCTCGCAGCGAAGCGCTTTGTTGTATCAGAGCGTCGAATCGACAACGTAAGAGAGCGCGCTGGTCCCTGAACTGTGGCGTGGTGACCGAGATTTAGTATGTTGTTCGTAGATTCGATCGCACGGGGTGACATTCTTGACAGTGACATTCTGGACTGAGCTAAAATGAGTAATCCAAGACCATCAACAAGACAGAGAACGAAACACCCTCTATGCAAACAGGCCCGGACGCTCGTCCCATAAACCAGCTACCGTGGAAAAAGAAGTGGATGCCTTTTACGTGAAGACACGGAGTGAAACGACAACGCCTTCTGGAAAGACGCGGACAAAACGAGAAATAGCAAAAGCAGTAAGGGCGCCATAGTAGACATCTGGGACAAAGCCATCTTATTACGTGGATACCAGTGGACGACGGAGAGGCGTCCCAAATGGGTATACGTCGGCTACCGAGAGAGATGTCAAATGTTATTTCGGAGAACAGGATAACTCAGAACGTAGAAAGACTGGCCATAACGGGGAGAACCTCATGAAATGGTCTTCGAAACGCGAACGGGCAGGTCAAAAGTTCGTGAATATACAGCGCGAGTACGATGGCTTATTTGGCATCATGTGGTGCCGATGCGATCTTGCTGATGTCCCTGTGGCACGTGCCCAGCTTCTAAAAGGGTGCAAGCTCAAGAAGTAGCTTTCCTCAAAGACCAGCGAGGAGAGAAAAAGCTCCACATAGGCGGCGTTGACCGGAAGACATTTGAGGAAAATGTCCGAAGGCAGAAGAGAAGGGGGAAAAGAATGAAACTAGCGGGAGAGACAGAAGAGGGACAGGCAGCACGATGCTGAGGAAAGGCAACTGACCGAAGGGGATGCAGATGACAACGACGATAGCAGTGAAAAGTGTCAGACGGGTGATACGGAGGCAGCTGATGCAAGCCGCTCTTATTCACCTAGTTCCGATGATGACGCGGACGATGTCGCCGTACAGAACCGACATCAGCTTCCGAATTTTTCGCGGATGTGTCATCGGTACGGTATCTCTGATCGCTCCACGGCTTGCTTGCTGAACGCAGCTTTGGTTGATTATGGGATAATCACAGAGCACAACAAGGCTGAGCTGACAGACCGCAGCAAAATCCAGCGGCAGAGAGACAAATGGGGTAAAGAAGAGGTGGTTGAAAGCTCATTGCAAAACCGACGTGACCGCTTAGCAGGATTCTATTACGACGGTAGGGAGGACAAGACGCTGCAGAAAGTTGGTAAGAAATTGACGTTTGCCAAAGAACTGCACGAGATAGTGGTTGCTGAGTTCGGCCATCGGTATGTCGATCACGTGCCTCCAAATAGCGGAAGTGCTGCAGATATCGCGAAGGAGTTGCTGGACGTGATATGGGACAACGATGCGCATCCAGTGGTGCTTGGATCAGACGGCATAGCGGTAAATATCGGCCGCAACAGTGGTGTGAACAGGCGAATCGAACTGGGTGTAGGCCGTCCGCTCCAGCAAGCTATATGCGGCATCCACATCAACGAACTGACGCTGAGACATGTGTTCAAGGATGCTGATGGTGGAACGAGTGGTCCGCATCCTTCCACGGACCAGTGGCAAAGCCTTTCAGAGAGATCTGACCACACTGCCTTTGGCTAAGTTTGAGCCATCGCTAGTTCCTTCAATTCCGGTAGAAGTTCGAAATGAGATGAGCAAAGATCAGCAATACCTGCATGACATGAGTAGGGCCGTCCAGGCAGGACCAGAAGGTGTTACCCAGTGTTTGTTGGCCTTAGAACCAGGGGCCATTCATCAAGCCCGTTGGGTTACACTTGCAAATAGAGTACTCAGACTGTACCTGTCCACAGAGGCTCCAGCACCAGCGCTTGTACGGCAAGTACATTTTATACTAAACCAGTACGGCCCCGGATGGTTCAGGTACAGACTTCATTCAAATATCAGCGACGGATTGAAGAACCTGTTCTTTCTGATATCGCTGTCAAGAAAGCTGCCGGAGAGAGACCGTAACATCACGCAAAAGGTGCTTCAACGCAACTGGTTCTGGGCCCACAGTGAGCATGTCCTGATCGCCATGCTGGCCGACGATCAGCAGGAGAACAGGATGCTGGCGGTAGAGCGCATAAGGAGATGTCGAACCAGAAGATGCCAGGACCAGGATCCAGATGGCATACGCAAGTTCGTTATCCCTGACATCAGCTTCCATACCGAGGAGTACCACCACATGATTGACTGGCAAGGTACAACGGAGCCACCTTTGGTCATGGAAATATCAGACGAGACCATCGCGGCTGTTGTGGAAGCACCAATGGACTTCAGTGACTTTCCCTACCACTCCCAAGGGGTCGAACGATGGGTGAAAGAAGTCACACAAACGGCAGAGAAGAAGGCGGGACACAGTGGACGTCATGCACTGATACTGGCAAAAGCCCGGTCCAGGACTGATCTGCCAGTGATGGACACGAGGAGGGACTTCTATGACGGGCTTCGAGTGACAAGTGACCGCTGAGGCTGGTTTATTAGTGTCAGTGGAGTTTGTCGTGGAATGTCATTCATCACAAATAAATAGTCCTGGTTTAACGTTGTGTCTGGGATGGCGTTTCATGAATGGTGAAGATAATAATGATGATGATGATGACGATGATGATGATGGTGATGACGATGACAATTATGATATGTTTCGATGGTTGCCGACATGACGCAAACAGCGTTTGTTCGGCGCATGCGCTAAACGCCGAAAATTATCACTAACAGGATTCACATAGACTTATGAAGGGTTACCTTCTTGTGCACAATGTTTAAAGCAATGGAGACTTCAACGCCTAGAAGGCGTATTCCTGGTCCCAAAAATGCTTCGTGCGCCCTATCTAAAATATTTTAAATATTTTTTTGGTCCTCATTTTTCTTCTTTTCACATTCACGCGCACGCGTTTTGACCCCTAAGAAGTTGATTTATTTTTTTCGATCCACCCTATTGTACAACTCTGCGTCGTAAACTGCGGCGACTGTTAATCATACCCCAAATGTTGGACTGGTCCTTGTTATGTGGGACCTGATTATTCATTTTAATCGTTTCGGAACCCTAAACGACTGCAGGACGATAAAACGCACGCACCACTTAAAGCTCTCCTCACCAGACACTCGACTTCGCCGACCTAATAAAGCGAAACTCCCGTTTCACGGTGACGAAACTCTATCGGCTGTGACAGTCACTTTACGGGGAAATTCGACGTTAATTGGACAACTTCTGTGACGGCATACCGGGCGGCTCCGTCAGGGCTGGTCTGGTAAAATTGCTCGAAACAAAGTGCCTCCGACGCTTGGGTCGCGTCCGCCGGCTCTCTGCAATGCTGTGAATGCCCTGGAAACGAACGCTTGCCACGCTATGGCGTGGATCATAACGTGATCGTAGGAAATGCAAAAGTCGGGACTTAAAGCTGGAATCTGTAATCGATGATGTTGCAAGGGGCGTGGAACCGTTATTGTTTCTTTATCACCCTGCACAACGCGACTCGCATTTGTCATTCGATGGGGCTGTGGCTGAGTCAAACGTAGAATTAGCGGGACTTGCCGCAGATTTTAGGGCCAATTTAAAGTCATTCTTGTCCCTCGTAAATCAAAAACGAGTAACAAATTATAGATGTGGTGCGGACAGGAACACCAATTAAGGTAGCTCCCCTCTGGACCCCAGTTATAACCCCATATTTCACTTTGTTGGGTCCCCAAACCCGCCCAGAATGCCGGTTTGGTGGTCGGCGTGAATCAGTGGTGCTACTGAGAACATGTCGGCCATAACTTAATAAAAAGTAGGTTAAGAGCCTTCTAACTTAAAGTTATCATCAGAATGTTGTTGAAAATCATTGTTACTCTGGTAGCGAAATCGCATGAACAGTAGACTGGGAGCTCAGTGATAAGCATACTGAAATCCGAAACAGGTATTACCAACAATAAACACACAGTAATTTACACCCTCAAGATGGAATCATGCTTTGGCGAACGTTCAACCCAGTCTCAAAGTCTCCAACCAATTCCCATCTGTGCTTACAGTGCGCTCAGACTGAACCGGGATACACTGGATGCCCAGAGGCCAGAAAGAAGACGGCCGGCTGTTGATATTCGAGGCGGTACCTTCTCTTTGATGAGCCCACGTCCCTCGAAATTTGATCAAGAATAAGAGTATTTGATTATGGAACTTTCGAATCAACAATGAAATCCTGTTTACAATCCGGTGCCAGAATGTGCGCGAGCGTCCGATTGAACTTATTTTCCCGCCGGAAAAGTCGCTGGGGAATCGACTTCCGGGCTGTTTTTGCAACATCAGCTTCCGGGAATGTTCCGTGCAAAATGGAGTCGCAAAACCAAAGTTGCCTGTGTCGTCGAAGTTGCAGAGAAAACACCTCTGATCGGACTCCTGACGGGCGCTGCGTCGAACTTACGCCAACATCGACCATCGCCAGGACGGGTCCGCTCCACCGAAGCCCGCCGCGCGCTCTGGGACGGCCGACGGCAGCAGTAAACCGCCGACGACCGCCCGCTCGGCCGGCCAGCTCCCAGACGACCACCGCGCCGGCCAGAATCCGCCCGGACGGCCCGCGGACGCGCTTCCGGCGCGCACGCCGCCGCTTTACGACGCCGCCGTGACGTCACGGCCGCCGGGGCCCGCCCGGACCGTGTCGCGGCGGTCATCGCGCGCCGGCCTCGGCTAATGGGCGCCATCTCCGGCCTCCGCATCGATCCCGCGGGTCGCGAGTTCGACGGTGTCGACGTTCGGCCGCTCCGCCGGGCGTCGGCAGCGACGATCCGCAGCGCGACGCGCCGCCGCGGAGGAAGCGCTGACCCCGCCGCGGCTCCGGAGGAGGGGGCAGCCAGAAGTGACTCAGCCGGCGCACGACGCGGGAACGGGCGGCAGGGGCCCGGTCGCTCGTTTCGGCCCCCGACACGTGCCGCCGCAGCCGGCCACGTGTCGCTAACAGCCCGCGGCAATATCCGGCCGCGTATCGCCCGAGAGAGCATGTCGAATGAAGGACGCATTGGCAAACACGGCGCGCGTCTGCGTCATTATTACCGTCTGGAAATGTCCTCTCTCGGAAGGGCAGGGGGGGGGACACTGCCGGCTGCTGAGCGACGGTCTGGGCGGCATGCAGAGGTTTTCTGGTGATGTGTCATGTTGCTGAACTGATAACGACGAACATTGGTGGGGTCAGGTTCCACTTCATGTATTGCGTGACGAAACAGGCCCCATAAATACGACTGAAAGGGCGCAGCTGACTTTGGTTCAGACAGTTTAAATCCTCGCAACATGTTGCCCAGACTCATCGTATGCCTCGTATCATTGTTGCCAACCTTCCAGAAGCTATGCGACCGTTGTAAAACAACTTATAGCAATAGCGATAGCAATAACACTGCAGCAACGACTTTATGGTTCTGGGTTATAATAGTGAGGGAAAATTAGTGGTTTTTAATCCCCATGCGTATGCTTTGTTGTTTTAACGAAATATTCCACTGCTATGCATGGCGTATGCGTCAAGTCGTCCTTGGGCGTAGTACCTGCTCGGAGACGTAGGCTCGTACTCCTGTAAGGTCTGGCAATCTCGACTTTGACACCTGTCGCCCTCAGTGGCCGCGGCCGGCCCTCCCCCGTTGAAGATTGGCAGTCGGTGTTCGACGGTTGCCGCTCCCGCATTGCTCTTGCTGCTATCGGTCACCTGATGTGCTTGCGAGCTGACCTGTTGTCTTGGCAGCGTCAGGATATAACATTTTCATTAGGTGAACACGGTGGCATCGCTCCCTCTTGGCCAGCAGCTCAAAATGGCCACGGTCAGCCAGTGCTGAATCCGATTTTCTTGTCCCAAAGTACGAGGCATTAAATAATGAATGTATTCAAATATTGTTATGCGTTACAGGCGATTACCAAGTCATGGTTGCCATGATTGGCAACGTATTGTTTTGTTTAGTTGGGCACGACGAGCTGACCAGCCTGAAGTATGTTGAAGTCTATTTACACATTGGTGCCTGGTATTAATTCAGAAAACGAAAAGTTCAGAAATGGCCCGATTTCGGAGGTTTCCTTTCTGCACGAAAATTATTTCTCCGCAACTTCATGCTTGGTTTTCGGGTTTTCTCGCAAAGCAGGGTCAGACCGTCATTTTCGCGGACATGGCGTCTCTTCCGTGCACCGATGAGTTTATGCGAAATTCTACCCGGTTTCCTCTCGGGATATTAATGCCTTTGTTTTCCCGGCGCGGCCCGACTTTGTATGCAAAGCGAGCATTCCACCCGAACCGCAAAATCGCTTCCTATCTTCTGGGCTCCGCCTCTCGTCTGCTCACTAGATCAACACGCACTGGCCCCATTCCCGACAACGGCGCCTGGAGAGCTTCCAGTCGGACAGAGCGCCACCGCGTCTGAATTTGAGACTTTAGTGGTAGACGATTTCTACTAATATTTTCGACTTTTGCTTTCTCAGCTTTTTGTTATTTTATTAGTACGTCTTCTTAATTTTTCCTCCTCCCTCCTCCCTTCCTTTCTCTTCCTCCTTCCCCTCCTCTCTCCCTCTCTCTCTTCTTCCCCCACTCTCTCTCACTCTTTCCACACAGGTCCATGTATTTTCCCCGTATAGAGTGTAATACAGAGGTTTCATTGTCCTACCCGTCACAACTTCATTTCTATGTTTCAGAACTTTTTGTCCTCTTCTATCATTTCATTGAAGTTAAGCTTTGGCTATCAGCATCATCTTCACTTAAGCTGTGTACTTCATATAATTTACATTTTAAAAAGTAATGCTGCTTACTAGAGACACTGGAGGTGTTTTTTTCAAAAGCTAAGGAAAATTGCAAAATGTTGAAAGTTCCAAAAGAATTAAGCACTTCCGAGAAGTAAGAACATAATACGCCTCATATATCCAGCTTGGTACGTGCCGTTGGAACAGCATCTGGCAGCCCTGTCCCCCGCCTGTGGGCCCTTGGCCAGTTCCGGGTACATAGGCCACACGAGGCTCTCTCAGAATCATCTCCCCACTCATACTCGACCCAATCAAAACTACGCCCCTGTCCAGATGAAGATAACAGTCGAGACGAATGTGTCTGCGGCACTGAACTGCCTGAAGATCATTTCTCAGGGAGGCGAACTGGGCCACAGATGCGCAGCGATAAGGGGTATTTCGATTTAGACCTGCCCAGGAACAGAGAGGCCGAGTAATCAGCGGCGTGGCGTCTGCTCTGCCAGGGCCGTGACCAGTCACGAAACAAAAACAGGAGGTCCTATCTTGCGCTCCTTTTTGCTCAGTACAGCGTTTAGAAATGACGAGCGCGTGCGGCTCAAGACTTGATTAAGCAGAATAGCCCCTGATGATGGTCTCGGGTACTTGCTGAGAACTCTGGTGGTTCACTAATGACCGATGCAAGGTAACGTCCATCTAAAAACTTAAGACCCTACCTGATCAGCTATTTGAAAAATGGTAGCAATGATAACCCCCTTGATCAAGACCGGGACAAATCACAGACGATAGATACAACTACATCTTCCCCTTGGTAAAAAAGTTCGGCATACTGGTTAAATTAACTTTGTGGGAAGCCTCCTTTGGCATGGAAATGTACGTATATTTCACACACTTACACAGGAGTTAACTTGTATTCTCTGTCGCATCTGGGACACTCAATTTTCGTTAATACTGTTCATTAAAAAAAAAAACATGTAGTTCTGTATTTCCACTACAGTAGGCTTGCCGTAACTATTTTCGATAGGAAAAAACGTTGCAATGCAATATGCACACGGTACTTTGGGAATATGCTTTCAGTTTCAGAAAAAACACTCAATAAAGCAACTTGTATCTTTTATTTGTAAGGCCGTCGATGATCACCAGACGCCATAGTATCATTGGCTCGTGCTTATCAGGATGCAGTTCAATTTCTCTTTCCTGCAGACGAGGAACATGTTTTTTACCGTCCTCCAATATATTTCATTTCTATTTCTCACTTGTCAGGGAACCTCACGAGTCTGCTTTCTTCTTCCCCGGAAAGAATAGCATGCTCTCATTCCCACGAAAACTGGCGAAGAGAACTACTCCCATAGTTCTTCTGGGCTGACTGATCCCCTCCCCGCCAAGACCGCAACTCCGCTGTCCCTTTTCCAGCGGGGAGTCCACTCGGCCCGGCCGCCGCCAAGGGCCCTCCCTGGGCGCCGGTGGCGCCGGCTGGCGGCGGCCGGCGGCGGGTCGTCGGCGGCCGGCCGGCGCGGCGGTCGGCGGCGGCAGTGCGGGCCGTGGTGCGGCGTGTGGAGGGTTGTCCGTGGCTCGAGCGCCGGGCGCGAGGTCGGGACTGCATGGTACGACGGGCGCTGGCGGCGGGTGATGTGACCGAGTGAGCGGCGTGAGCTGCGCTCGACCCCTGGACCAGGCGGGCTGATCATGGCGTCGCTCGCGGCGTGCGTGCTGTTGCTGCTGCTGACAGGATGTCGGGCCAGCGTCAACCTGTGGGTCTCCGAGTCGGAAACGCGCGCACTGCTGGGTAAGGAAACCTCAGCTCCTTAGTTTGGAGTTAGTTTGCTGGCGTGTTTGTTTATGGTCGCTTGCAAAACGCACAACCCCGTTGTCTCATAAATGTCTGTTGACGCGAAATTATGAAAGTCACTAAAATGAAGAAATTTACTTTCCTTATTTTGTTTGAAATTGAAAGAAATAAAATAAAATGAACAGATTTTCTTCCAACTCTTGCCGTCACTCATCACCATAAGATGCAGGCTGTGACATTGAAATGAGTCTGAAGTGGGGAAGTTTAGTCAAAAGGTGGGATCGTTGAACTGGTACACATCAGTCGTTGCAGCCCCACTGTAAAGAACAGGATCCCGGAATATGTAACGGGGTGGGTAAAGTGTTAAATCATTTCGTTTACCTTTGAAAATTAAACATGCTGGGTACTATGAACAAAGAAATTATGGCGAGCTTTTGTCGCGGAAAATTATAAAAGAATTATTCGGAAGCTCACCGTGTGATTAATGAATTTAAGGCATCATCACTTCTCTAAAGGATTTTCATAGTGTCCGGACCTTCGCGTCCTAAACGGCGTGAAACTTCAAACACCGTTGGGAAAACAATGTCTTTGGAAGTATGCAACATGTTGGCTCTTCGTTTTTTCATACGAAAGTGATCCTTAAGTTACATAAAAATTAGTTAAGCTGTGAAACAAACGTTGAGAATAAATGAAACATGAGCTTCTTTTCGGCTTCGGACTGGCTGTCCTTCGTAGGACCGTGTAATTGACCGTAATGTTTGGGCACGGCATTTCTGGCTGCGTACCACGCGGGAAAGAGGGACGTTCGGAAGGGGGGCCTTGAGGGGTTGACTTGAAACAGTTGCCCAAATGTCATCGTTTTTTGTTACGTAACTTGACATATACAGTGGCGCGTGTCATTCTGTTTATAGTCGAGCCTTCATCTGTATCTAATGTTATCAAAAGTGGACGGGAGACGGGCCATCAAGATGTGCTATCTAGTTATGTTAAAAATTAGAAGCATTTTATGCAGCTCTCGTACAAAGAAACATTTGCTCATCTTTGTTGATATCATTTCCATAGTTTATATCACCTTAATAAGACAAAATCAAAGCTCTGAAGATCCCAAACTAGATAGCTTTGAACTTCCCGCACCACGAGTGGAGGCTCATTAGACGAAATATCCATCAACTCCATGGACCCAAACGTCTCCTGTAGTCCGTTCCAAAACCCCTGGCTGTCGAGGCAGCGGCGCCGTGTCTGCCGCGGGTTCCCTCAGCGGCGCCCGCCCGCTAAAGCCGCGCCACGAGTCCGGCTCTCACGTGCCGTTCACGTGAGAGAGCACGGCTCTCTGCGGCGCTGCCCGGCGCGCCTGTGCCAGGCGGCGGACGTTCACGCGGCACCAGCCTGCGCCTGCCGCCGCGCCAGATGGCCCGCCCCGCCGCGACAGCTCCGCAGGGGTCAGCAACAACACCAAATCGCCACCGGCGCAAACGCTGTCAGCTGCGAAAATCGCCGCGGCAAAAAGCGGCCGAGGACCGGGTGCACGCGGCTCGCGGAGGCCGTGTCTGGCGTCCTTACATAGCGGCACGCAGCCGCACACAGTAGTCCGCAGCGAGGCATTGTGACACATAGAGAGGCAGAGCAACGCGCAGAGGTACGCAGCGAAACGCAGCGACGCACAGCGGCACACAATAGCGCATATAGACAGCCAGCAGTGCGCAGAGGTGCTCAGAGGCGTACGGCGGCCCACGGCTCATGGCGACGGACAGCAACACAAAGCAATACACCACGGTCCCTAGCGGCAGGCTCTGCGGCGGTGCTCAGCAGTGGTCAACAGCTCTAGAAATGAACCTGTGTGCCACAACACCCAACAGCACCACGGCACACGACGCCACAAAGAAGCAAACAGGAATGCGCAGCAACAGGCTACGACGCAGAGTGACACACAGCAGCACACAAGGACAGATAGCGGCACACAGCGGTGCACTTCGTTGTAGTCATGCGGATCCGATGTTACCGATGTGCTTACGTAGTCACCTCGTCTTGCTGCAGGTCTCTGGAGTGAATATATCGATGATGGCGATACGCAGTCATGGCTTTAACGGACGGAGCATTGTTGCAACCTTGAGCCGGAGTTCGACCGAGCCAGCATGGCTGGCTGTCAGTTTTAGGCAAGAGCTTGCTTCCGCTCGACGACGGTTGATCAGCATTTCTGCTCTCCACTTCCTCGTATACTGGACCCAGATCGTTCACAGATAATGGCCGTTACATACGTCTGCGTTCGATTTCGCCTGCTACCGAATTCCACGTCGAGAAATCTCGCTCACCAGCGGACAATGGTACCGACCAAGTCGTCGCGGTTGCGTCTCTTCAACAGCTGGCGCTCGCCGTCGACGAAGTCTATTGAGTCGAGAGCTCCAGAATGAGAAAAAAACATTGTATTTGTGTCGAATGGAGACGTCGGATTGACTTACGTTTTGAATTGTGGCAATAGTCAGCAGTGCACTTCATCAGTCAGGACACCAAATCTGGGCCGTATCCGCTTCACCGGGCTGAAGTGCATAATGCTTCATTTGTCTTGCTTCACTCCCGCCGGTTAGGGCAAGACACAGATGGTCAGATATTACGTCATTCGCCTGTCCGTTTCATTTAGTTCTCTGAACCAATTAGCTCTGAAAACAGAAAACAACCCAGCCTGTCTTCCCATGGGAAGCCGAATGGTGTCCCCGAGAACATTTCCCGGTACTCAGCGTCAGGATCGCCAGTCACTATGCCAGAAATCTCCATTTCCAACGGGCCCACAGGGGGTTTGCCCACGGTCCCGCAACTGTGCTGCCTGCCGTCTGTCCTAGCCAATGCGAGTAGTCCGGAAGGGTTTTCTTCAGGCCTATTTACCTCTCGCCAGCCTGCATTCCCCCTCACCTCAGTACACACCCGAAGGCCCGCATCACGGCTCTCCACCGTCCGGCGCTCCCGCTCACGGTCCCCCATCTGAGTGCCCCATGGTGCACTCGCTGGTCTAATGATCCCTCGCCCGAACCGCCCATTGGTTTACCCAAAGGTCCACCCAGTGGTCGGCCACCGGTTCAGCTGCCGATCCACTCACCAGTCCATCTTGCAGTCCATCGCTAGCCAATTTACCCAGCGGTTTGCCTTTAGGTCCATCCCTCCGACGTCCACCAACGCAGCGGTCCACCTTAAGGCCCACTTGGCCACCGGTCCGCCGAGGTCCATTGCCAGCCGGCACCCGCTCGAGTCCACCCGGGCCGGACAGGACGCGGATCCCGAACCGCAGGAGTGTGACGTCAACCGTGACACCGGGCCGTGACGCCAGCCCGTGACACCGGACCGTGATACCTGACCATAATGACGGATGACGGACCGTGACGATGGACCGTGACGCCCACTGTGGCACAGGCCGTAACACTAGACCATGACACGGGATCGTGAGACCAGAACGTTATACCGGACCGTGACACCGGACCTTGCTGCCAACGTGACACCAGCCCGTGACGCCGGACCGTGACACGCCGCGACACCAGACCGTAACGCCGGACCGTGGCACCGGGCCGTGACGCCAACCGTGACATTGGACCGTGGCGCCGGACCGTGACACCGGACCATGGCGCACGGCTTTTGAAAAAAAAACGAAGGGTACTGTCAAGCCTTATACCATGGGGCGATCGTCGCATGTACGTATCTCCGGGGTCGCTTGCCTGGTTGACGGAACCTGCGTCAGGGGCGGGTCTGCGTGTTGGCACGTGATCGCGCGATTTTTCTGTGGGCTCTCGCGCACATCGTCGCGCCGTGATTTGATGAATGGACGAAGCTGTTCGCACTCGACTTCGGCTGCCGAGGAATCGCCACCATCAATTACCTAAGCTCCGGCTGCCACATTACGCCATACATCACCGGTCATATACGCCTGTAATCGAGACCCGTTGGAAAAGCATGGCGCACGTGCGGCGGTCTTGTTCGCACCGTGCCGGAGAAACCGGCGCAGTGGTGCGTGATGGCGCGGCTGAACTAACGCACCATGCTGGCCGCTGTTCGGACTGCCGCACGTGACCACGCGCCGGCAGATGTCCGAACTTGAATTGGTCCTGCCGTCAATCGGCTTAGACCCGAACTGGTCCGACCAAGAACCAGCCTAGACCCGAACTGCAGTGCAGCGAGACTTCAGCGTCTCGCGCAGCTGAAGTTGCTCGAGTCTCGGTGACGCCGGGTTGGACGGTTGCGGCCAAAACTTCGTGCCGACAACACGTCTCCAGTTTGTTGACAACCTGGGGCGCTCGCGTCATCGGGCTGCGGACACTACTGAGTCGCTCGGGTGTCCTTGAGCGCTCCTGATGCTGACCAGGTCTTGACTTGCTCCGCCAATTTCGTACGCTCTGCAGCGTCCAGACTACAATGTTTGCCAACTGCACGCACCATATGCATCGCGTCAGTTCGACGTCTGGGCCAAACTGTTATCTAATGAGCTCCAGACCTTGCCCTGAAAACAATGTCCTGGCAACCCAGCGTCACAGACATAGACGTTTATTCCTGATGGTTGCTAAATTAGTTAAAGAAGAAATGTTAAATCCGTTTCCCGGTTCAATAATGCACGGAAAAGAAAAGCGCATCAAATCTTCTGACATGTTCCAGTCGATTTCGAGAAGATTTAGTCGCGTTCATGCTCATTCCTGTGGATGAAAGCGTTCATCCAGCTGAACAGCTTACAGAAAACAAAATGACTCTTCTGGAAACCCTCGCTTTGCAAGAGACATAACGATGGGCGTACTCACCTGCTCAGGAAATACATCTGTTTGGAGATACTTTGTAAGTGCCTGCTGCGAGAAATGGGGTCATCCCAATGTCCGGCAAGTTTGCCGCGAAATAGGAAACGTCGCGGCGCACGCCCACTATTAGACCATCCATCGTACCTCCCGGCCGGCCCCGGCGGGCAGTGCGGCGATGCGACGCTGGAAACGATGGCGACGACACCGAAAGCGGCGGAAAACATCAATAACCGGCGGGCAGAGCGCGATCACACAATCACCGGCCGGCCGGCCGCCGCGCCGGCCGCGCCTTTTGGCATTGACGGAGGAGGCTGAAATCGGAGTTACTCGCGCTGGCAGCGGACCGAAAGTAAGCCAGCCGGTCCTCACTGGCCGGCCGGGCCTGTTTGCGGCCGGCAGCGTGTCCGCTCCGACGGTGGGGCCTGCGGTGTGGACCGGCCGGCTCTGGGGTGAGGAGCGGCACGGGCGAACTGGAGCCCGCGGACGGCGTTCGGCCGATGTTGTGACAGCGCCGCGACGAAACCGCCGGTTCACCGCACGTCAACACTCGGGAGGAACAATAAGCGGCGGAAAACCGCCCGTTATGCTCCCCTGCTCACCGGTTTCTTTGTCCCAGCGCTGTCGTCTTTACTCGCTCGTCGGTTGTTTGGTCGAGCTTTTTTGCGGCGTCTTTCATCGAGACAGCACCTCCTTTGCCAAGCTTTCATCGGGTCGCGTTTCGTTCAGACTTCAACGCGGCTGAGTTTAAGGCGATTCTCGTGGCCATTTAAACAACGTTTCCACCGTACGTAATCATGATGCTCACAGACCCAATCAAAACTCACGTCCGGCGTACAAAGTTTGCATTTGCACGTGAGATAGATTTAGCCAAGCGTTCTGAAGATTCATTAAAACAACACATGACGCAGGATGCGCGGTGACAGGGAGACGCAAGACGCACACTGACCTTCATTCCTGGTCGGCCACACCCCGCGGCGCGCCCGACAGCGCGCCGTCACCGACAGACCGTCACCCATCCTCGGGTCAGACGGGCGGCGCGGCGCGTCGCCGCCGTCGCAGGCCGCAGGGGCGCGAGCTATGCGTGCCAAATGGCGCGCCCCAGCTGCGGAATGTCGTTAACGCGCCGGCGCATCGCTTAATTCTCGGCGTCGACGGCGGCGTCGGGCGGCGCGGCGTCTTACACTTTAACACCTTTATCCGCCGTCGCCACGGTTATTTACGACGGTTTTCGGCCGCGCGGCCCGCTTTGTGGCGAGGCGCGGGCTGTCTCACACCCGCCGCCCGGACAAAGCGGCCGTGTGGCTGGTAACGTGTATTTTTAACGTTCTCGCGGCAGCGGAAGTCTTTATAACGGCTCGCCCCTCGGCCAGCCGGTCTCGTTAACAGGAAGCGGCCTGCCGGAGGCTGATTTCAAGTTCAGAGTCGTCGGATGTCGACGTGCGCGGGAGGCGGTAGCTTTGGCGAAGCCTGGTGACGAGCGCTCTGACGCAGAGCAGGATGTGCGATGCAGAGCCCGGCGCGGCACCGAAACCCCGCAGCGTTTCTGCCGTGGACGCCGGCGGCCGACGCCGACGAGGCGGCCAGGTGTTGGCGTGCGGAGCTCTCTCGCGCAACAGGTGTGCCCAGCCGTCGATCCGCCCACGCCCGCCCGGCGTTTGTCGCGCCAGGTCCACGCCCCCAGTGATTGATCCGTTTCCAGTCACGCCACCAATTCTCGGGCGTTTTTTCGCCGACGTAATCACGCAATGTGTCTCCGCCGCCCGCGCTGTCCGAGGGCTTGCGGTCCTGACGGCGGCGTGGGCCGGCAGGGGCCGGGCGCCCTCGTCACGCTCCCTCGCCGTGACGGGCGGGGGAGCGTGGATCACGTGTCGCCGTCGCCGGACAGCGTGGCGCCGGCCGCCGCCGCGCTCGCGGATCAATGCGCCGCGAGCGCCGGCCAGGTACGCGGAAGCGCGACGGCTTCCCGCGTCTGCAGTGGCAGCGAGTCAGCGGCAGCCGAGTCAGAGCAGCCGCTCAAAGCGCCCTTTGGTGAAAATAGGTCCCGCGGCAAGGCCGGTCGGCCGAGCGCGGACTGAACGCCGGCGGCGCAATTGGAGACCGTGGTTTTATGCAGCTCATGGTCTCCACGCCGTCCACGCACATGGAGCAGGGAGTCACGCCGCTGACCGTCGCCGAGCCGTAGCCCGTGAGGTGCGTCGGCGCGGGTCTCTCCGGCGCCCGTGACCGGGCGGGGCCGGCTGATGAAAAACTGGCCATTAATGCCGGCGTGGGCGAAACGGCGGCGGCCGGTCGCCGAACAATGCTCGCTCATTCAGCGGCCGAGCCCTGCCCGCTCCGGGCGGCGACGCGCGGCGGCGGCCCGGGCCGGAGCTGTCGCGGCCGCCGCCCGGGGCCCGGCGCGGGCCCGGCGCTCTGAGGCTGTTGTTCGCGGCGCGACCGGCTCGAAAACCGGCTCGACCCGGCGGCCGGGCGGTGATCGATGCCTTATCTGCGGCTCTCGGATGTTGTGACGGCCCAATCAGCGGCCACGCCCACCTGTACCTGACATGATCGAGCAATTATTCTTCGCTCGCGCTAATCCGTCCATCGTTTTAAATTCATTAACTCGGCTCACTCGAAGTTCCGGAGGCCGGCGCTGTTGTTTCGTCGCCGCCGAGCCGAACTAAGCACATTTTCTCTTGATCCGACGTACGCGGTGTCCTGAGCTCCCACGTCTTTATCACGGCGGCTTAGCCCGGCCGCCGGGCCGCCGCCGGCGTCCGTCACGGGGCCGCGCTGCCAAACCGGCGCACCTGAGGCGCGGCGGCAGATCCGGTGCGGCCCAGCCGGCGCTCGGACCGGTTCAGCGGCGCGGCGGCGCTGCAGCGGAGAGCCCGCCTCGTGTTTCATCGTGGGCCGACCGCCGGCCGCGGCATTATTTACAGAGCATTGTCTTGTCCAGAGACATCGGTTGCGGCGCGGCGGGTGAGCCCTCTGGCGTCGTCTTTCGACGCGTACAGATGGCCGCCGCCCTGATGGCGACCTCGGCTAATTGCGCCGCGGGCGACGCTCCGTCAGTGTCGAATTTTACCGGTCGCGCTGACCCTGAACCAATCTGTGCCGCCGGGGCGACGGCTGACCGATTTACGCCGGTTGCGGACAAAAAACGGCGCGGGCATTACTGCCCGGCCGGCGGCGGCGGCCGCCCGCCGTAATCTATTGCCGCTGATTGAAATACGGGCGCGGGGTCGCGCGCGGGCCGCGCCGTTAAGCGACGAGCCGCCGCCGGGGTCGCCGACAATGCGCCGGCCGCGGAGGTCGCCGGTCGCGGCTCGCGCCGTCGGCGGACGAGGCAATTAAACATCGGCGCGCGGGTGGCGGCGCCCACGGTCGCGGAGCCGACGCAGACGAGCGCCGTCCCGACTGATTTATTTTCGGCGGGACGGTCGCCGGCCGCGCCCGCTCCCTCCCTCTCGCTCTCTCCCTCTTCCCGCCGCGCTCCCCTTCGCATCCATCACGGCCCATAAAGAGCATGCAAATGCCAACAAACCGGCCGGCGCCGGCCGAGACAGCCTGGCACATTGTCAACGGACCGCCGCGCGGCGTAGCGGAGCCGCCCGGCGACGAACCGGCCAGCGCTGCAGCGCCGGCCGTATTTCCGCTAATGAGGCGGCTATGACGCGCAATGGAGCGTAATGGCCACTCCGATCGGCCGGCGTGACGGATCGGTCCCGCGCGGATCGATGGGCGGTCGTTTGCGGCGCATATGTCTGCGGCGCGCCGCGAACGCCGCGCGCTGCAAAATAGCTTTGTTTGTCGGCGGAACGGTGTGCCGGGGTTTCTTGATGGTGATGCAATGGTCGTTGTCATTTACGATCATGTCGTTTCGAAGCAGTTCAGTGGTGGGATCCGGTTAGTTTATGGGAAGTAGTTGTATTGGAAATGTCATGTTCCCAGCTCTTCAACAGAAATCATTTTCTTCTCATGGGCTTACCACCTTATTTCGACACATTGCGCGATGCCATTTGTCGTTTTATTGCTGATAGTGTCAGCCTGGCTGTTCCAATGATTTGTAGTTTATGCTGTATGCTTTTTTATGAATTTGAGGCTCTCACTGCATGATAAGGTCTCACGTTAACTCTCACCTCTGCGTTCCAGGTCTGGCCACAGAGATATTCTATGTCCAGGAGGGAGTGATCAACGAGTACGCCATGAACTTCACCGTGACCGTGCCACCCAACATCTCTGACCTGCACTTCAACTGGCAACGAACGACCTGGAAAGTGGTGAGTTCAGCCAGTGAGGGGCACCCTGCAGTAATTTTAAGTGACAACTCAATCGTCGCCACCTGTCAGTGGTGATTTCTCAGGAGCCGTACGTGCGCAGCCGGGTGCACTCGGAATGCATTGTGGTTTTATTTTTACGCGTTCCGTCCTTTGAAATTCCGTCGGTTTTTGTACGGTCCCGGTATTGCTGAGCTGCCACCCGGTTCCTTGAATAACACACAGGTATTTTAGCACGCTAGCCGGAGACAGTCCAAAAAACGAGCTACCTGCGCCAATTAGCCCGTACCTTATTTGGAGCCGACACAGGATGAACATATTTAATGTGAAGCATTGGTACCCGCAAAGCACACAAATCGAACGAAAAGGTACACTCCAGGACCAATAAATTATTCTGCTTTTTGCAGACCAGGGTTCTTAATAGGCTTCTGAAAATAAGGAGCCGTTTGAAATTACGAATGTTCCCGTTCGTCCAAACCCCAGGTTAGAAATAGATCAGCTAAAGGAATGCTAAAACAACCGAGGGCACCTTGTTTAATTAGCGACTGGTTATTTATCACGCCTAACCAATGTGGTCCCTCATATCCCCGCCTACTGGTTCACGCTGGTTACCCGGGGATTGCCCTTCACCATTTTTCCCAAAAAGACCCTCCTCGCTGCTCGCAAAAACTAAACACAACATGATTTTCTTGTCTCGATCGTAAGCTGTTGCGAGGAACAGCAAATATTTGCCAACCATAAAAATCTGTTTCGCCGTGCAAACAACTACGGGATGGGCCTGGGCACATCACGGCGGCCTGCCTTGACGGCGAGTCTCCGCCGCCTCCCACCCGTCTGACTCGGAGTCGTGACTCCGGTGACGTCAGGCCCGCCTCGTCCCGCGGGGCTGACTCCGGCCGGGAGTTCGGGTCGTCGAGCGGCTCTGAACGGCGCCGGGCCGATCGTCGACCCCGGCGGCCGGTCGACGTCGACGTCGAGGGCCGACGACGTAACGCGACAACAGTGCGGGGCACGTTCACAGGACGTGCGGCCGCCGCCGCCCGGGCACGGTCGTGTTGAACGGTTTGACGGCTGGACTCCGCTTCGGTACACCGGAACCGCGGCGTCAAATTGGGTTGCTACGGGCTCAGACGTGCAGCTGTGTTACCCTGCCAGAGACCCGACAGCTGTCAGGGTAATATCCTTGTTCGAGTGTTGGTATGTAGTTTTGGATATTTTTCGTGCCGCTGAGAAGTGTTCTTCGCTCGAAACGGTCGCAAGTCGCAGCGTCACGACACGTCACGCTGACAGCGCTAACACCCCTTCGCCGAGAAGACGGGCAGCTTAATCGCTACATCATGCTCTTTCCTGTTCATCGCCTACCTTTTTCCAGCTTTCGTGGGTGATGATAACAACCCCCAGGACAGACGTCTCACGACCTGATCAGTCAAAACCGTTCTCCTAATTGGCATTTACAGCCATGGTCCTCGAGTGGGCTCCTTTGGTGACCTCTGATTTGCGTGCGAATCCTGAAAGATTGGCGTGCGAATCCTGACAGCGATCAACGGACAGCGACCGCGCTAACGCCCTCATGCGTCGGGGGATCGCAGCCCTCTGCGCTCCGGGGTGTGCGTTAAACACATAGCACAGGCACCATGTTTGCTGTTCCGACGCTCGCTCGCGCCTCCAAACACCGGCAGGAATTTGCAACTTTCACTTTCGTTGCGCAAATATGCCGCTGTTTGACGGTGCAGTTTTGTAAATTTGAGACCAAGACGAGTGCATGTGGAGACATGGAATGAAGGAATGTTCGGGCTAGAGGAAAGCGACGGAAAGGGAGGAGAATCAGTGAATACCTGCAAGACATGACAGCATGCATGTAACAGTCCATAGGAGAGGTGGGCGAACAGCTGTACCAACTTCGCGCTACCAACTTGGAACAATTTTAACATTAGCTGTTTATGGTTTTTCACGGAAATTGGCAAAAAGAGCTTTGACTTGGCAACTTTAGAATTACTCCTTCACTGATGCGTGATAGTCATCTGGATGTTCAAAAGATCATTCTGGCTGAGATTTTAAGTGGTCGAAGATAGCTTATGGCTTCAATACGTCCGCAACGTGCTGTCATTTAGACACCCGTGCGTGAAGAATGCAATGTGTTTACACGCATTTCAACCGTTTAGTATCTCTTCAGTGGCCTTCCTAGCCCATACTTCGTCGACTGCGGGAAAATATGTCACTCATTTCGTATGTACAGCCTCGCTTCCTATTATAGCTGATGAACCCAAGCCAGAGATCACTTTGATGAGCCCAATATCGTGTCAACCGGGCCACGCCGGGTCGGCGAAATGGCTGGCCTTTGCAAAGACTGAAGACGGCTTCGAAGCGCCATTCGTGGCGCTGTTATTGGACAGCATCACTGGACTGGCACCAGGCGGCTGAGTCCGGACAAGGGCGCGCCTCTCTAAAAGCCTCGGCCTAAACCGCTTACGACGCAGTCACAGCTGCTGCGTGCTGGACAGAATGTGTCGCTGGGAAGACGTTTACTGCATGGAAAACGCACCACGAGATGGGTCTTAAGTCACTGAACTCTTCGAAGGCAAGGTTGGATGAGGACGTTACCAAGACCTGGCGTGGTAACAAAGTGGTCCACCACGCTCACCATCCCCAGTACAGATCCCATTCTAGAGTGATGATCTTCATGATCTTGACTGTGAAACACATCAGTGCAAGTGACCACTTGCCCCTCCCATCTTCTTGAAGCGGACCAGGGTGCGTTGGGCGGTCGCTGCTAATGCTTTGTGTCAAGTAAGACGCATTGAAACAGGTGTACTCAGGCCTCTGCCAAAAAAGTGCGCTTAGTTCCTGATTGCAGCCGTTACGCAGAAAATCCAGGTGCAATCCCAGCCTCTGGGTGGCAGGGTACTTAGTGCCTGTCCAGCAGTGAAGCGTCCTAAAGGACCAGATATCGGCGATACCAAGTGGCACACTCACGAGGCCCCGTGGAACCGAGGCTCACTTGAAAGCAAATGAAAGCCGTTTTCATATTTGATCATCAGTCTCAGTAATCTGACGGAAAAACATTGGTATTAGAAGTCGTTTTCACTACATTTTCCACCCAGCTGCCACCAAACGATATACGAGCCGTTGCGCGGGGTGGACCTTTTCTGATTCCGCACCCCGTCACGCTCTCGTCTCGCGCAGATGGCGTCACACAGGGGCGTCACGCCGGGGGTGAGCGCTGGGCGATAGGCCCAGATTGCGCGGGGCTCCCCGCTGGCCCCCCGCGGTGGCACGCTCGCTCCCAAAACGGGTTAGTCCCGTGATGGATGCCGCCCGCTGGACTGTGCTGGGAGGGCCGGCGGCATCATAGACCGCTCATCGGTGCCTCCCCCCGCTCCAGGCGCAGGCACGAGCGCAAACGACCGAGGGATGTTGGCAGAGGAACCCGCGGAACATGCTCGGTCTTTGTCGGGGTGAAATGTGTTGATTCTGTCGCAAAACGGCGCATCCCTCACTTCAGACGGTCGACTCATATGAAGTTTAAACAGCGTTCAAGGATTTGTCTATCTTCAGCGTCTTCAGACTCATCAAATTCACACCAAGGTAGTCCGTTCCACTGGCTCGGAAAGAGAGAACCTGGAAAAAAACTAAAACTTTGGAAAAACGACCAAAAGTAATTGCCTGGTTGTTCTTAGCGTCCTTTGGTGTGGGATGCGGTGCTAACTCATGCAAGGTTTTCGACGCTTTGTATAACCTCCTTTTTGCCTCACAGGTATCGTACAAGATAACCCTGGAGGTGGCCAAACCTTCGGTGCTGGCCCGGCCCACCCTGAACATCCCGTCGAGCGGCTCGGTGCCGCAGGACCATCAGCTCTTCACCGTCCACCTGCCCTGCCGGCCGGGCGTCACCGCCGAAACCGACGTCCGACTCAAGATCAGCCTGCTGCTGCCCCGGCAACCGCCGCTCCGCCGCAAGAAGACCAACACCACGCTGGTGTTCCGGCGCACGCGCGTCTGCAGGCAGGAGGTCACGCCGACGGTGGCGCCGCCCGGCGGCGGCGAGGCGATGCAGGAGGACGCGGCCGGCCCCACCCGGCTGGGCGACCCGCCGGCCGACGACGAGCCGCCCTCGTCCGGCGTGCTGTACATGGCCGTGGGCAGCTCGTGCGGCGTCGTGCTGGTCATCATGATCATCCTGGCCGTGGTGCTCTCCCGGAACAGCGCCGCCAAGCGCAGGAAGCGCGCGCTCAGGCAAGTCGCGTCCCGTGCGTCAAATTAGTCGAGAGAGCGCTCTGGAAACCCCGGGGGCAGATGGAGACGACGATAACTAATACTCTCCGCCAAATAGGGCGCGAGGCGACAGTGGCCCGTCACGCCGCCCAGATAAGACATCATCGCCGCGTTAGCGCTCGGCCCGGACACAATCCGGCGCACCATCGGCCTATCTGGCGCGCCATCGGCCGACCCTGGCGCTCCGCTTCGCGGCCCCGTCCCCAGACTGGCCGCGGAGCCCGCGCGGTATCGCGGCGTATCTCCGGCGGCGCCTTTGACCGCCGCCGAGGCGGACACCGGCGAAGCGGCATCCCCGCCTTCTCCCCCCCCCCCCACACGAAACACTACCGTCCCATTGTCTAGCCGAGGACTTTCGCGCGTCCGCGCGGAGGGCTGGGGAAGAACGGCCGGTCAGCGGCGGCGTTTATTTCGCGGCAGTCGACAGTTGACGAGGGCAGCGTGGGCCGGCGTCCTGGTCTGTCATTTCAACAGCGTTCGTGCGGATTATCGGGCGGCTCCAGGACTGAGCGCGGATTGGGGCCGCCGTGGCGTGTTTGGCCCGTGTAGCCGTGACACTATCTCCGTCGTTCCCTGTCCTGCCCAGATGAGCATCGGTGACGAGACTCGTGTCCTCAGGCGCTCGTTAGCGCGTGTCATGAGTGCGTCGGTACGCCGCCGGCGGTTCTGCGGTTTCCGAGGCGAACTTCGAGTTCGAGCTCGGCGCACCGGCCTGTAAAAAATGACTCCGTGGAACGTTCGACCGGCTTGGACGAACCGCTCCTCGGCAGGAAATAGAAGCTCCGCTTGAAAGCGTCGTAGCAGCTTTATGATTCATAAGCGCGGTGAACTGGAACATTATTGGCTTCGGTTGACGGAGAAAATATTCGCTCATGGCATATTAGCGCGTATTTAAAAGGGTCTTTGACGGCTCATGCGAATCAAAGCGGTGTCTAACGGACTGGCATGGCGGAAATTCTCCCGTTATCGCGTATTTTTCATTGTAACGTCAAGCTTCGTAACAAAAGAATGGTGTGACTTAGGTACCACCCACACACCGCCGGAACGTAATTTTTGCCAAACGTTTCAAGCGCGCCTCCATGATTATCTTATCATCCGCGTTTGTTTCTTGAGAGGTTTTATCCTGTTAAATTATCATCATGTTGGATTCGGCATTGCTCTCCTTGCGGTCAAGGCGTTGTAGAAAAAGCATGATACAACCTCAGAAGATGTGTTGTCCTTGGCATCTCGTCCTAATTCCTGTTATCGTAATGTGTGCGGGGACAAATGGGAAGTTCCGTAGCTGCTAACTGCAGTGGAATTGCATGGAAAATAAAATGCTGAGTAAGGAACTCCAAACTATCATTATTCGATATTCATTTTCCACATTAACTGAAGCACGATAAAATTGCTAACCTTTCTGGGCTCTGTGTTTCCAGTGACACATCTGGAGAATACGACTCAACGCATCATTACATGCAGGTCCCAACTCCATCCTACTCCTGCCACTCTATCCGCTCCTCCCACCACTACGCCTCGCTTCGTCCTCTACCCACCTGCCCGTCGTACAGCAGCCAGAAGACGGTGACCACTCCCCTGGGCCAGGGCCTGGACCACAGCCACAGCCTGGGCTCGCACGGCGTCGCTCCGAGCTTCGGCCCGGCCCTGAGCCACAGCGTGAGCCAGGGCCTGAGCCACAGCTCGGGCCAGAGCTCGGGCCAGCAGAGCGCCGGCCACAGCTCGGGCCACAGGGTGCGAGACGTGGGGGAGCGCGTCTCCGAGCTGATGGTGGACCGGCGCCGCGTGGAGCTGGAGACGGTGCTGGAGGAGGGCAACTTCGGCAGGATCGCCACCGGCTGGATGGCCGACTCAGAGCTGGGCGAAAAGGAGCGGCTCGTCGTCAAATACGTCACAGGTCAGCCATCATAAATTACTCCACCATCCTCGTTAGAACCGCGCGAGGGTCTAGCATTGATGCCGTACAAAAATGAGATTAGTGATCCGCAGCTTAGTACGGTTTTACGCCAGATACTAAATGACAGTTAACATTAACAAGTTCCGAAGTTGTTCTGTCGATGCATCTATCGCAGATGTTTTTATGAGTTCATCAATCTTGTCAAGGCCGCTACACGAGAATGATTTTACAAGCTAAGCGGAGGAATATCAGCTTAGTTTGTAGTCAGCATAGAAGCGAATGATTTACGTATCAATGTTTCTTGATAAATTTCGTCAATAAGCTTCATTTACCATGGTGACATTTTGTAATTGCACGCATCATGCAGTGCATGTACCCGTCATCGTGCAAAAATTGCTTGATTCATCAGTTTCCTGGCATTGTTCTCCTCTGCATAGGGCATTTGTATACCCCTTCAATGTACAGAATGTACCTTGGTGGGATCCACCCTATGATTTGTTTACGATAAAAAGATGTGCTTCGTTGCCATCGCTTATTTCAGCCACTGCTGCCCTGCTCGTGGGTGGTACTATAACCACGCACTGTTTCCACGAGCCTTCGCGCGGCGGCTCCTCCAAGAAAAGTATCCCGTCCGTCCGCCATCCCGTTATAGCTGTGTTTGTAACCCGATCGCCGAGTCGTCCTCCCGGGCGACGACTGGTCTTCAGCAATTACGGGCGGCCAGCTGCCGCGGCCGGGTGAGCTACTGCCGGCCGGTAACACGAGCCGGCCTGTGCTTCCAGAGCGGGCCTCCGCCGCCCAGGTGTCCCTCCTGCTCCAGGAGGGCCTCGTGTTCTACGGGCTGCGGCACAAGAACCTGCTGTCCGTGCTGGGGGTCGCCGTGGAGGAGAGGGCGCCGCCGCTGGTCCTCTACCCCTACGTCAAGCACTGGAACCTCAAAAAGTAGGTCCAGATGCAGAGGGTCTGTGTCAACTGGACGTGGTCTTGTGTAAAAAGGGCAGTCACTCAAACGCTCCTCCATCAAAGTCACGCTGACACATTCGAAGGGCCCAAACGCTCAGCTTTTTGTCCTGCCGGCTCATACATACACAGAAAGGCTTCAGATTGCCGTCAAAGATTTGATTTCGGGACACTCGTCGCATAGATAATTGACAGTTTTTACCATTTTTATGACGCGGGGCTCTTCTTTGAATAGCACATTGTGGACAACAAAGGTAGTGGACGAGAAGAACAATGCCGTTTAAATGACGCCTCCGGTGACGTCACACAGCTGACGGACCTCGACTATAGAGGCTATTTTTAATGTCAGTTCGGCTCGCTCTCGCTCGATCCGTAAGGCGCTGTGCTTGTAAAAACACGCAAGCGCATATACTCACACTACGTCGCTTCATCTCGGACGACGGAGCTCTATGCGATCACGAATGTCGTCTCGGTGACGGAAGCCGCCATTCGTTTCTCTCATTAGACAGTTTAATGGTCACAACTCGCCAGCGCTGCCCTGCGGCCCCCACTCGAGTGCCCGCACGATCGTGCGTAATTTACCCCAAACGTTAAGACCCTCGTATGTTGCCCGTCTGGAGTAATCTTTACAGCCCCTGGGGCGGAATGCCGCATTTTCAGGCGGGGAGCGTTTCATCTCCAACGTAGAAGCCGCAGTAGCTGCGAGTCCTAAGCCGTCGCGTTGCGGTAAAAACTCAGATCCTCCCGCCGAGGGCCGCCTGATGAGGTTGGCGATAGTCGCCGGACAAACTGCTGAGTGTATAACGACCATCGACCTCCGACAGCGGCTAATGCGGCGACCATGACGACCGTGGGGGTTCGTGGCCGTCCTAGGTCAATCCCCGGCCCGGCCCTGTGATCTAAGCGGCTCCAATCTGACGGGACGTCATCACAAATAGTGCTGCGTGTTCAGAATCGGTGGGCGCCGCGAACAGGAGCGGGGCAGGCCGACGACCGTCATGGCTGACCTTCGCTGGTTCAGCTGACTTTTGAAGCCGGGAGGCGGATGGTGGGCGATCTGGGAACGATCAGAGCAAAGTGACGTGGAAGGACTTAATGGTATGAAAGGTATCCAATGACGTCGATAACAGCGTTGCATCGTGTAAATGTCGGTATACCCAAAAGGCCTTCGACAAGATCACTCAGCTCTCAAACATTTTGTCGATGAAATAGGCTTCGTTTTTAGACCTTTGTGCCGAAATTTAACTTTGATGCTGTACAGTCTACCGATCTAAAGCATCCAAGTTCCGGGAGAAATCTCTCCCATTATCGATGCGTTATACCGCACGACATTTCTTTGTTTGAGAGTTGAATGATCTTGTCGAAGGCCTTTTGGGTATACCGACATTCACACGATGCAGCGTTGTTATCGACGTCATTGGATATCTTTCATACCATTAAGTCCTTCCACGTCACTTTGCTCCCAGATCGCCTCCGCTCCCGGCTTCAGGTCAGCTGAACCAGCAAGGTGCCTGCGGTCGTCGCCGCGCCCTGTTCGCGTGCAGCCCGCCGATTCTAACAAGCAGGTACTGAGCCTTGCTGAGACGCTACAGTCTGATCATTTCGGCTAGTGATGCCCACACCGCGACATTCTGCCGTCGTCCCACGGGTCCGTTTGCTCCACCCGTGAGGCACCAACATTTCATGCCTGTTTTCCCACATTGTCGAGTGCAACGGACCGCACCAGTGCTGCCGCGGCGCCCCCCCCCCCCCAACTGCCGCCAACATCCGAACGCCGGAGGTAGGGAAATCAATTCATAAGGCAGATGAACCACATATTGCACTCGCGCTAACATTAGGTCATTCATCTGCCTCCAACCGTGGAGAAATTGAAGACCAGGCTGCAGTAATTGACTGACAGCCAGATCCAATCAAGAGATCCACCGAAATCTTCGTTTTGAACGTGACGAGCCACGGCAAAGCCTCGCCACCTAGCTCGGACCAGCGTATCGCAAGGCACAACCCAGACCGAGACATCCCCGGCGCAGAGGTGACCCAGCTCGCGCCAGCCGTCCGCCGCCGTCGGCGCGGCTGCGGTTCCGTGAAGCCGTGTGGGGCCGGCGCGCGGTGCAGGCGCCGGCCCCGGCGACGGACACCATTTCGCCGTCCGCCGCGAGGACGGGCGGCGGCGGCGCTTTGTCGGGGCGCGTCGCCGCGGTCTCGTGACTCCAGGAGTCCGGAATGGGGACGATACACCATGACGTGGTCCGCCGCAAATGGAGCCGGCCGCTCAACAGTGACGCAAGCGGGCGGCGGTCCTACTCGGAACGGGCAGGCCGCCGCGCCCGTCTAATCTTGTTCGGGACGCTGCGGCGAGGCAGCTGTGAACGAAGAATTCGCAGGAGGAGGTGTACTCCGTGATAATGACGTGCAAGATGTTGCGCGAGGCTGTTTAACATCTGGCACTTCATACAGATGTCTTATTTTGTAGGTTCCTAAAATGCAAAGAAGAGAAGGATTGTTGGCTGTCATGCGGCCGAACTATATTGACCGCAAGAGTGTGTTCTTGTGATAATTTCAGCTGATCTCGTACATCTGAGGTAAGAACCGTGTTCACATGGCTCGCAAACAAAGATGCATTCGCTAGCTCGGTATATTCTTCCTCTCTTCTCCACCGCCCACTTCGTAATAGCGTTCACCAGCCTCCAAATGCAGACCACCAGCCGGCCAGTCCCGTCAATTCGTCGCTCGTCACCCGATCATCCGACCGCCGGTCGGCCGCGTCAGACATCAGACACACCGCCGCTCTAAACACTGCAGCGCCCCCCCCCCATCCGCCGCCGCCGCCGCCCCGGCGCCGGTGGGCGTCGTCACGGCCGGCCGGCCGGGCGGGGCGGGGGCGGGGGCGGCCGCAGACCGGTGCGCCGGCCGGCCCGGACGCGGTACAGCCGTTCCGCGCCGAGCTGCGGCCGACTCTGCCGCCGCGGGCTGGGCTCGGCGCGACCGAGGTGGGCCGGCGGCGGCCGGGGCCGAGGTGCGGCCCGGCGCCGCTGCGAATGAGGCCGCTGGGAGCTGTCGGGCCGCGGGCTGCCGCTGTCTGCGCTGAGGCCGGGGCTGTTAATTTGTCCGAATTAATTCACCTGGTGGTGTGCCGGAGAGCCAAAGAACCCGTCGTAATTTTGAAATTGCGAGGATTAGACAGGTTTGTTAAAGTCGCCGAACTGAAACGACAGAAGTGAATATAGATTCGCATCAAGAAAGCGCCCTGAAATGTTCAACCCCGTGACATCAAAACTGTTCCGAAGCTGAGGTAGAAAAATGAACGGTTACACAACAGTCAGAACATCGTTCCTTTCACTTGCCCTGGAAGCGGATTTTTTTTACCAGAGGCTTCCATACAGCTCGCAGGAGTCCCACGTGGCGCGGTGTAATGGCTCGTGTCCGTGTTGTGTCAGAGGGACGCGGCAATCTGTCATTCACGTCGGATCCTCTTCCGGCTGAGTCCACATGACTGGCCAACCCTCTGTTTTCGCCTCACGGCCTGTCACTCCGGGAACGCGGTTTTATTTATGTTGAATAATCTGTGCGACGTTTGAATTATGTGGGAACAACGCACCACCGACACCGGTATCGATTCGTCTCTTCCTTAATCGGCTGGGATATTGTGAACCTCATGGGAACTTTGTGGGTCAGGACTGTTCGATGTCGTTCACATGGTCTCTAGTCAGTAAAAATTGGCATGTTGTGGTGGGATCTAATTTGGTTTCCGTTCGGGGCGGTTAGATATCGGGAGCATTCCGTTAAGCGACGCATACGACAGGCTGTTGTGGTCGAAGCTCAGAAACGGATCGCCTCCCCATGCTTCCGTTATGCGTGTCTCTGCGCTCCGTTTTCCTGGAGAGCGCTGCACAGAGCACCGCCAACAGTGCCTGACAAACGACACCGTGTCTTCACGGATATCGTCACCGTCGTGAAAACTAGCACCTCTCCCTCGCCACGTGACACTGCAGCGTGCCCGCTCTCCAGCGCCGGCTCGCGTTTCGCCCGCGTCGCCACCGTCACGGGACGGCGGCGTCGACAAAGGTGGCGCGGACGAAAGCGGCGCGGTCCGCGGGAGCGCCGGTCGCACGGCGGCCATTGTGCCGCGGCCAGGCCATTGTGGCGCTCTTGCACGCGGCTCGGCGGGCGTGTCGCCGGCGCAGGGCGGTCCGTCTCCGATCGGGCCGCCTGTCACGCCGTCGCGCGTCACGTCCGTCACGGCTGTCGCGTCCGTCCGGTTCTGCAGGAGCGTCGGCGCCTCTGCGCCGCCCGGCGGACAGCGCCAGTGCATTACGGCCGCGGCGTCGGGCCGGCGGCGGGCGAGCGAACCGTCAGCCGGCGCGTGAGATCGCCTCGCCGCCGACACGGAACACGCCCCTCCCGGTCACGCCTCCGCCCGCCGGCCGCCGGTCAGACGCGTCACGCAGGTCACGCGGACGTTCACGAGGCCGCCGTGACCGCGGGAACACCGCCGGGCGGTTTTGACCGTGAGGTGGACGCCTCGGCGCCGTGGCCGCTCGTTGCACGGTCACTCCGCCGGCGGCTGGGAAAACAAACAGCGGCGTCCGGGACGGGCGGCGCCGGCGCGTTTGTGCGTCACTGCGCCGGATTTGTGCGCTGTCCAGACGCCGGCTCTCGTCGCCGGCCGGATTTACGGTGTTTTCATGAGCCGGCCCCGGCTCCGGCCCGGCCGGCCGGCCGGCTTGAGAAAATAATGGCGACCATTATCACCTCCCGAGGGCAGTGATTTAGACTGATTTAGATCAAGCCTGGCCGACCGAGTGCAATAACAAATACGGCTGAGTCATGGGGTCCCCGGCCATGTGCGAACGTTTGGCGTTGCGTGGCGTTTGCGGAATGTCGCACGGCGGAGGGAGGTACCGAAACCACGGCTAAGTGGGATGAAGCACGAGCTCCTTCGAGACGGTTTTTGAAATGAAGACGTTCTGCAAGACTTGCAGAGCTGTCACGTGCAATCGATCAGTCTGGTTCTTTAAATAGCAAACCACGTGTTCATGTCCTCCGAAGTCTGTTTGAAATGCATTAAAAAACTTCGACGTTGCTGCTTCTTGTCTCGTTCAGTCTGGGATTACATAGTGAGTGATTATGATGACAGTAGTGGACGGGGATTATATCGTAGTTAGCAATACATGAAGCTTGATTACACTGATACACTTGTCTCTCTCCAATTACATTAACATTGTCGATGTAGGAGATAAATTCGCTAACTATTAATACCTGATCGGCTCAGTAACACCCTTTATCCCACGTTTCCTCCTGACATGCAGCTGGATGAGCGCTGACGCGAAGACTGCAGGTTGTTGTGACCAGGCCGCGCCTGACACGTGCCTCCGTTCTGCAGGTACCTCCAGACGTGCAGCTTCGGCACCAGGAGCGACGTGAGGACGCTGACGGTTCGGGACGTGGTGGACCTGGCCGAGCAGGTGACGCAGGCGCTGCATTACCTGCACGTGCAGAACATCTGCCATACTGACGTAGCGGCCAGGAACTGCTGGTAAGTGAGACAACGCTTCGCAACGACTCCTCCTCCAGGCGCATAGCCTGCATCCAAGGGATCCAGTTCCGATAGTACGTTGTCGTTTATGCCCCTTCTTCATGGGTAGCAATTGGATATTCGCCACGTCATTGGACTTTTCAAACGTATTTAGTTTGCTCTGGCCGCCAGAGGCCCCAGTGTTTCACGTGTCAGATATCTTCATCAGCGACTGCGAGGGCGGGAGGTTAGTTTTTGCGGCCGTCAGTCTGCATAAGTAGCGAGCCAACAACAGAGTCGTCATAAATTTGACGGAACGCATAAATTGCGATTTGCCTGTCAAGCCCCCGCGGGCGCTGAAAAACATCCTTCGCCGTGGGGGAGGCGAGGGGACCAGGGGGTGAGGGTGGAGTCGGTGAGGGTCCGGTGATCGATGGCATGTTCAAGGGCCTTACGTCGCGCGCTGCCCTAGTTTGAGCCAGTCGGGCCTGCTAAGGACACAGGCACATCTGCCGCTCTTCGCTGGTCCTTATGGAGCCGTACGTTTTGCCGCGGTCCCTTGACAAGAGCGATGGATTGCCGAGAAGAAAGCATGAATTCTCCGAGGTATGGGCACAGCAAAAGTTCCATCCGTTGCCCTGTGACAGATCTCACTTTGCCTCCGCCGCAAACGCAAAGGTTCAGGTATGAAACGAGATCTTGGACACTAGCCCCATTTCTCAACCAGCGTTTCAAAAGTTCCAGTCGTGGTTGCGGGCGCGCACGCCCGCCCATTGCTGCAGCTGCCCGCCGTGACTGCCACCTCCCGCTGAAACAATAAGCCCGGCGCCGACGCACCGCCGTCAGCCGGGCGTCGGCGTCGGCGGCGGCGGCGGCGGCCGTCGGCCGGTGACGAGCGGCCGCCGCGGCCGACACCTGGACACGGCCTCTCGTCCCGGCCTCGGAGCCGGCAGCTGGCGCCGCTGCCGCCGGCTGCCGGCCGGCCGGTGACGGAGCGGTGACGTGGGCTCTGGCCGGGCGGCGTGACGGCGGAGCGGCGCGGTCCAGTGCGACGCCGGGCCGGGGTGACGGAACCGGATCGCGGCCGCGGCTCGGCCGGCCACTGACCGCTGCCGCTGCGGAGGACGCGTCCGTCCAGCGCCGTCCGGCGGCGAGTGAAATCGGAACTATGGCTACACGCCTCGGGGCATGAAGTAGGAGAAACGGGGGGGGGAGAGAGAGGAGATGCGAACGTGTACAAAAAGCATCTTCGCTGAAAAATTACGCGTTTTGCGCGTCATTTCTGACATGCAAAGAAAAAGCGCGCAAACAAGACGAAGAACGTGACATGAAACAAGCAAACCAATCAGATGAAAACACAACAGCGCCATCGTACGAAACTCGGAAAACATCCCGATCTCCGCAGCAGCAATCACTGACACAAATGCGCCAGAGCACTGTGCCGGACGTTGAAGGATGCCGATACCATGGCGCAGGGGACTCTGAGTGATGCCAGTTCGTGCGGCGCCGCCGGCCGCCTGGCGGGCCGGGTCACCGGCTGCAGCCCGCGACAGCGCGCGCCCCGTGACGGATGTTCAGAGCGTCGGACCGGCGGGCGGCGGAGCATCGGCGCCACCGACGGCGGCGCTAGACGCGTTCGAGCTTAGCCAGACACCGGCCAGACTTCGAACTTGGTCGAAACCGGGCCCGACGAGCTTAGGCAGATGTCCGAAACACGGGCCGGAACAGATGTCTGGGATGGAGCTGGAAACTTTGATCATCAGTTAGCGGATGTGGAGATATATTGCGGCAGACTAAGAGGGTTGAGATGGGATCGAGGCGCAATCAGAAACGCCGGCGTTACCGCCGTCGACCGTCGCTCGGGGCCTTTGCGTTGCCGGGAGCAAGTTTCGCTCGACATACGGATGGATGGGTCGTCAAACTGATGCGTCTGCCTGAGGCCCGCTCTCTTCGTGCAGATCTATGAAATCCACATCAAATGCGGAGCCTATTGCCAGGCCGTTATCGCTCCTCAATGGGAAACAGTTTTTTCCGCTGTTAAGTGCTCACGATATTCTAATTACATGACGAGACAGCGCAACGCGCCGAAGATCGACCGCGGAGCGCGCGGCGTTCAACCCTGCCATTACCAGTGACGGCCGTGAGGGCCGGTTCCGGCTGTGCGCGCCTGCAGCGTCGCAAACACGCCGCCGTCCGGCGCAGCCCGCCATCAAACCGTCGGTCCGCCGACATGCCGCGGGCCTGTTTTCCCGGCAATGACCCGTGACGGCGCCGACCTCGCGCCGCCGGCGCGACCGCGAAGTCCGGACCCGGGCGCGGCGGCGGCGGGCGTCGCTGGCGACGGCGCCCCGTCTCTCCGCCCGGGCAGGTGCCGGCGGTTAATCGAGGTCCGCTCGCGTGGGAACCGCGGACCCGGTGCCGGTTTTTGCGGCCGGCCCTCTCCTTGAGCCGTCGCGCTGACGCCGCGTCCGGGGCGTGTGTTGCAGCGTGGACGACAGCCTGCACGTGAAGCTGGCCGACAACGCCTTGTCACGTGACCTGTTCCCGGACGACTACTGCTGCCTGGCGGACAACATCAACCGCTCCGTCAAGTGGATGGCCATGGAGGCCATTCTGACCAATCAGTTCACGCCGGCCGCCGATGTGGTGAGTCCGCAGGGTTGGGTCCCAGGCGATGTATCTTTAGCTTTGAAACATTTTGCGCGAGGCGTTCGGATCAACATAGTTCATCACTGTCACAACTGAGGAGTTTTCCCAGATGCACCAATAGCAGAACTGAAACGGTGTTGTGAAACAGTGTGTCGTAAAGGAGTTATGAAGCATGAATATGACCAGAAAGTGCACTGAATCCCCTCATCATTCATCGTCGTGCGCCAGCAATACGTTCGAATCACAGTACTGGGCGCCACTTTTGCTGTTACCCTGTGGTGAAAGGCCCAGCGCAGCCAACAGCCAGCAGTGCACCCTGGCTTCACCATCACTACCCATCGGTGGGAGATAATGCTTCCGCCCGTAAGGCCATGAAAACGGTGCCCCGCGGCCGACCAAAAACCGCCGCTGGCGGGGTCGCGACCCCCGAACCATCCGCGTGCGCTGGGCGCCACTCGCCGCCGCGGCAAATTACTCCCTCGTGCGCCGAGACGGCCGCCGCCGGCTCCGGCCGGTGGGCGGAGTCCGTCAGAGGGAGACGTCTGCCGGACACGCCGGGAGGAGGCCGGGAGACGTCCTGGGAGTAGGCCGGGGAGACGCGCGGGGAGTGGGCCGGGGAGACGCGCTGGGAGGGGCAGGGAGGAGGCGCGCGGGAGACGCAGGGAGGAGGCCGAGCTCAGTGACGCGCGCTCAGTGCGTGCGTTGTTTCAGGATAGCTTTGAGATGGCCCCTCCACTTGTTTGTCGAATAAGAATGTAGGGGCAAGCGCTAGCATGAACGACTCGAACGTTTCGCCCAGCGGCATGGACTTCGTCTAGCTCCGTTGCGGAGCGTTTCTGTCGATACTTATTTCCTCGATGTGCCCGTGGTTGCTGGCAATCCAAAGTTGTGGACCATGCATTTCTATGAGGGATAAACGTGACCTTTGTTATGTTTCAGTGGTCGTTTGGTGTGCTGCTATGGGAGCTGACCACGCTGGCGCAGCAGCCGTATGTGGAGGTCGATCCGTTTGAGATGGCCAGCTTCCTGGACGAAGGATACCGGCTGGCCCAGCCTCTCAACTGCCCCGACAAATTGTGAGTGCCAGTTTCACTTGAGTAGTTTGCAGCTGCTGCAGCAGATATATGCCTTCCATTATGCCTGGGCCCCCGACCCAGTTCACGACTTTGCATACTAGTCGGCTCCACTCCACCCTCCAGTTTGCTCTCCCTTTCATTCACTCTCCCCTACTCACTTGATCACGTACATCACACACTCTCGCTTTCTCCCCATTCTACCGGCCGCATTTGGTTTATATCGTTCCATGAAGGATTCCCACCGTTTTTAGCCCCTCCAGATTTCATTTATTACCAAAACTCATCAGGGCTTTTGAGCGCCCACTCGGGTGCGTGCGTTCGTC
Source organism: Capitulum mitella (assembly GCA_030062745.1). NCBI lineage: Eukaryota > Metazoa > Arthropoda > Thecostraca > Pollicipedomorpha > Pollicipedidae > Capitulum > Capitulum mitella. Next base: position 2,958,895 of record CP099849.1, on the reverse strand, counting down.
GGCCTCAGGCGCAGAGTTCGCGGCCACTTGTGGTGGGCGGACTCCGCACAGCTGGACGGGGTACTGGGGTCCGATTTGGCCGAGGATGACAGGAAGCGAATGGCGCCTTTGTCTTTGCACGTGCTCAGGCCGGCGCTGTGACTCAGACAGCTCCAGATGCAGTTGTATGCCGTTTGTTACTGTCGGGGAGCCAGATAACGCCGGCTGGTGACGGCCATGATTGTGCCGACTGCGAGATGCGCCCGCTCGTACCGTTTTTACGCGGCACTAAAACGCAGCTGATGCGAAGTAAAAACGGAAAGCACATGCCGAATGTCTATCACCAGCTGCCGAATAGCTGTCGTTTATGAACACTTGGTCGTATCGTGCACGTTCATTGAAGATGTCAGGGACTGTTTCGCAAATACGCACTCAACTGCTGGGCGCGGCAGACAATTTGCATGTCCTTAGCTCTTTATCGCATGTTGCACGGTTAGGGCCAGTAGGACTGATGTCGCCAACTGGCAGAGGCTGAAGGTTTCAGTGACTGAGGCTTTTGTTTCAGTTGTTGAGACATTTGGCCTCTGCCAACTGGCAACGAGGCTGAACATCTTAGTTACCATGGACTCCATTTTAACCGTATAAGCATGCTCGTGTAATGCACGCATAATGGGCAATTTTGTGGGACACTGCGCCGAACTGCCGACGAGAAGTATTTGTCCGATACCTTTACGATTTAGAAACCGTTTTCTTTCTTTCTGCCAGGTTTTCTGTGATGGCGTTCTGCTGGAGCAGAGAGCCCGAGGAGCGGCCGACGGCAGAGCAGATCCTCGACTACCTGCACGGCTTCAGCAAGCAGCTCAGCCACTACCTGTAGACCAGCGGGGATCGGGAGCGGCCGTTTGACGGACAATCAGCTGACTCACCTGAGCGGTGCCGCCGGCGCGCGCAGAAACGCCGCGGGCTACGTTGTTGAGGCGGTGCGATGGTTATCTCGACGGCTCCCGCGGCGGCGGAGGCCGAAGGACTGATCTACCTGGTTACTGACCACGGCTTCTCACGAATCCAGTGCAATAGTGATTGCATGTAGTGGCCATGGGTCAGCCTGGTGACAGTGGTAAATGTGAACGCCGATGTCGACGGGGAGGTTTCTGTGATACGTTATAGGGTGTAGTGTTCGCCCGCCATAGGGCAGCAAGACTTAGGAAAGTCCGTCGGTTCAGTACGTTGTTAAGGCACCGTGTGACTGTTACATGCGTGTTTCTACCCCATTTTCTAGTCGGATGTAAGAGGTGCGAGGAAGTGAAAGCTCCTCCCATCAACACGAATCGAAGGAATCCCGAAGCTGACACTCTGGAGATTTTGTACTGATGTTCCATACACCGCACTCGTTTCTCCATAATCAATTCACGTCCCCTCGTGCGAGGTTTGCCGTATCGCTTGACGATCTCTTTTTTCTCTGCTCCTTTCGGTCGTTCGTCCATGTCCCTGTTAACGCAATCTCGCTATTTGACGAGCATGCCGCGACCCGTGCTGTGTTGTATTGATCTAGCCGTTGGTCTGTGTGGGCGCCAGCTCGAAAGGAGCCTCGGCCACTTTCGAGTCGATGCTGTTGAAGCGGAAAGTGTTTGCATCTCATCTTGGTCGTGATGGGAAAGTGTTTTCATCTCATTTGCGCTTTGCCGTTGGGCGTGTTCACCTCAGTGAATGCACACACTGAACCTACTCTTCACGCGAAATATAGCTTGATAACTTACAACCTAACTAGTTTCGGTATTCGCGAAAACTGGCCCGAAATATTATGGCCATTGAAGCTCGAACGCGTTTACGATCATTTGTCACGTCTTGTAAGGAAAATACGGGAATTTGTGACTGATGATGATATCTTTGGCCAAACGTCCTCGCAATTAAATGCCGCCCAACAATCTACGATCAGGTTTGGGCGTCACCCAAAAAAGTCACGATAGCATCATAAGGAAACAGAAGCATGGACATCTGTCAACCATTTGGATTTGCCAAATAAACTCATGATGTTACGGAAAAGTTTCATTTGCAGATATTGCCCGCTTTCTAGATTGACCTCACGCCAAGCTGCGATTTCACGATAAGTACATTCGAGTAAATAATAAGCGCGACGATACGTTAAGGGCAACAAATGAACTACACGCTTTGGAAGCACATCTCGCTCTGATGCTCGAAAGGCGCGCTCTTCTCACAATGTCCAGAGGTAGAAGACAGCAACGATGATGAGTAGTATTAAATCGTTAGAACAGCATTCCAAATGACAGCATGAACGCCTCAATAATCAGTAACGACACACTCCGTAAAAAATACACACAGCAAAGCACATGAATCCAGGTCAAGAAGAGCGCGCTGAGCCGCTTGCATCAGAGCAAGAAGTCCAACGTCGACCGTGCAGCGCAGACCGGGCGGCGGCCTCGCCCCAGTTCGGCTGATGGCCGTCCAGGGAGGCTCGGCCGGACATCCGGAGACCGATCCGCCGGCGGTATTGCACCAGCGGCCGGCACTGCCCCCGCGCCGCCCGCCGCCCGCGCCGTCAGCGGCGGACGGCCGACGGCGGCGACGCGCGGCGGCGTCGGCGCCGACGACTCGGGAGCGTCGGAGGAGGTGGCGAGCAGAGTGGGACTTGTGGTGATCGCTGGAACGTGCTGGTGAGAGCTAGTAACGTGACACCGTCGGACGGTTTTTGTTCGCGTCGCACGCCGGCGGTATTCATCAGAAGCCGCCAGCTTGATTCACTAGTTATTCGATCCCCTCGAACCAGAATAGAAACTACCTCGTGATATGGGCCATTTCTCACTCAGGTAAAACAGAATTGGCCCGTTTACTACCCACTAGGGCTTAATCATTTTCGTTAGCTGATCGCCGGGAAACATATACATGTCCTCGCAGACCTCGCAAATCAGCAACCAGACCTGGTCGTTATGCAGCCGTCAGTGCTTCACGGGGATCTAAAACCGTCACAGTCATCACATTTCACTGCGAAGAGCAGGCCGATGTCAACACAAATCAACCCCCCTCTCCCTCTCCCCCTTACTCAAGTTCTGTCAATAAACAGCGAAATATCACAGCCTCGCTCTCCCGTGTTCAGTGCAGTGTTACATTATTGTTCAGGCAAGCATTCACTGGATTACGTTCATCATCCGTTTTTGTCTGAAATGTTTTCCCGCAGGGGCAACTCTTGACATAGCTGTGACTTGTACAAATTGATCGTCAGCTTATTGGTCACAACCCAAACCGCTGCAATGTTCCGCGGTTTCGAATAGCCATGTCATTCGTATCGTTTCACTGTTATTTTTAGATTTCGATATTGGGTCCACTGTCGCCGCCTGAAACGTCCATTTTCAACACAACTTTTGACAGTTTCCACGTGTAGCTGTCATAAGCCCAAGATTCCAGTCCCCCGCGATGTTGAGCAATGGAACGGCTTTTTACCGGATTAGTTTTTTTGCGGGGTTATGGAAATAGCAGATATCGACGTGTTCTACCCTCCTGAGTACCGGCACGTGCCACGTTCCATCGATCCCTAGTGCTGGGACACCCTGTAATTGCATGAATATGACATGGTGGAGGGTGCTTTTTTGACAGGTTGCGTATGTTAACCCTGTCATTTCATCTTGGCGTGTATGATTGCTATGCCAAGCCCTCTCACAACAGAAGCTAAAATATTCAGGATGTGTTTGAATATTTCGTTCTAATCCTGGACAATGCAGCAGGGCTGAAGTGAAACTGCTAACTCGAAATGAGCATTCGGAACTTGCGCGCCGAACCATTCTGTTTCCCTCTGATCAATCACACGACACGATCGTGTGTTTGATCAATGCTGTGACGATGCGATGTGCAAATAATCCCACTGCGGTCGGGGCCTGGCGCCGTGTCACGGAGTCGGATCGTCGGCCGCAATCTCGGCCGGCGCCAGGGCCGAGCAAGCCGTGAGGCGGACCAGGCCGTTCCCCTGCGGCCAGCGGCCACCCGGCACTGTCACAATGGAACAGCGGGCGTGCACGTCATCGCGCGGGGGGACGGGGTGGGCTCACAGGGCCGACACTATCTGCCGACCGCGCTGTAATTGTTCAGGTGTGCCGCCGGGGCGTGTCGCTGTGCAAACAGGGGCGCTGCTCCCCCCCCGCCTGCACCCTCCCCGCACGCAGATACCGCGGCCGGATGTCAATGCACGTCTGCAGGCGCCGCCGGCCGGAAGCTTTCCCATTCGTCAGCGGCCCCGTGCAATATGGCACCGGCGCCGCGGGACGCCCCGGCAATACGTCGTGTTTTACCCCATCTGGCGGCCCTCGCCCTGATTAGGGGTCCGTCACGAGTGAGGGGAAGGGGTCTGCAATCGACCGGCGCCGGCACGCGCCGCGCCGCCCGCCGGACACGTCCGCGGCCGCGCGGCCCACTCGGCGCGACGACCCGTCGCCTCGCGTCGATCAGGCTTCACCCTGGAAACGGGCGCGCGGCGGCCGCCGCCCGCGGCGCCTGGCGGTCTCGGCGGCGCGCGCGGCGGCCGCGGCCCGCGCCGTGCACGCCGCCGTGCACGGTGACGTGGCGATGCACGGCCGCCGCGGACGCCCGCCGAGGCGTGATCGGCCCCGGCGCGCCGGCCGGTGCACGCACAATGCAAGACAAATCGGCCCGCTGCGCCGGCCGCGGCTGCCCCGCGCCGGCCGCACATGCAAATCGGCGGCGCGCCGCGTCACGGGCGGAGTCAGGTCAGGGTTGCCGGGGGGGGGGGGGTCAGTGGAAAAAGTCGATCTGAGAACTTGCCACTTGGACATGACGTCTTGCTATCTTGTCTTGGCGTGGGAGCGAAGCACGGAAGTCGTCGGAAATGGGAGCCAACTTTCGCAGTTTATTAGTCCACTGGCGGACGGAAGATATGTTCAGACGGTTTTCAGCAGCCCACACTATTTTTCTTTAAGTTCATACCTCTAGGTCTTATACATTGATGAATTTCAAGCAAACTGAAATATAATACTGAGAAAAACATGGAACTGAGCTCTGTGTGGTCTACATAGCACCCCTGTGTTTTACAGCTTTAGTTTTTTTATGAATGTCTTTCGTATTTCTAGGTCTCCTGGAAATGTCTAAGCTAGAACTAAAGCACGTCGGATCGTGTATCAAGCTTTACGTCTTCCGTGTTTTTCCAATCTAATGCAGGTCCCTAGAATGCACTCAAAGTAACTTCCTATACTCGGAATGTCCGGGAACACAGCACAGGCGCTAACAGCTTCCTCTAAGTCTCAAGCTTCTCTCTCCGCTCGGTGACGTCAGGCTCGGCTCCTGACGCCGCCCCTGAGCGTCCGGCGGCCGCCGGCGGACGCTCAGGGGCACAGCGGGAGCCCCAGACAAACGGACGAGGGCTCAGATCGTGTCGGGACGCCGCTGCCGGCGCCGGCCAGGTGCCGGCAGGGGTGTCCCTGGTGTCAGGGGCAGACCGGACCTCCCGCGAACCGCTGCCGGTCCCTCGCCCCCTCGCCCCTCACCGTGCCCCTCCCCTCCTCGAACCTGGCGCCCTGTTTGTACAGCGATCTTATCGAGACGGTGAAACAATGCGGGGGCGGTGGGGGGTTGGATGTTTGTGGGCAGTGGGCGGGACAGCAGCAGGGGTGGTTTGCTCTTTGTGGTCTGGTCTTCGGGGAAAAGTGTACTTTTATTCGCTTCGGGTTTGGAAAGAAAATAAAAAAATCGGAACTGCAGTGCAAGACGAATCGCCCCGCCATTGTGATGTCGCAGCTTTCAACCAGAATCCGCCGGGCAGGTCCTCACACGCAACATTCATTTATCGCCTTGCAGACCGCCGTCACCGTCACCGTCGCCGTCACCCGCCCGCCTGTGGCGTTTCTCGGCGTCGCCCTGGCCGGCCGAACCGCCGCGAATTCCTCGCCCGGCGGTCTCCCGCCAGCCCGCCCGCTTCCAGATTCGAGTGACAAGCGGACGGGCGCGCGCAAAACAAAGAGGACACGGCTGGAAATTAATGACGCCGCGCGGGCAGCGCGCCGCGCGGCGGGCTGACTGACAGCCTGCAGAGCCGCCGCCAGCCGGGAGGTCCATGACACGCGTCCGCCATTGATTTACGCCGGCGTCCGCAGCGCGCGAGAGTCCGGCTAATCCGGCAGCTCGCCGGCGCCGCGCGGCCGCCGCGTCGGCTGAATTATTCATGCGGCGGTTCATGGCGGTCGCGGTCAGGTCCGCCGGTTCGGATCGACGGCGCCGGCCCGCGCGCGAGAGCGATTCGCCCCGCCCCTGGAGCAAATCATCCGCCGGCCACCGACGAGCCGTATTTATTGGTTTATTTGCTTTACATCGGAAGGCCATTTTTCAGCGGAGCTGTCGCCGGAGCTGGCGTGAAACCTCGCACAGGCTCCAACGAACACACGGAAACCGCCCCATTTCTTTGCTTCTAAATGAGTGAGAAGCTCCACATTCCTCGGACGTTTTGCAGGGATGCAGGCGGTGCGATGGTGAATTTCATGGAGAAAGGGAACCAGACAAACCCGAAGCGGCACCATATTAAGGGCTTGACGGCTGTTTCCCGATCCTTCACCTGAACACACTCAGCCTCTGCGTGCAGCCCCTGAGCGAAAATGTCGCATATTCTCAACAGTCTGCACCAGTCGTGCATTAGTCCTCCCCATACCCGTCGAACAAATGACGGGAGCTCGTGGACGTCTTTTGTCCTGGCATTAGCGCAATCGCTTTACCCCTGGCCAGCCGTCTGGGGCCTGCGCAGTCTATCCACAGACGAGTTGCATCCAGTCGATTTTCTCCATATCATGGCTCAGCACTGAATGACACGGTGTTCTCGGGCATACTAAGTATATAAAAACAACGCTGGCATTCCTCTGTAGGCAGTTGAAATAAACTAACCATTTTCGCTCTTGCCATTGGCACTGGAAGCAAAAACAGATCAGAAGACAGAAGCACTGTTACGGCATACAAATGCAGCTGTATTTGAATATTGCTGCATATTGCTTAGCTCTACCTGGCCCTCCGTTTTGCTACTCTGCTTTTCAAAAATGAATTTGCATCGGCTTGCATTATCAATTGTGTGCGGGCATACAACCAAAGGAATTTGATTTTCATCTTAATCAAAGTGGAATGCATATTTTTCGGAGACCAATTTTGGGCCTAAGATCAAAGACACAAACTACATACTGAGTTTCAATATGAAGGTGCCTAGCACCGAAACTTTTCCGTTCCGCTCAATGATGCTTGTAAAGATAATTTCTCCTCGACGACTTTCCAAAGATCTAAATAGTCCTAAGCTGAATACCGTTTGTGAGTCCTTAAATTCGATGAAGATCCTTCCTTCGAACAGTTATCTCAACTCACATGAATTCGGTTTTAAAAGCCCTCAGATAGACTGAAGAAATGCTTGAAGACTCCTTTAATCTCTATGAGTTTCTGGTCGGATAGAGGCACATGGGGAGCTTGTTACAGGTAAGTGCATTTCGGGACTTTTACATGCAAGTTTAAATTGGCCCGAAAACTCTGAACTGAGCGCTGAAAGCACCAAGATGCCCTTGGGGAAAGAAAAAGATTTCTGCACGGAGCAATCCCCTTTTTCGGCAATTTAACATCAAATCCTAGGTGGCGCATGAAGAAACTGTTTATTCCAGTCTCATGTGAGTCCGTTCCTTCACTGGATGTCGTCCTCTGTGCGGCCAGTAATTTTCTACGTAAACGCCTGAATAGAATAAAACAGGAGAGGTCGCATGTTGGACTCTGACACGTCTGCCAGTCCGTCACGACCATTGGCTGGCCTGTAATGGGCCTGTCTCTGATTCGCGGTTGCTCGCTGGTCCGCAACAGACCTGACAGCCAAGCGCGATCACCAACGGAGTTCTGACAGAATTTTCCGTCAGCCGCGGCCGCTGGCTGTCCTCCGGTATACTGTTTCTGTCAACCACGGTGCTTAGCTGGCGTGCAGCAGACTTTTCAGTCCGACGTCGCCCGGACCGGCCTGACAGCTGCGGCCGCTGGCCGGCCGCGACGGACCCTTCAGCCAGGTCCGGGTGCCGACCAGCCTGCAGCTGACGTCCAGCCAGGCGTGCCCGCCGACCGGCCGCCGCCGTCGGTCGCCGCCGCCGTAATGTAAGCCGACATCATTAGCGAGCTTTTTGCGGACGGCCGTACTTGTTAGCGGTAATCAGTGCCGCAGCCCGACGGCGGATCGCCGACCATCTCTTCAGATCACTAGCCATCACCACAGATCACCAGCCATCATCGCAGATCACCGGCGATCCGGAGGGACGCCGCGAAACGCCCGGCCGGACGCCGGATCAAAGCGGGCGCCTCAAGGTGAGCTCGCTGATCGCCGCCGGCGTAATCCGCCGCAGGCCGTCGCCAGGCGGGCTTTGGAACACGCCAGTTCTTTAGCACAGTCCTTGTGTTCTCCAGGGACAGCATTTTTGTCACGTTACTTGCCAAGGCCGATCGGTGCCTCGCTGTATGCAGCGTATTTTGATTTTCTTTTAGTGATTTTTGGTACCCGGGATTTTACAGGAACACTGACTTGTAACAACGTTTCATCACCTTTTTGTGGACAGCGACGATGAATGTAGTGAAGGGCCTAAAACAACTAGCGTTGTTTGTTCGTAGTGTTCCAACAGCATAAGACAACGTTGGGAATGTGTAAAGCAATTGCTACCATCTTTACCCTGGGCGAACGTCAGGATTTTTACCTGCACCCCGGACGGGGGCGAACGCTACCCTTGTTCCATTTCTTTCCTGGTCATGATAGGATAATACACGAAACAATAACGAGCTTTCAGCAACTTTCTTTTTCATTCGAGCGATACATGATTTAATTCCCTCAGGTCACCCAATCACCTCTCAGGTCACATGAGGAAAGATGCAAGGCCAGCCATGGGTTCTTGGTGCTTGCCGTTCCCCGGCGGTGTAAGAAAAACTCAACGGGGTGGTAGACCGCCATGTTTGGAGTATTTGAAAACAATATGGCACCCAACGTCTTTTTATATCCAGACTTACCGATAGCGGTTTGCTTTCATCTCCCGGCCTCCTCTCTTTGTCGTCTTCACTTCTCCATTGCCTTCTCGCCGATTTCATCTCCTGGTAGACTGCGAAGGGTCCACTCCTTCAAAGCAATGAAGAATAAAGCACATTAACAAAACGCCTCATATATCACGGTAAGAGGCCGTCATTTCACACCTTCGTGACATGCCATTACGGCGGTCATGCAATCAAAATGCAAATGGAACTGCAATAAAGTAACCGCCAACAAAGGCTGGCATACTGTCTCGCCTGCGTTTGAGTTACAACCCAATTATGTTGTTATGCGGTCATGTCATTGGCCTGATATGGAACAGAAGGGAGGAGACGGGTTCCCAGGGTTTGACAGAGCCATCGACCCCGAAGAAAAAAAACGGCAAGTTTGTGAACCGTTCCGATCCAGGGCAAGATCTCTAATCCACCCTCCGCCTGGCGGCGGCGGACCCCCATCGGTAGGACTCCCCTCCGGCGGCGGCGGGGGAGAGGGGGCGTGTCCACACCCATCCGTCGCGTTCGACGGCAGCCCGCCGGCCGCGACGATCCGGGGGGACCGGCGCGGATGTGTTGTGTATGCGTGATAGATCGGCCCCGGCCGGCCGCGTCGCCGTATTGCCGTCGGCGGCCGTCGATACCGACGGGAGCAGCGGCGGCCGCCCCGGCCGCGCTGCGGCGTTCTGCGGGGAAATCCTGGTCGCCGCCAGACGCGCAGCGTCGCGGACCGGAAGAGCTTATGTACTCAGAAACTGTCGGAGACGTTGATGTTTTGGGGAATCATTGCTTTTCGTGGCGGTCGAACAGAAAGGCCCAAAACTGAAAAAAATGTTGAGATCATTTCATGATGAAAACGTTGGTTACAGGCAAACTTTCCTCTTTCCCTTTCTTTCTTTGTATATACGCGAATAATTCCGCTGGCATGTGGTGCATGTTGCCTATGATATTAGCCATGGAACGCAAAAGCAACACTGTATGCAGGATTACTGAGGCTCATTCATTTGAGAAAAGAACACAGATTTGCCGGTCCTTGGTTTGCGATGGGGCGTCTTATGCCAATGATCGCCTGTTTCCAGAAGATTTCGTGATGATCACACTCGTGCCGCGGGGCATGGCGCGGGGTATGGGCAAAACAGCACCAGATGCCGAGCGGGCCTCATCAGCTGCCGCGACAGCTGACTGTGATTCATAATGCGCCCGCATTCCACGCTCCTGGCGGAGAAACACACTCCAGCCCTTTCAGGATTTCCGCGGGTCCCCTCCACGGGCACCACTCCGCACTCGTCCGAGCAAGCCGTCAGCAAAACAACCCTCTCCAAGGGTCAAGGCTCGGAGCCTTCTCGTCTCAGTGCCCTCTCCTGGGTGACGGACTTCTCAAGCTTTCGCCGCATAGGAAAACAACATAGCGGAAGCCTACTGACCGGTGGCCGCCAGCCAACTCTGGTTGTGGTTTGCTGCATGCAGACTCCCCTAAAAAACTGATTTAAGATGCATCACCGCTTCTGAAAACAACCTTCCCTGCTATCATGTTGCAGTCTGTGATATTTATGCCATAAACAAAACTTGTCTCAAGATCACGCTCCATTTGACAAATTCAAGGGGTGCTTGCCGTATATCGTGCCGTGGTGGCCAACAGACAGCGTTCCGCCGCCCGAGCCAGCGAGGCATCACACAGTTACCCTGATTTTGCAGCTGGCACGCTCATCCTAGCAGACTGCCCACATTAAACACGACCACCAGCAACCGCGACATGAAACAGACTCCCCAGCCGTCTGCCACCGACGCCAATTAAGCCGTCCCGTCCGAAATCCGCGTAACATTTAATTCTGGGCCGACCGGCCGCCGTCAGGCCGCAGGTGGCGTATACACATCTGCACGAGCTCTGGCGGCGGCCGGCGACGGCCGTCATCACGCGTCCGCTGTTTAGCATTCAAATGGAGCGGCCCGCTGGTGCCCTGATGGAGGCGTCTCGTCGGGAACACAGCCGCCGCGTGATGAGGATGCGCGCCCATCCATCCATCATTAGCAGTCGGACAAATGGCCGCCATCTATCACCATCGGAATCAATGACGGCGCGTCAACAGCGAGGCGCGCCGGCCGCGGCGCCGGCCAGTAATCAAATCAGCCGGTCCGAGCGGCGCGTCGTCGCTTTCCCGGCTACAGAAGCAATTAACCGGGAGAGTGACACGCGAGATTAGCTCGCCGAGCCGGCGCCCGCGGCTCGACGCGAATAGCCGCCGGTCCGATCAGGCCAAGCGGCTACAGTCCGCGTGGGCCGCAGGCGGGTGCGCGGTGCCGCATACGCTTATTCACACTTTCCCCTGATTCCCGATTGCCCCTCTGCCCGTGTTCGCGACGCGTCAAGAGTCGTCCTTACGCTGACCGGAAGCCATGCGATGTTCCAGGCCTCATGCGCGGGGCTTCAGGCACAAGCGTGACGGCGAATACCGGCGCTGTTACGCGTAGTGATCGAAGGAAGCGTTCCACATTTTCGGCAGCAGAATACGCATCTGAAATAAACTGACAGTGGACACAAACCAGATGCTGGGCTGGGCAGGCCAGGCATCAAGGAGAAAACAGGGCGGAAAATTAATTTATGAAATATTTAAAGGTAGACAAGAAGGCGCAGTTGCGAAAAATGGTTCGAAAATCATTTTTTTCTGGAGAGGGGGTATTTTAGCTGTTGGCATTATCGTGAGGTGAATTACACTGCATTCTGTGCGAAGGTGTTGGAAGCCCGACGTAGCATAAAAATTATCGCTAACGCTAATGTAACGTCAATGCTGAAACGAGTTATTTAAGTGCTGATTACCGAAGGAATCCATTAGACTTGTCCAATCAAGCAACGCCCGGAAAACTGACATAATTTATGCGATCAGCCAATGGACGCGCTGCACTAATATTGCGATGGGAGAGGGCTCGGAGCAGGCTGCCTAAGCGGCCGGAAGTGGTTCTCGGTCGGGTCGGTGGCCGACTGACTGCGATCTCGTGCCGACGGTGAGATGAACTGTGACAAACGGCACGATAAATTTCGGAGACTTTTCGTTAGCGTTTCGAGTCGAGGGACCCGCGACATGCTCTGATGATGAACGCGTCTGGAGGATTAATAGCGTCCCCCTGAAATTGCAGCACGTTTAGCTGCCTGGCAGCGTACATTCTTGGAGTGTTGCAAATCGGCCGATGGCTCCGATGCAAATGTAGTTATGAATAGCCAAACGTCACTTAATAAGAGCACAGACTTTCGGTTGTGTATTCCAAGGCCAATCACGTTTGTGTATGTAAATTTGGCATAGATGAACTCCAGTCAATTGATAAGCGTCAGATGGAACTAGTAACTTGAGCTTACGAAGAGGGTATTTTTGGATGTCATTTTCTTTACGTGGAGTGTTTATATCTAACTGGAATGTTTTCTTGAATCTATTTTATTAGCTGGTTTGACGTTGATTCGACGTAAATTTTGAAATATGAGCGGTTATTTTGTGTCACGTACGGGAAACATCTATGCATGTCCCGTTGTGGGAATGGTCAGTTTTTTCTCTCTGGGCCCAAATCTCGGCATCGCATATTTTCAGAGCCAGACCAAGTCAGAAACAACTCTGGCCCCGTGGAAAAAAGAAGAAGTCGTCTATTTTTCGACTTACAGAAAGCATCCCAACCGGTAGTGGCATTTTTTTTTATTCCAGTTATTATCCAGAGTGATATTGATGACTGGAGTTCGTTGGAGCAGACGAGGATTTTCGCATGGATTCCAGTTCACTATACCACGTCTGGCAATGCCAGGTAGCGGTTGGTGCAATGTCGAAGAAATGATGTGTCGTTAATTCTGCGATACTATTGTGAGGTAGTCTGCACGACTTTTTGGCCAGTTGCCAGCTGACCCGCGTGTCGAATTTCGACTGCTGGAACGGCTCGAACCCGTCTCGCCAGAACCGTATTTGCGAAGTGAGGTATCGGTCAAGGCCCAGTTAAATTTTGCACGTCATCCCGTTCCCCACTACTGCACAGGGTCGGGTCACGTTCTAGCCAGACTGGTCCCGTCAGCTCACGTGACGTCCGACGGCGCCGCCGTCGCCTCCTGTGACGGCCGACAGTCCCGCCGTCACCTCCCGTGACGCCGACTGACCCCTGTCACCACCCGCCGTCTTCGTCCCGGCCCGACCCTGTGGGTGTTCCTCCCCGCGTCGAAAACGACGTGCACCGTAAACAGAAACGACACGCGAGTTCGACGGCCGGAACTGAACCAGATGGCGCGTCCGGGCCAAGTGTTTGGAAAAATAATACGCCGCCGAGGAGGCACAGGAATAACTGAGGGCGTTTTACGGGGTTGTCGCTTGTGCGCGACTGTTCTGCGCAAAAACTTGACGAAATTAACCCATTTTAAAACGGAGGATCGACGATCAATGGCTTCCAGCTGTCTGCAATACGGGCATCTCTGATGCCGACAAGGCCTTTGCAGAACTGAAAATATTCGATTTTGCTAGTGGCGTTCACCTGATGAACTTTTCGAAGGTTAACGTTTCGAGAAGCAATGAGATGCGTGACTAACACGTCTCCTTTATTGGCGTCTCACCGACAGATGCGCTCATTGCAATGAAACTTGGAAAGGAATCAAAACCATGGCGTCTGTGCCTAGATCTATAGGTGACGGACAAGTTACTGGATTTAAAGAGAATATTCCATCCTAACGCCAGTGGGCGCGAGCGTTCATTGTCTTGCCCAGGCCTGCGGACCTGTGCAATACGCCCGATACGCCTATTGTGTCATATCGGAGGGTGACCGCAGAATGCAGTTTTTAATTAAAAATGTTTCCTGAAACCTGTAGAGATTTTGCAGAAGGAAAGTTTCTGAAAACGCTATCAGCGACACTGTTCAGATCAACCAACTATATTTCTCACGGGGGACCGAGATGGAACACTCCATTTAACGCCTGCTGAAGTGTTCTATGCACTCCGATCTTTTCCGGGCACAAACGTTGGCCACTGCTCTGTCTGGAGCTCCTAGGTATTCTCGTCAGGGTGAAACTTCCCGGAAGTCTGGAAGTCGAGAGAGATTTTCTACAATTCCTTGCATGTCCATCTCGTGTCCGGCTGCTCCATTTCGTATGAAGCGAATGCTGTTCACGTACCAGCGTACTATGATGGCGTATGCGATCCATCCTTCTTCATAATGCCATTGCAATATTGCTCATGTCTCGGGCTGATGGCTTGCCATATCCCTGTCGGTGCTTTTAACCCACTTTCTCCTGCTAAGAATGGCTGGCGGGCGCCATTGTGTCGGCAATTTTGAGTCGAATGCACCTGTCTTGCTGAGAGTTAACATTTGTGATTTGCACAATGCATCCTTTGCTATTCCGGGCGTGGCGCCACAACGTGACGGTGTCACTCCGCCCTGGGCTTATGCACCATTCGTTACGGCTCATTGAACAGAGGCCAGATCGAAGCGCAGAGGGCGGTTCATGCATTGAACTACATTGGGGATTTTCGCCGTAAGAGTGCATCGCAGCCAATCATAGAGAGAGGAAGTTAAACAATAGTGGGCTGTGCTGACATTCATGCCGCCTTTATTGATAAGTACTAAAACAATATCACAAAAGCGAAACATCCCAAGGGCTGACTATTTTTTGTGATTGTCTTTGTTCCCAGCCAACTGCGCAATGGTTACTCGCTCGCCTTTACTCGAAAATGATACTTTTCGAACAGCTGAAACATCGTTCCACGGACTTTTGAGAACCTGCCGCACAGGAGCACCATCGCGGCACCCATCCCAGCAAGCACCACCAGGTAGCTCGCGCGCCACTACCGTCTCAGCGCGCCTCGGCTGCACCTCCCGCGCGGCGGCCGCTGCGACGCTATAGGCGCCGCCACGGCACGCCGTCACGCGGGCCGCCCGGTAATGCGCCCTCGTCATCGCATGCATACCTGATCCGGCACGTGCACCGCCGGGTGGCCATTATTCAAATCACGGCCGTGCACGGCCGTGAGCTCTTCATAGCTCGTGTCGGCGCCTCTTTAGCGCGCCGGCGGCCGGGGCGTGGGCGGCGGCAGGGCGGGGCTCGGTGGACAGCCTTGTCACGACGCTCGCGTCTGGCGGAGGTGGTCTGGTCGCGGTCTGGGGATGGTGGTCAAAATGCGTGCTGCTGACGCTGGATGGTGCCGTTGCTTGCCGTTCTGTGGGTGGTTACCGAGACTCGCGCTGGGATCATGTACCGAAAATGTCACCGAATTCAGCTTTGCGGGGTTATTCTCAGTAGACGGTGGCAGTGCGATGAACAGAAGTTTTTGTTTGCGATTGTTTGTCTCGTTCGCAGTCCACCAGTATCAAATGTAGATCACGCCGCATTTTCACAGTTCGACCTGCACCCTTCTCGAACCAGGTGTTCGCCGTATTGCTATATGGCACGGCACAACACCGCCCGAGCCAGTCATGTAGGACTGTGCAACTACTCTGACTCCTAGAACGAGGTGAGAAGAGCACCTGCATGCGCTTAATGATCAATCACCAATTGCATGCAATAGAGGGAAGGGGCCATCGAGGCACCAACAGAGAGGCCGACAGCCCCATTTAAAGCCATGCAAAGAAGACCGCAAGCCCCATAAATTAAACCTTAACATCCACACGAGAACAAGCTTTAGTGCCGACAGCTCGAGCATTTTTGAGCTCGAGAGAGCTAAACCATTTTTTGTGCAGCATACACGTAACAATGTCAGCTTACCAATGTACCAAAACCAGTAAACCCTGTCTTTAAGTGAAAGAAACGAGGTGAAACTTGAAAGCTTAGAAGTCATCACGAATGGCCAAATCAGCTGTGAAAGTTGAGCCCACGAGTCGAAACATCCCGAGGGAATGTTTTCCGGCATAGGCTCCCACGTTGCAGACCGGGTTGTCCTAGATGGTGGTAAAAATTCTAGACCGAAGTTCTTTCAAGTACATGTTTTGCGTCGCTGTTTCCCATAAACGGTTTCGTTTTCTCCAGCATTACACCTTATTACCTCACCTGACAATCCCGTTCCCTTCTTGTTGCTTGCCAGTCGTGTCCCGTGCCAATGTCCTCTTGCCCATGCTGTCTTCGTTTGGTTACATTGCGCCAGAGAAATATGCCAGGACATATCAATGAAAATTGGCAATTAACGATGATCAGTGTATCAGCTTCACCAAAACAAGCTGGGAGCACAAACTGCTAAAAGCAGACCATGGCCGATGATCCCGAGGGGGCTGAGGGCTAAACCCCCCCCCAGTATTCAGATACTTTAATATTAGACATATGGCAATGACTGGAAAGAAACGGTCCAAAATCTTACGTGGACCCCACTCCCCCAATAATTTCGGAAATCTCCAGCCTCGATGTAAACGCCAGGTAAAAACGTTTGTCCTTTTTTCGCAGGGCTCCTCAACGTACGTCCAGTTTTTCACCAGTTTTCACTGTAAGAACTGTTGGAAGATATCCTGATAGCTGGTGATGCACACTGAGCGGACTTGCATCCCGGACCGTTGCAGCGCAGCTGCAGCCACATTTGGTGTATACACAGGCTCCCCTGTGTTCACTGGTCCCACCCGCAGCCTGCTTAACATGATATGGACCTTTCCCAATCCCCCCAGGCGCAATCAGCAGAGTAACTTCCATTCGAATCGTTCGGCTCATACTAAATACATAGCATGGGACGAAAAACTACTGGCGATCGACAGGTTTACTGCTCATCGGTTCGATGCATACGTAAATCAGACACTCCCCGGAGCGTTTCATCGGCCCGCGCTGGGAGGCACTTCGAGCTCCTAACGCTGACCGGACACGCCACGCCCGAGCGAGCCGGCCGCGCGTTACGACTGTTTGTGAGGTCGCGGATGCAATTTGCTCGAAGCAGCCGCGTTCTCGGCCGCGCGAGAGGCGAAGGCGCCGCTCTCTGCGCGGCCGGGCCGGTCATTACGTTGTTAGGCGCTGTTTACAAACCGTCCATAAACGGGCGGTGATGGACGGATCGACCTGCGCCGGCGGCGGCGTCTGCAGGATGCCGGACATTACCTCGGCTGGATGACCGGGCTCCGGAGGGAACATGGATTGGGACGGGTGGCCCGTGAGCTATGCTCGC
Source organism: Capitulum mitella (assembly GCA_030062745.1). Lineage (NCBI taxonomy): Eukaryota > Metazoa > Arthropoda > Thecostraca > Pollicipedomorpha > Pollicipedidae > Capitulum > Capitulum mitella. Next base: position 2,941,805 of record CP099849.1, on the reverse strand, counting down.
CCACGGCGTCCGGTTCCCGGTGTTTCGGCCGCAGCGAAGCCACGAGAAGAGTTCACAAGTGTGCATGGAGGCTGTTCCCTGCGTTCCTCAGTCATCCCGCCGCTGAACAAGGCCTGCGCGATTCAGCCAGATTCCTCGGATTGGTCTGCCAGAGGCCTGCCTGCACACAAGACCGAGGGTGGCGCCAATCGTCAGCTGTGCTTCGCTATTCGGACCCCATAAGCTGACATTTAACTCTACCAGGTAAACGGCGACCTACGTCAGTGTTGCAAAAACACACGTAGGGGACTTTTCTCGTAAATATGCAGCCTTATAGTCATAAGTACACGCCTTAAAACATCATTGAAAATATCCCGTACTTTTCCATCGTTGTCCGCATTGAAAAATGCTAATAATTTGGCAGCATGCTTGAAAAACCGCCATGGCCTGCCATTTTACCAAGGTCAATTATTCAGTTAGTTCGTCCGTTAACTCAGGTTTACTCAACTAGACAGATACTGCAATGTGTTTTTTTTTAGATTTGAATGTAGTTTGGCCAAATTCAGTGGAGCTTTGAAAGGCAAATATTTAAACTGTGCTGATACCATGTCGTCATAATGGTTTAAACCATATTTCAGTGCCTTAAAACCAATGCTGACGGCAGTGGAATTGTTCACACTAAATTATCGCCAAATTATCGTCAAACACATCAAGAGAGAGGTATTCATGTATTCTGCAGACACATCGTTGGACAAAACCACATTTGAGCGCAGAGAACGTACGAGAACGAATCTCTCCCTCAGTCTTGGCGGGAAAGAGGAGGAACTGAATGGGCGGTAGCCGAAGTCTGACGCTGCTATCGCGGCCGATTCCATCCGCTGACTGATCGACGCCAAAGGAGAGGTTCCTCGTCGCCGGATGTCCCCGGCAGCTGGCGCTGCGTCTGTGACCCTTGTGACCTTGGCAGACGCCTGAAGCCCGGGGGCTTTGATCCGCGTCGAGCGTTTACCGTGATTGGTTCGGTCCGTTTCCCCAGAAATTCCTCCCTCGACGGCTCTCATGCCGCCGTTTAGGCTGAATACGCCTCGAAGCATGGCGGCCCGACTTCGGAACGATGAAGCTCCCACCGCTTTGCATCAGACATCGGCGAAATGCCATGCATTCAGCAACGGTTGGAGCACAGAGCCGGTGTCGCGGGATCTGATCTCCGGACTTTAAAGCTTTCCCTTCACAAAAGACACGATGAGGGGAGGAATCTGATGCCGCCAGATTGGAATGAGAGCTAATTTTCCCGACCAGTGGTGCGATGTCACAGGGTCATCCGCCTGGCAGAAGCGACGGCGTAATGTGATGAAGAGAGAAGTAAAAAGAGGAAAAGAGAAGGAGAATGAAGAAGGAGAATGATAAAGAGGGCAGAGCGGCAGAGAGCGAGACGGGTGGAGGAAGGAAAGCGGAGGGAGTTGCGTAGGTAGGCAGAGAGACAGAGTGGGTCTATTTTTTGTGCCATATTTCTTTTTCGTTTTAAGCTTCTCCGGACTCCACAGAAATGTACAAACGACAGCAGGCACTAATTCTGTCCTCGCTTTTCTTCGGAGCTGAGCATTAGCGACGAGAGGTTGAAAAACGCAACCACAGCGAGCCTCCAAAATTCAGACATAAGGCATGTAATTCAAAAGATTTAGTTCAAACCGTTTGCACGATTTCGCTTCCTGCGAGACCTTCGGATATTTCTTAACACGTCAGCATGTCCTACGGGCCAATTATGAACTTCATCCCTTCCCCCATCACATGTCAACACATGCCTTCCATCCTTTTTCCATGGTTTCTTTGGTCTTAAAAAACTCAGGCGTTCGTTTTTTTTATTTTAGCACTTTTTAAAACAAAGCGCAAGTTCTTCACTCAGCTTCTCACGCATCATGGTATCCCAAGCTCTGCGATGAGTAAGCAAAGGTCATCGCTATTCATGGGCATCAAGATTCGACAAGCCGTTATGAATAGTCCGATGACTGACGGATTTTGCCTGAAATCATATTTCGCGGCCTTTCGCTCCTCTGTATCACTCCAGAGTCGTTCCTCGCCTGTAGAATTTCATTTGAGGAGAATACTGTGACCAGGGTCTTTAATCAGCCGACAACTAACTGGCTGTCGGAAACGAGACAGATTTATTTGCGTGCGAGGGACTCCGGTCAGCGTTTATAGCCCGCGGCAGCGCGCCACACAATCGCTCAACGTCACGGACGAATGATGATAAAAAGAGCGCCAACAAATGGTCCTGGAGCCGACTGCATTTCCTGTTCTTCCCCGGCTGTGGGAGGATGTTTCAGGCCCGAGGCAGAAGCTGGTGTTGGCTGCTTGAACCTCCACTGGATGGGGCACTTCATCCTACGCCACGGCGTATACATACAAAATCCTGCTTGTTACAACGGTAACTAAAGCCTTGTAACAAAACTGTAATCTTACTAAAATCAAGAGCCATTTTTCTGATAAAATTCCAGTGAAATTAACTACTTCCACTTACAAATTAACTACTTCCGTATACTTAGTGCTATACGGCGTGGAAGTCGGAAACCCTGTGATTTCTGTTATTTCAAGCCCCGACGCATGTTTGCAAGCCTTCCGTGTTTCCAGTCTGTGCTGCATGTTAATGAATATATGGTGTAATAACACTTCCAGTGAAAATGCATGATTCGAGGGAGAATGTAGTTTAAGGGCGAAACATTATTTTCAATCTCTTCTCGGTATGTTGCGGCAATGCTTTGCCACGGTGTTATAACGGACGGCATTTACAGTTATCACTTGACAGAATGTATATGCTTCCAACATTCCTTAACTGGAACAACCTTTGGCAACGAAATTCACTCATGCTGCAGGTGGCCGAACAGCCACATCAGACGGACAATCGTTTTACAGCCATTTAAAGCTCTCATTTGTACTGTGAAGCCAGCGCATCATGCAACTCGGCTGCGCAGTAAACACCATAACGGCAAACCTTATCGCCGATGTGTTACAAGAGGACGGGTAACTGCTGCCGCCAGAACTCTGCATTGCATTCAGCTGCAGCTGCAGCCATTTTGAGGTACTGTCAATCGTCTTACTGTGTCAAGAGTACCCTCTCGTCAATAATATTCAAATCGGCGGAAAACTTGTCCCTTGAGTCACTGAACTTCTGCCACTGGGCGTTGCCAACCGTATTCAGCAGTTTAATGATATCATCACGAAAAATGCGCGATATTTGAGCAGCCCCCGCCGGGGCTGAAAAGTTTCCACACAAAAGTAACTCGGAGAGCGTTCGATCTCGTGGTCCGCCAACTTCGAGATGTGACATTTAGCCCAGAACTGATGGGATTCGCCGGATCGTGGTCGACGTGACCCCTTCAACCTCGCGTTGTAAATTTTCTATAGGTTCTAGGGAAAACTTCTGGACTCGAGAAATAAGGCAATGATGGCGAACTTTTTCACGCTGTGATTCATTTGTTCGACAGCTAAGAGGCGATTTCGAAGCGTGGCATGTTAGAAAAGGCCTTTGACGTGACAGTGAAGAAAGCAATTTAGGTTCTTAGGTCTCAGTATATTCAAAGTTACGCTGTGTGGATGGAGTGGTATGTGTGTTGTATGCAGGTCCAGAGGGGAAAATAATGTGCACAATACGCCATAGTGTTAAAAGCATGAAGAGTTTATCGCAAGATCACATGCAAAAAGCAACCACAATAAAACACACGTTACTGCACTCCACGACTAACTTTTGCTATAGGCTTGTTTATCTTACGTACTTAAATATTGCATACCTAGGCAGTGTTTTGCTTCATATTTGAATAACAGATATTTTAAAAACTTCCGAAGACTAACTCTTTCATTCCACTGATCCCTTGCAACGCGAATATACACGGCGTGGAAGTCGGAAACCCTGTGATTTCTGTTATTTCAAGCCCCGACGCATGTTTGCAAGCCTTCCGTGTTTCCAGTCTGTGCTGCATGTTAATGAATATATGGTGTAATAATATAAAAATACTGGAAGGATATAATATTTTATAACTGATAAAAAAGGACATTTCTGATTAACTTCTAGTGACACGATCATGTTACGGCGGCCAACCTGTTCATCGTCATATTGAACTCTAATGGTCAATAAGCTTCCTGGCCTGTGACTCCAGTTCATGTTCAGGTATCTTACGAAAGAACAGAACATTTTATTTTGGGTTTTGTAATCTCAAAATGGTGGGCTTCATCAAAATGCCAGTCATGGGCTTCTCCCACATTCAAGTTATACGTCGTGCTCCATTACGTGCCATGTTAGCACGCTCACAGATCTCGTCATGGAGTCTCCCTGTTAAGCTGGAAGCCTAACCAGCTGTTGTCAAATTCCAGGCCCAATGTCTTAGTTTAAAAGATTCTCGGTATGTCTCATATTTGTTAAACTGCTGTAAAAAGCTGCTAGCATCCACATCTCCGTGCCAATGTTGTCAAGCTGTCATGCTGTTGTAAGAATCACGCCTCAGCGTCCTGGTGAGCCTCTCTGCTGACCTTCGGCGTTCGAGCGGAGGACAGTGTGACTCCACCCCGCCTCTCCTGCTCCGGCTGCCTCGTCTCCAGCCGGCCCCGCGGCACAAGCCGCCGCTTCACTGCCGAGAACGGGCGCGTGTCGGGTATACCATGGGGCGGAACCGGTACCGTCCGCCCTGGAGGGCCTCCCCTCACTGGCAGGCCCTCAGCTCAGTCTGTTAGACACGGCGCCCTCGAGATGGACGACGCTCGTGCCACTCTGGTCTCTCTGGTTGAAGCCTGTCTTAGGCTCACTGTTTTCCCGCCCTCTTCCTATCTCTTTCTTTCTATTTCTTCCTCTTTTTCCTTCTCTTTCACTCGTTAACTCACTCACTCACTCAGCCAGTCTCTCACTCACTCACCCACTCACCTACTCATTCACTTATTCATCAAAGATGCTTATAGGGGTCAGTTAAAAGAAACACTCTTATTGCTCCATTGTAACTCGGTGTTTCGGTGTTACGATCACTTTCACCACCTTGAATTGCTACAACAACCCGGGCATTGAAACGAAAACGTGATTTAATCTAACCTAACTTTATTCCTTCTGTTTGCCGTTGTTCAAAAGTTTTAATAAACAGTAAACTTATTTTGTCGTCCTTGTATTTTGGCCTTATTCCCTATCTGACAACGGCAAATAGTGCTTCCCTCGGAGCACATGACACATTCATCACAACTGTCCGTCCCTCTCGTGCTGAATAAAGCTCCAAACATGTGAAGGCCTTTGTATGTTATGAGCACCAACGCTGTCCAGTAAACTCCTATTTAAAACACACCTGCCGGCCCTCAATCACGGCATTCGCTTCGTTGAAAATCAGCTGAAGGATACATCAAACGCACATAAAGCCCTGTGCTTCGAAGTTTGTAGCATGTTGAGTGACGATGGAAATAAAGGGCATTGTTGAAAATGTACAAGTCATTAGGAGTTTCCACTGGAGTGGCGAGGTAGTTCAGATCGTATGGCGGTTCCCGTGGGTGCCTGAAAGCATTACCGTGGGCTAAGTGTGCAAATGTCAGAGAATTTTTCCGCAGCTGTTCTTTGCGGAAATATAGCTGACGAAATCGCACCTGAACGGCATCCGTTTTATGGTTTTCTAACAGCAGAGTAACATAAGCATTTGCAGACGGCATATTTTCCACTTTTATTCCAGGCTACATGCGCCTCTCTACATAAGTAAACAAGAAGAACTTAAATCCATCCCCTTGATATCCCTCCCCTGTGTTGCTACCTAGCAGAGATGAGAGATACCTTTGCAAACTGCCATGTCACCTGGGTGTCAAACCTCTCGCTTTCACGAAGACGGCTAAAGCTACACGTTTATCACCCGTCAGACAAACGTGGGAAGTCTGACAGCGTAATACGTCAAAGCCAGGGCCGAAACCTCGCCCGCAGTCGCGACAAATCCCTGCACGGAATCCCAGCAGGGCTCGCGACGGATCCGCCGCACAGAGGAATTTCACCGGCGCGCCAGAATCCATCGGCGAGCCCTCCGAGGACTACGCGACGCGTCCCCGGCAGAATAAGCCGGGCAGGACACGGTTTATGCGAGCAGTGATTCCGGCTCAGAGCCGGTGCGATATTGCAAGTATGCCAGAAGAGCGCCCAGAATTCCAATTTACGGCGTTCATCGCGGGAGCCGTTATTCGTGCTGCGCCAGCCGCACGAGCGGAAGCGAGGCGAATTTCGTGTTTCGCAGGGAGGCGAGATGACTATCGTCAAAAGCTGCGTCGTGGAATGCTCTTCCCGATTGCAGGACTGCAGTTATCGGATTTCAGGTGTTTCCAGGGTAAAGCAGAAGGCTCTTCGTGATTGTAGATTATGTGAGAACAGTATATGCCTAAACTGAGAATATGCTGATTGAGTGACTTTCTTTGAGACAAATTCGATTGTTTTATGTTTATTTCCGGCTGCCTTATCATGAATGCATTTTTGTGTATAGCGTGTTTCACGAACTGACGCTCGTCAGCTGCCCATGACCATCAGACCTCCTCCGTCTGGCCTTTTGAGGCTCGCCGAGCGGTGCCCGACCAATGCCGGCCAACCGCATCTGACCGGCCGACCCTTTCCGGACGACCTCCACCGGCTGACCGACCACTGACCAACCGCTGACCGATCACTGACCAACCGCTGGCTGGCCACTGACCGATCACTGACCGGCCACTGACCGACCACTGACCGACCACTGACCAACCACTGACCAACCGCTGGCTGGCCACTGACCGATCACTGACCGGCCACTGACCGACCACTGACCGACCACTGACCAACCGCTGACCGACCACTGACCAACCGCTGGCTGGCCGCTGACCGACCACTGACCAACCGCTGGCTGGCCGCTGACCGACCACTGACCAACCGCTGGCTGGCCGCTGACCGGCCACTGACCGATCACTGACCGACCACTGACCAACCGCTGGCCTACCACTGACCGATCACTGACCGGCCACTGACCGACCACTGACCAACCGCTGGCTGGCCGCTGACCGGCCACTGACCAACCACTGACCAACCGCTGGCTGGCCGCTGACCGGCCACTGACCGATCACTGACCAACCGCTGGCTGGCCGCTGACCGACCACTGACCAACCGCTGGCTGGCCGCTGACCGGCCACTGACCAACCGCTGGCTGGCCGCTGACCGGCCACTGACCAACCACTGACCAACCGCTGGCTGGCCGCTGACCGGCCACTGACCGATCACTGACCGACCACTGACCGACCACTGACCAACCGCTGGCTGGCCGCTGACCGACCACTGACCAACCGCTGGCTGGCCGCTGACCGACCACTGACCAACCACTGACCTATCACTGTCCGGCCACTGACCGATCACTGGTCGGCCACTGACCGGCCACTGACCGACCACTGACCGGCTACTGACCGATCACTGACCAACCGCTGGCTGGCCGCTGACCGGCCACTGACCGATCACTGACCGGCCACTGGTCGGCCACTGGTCGGCCACTGACCTATCACTGTCCGGCCACTGACCAACCGCTGGCTGGCCGCTGACCGGCTACTGACCGATCACTGACCGGCCACTGACCGGCCACTGACCGATCACTGTCCGGCCACTGATCGATCACTGGCCGGCCACTGGTCGGTCACTGACCTATCACTGTCCGGCCACTGACCAACCGCTGGCTGGCCGCTGACCGGCCACTGACCGATCACTGACCGGCCACTGGTCGGCCACGGACCTATCATTGTCCGGCCACTGATCGATCACTGACCGGCCACTGGTCGGCCACTGATCGGCCACTGGCCGACCACTGACCGGTTACTGACCGACCACTGACCGGCCACTGACCGATCACTGACCGGCCACTGGTCGGCCACTGACCTATCACTGTCCGGCCACTGATCGATCACTGGCCGGCCACTGGTCGGTCACTGATCAGCCACTGACCGACCACTTACGTGCGGTCTTCTCGGGCCGATCTCTTCGGAGTGGCCAGCACCGTTTACCGACAACAGGGAACCTTCGGCTTCAACTGAACCCCTCTGGCCAGTTAACGTTGCCGATATTTTCCGGACGCTTCCATCTGGCCAACAATACCAATACGGCTTCACAGCATAATTTGAAAAAGGAGGTATTCTTCTGCATAGGCGATTAAATGCATGTACTGTGCAAGCAAATCAGCATTTTGCCTTCTGGGACCACCACTAAAAACTGTCATGTGTAGGAAAAAGGAGAAAACAGCAATATCACTTATTTGCTGATGATTATATCGCGTTAGGTCCTTGTCGTTATGCAACCAACGATGCGTCTTGCTGATTGCCAGTGATATGCACTGAACACTCCGGCGTGCACGAATGAAACACGTCTCCGTTGATCACCTCCCATGTCGTAGTTGGCGAACATCAGGCCACCGCCATAGTCTGGCACGTAAACACGAAAGGTAAAGCGCGCCCAGAGCGTTTGCGAAACGCTCGAGTCCGGTTAAAAAGCGATGATCAGCGAAATGAGCCTGAACCCACCATGGCAATTCACCTTTGCATCGAAAAACTTAATGTTGCATGTTCGGAACAAAGAACCTAATCAAACTCGCATCATCGGCGAAAAACGGAGATCGTATGCAGATGACGACATGCCATTGTCTTTGACTTTCATCTTTGAAATGAACTAAAAATGTAGGGTCACAACATCACAGTGAAAGGTTAGTTGTGTATTTATTCCCATCTTCACCAATGCGCTCAAAAGGTTCAGTTTCCAATGTTCCCTGATGCTGACACCTGTCTTTTCAGTCACAATCAAACCACATCCTGTCGTCTCTCTCCCTGTTATGCACCTCGCCTAAAAAACCTAACAAATGCCACGCAGACTGTCCCTGCCAATGCGCCGCGAACCGCCTCGGGTAATTTAAAGCTGCGCTGACAATTTTCGATCCGGGAGCATTTCCGTTTCCGCCGGGGTGCCGGCCGGGGGTCGGGGACGGCGAGAGGGGCCATTTTTCACCGCTTCTTCAATGGGTCCATGGGGACGGGCCAGAGGGTGAGACACAATATGCCGCCGGCTTACGTACTCCTCCCGCCGTCCCCCCGGACGGGCGGGGTGAATGAACGACCAGACGGAACCAATCTAACGCTGCCATGTTATCCCCCGTAATGGAGCTCCAAATGCCTTCTATGAGCTGCGATGGACTATAAGCATTTAAAAAAAACTGCTTGGATTTTGGTCCCTCACTGAGAGCGTTTGACTCATCGTTTGAGACACGTTGTATGGCGTACGAGAAGCTTCGTAGAAACAAAATATTTTTGAATACTTTTTAAACCTTTTCGAACAAGGGCCAACATTAAACAACATGCGACACAAAACTTCCGCCGTCTGCGGGCCCAGTCTTCACCCGGCCTGTTCATTAGCTGGAAACCGCGGCCGCGAGCCGCCGCGCCTCGACATACCGCCCGGTCGGCGCCGCAGCTCTCCGTCAGGCGTCAAGCTTTTTGCCGCGCGCCAGGACTCCTTTGTTCCACTTCATTAGCCTCGTTGGTTTGTCAGACGGCCGTGGCTAATTTGAATCAGAGGACGGCTCCGCGGCGGGTACAGCTGCCCTGGGCGAAGGCTGGCCCAGCCGCTGCCAACGTAGCTAGCAGAGATGCGCCGAGTACCGTCTCTTTGTTACATCTAACAGGCGGGTTTATTTCTGGATTTGCTTTGCTAAGTCTGACGCGTGTTATCGTGAATGCCATGACGTCAAGCATATCGGCTCGCAGCCAGAAGTTCCTCTCCAATATGATAAGAGAAACACGAAAATAATACGCACTACATTCGTCGTCCTTCACTTTAAATTTAAGTGCAAAGCTTGGTTAAAATGTTTCAGTTACAGAACTTTTCTTCGCAATATTCGGGGAAAACGTCGTGGAGAAAGTGGATTACGACTACTGCGAAACATCTGTGAACTGCGGCACAGATGCCCGTTGTACCTGACCCTCACCCGGGTAAAGCTTGGGATCACCTGGTGGGTAACCGAAAAGCTTGGCATCAACAACGCTGTTGCATCTTTCTGACCTGCGCTTCTCCGTCAGTTTCGGTGGCAATTCCTCGTTGTATGCATAGTTCATATTCTGAGTTCGTCTCCGCTCTTCCGCACTCATTGCAGAGCAGACAATCGCACCCTTGCACCACCCACTGATTCGGACGCGCACTTACATCGTGGCTTGGTCCCGAGAAATTCCTAACGAAAAGCATGCTTACTGATTTCAATTTGTCAGATGGCGAATTTCTTAAATGTCTGCCTGGTTGAGACTGGCAAGACTGGAGTCTCCTCTGAAGATTAAAGGAGGTTATCTGGACGCTGTTGGTTCCACCAGCCAGCGCGAGAACATCCTTCAGTTTTTTTTCCGCTAAAAATGGCGTGAAGTAACGCACAGAGAAAGCGAGAAATGGAGGCTGCGCTGCTTCTGGTCTGAGGAAATTCGCGTGCGAAATGTCGACTCACGCACCCTGCCATGACGCAACAAGGAAACTGGGCGAACTTCCTTCCTTTCCCGCGAACTTTTTGCAGACGAGACGAAACTTTTTCTATCTTCCCGTTTTCTATTGCTGTTTGTTCCGGGCGAAACATTAACTGCAGCGCTTCTTCTGGCCGCATCGATTGATACAGCTGGCGGTAATGGATCCCGCGATACTCCTGGGTCCGCGGATATCCCGCCCAATAGCGGGAATAGAGAACCGGAATCCAGCGCGCGGCACCCCAACTGCAGCACAGCGGACAGCCGTTCGCCGTCGCATCCGGCGGCGGCAAAAAGGGAATCGCCGCCGCATCTCTCAAAATGTAAATGCTCATTGCAACGCGTTTGATTCAGAGCCGAATAGCCAATCAAAATGCTAATGACGCGGCCGGGCGTGATGGGAGAATTACTCGGGCGGGAATGCGCCGTTCTCGGATGTGCCGGCCATTCAGGTGCTATATGAGCGGGATTGGTCAGACGTCGTAAACAGCCATCAGAAGCGGATTAGCTCGTCGGGGCTGGGCGGCGCTTTGAGCCGGCGGCACGGCGAGCTGCTCTGGCGATTGGAGACGCCGCGTGGCGGCACATGGGCGCTGATGAGCCGACGCTTACGAGGCCGCTTATCCGTCTGAACGGACCCCTTCACAGGTGTCTCGCCAATAGACCGTGTGAAAATTGCCTCGCTAGTGACAGTGACAGGGATTTAGTTGATGTCGCCGCGCCTACTTCAGCCTTCGTGTTTAACATACTGAAGAATAATGCTGATTTGCTGGCTGCCAGGGCATAACGAGGATAAATGGGACTCGTGTCATGAAAACTAAAATGTTTCAAAACAACAAAACAACGACACAAGCAGTTTCTGGAGCGCTGATTTGAAGTAAGTTATTCACTCATATTTCCTTAAAGGTTCGAGTACATAAAAAATGGATTTTGACATAGGAATCTGCATTGTTCATTAAACCTTTGACTACCAGTTCCAGAGCTTTTGACGTCACAAGTGAGCAAAGGTGCAAATAACACAAAATGCGTTTCTGTCGTCTGCTGCGCAATCCACTTCGACCAAAGGGTCTTTATCCCTCTTCTGCCGATGTGTTGACCAGTTTTTGCGAGCTGTTTGTGGTAGTCCGTGGCACCGTTACCGCAGCGCGAAGCAATCTTTGCACCCAAGCCACTCGTTTGGCGCAATGGAACCAACTTCTAAAGGCTCCAAGGCCACCCAGCTGGCGACTGTTTGCGGCTACCGCTCGATGTCACGCCCCGGAATTCTGCGCATGCGCCTTCATTTTGGCATTATAGACTTCAAAATTATTTTTACGACGTCCGAGTAATGATCAGGGCGAGCCGTTTTTTACGTGTACCATCATATCCGTGACACTAATTCCCATGTATCCGTTTGTTACCGTATAGCCAATTTCTTTACCTGTGTAAATGCTACCGATTGTCATTCGCATAGCGCGCATTTTTCTCTTGACGCATCCATCCATTTTCCAACCTGCATGCAATGTCAGTTTGATTTGCCCTGAAATGGTGTTTTTTTTTTTTTTAGGGCTAAATCTCAAGACGAAAAAGAAGATCGGAAGCTACATGGGAAATTAATAGTACTGATATATTTGAAACCTGGACTGCATCCACTTTCAAAATTTGATCACGGCTAAACTTGGACCATAAGCCCAGAATAATACTGTATTCCATTTTTACAGTACATATTAAAATTATTAAACGTAATATTCCGAGGCAGGTCCTCCTCTAGAAATCTATTACTGCAGCCTTATTTTCCCGTCGAAGAGAACACCGTAACGTAATTTGGCGACGAAAACATGTCTCAGAATTCAGAGTACCGCCGCCGGCACTGCCGAGACCGTAAATGAATTTCAGCTTCGGGGCGAAATTGAAATGATTCAGACCCGACTGTGCTGCGCCCCCGCGACGTCGCGCGACAATCCGTAGTGTGCCAGCACGTGCAGACTGCGAACACAGTCCGCGGGCCGCAGCGGAGCACCCGGTGAGCGGGTGAGCGCGGAAGAAGGGCGCAGCTGTCCGGAGAACCGTCGCTGCCTGCCCCCAGGCGATACTCGACGACCCATTGTCGTCCGCGATCGATGGGACGGATTGCGTTTGTCCAGCGGGCTGGGCTGGCGTCGGTGATTCAGGCTTGTGTCCTGTGCTTCGTCAAGTGAGCGTGTAGAGCTTATGTGTGTGGGGAAGTTTTAACATTGTCTCACTATGTAAGTGATCCGTGCTTGTGCGTTTTAAATTTGTGGTTAGCTTGTACGCATAGATAAAATCTCCACCGTCTTGCAGTTTCAGTGAAACATGCTACGAAATTCGCTAATGAAAACGGCGTATCTTCCTTTGGTCGCTTATTTGCCATCTTTTGAAACGTCACAGATGCGTTAGTGATTTATGTTAATTCGGCCCCGTAAAGTGGATCATAATTTGCTGTGTCAATTACGCCAGTCTTCTGCTTTTCAGCATGCAAATTCTGATTAAAATACGCGACGCTGGGCTGGTAATTTACGAGGTTATGGATTATTAAATTAATAGAGTTATAAACGAAGCCGGTCTTACATGCGCACCATAAGGATGGCGTAAAATCAATACGGGCGATAGCGACTGTATCTCATTCCCGAGCAAGTCTCCAGTTTGTTTCCTAGCTAGAAGCATATCTGGAGCGATGCGAGAGCTCAGGTTTTATTTGGACTCCGTAGTCATTGTTCACGTTAGACTTTTCTGTCCACGGAATTATCGATGATTTGTACGCAACATGTTCCGCTCGAAACGAAGCCCTAGGCAATTATAAAGCTACCTGAAAGTGGTATGATTTCTCGCGGCCTGCAGCGGCCGGCATCAGCTCTATTGATCGCGGCAGCTGAGGAACTTCCGTGGGCTGCACTGCTTCTGAGCACGCGAGACCTCCGGAGCCAGCTGACCTCCGTGATTCAGGAAAGGCCCTGAGTCAGGGATTCACCTTACACGCGAGCGGCGCCTGGCGCCGGCGGTCTGCCCACACGGTGCACGACGCGCCGGCCGATTTTGGCCATCAGACTCCAGTACTGACGTCATCTGGCGATTTGATCGACGGAGGCGTGTCGTGGCGGTTATGATTCACTCGGGCTAATGCGATTGCGTCGATGAGTGAAAAGCTCTCCGGTGGCCTAGTTCGTGCTGTCGCCGGCCAGCATGTGGCTGAAACCGAGCCCGGAAACGTCGTCTCGGGGACGATTTACACCGACTGCGGTAATTCGCTTCATCCCCACGTGACATATGCCAAACCAGCGCCTCCGATTCCGGGACAGCGCTCTCGCTACCCGCAAGAGGGAGCTGTCTCGACGCTGCCTGAGCTGTCTGGAGGCGCCCGGAGGACGGGTCGGAGCCGCGGCGGCCGCGGCGTTGGCCGCCGCAGGAGCGTCGACAGGTAGTACATTTTTTACGCCCCCCGCGGCCGGCTGGCGCCGGCAGGAGCTGAGTCAGCGCCGCCTGTGGCTGCGGCCGTACCTGACGGGCCGCGCCGACCGCCGCTCCGAAGCTGCCACCAGCGGCGGCGGCAGACAGGAGCGATGCACGTGCGCTGGTCATGCCGACCGTGCGGGACGAACACCGGCCGAGGGCAGCGCGTTACGCAACGGTTGGTTAGCCCGCGGCGTGTAATGCGTGCCTCCGCCGCCAGTCTGAATCTCTCTGGAAAATAAACGTCGTGGGCGGGATGTCCGTTTCCGAAATGAATGCACACGGGGCGTTCAAAACACGAGATAATGACCCTACACAATCGCAGTAATTACGCTCCCGCGACGCACGTTTCATCCCAAGCCAGCGAAATGAAACGAGGAGCAGCGCCCCGCGTGCAAAACATTCGCCGTCATATTCAATGCATTGAACCATCAAGCTGGACTGCAGTGTCACGCCCGAGGCGGAACGGGCCGTAAATATGCAGATATTCCGCCGCGCGCAAATCAGCGTGGCGACGGGGGTCCGGCGTGTCTGGAAACAGCGGCGTAAAGCCGCGCCACTTCATCCTCGCGCCGCGCCAATTTACGAGCGCGCCGCGCGCCGCCGCGCGCCGCGGGCGGCCGCGGTCGCCACTCTCGCCGGCGCCGTCGCCGACGACGCCGCGGGGGGCGGCGGCCGCCTGCCGCCGGTAATTCGGTTACCGGCGGCGAATCGGCGCGTTTGTCGACCCTGCGCCGTTCGGGCCACTTTGTCCGGACGATTGCAGCGGCGGGCGCAGCCGCGCGGCCGTCGGCCGTCGTCCTTGGTGGGCGGTCCTCGGGGACCGGGGAACGGGTTCAGAGCGCATGGGTTCCCGCGGGATCGGCGAGACCGTGTGTCGGAGTTCTCTTCCCCCTTCTGAGCACGGCGAGGAGACGGGCAGGCCGTTCAGTCCGTGGACGTTCACAGGTGGCCGGGGAGCTGGAGCAAAATTAGATTTTTGCACGTTCGGAAGGAACAGTAGAGTTGTGGGTCTCTGTGGACTCACAGAACTCTTCAGACGTCGCGTAGTTAAATGATTTCCAACGGCTCAGGTAATTTCATTAGTACCGAAACAGCCTAAATTGCCCCCAAAGGGCAGGGCTTCGAACTTCGTTGATTTTTCTCGTCTGACATTTGGTGGAGCGGGGACGGGGGCGCGGACTTAATCGATTCGTCCCGCGCACTGCCGACCCCAGAGCTGTTTCAGACAGTAGCAAAGTTGAAATCCGTGGCCTTCGCCGCACTTTGGCCGGTTTCAATTTATCGCACGGCGCGAAGAGAGCGACCATGCCCAGATGGGGTCAGGTGGGTTCACGGAAAATCGTGCCAGACCTGTCTAGATTAGTGACGCATTCGCTCGTCGTTAAAACCTTTTCTGCTCTCTGATTGGTGCGTGATGACGTTGTTCAACGTTCCTGTGTTTTTGTTCTGCGTTCAGCCCACAGAGTGCTGAAATGGTGCTCGGCTCTGGCAGTAGTTGTTCCTCCGATTTGACGATCAGGCCGACATATGTTTATGGCTGCTTGAAATAAATATATTGATCTTTTGTTTTCGTTTGCTGATGTTCACGAAGGCAGACAACTGGAAAAAGTAGCATAACTTTCATTTAGCAATGGACAGATTTAGCACAGTCGCTAGTATAAACATTCCTAACACGGCACAGTTGGTACTGTTTGATTATCCAGACTAACTTGTACACCAAAGGGGCCACCTCTAAAGGAAGCTATTACCGAGCACTGCAACGGCCAACATAACCTGGAATTCGGAGACTGAGAATCTAAACTCTTCTCCGGCGAGCCATGTGAGTGCGACGGCCGGCTCCCGTCGCCGTGGGATGCGTCGAATCGCCCGCGGCATAACCGGGCAATTCTGGCCCGCCGCCAGGTCCGGGCCGGCGACACGTCCCGACGTCCACAGGTTTACGATGATTGAGCGGCGCCCCGTCCCGGTCGGTAGCAGCCGGCCGAGTGCCCCGGAGGCCGCCGCGCGGCTCGGTCGCGCCACACCTCCGTTCAGGTGTGGCCGGCCGTCGCGGGCGGCTCCGCTGACGGGGACACCAGACCGCAGGGGAGGCGGGCGAGCCGACGCCGGCCCGGCTCGAGGGGACGCCGCGGCGTCTCGCGTGCGTCCGGGCCGACACAGGTGCGCGCCGGCGTCCGACCGCCGTCGCGGGGGCGCGGCTGCCTGCTGGCGCGCGTGCAAGCGTGCGTGCGCGGGGCATTCCGGCCGGCCTAAAAAGCCTCCCCGGTCGAGCCGGCCGCCGCCCTGCCGGCGCTTCCCCGGTCGTCACCGCCACAATGGCGCATTTAGCATCGCGCCGCCTGATTAACATAAATCGGGCATTAATAAGGCGGCGCGCGCGCGAAGACGCCGCTGATGACTGCCGGCAGAATGGCTCGGCGGCGGCGGGAGGGGGCCGAAGCCTTTGTCGGCCGGCGCCCCCGCCGGCCGGCCGAGCGGCCGCGCTCGGGCCGGCGTTTTTACGGGGCGGCCCCCGCGGCGGCCGCGACGCCGGCGATTCATGGTGCGCAGCGGCCGCAATCAGACCGATGTCAAACACGGCGCGGCGGCGGCCGCCCGCCGCGCGGCCCGGCCAATCGAAGCCGCCGACGGCGACCGGGCTGGGAGGCGGCGGAGACAGATGGCGGCTGTCTCCCCGGCCGCCGCCCCGGGCAGCGGGCCGGCGCCGCTTTGTGCACGGCCGGCGTGCGCCGTGCATCGTCAGCCACCCCGCGGCGACGCCGATGGTCGCGGCGGACGGCCGCAAAAAGGGGAAAATGACGTCACGGGCGCGATCTGGGAGGCGTCTTTTTGCGGTCCACGTCCGCCACCTGCTTGTGCAGTTGAGCTCCGTTGAATGCGGATGAATGCAGACCATTGTGTTTCGAGATAATACCCAAATAATAACCCAATATAACGCCAAATCGTATCACGAATTTGCTAGGCGAATACATGTTTTTGGTCGTCATTAAGACGCACTGGTATTGTTTCGGTATTATTCGCTTTTCAGCGTGACAGAGTTTCCTCAAGCATTACGCTCAAGCATTTCCTATGTTTCTTGACGCCTGCCGTTTCAGTGTGGATCGTATAGGTATGGGTGAGCTACCTAAAGCGTGCTGCGTCGGTTCAGCACGCGGTCTCGCCCTCGCAGGGCGGCGCACCGGCCGGCACCGCTCCCGATCCCCTCAGATCCGGCTTTACGGCTGCGCTGCCGTGTTTCGACGGACGCCGACACCCTCGTATCCGCAGATACCCCATCAGGGAGCACGAACGCCGCCCGTAATGGCCGGCTCCCGCGGCCGGCGCCGTCTCGCGCGCAGACTGCGCTCAGAATGGGCGCGTTTGGCGCGCCGCTCGGACCGATCCGGCGCACTCTCGCCAGATTCGGCCGGCACGATCCGGCCATCCGGACAGCTGGCCGACTGACCGGCCTTGGCTCTGATGGGGCAACGCTGGGTGTGGGTTCTGATGGGGCGCCGCTGAGTGTGGGTTCTGATTGGGCGTCGCTGGTTGTGGGATGGGGCAACGCTGGGTGTGGGCTCTGAATGGGCGTCGCTGAGTGTGAGTTCCGATGGGGCGCCACAGGCGGGGTTTGGTGCAGGGATCATGTGACGAGTGGGTGAGCAACGTAGTGCGGAGTCGTGCGTTGTGTCAGTCCAGAGACGGACAAGCCTATAGCAGGGGTTTCTTTAGTACGAAGCGTCTTACACTGGCATCGCCAGAGAGTCATGGACGTGATCCGCAGTTTCAGTGTTTGAATGGAGCCTTTAGTTACAAAGCACCCCCGCACCGGATCGCAGCACTGACAGAGCTTTGTTGAAGGACGCTGCATTTTTAAGCGCCCGGTCATTTTCAAACCCCCATGATTATCGACCACGGAGTACAATCATCTACAATCCGAACATCGTCTCGTGGCTGTTCGAAAAACGAATAATCTGAACCACAGCGCTGCCCACGCTTCTCATGTTCTCAAATGTCATTACCGCACGTGGTATACTAAATCAACTCGTGATCAGCCAACGCCTCACAACCGCGGCAGCAAATCGACAACTGACCACACTGTGTTCAGGACCTGTAGCACCGACCCTGAGCAGCGCCGCTCGTTTTACCGGCACCCGGCGGGGACAATGAACCTTATCCGGTGCTTATGCGTCACCAGGTACGCCCCTTCGAGATGAGATACCGCTGACAGTAACCGCGCCCACGCGCCGGTCCAGTTTAGTGCGAGCATCCATCGCGGCCGGCGGCGGCTGTTTGGCCGAGAGAGAGTTACCGCCACTAAATCAGCCCGCCATGAAATACGACCGCCCTCGTCCGTGTCATCGGCGCTGCGCATCATCAAAACGGGACCCTCGCAGCGGCCAGGCTCGCATCAATCGACAGCGGCGATGACGAAGGGCCCGCGGACGTCCTGCCGAGGATGGAGTGCCCCGCTCGCTCCGTGCGGTCTGCTACTGCGTTCCGGCTCCGCGCTTGTCGTGCACGCACGCGACACGATTTACGGGACAAAAAACAGGGGCGTGGACTGCCGCGTTGGCCGCCCACGCCCTTTGTGATTCATGTTCGTTGTCTGCTTAATCGGTCACAAGTGAACAGAACACAACCGAAAAGAGAGATGCGTGCGGTATCAGAACGGAGATGTTTGTGCGCAGTGCACTGGTGTAAATTTCATCTGTGTGGCGCAGTTGGTAGAGTGTTTTGTGTCAGACGCAAACGTATCTGCTTCAGTCTACCTGCATTGCGCAGACTCCAGCATGGAGTAATTCACACTGGCCTCAGCACATCGCTATTACATAAGAGGGCGTGAAGTTGGATGGTAGTGTTAGATTCATTTATAATTCATGCCATTGTATGGATACCCAGAATGTTCATGATGATGCATGAGCAGACATGTGCTTAATTCCACTGGAATCAGAATCGACTGTGGAATCGATTCGGTCCCGATCATAATCAGAATCGGAATCGATTCCACAGGTAAGTACCGTAATCAGAGTCAGAGCTGAATCACGCGGTTGTCTTTGAGATCAGAATTGGAATCGATTTCATTGACAAAGTAGCACTACAAAGTTGCAGTCTATTGAACTTAAAAATGTCTTGGGAGTTTTTCATCGGAAATGGCATCAAGACCCCTTCACGGCTCCGAAGTTGAAATGTTTGGGTACAACAGATTTCTTTACATGGAAACGAGTTAAATAAACGCTCATGTAGTACCCTGTCACATTGTATTAGTTTTTTTCTGTTTGCCTTCTTGGTGTTACTGATGGCGTGGAAGTGAAGCACAGCCAATTTCTTCTGTACGAGGCATATTCATGCGCATTTTTGCAGAAGTGCACCGATATTCACATCTAAACCGATACTTTACCTCCTGAAGGAAAAAACACTTTATTACTATTTTTGTAATATATTTTGTGCGCAGGCATAGGTCATTTTTGGGAATGGTCTTAGTGGAATCCATTCCGGAATAAACTCATTTCATTTTGAGTGGAAATCGAAATCGATGCAGTTTCGGAAAACCCGCGTTGATTCAGAATCAGAATCGATTGAGCGAGCCTTGGGTCGGATTCGGAATTGACTCTCCTGACGTTGAATCAAGCACAAGTCTGTACATTAGCATATTGATACTTCCCATCACATCGCAAGTTTCACTGCTACCTCACATCAGATTATGCCAGTTTATTTGTATTACTCTTTTGAAACATTTCAGCAGTTTTGTGACACACCTTAACGCCAAGCTATATAATGTGGCCGTGCAATGGACTTGGCTGGTGCACTTTATTCACGTGATTCACACACAGTGCACGAATGCGGTCGGGATTGTTGGGACGCGGTCTTCTGTCAGAAGTCACGTGGCAAACGACTTCTACTGACGTGCAAAGACGCCGCCAAGAGGACGGACGGGATACGCGTCCTCCTGGCTTTTCACAGCATCGGATATTAGATTATGGGCGCGGCTCAGAGATCAGCAGAATAGCCATATCCCATAACTGCGCAGATGGCGAAGCCTTCCTCATGCGCTGGCAGTATATAAATGTTGCGCTCCCTAACAACTCCACGACTAAACGCTGGGTGGAAAAACTTTTAATTTACTCAGCCTGTGCCGGAAATTTTATCTTCTGCCCGTTTTTGACAAGAAGTATTGTGGATAAAAAGGCAGTCAATGTTTCACATAGCAAATTAAAAGCAAAAAATATTGCAGTTGCACAGTTGACAGGAAGCTTTTTAACTGCATTAAAACGAAGAGGACGTTCATAAAATTCCGGCCTTCCCCTGATATTTCAAAACATCACATTCAAGGCAGCAAAAAGCGTATTGACTCGCATCCGATCTTGTGCTTTGCTCCGTTGCCATGGTGACGGTGCCTAACATTCTGAGATGTTTCCCTTCTTATTGTGAAGACTTTTTACCTTCATATTTTTAATCATGAATGAAGATCCGAGCGAGATATCAGCGAGGCCACGTTTCCCAAGAACTCGGATCAGTATCTGAATTCGTTGTCCATTGTTTTGCGAAGCAGGCAGCGCCTGCGTCTCATTTACCAGCAACTTTCGCGCCGCGGCAGGTGTTGACTGGTGCCCGTCAATGCCAACCAACGGGACGGCCCGACATCGGAGAGGAGACAGTTCGTCAGCTCGGCCCGTCTCTATTTCGGGCTTCGCCTGCGCCTCCTGACGAAGGCGCTAACGAGGCGCGCCGCAGCCTGACAGACCGGTGACGTCACCGGCTAATTAGCGCCGACCGGCAGAGGTGCGACGTCGCATTCCAATTACCGCGGCCGAGACGCGGTCAACGGAGTGAAACATTGAAACGGAGGACGCGCCGTCATAACGTGCGTGTGAGCCTGCACGAAGTGGTCCGTTTGGTGTGTCAAACGCAAAGCAGACATCTTTTATCGTGCATCTGTGCGCACACCGCTCACCGGTCTGGTGCGAGCGGTGAGTCAAATCACCTCAAATCAGAACATGTCTTTGAAGGTTTATGTCGTCACAGAGTGAGAAAAAGAAGTTAAAACTGATCAAAAGAACGCATGTATTTTCAAAACTGATGGAAAAAGGCATGTGTTTGTCTTTTTTGGAGGGGGGGGGGCATGAAAACTGTAAGGGAAAAATCAACTGGCATACCATTGTGTTGAAAGTCTGACATACTTCACCGACTTTACATCAAAGGATATCGCCATGGACACAGCTCTATTCGAACCGTATGGCACCAGTGGTCACCGACGCCGCACAACGCCTGCATGTCCCGAGAGACGCCAGTTCCGACAGACAGCCGCCACCGGTGACGGTGCGTTCGCTGCTGACGTGGCGAAGTCTTGGCCCCGTGCGGCCGGTCGGCTACCTGCCCCCCGGGCGGCGGCCGGCGGCTGACGGGTCGGCGCCGCGGGCGCCGCCGCCTGAGTGACGGCGCCGCGTGCGTCTCGGTCCGAGCACCGGCCGGCCCCACCCGAGATTGACGGCACAGGATGGCTGCCATTGTTTCGGGCGCGGCCAAACGCTGTTCAGGGCACATTCAGGTGCTCTGAACAGCGTTCAGGTGGAGGTGGGTCTGACCTGGCTTATTGGGGCGCCGAGCGTCGGCGCCAGGTCGTGATGCTCGTCAGGCTGGTGCCGTTAGCTTAACTGACGACGAGTTCTACTAATGGGGTTCATCGATGCGGCCCCCATCGCGGTTGCGGCACTCGGAGAACCGTGTGCTTATGATCATTCTGTCATTGTTTTGTATGATTGGATATGTATACATGTCTAGATATCTATCATATCTGATCATTCAGTATGAGCATATTTTCATCATATTTTTACTGATCTGGTTTAGATAGGTGAAAAGGAACGACATGATATCAATCAGGTCCTCTCCACCGATTATGTGCTTATTTCATTGGGTGCTTGTTAGTGCAAAAGAAGGTAGCCTTGATAGGTTTGGCATAAATGAGACCAAAGAATAATCTTAAGTTTGTATGTAGTCTGAAAAAGTCATGTTACGGCACGTTAGATCAACTTCCAATTGAGTTCAAACTGGAAAAATTGAGGGGCATGATAGGGTCCATTGCCGGCAAGTTTGACAACAGTAAGGCCAGTGAGTTATTTGCTGCATTTTGAAATATTTGTACGCATCCTTGGCCTTCAGTTGAGTCACTAATTTTGTGATAATCCCACAGTTTCCAACGACTTCATCGAAACGCATGTTGAGCGCCACAACATGTAGCTTGAATCGTTCAACAAGGCCACACAGCTCACTCCTTTGAGCTCGCTTCCAGCCAGTTGACTGCGACCATAAAATGGGTGTTGCCACCAGTGGCTCGCTGCCGGTCCCTTTAAGCACCCCTCACTCTGCGGACCGAGCAACGCTTCTTGATAAGACGGCGGTCAACGGCCCCCAGTTTTTGTGCGGAGTCGACAGTTACTCGGAGAGGTGGATAAGACAAGACCATCATTCGTGGTTTACAAGTCCTTCCAACTCACAACTGTTGTACGCTCCACGACCGTTATTTGAAGTGAACCGCTTTCAGTGACATCCAGAGATACCGAGGGCTCTTGATATTAATGTGTTTGTTTTTCACAGGCCGGAATTTGTATGCAAATTGGGGAAACTGGGCTAGCGGCTAGCTTGCATCCATCTGTCTGAATTGGACGCAGCCGCTGTCTTATCTGCGGACGGGACGTCTTTGTCGTCATTTCATGCAAGCCGTGACAGTTAACATCGAAAGAGCGAGCGGTACTTGTTCATTCAGTGGAGACCACTCAATGTGGCGGGGGATTTTTGTCTCTTTTTGCCGCCCCCCGCGGGTGCTCATCATAACGGTGTTCGTTCGAGCGACTGTTAAGCCTGATTTATCCGCGGTGTGCTCCACATTTTCCCTGTGCACGCCTCCAGCTTGTTCTGCCGATAAGACCAGACGCCGGTGCCCGGCACGCACCAGGAGCCACGACAAGAGCTTCCATACAGTCGGCGCTGCTGCTGCATCCCGCGATGGTCCTGCCATCTATCGGAAGACTTACAAGCAGGTACAATTCGGTCTCGACGCGGACAGGACCATACTGTTTATATCATTATGAGCTCGGGTGAACATGCGTTGTTTTGAGAACTCAGTCCCTCTGCTATCATAACAGACAGAAAGATCCACGCTTACTCGCCTAAAACGCCACCAGAAGACACAGGCACTGGGTGCGTGGCGTTGTAAGTGCGGCGCGTGAGGCGAGTCTGAAAACAAGGGGCCTGCTGGCAGCCTAGACTGAAGCTGCAGCCAGGTTTCCCTGAGTTTACCATCAAGGATGGGCGTCTGACAGTCTCGCCTTCATTATGTTCGACTCATGCCATGAGTCATAATCGAAAGTTGACCAAGGAAACTGGCAGTCGCTCAACGGTGAGAGAACCTCTTGGTTCTGAGATCCAAAATGAAAACACAGCTCTGTAAGTCGATAATACATCCTCAAGAATTCAGCTGAGCACGCGTCAGCGTATCTTCCAATCCGCCGTTACTAAAGCTTATAAACCTACTCGGTAATCGATGTCCACGTTCATGCACTTTTGTATTCCAGAACGTTGTGCTCTAAGACAAAAAATAAATTCCTATTCCTATGAGGCTTGAAGTTATTGCTATGGCTTAGGTACGCATCTCGTTTTTTTTTTTTGAAGGTTTAACGGTCAGCGTAGTATTCAAATTTAGCAAGCTGGCTCATGTACTCTGTAACTTCTTTGCAAATCCACCATCTCCCGTGTTACGCAACACACAAATGTTGCTCTCTGCGTGGGGGACAACATTTGAAGCGCAGCAGAACTGAGCATGTCACGCGCTCATGCGTAAAGCTGCATGTGACACAACTATTTCGTGTGCGCCGTGGGCGGAAGCAACGCATGACATTCATGGCCAGTGCGTTAGATTGGCCCAAAAATTGCTGGGCGTCATATCCAACGCATCAATGAAACCGGGCACTTTTTAAAATCTGTTCAGAGAATGCACCACAGCCATCACATTTCCTGCAGACTGCTGAGCTTGCACCCGACAGGCCATGAACACGAGAAAGAGACGGTAATGACTGGGTAATTGGGCAACGGGTACGGTTTGTCCGCACTGGTGCCGCTGGTGAAGTTGCTCCATCACCACACCGGTGAATCCCAGGGTCCACTCGTGGGCAGAGCAGCTGCGGACAGCTACTTCCACGAACTCACTGCTTCGGACACTGGAGCAGCCCGCTTCGAACTCACCAGCGACAAACAGCCAATGCGGGTAAAAAATGAACAGATCACACCATCCGTCAGCCGGCCGCCGTCGGACTCCCTTTCAATCGCAGCTGGCTTTCCGACACGCGCTCGGATCCCGCGCTGACCGCACTCCGTCACGTGCCCGTTAAGCCCGCACCGGTCCCACGCCGTTCGCCGCGGCATCCATCAGACCCGACCGGCCGGACCGGCATTCACGGCTGAAAAATGGCGCCGCCCCCTCGGCCGGCCGGCGGCGGGGCGCGATCGGCGATAGCATCTCTTCCGGCGCCGGCCCGGTACACCCGTCGGTCGGCGCGGCTATTAATCTCGCGTCGGCTCCGCAAACCGCCGGCGCATTAGCCGCCGAGCCGCCGACGCGCCATCCATCAGGCTTTCATAAGCACGCAATAACGGGTTTGATTGAAACGTCCCGGCCGCACGCACCGCGCCGGCCGTTCCGGAATCGGGTCATCTGGGCCCGGGCGGTCAGGGTGCCGCCCCTCCCCCGCCCGGCGACACGGCATACCTGGTGGGACCGGAAGGAAGGTGTGGACGGTGAGGCATGTTGAGTTACTGCAGAGACGGGCATTGCCGCTGCGCGTGGTATGCCAGGCGCTGTTGTCTGTTGAGCCTCAGAGGTCCGTTGACACTAGCGCCCGCGGCGGCATCCTTAGCATGGGCGTCGGGGAGAGACTCAAAGGCCATGTCCGCGACGAGCGCTGGTGGCTTCAAGCGCGCAGGGATTACGTGTGAAGTTCCTAAGTGAGGTTATTTGGTACAGCAGTGTCTTGGTTGAGAGCATCAGCATCAGCAGACGTCAGTAGGCGATGCATTCGGAGAAAATCGCGTGGAAGAATCAGCTGCCTTTGAAAGACTTGATGGAAGTTCCAGCCGAGGTGCTGAAAGCTTAAAAGGCTTACCAAAGGCTGGCGGAATGTGGAGGAAAGGACATATGCTGGCAGTAAATCTATATCCGTAAATTCATATTCGCTTTGCACGAGCCATTTACTGCAATGGCGATGCTTTAGAGACTTGCCGCCTCCAGATATGTGCAGTCATCACGCGTAATATGCGGACCTCCCTCGCACCAGTGCAGTGATCGCTTAAAAACATTTTGTAAGTGGCTATCTAATGAACAGCTTCGATCTAAAAAGTCAGGAGCCCCAGAATCCAAGAAAAGTTTGGAGAGAGCAGGGCCGCTCAAGATTTTGGCACGGCACTGAGTGGCCACCAATAAGGTAAAAAGGTCTTTGGTCTTCCACGAACAGCGATCTTTAGATCATCTCGAGGAAAGCAGAGGTCAGGAAGTTCGAATGGCAGCTATCATTGCGGTATTTTGCTCCGCTTTTGTGCCGGACGGAGTAGGATGAAAAAGCCCAGTGATTTACTTCGGTTTCCCCAAAGGTGTAGAAAAATGTTAATTTTCTTACGGAGTTGGATATATACGTTTCCTCGAAACCTGGAACCTGCGCAACGCGCAAAATTTGGAGAACATAGTCTTTTTTGGTGCCGAGCCGGTCTCGTCCCTCACGGGTGCAATATTCGGCCTGTTTGCTGCCTCAGACCACGGTCCAGGAGGGACAGAGAAAGAGCAGACCGTGCCAAATGGTGCTCCCCCGTCGCGGAATGTCATTAACGTGCCGCCACATCACGTAATCACGCCAGCAGTCCGACCTGTCGTCACGCCGCGTTTTCCAGCTGACCTCTCCGCTCGCGGGTGACGCGCGAAATTCTCTCGCCTCCTGCTTTCCTCGGCCGCGGTCTCCGGCATGACTGCTCTCAGCGAAGAGGATAAGTGAATGAAGGGTTTGATACGTTGCGTGCCGGTGTGACAATGGCGATCCATGGATGCAACTGAAAAGTTTATACCTTGTTAGCGTCTTGCATTGCCTTAGAGAGTCGATGAGCTAAGTTATGAAGTCGATACACCCCAGCAGCCCTGCTTTTTGACACATCACCAATAACGGCGTCAAATCGTTTGAACTCATTGCCATGGCGGTCGTGGTCAACATTGTTATTTTATGTAGTCCGTCACGTAGTTTTTGAATCGACGACGTGGGCGGAACCTTTTGATGCTCCATCACTCCTGTTTTTCGTCGGCGCAGAGCGCTGCCAGCCCGGGCCGCGAGATGAGTTCAAATTTCGGGCCGCTCCGTGATGTTTAACAAGCCGGAAACTGCGCCGCTTCCGGCTCGTGGCACGCTTGGCTGGCTCCGAATGGTGTTGATTGACTGCAGCCAGCCGGCGGTCTGCGGCCAGTGCTGCCAGGAGGCCCGGCAGCGCGGCCGGGTCGCAGCGGCGGACGCAGGAACGCAGCGAGGTGGCTTCGCTAGAGCGGTAGAGGGGCGGTTGGCGTTTTTGGCGTGGCTTCGTGTGTTCACTGTTCGCTTCATCCCGTTGCAGGTTAAGATGCGAGCTCCTGGCGGCATCGGGTCGTTCAGTTAGATGAGTCATCCTGCCGCTGTTGCTTAGATGTTCCTTTGTTTGTCCATCGATGCTCCTGTACAAAGCTCATGCCCGTCACACGGCAATTTCAGCCGTTCTGGCCTGGTGTCTGTGGTTCCGGTTCGAGCTCTGGTCGCCATTCTTCGACGAACTATTCTCGGCTCTCTCCACTACACTACTTCCCAATCGAACACGCCGTTGTCTTTCGGTACGGTTCTGCCCACAAGTTTTTCGTGGGCAATTTGCCGGACGGCAGCCCTCGGGAAGTTCGACGTGCGGTCTGGTCGGCGCTTTTCTCCGAATCCTTTGGCAATTAGGTTGAAGGGAAAACTTAGGATGCTGGTTTTGTTGTTGTTTTGTCTTGCTGAATCCGCTTTTCCGGAGTTGAATGGGCAGTAACAAGTAGAGACGCACCATTCTTGACAGTCCGACGTTTTTCTGTGGAAACTGTAGAGCGATGCAATGCTTTGGGCAGCTCAGGATTTTGTGCACGTTTTACAGGTCTGAAGGAAAACTTAACATGTTCAATCTCGAAATGGAACTTTCTACGAAGAGTTCTTATCAAATTGTGAGACTGCAAGACTGCAAAGGATTAAGTGAACGTTGATTAACCTGTATCGGTATAAAACGGAAATAAATGCATGGAAAAATTGTATTTTGCAAAAGTTTGCTCGGTTTACATGTTAGATGAGACTGCAATCGTTCTCTGTTTGCCTGTCAGATTAAGAACGTAATTCTCCTGAGCCGTGAACAGAATAAAGCTGTGAAAATACCTATGATGAACAACGATATTGCGACCTTTCGAAACTAGGCAAAACATGATGCCTGATTCTTCCCCTTCCCCCGAAAAATGTCATGGTTGCGATGTAATAATTCTGCTCAATCCAACAGATTTGGTGAGACAAGTTGACAAGTGCGACTTGGTACTTAATCATGCTGAAAATGGTCTTCAGTTTTAGCGTCTAACGATCGCGATTGTGGAATTCGGCACATGCAGCCATCCTTACGCCAAGACATTCACCAGAACCACGCACTGATTCGGAATTTTCCAGTCTGCTGGCGACAGCTGAACCGCGCCAACCTGGAATAAACCGGATCACTAGGGTGGAGAGGCTTCTCGCGTCGACTTGCGCAAAAACTGGCGCCGACGCCAGAAGTCGCGATCAGAACGGCCGCCTGGCCGGCACTTCTGGCCGGTCTTCACCGGCCAACACCCAGCACTGATTAGATTCGAAGTAATTTGTCAGTCACGCCAGCAATTTCAATTACTCGCCGCCCCTTTTTGTCCACTCTCGCCGGGCCTGCCGGCGTTTGACTGACGTGGAATGGGGAGGAGCTCCTGTTCCCGTGCGGGCAAAAACTTCATGAATAATTGTCGGGAGCCGCACGTGTCGGTGTGAGAACGGCTGATAGACCTCGGTCCTCTATCGAATGGTCGCCTGGCGGGGCCCGGCACGTGCGGTTGACCACCCCTTAGTGTGTGTGTGTGTGTGTGTGCGTGGCCTGTCATGGAGTCCGGGCCTTGTCATTAATGTTCCGGTAGTAAGCGAATGGGAGTTGGTAAGAAGTGCTTGGTTATTGTCATTTCATTCTTGTGGAGATGACAGCCGGAACGTGGATGTGTTAATGGACCAAAATAGACGGATGAAGATATTTTGGTTGCTGTTTTCGCGAAAAGGCATGAGTAAACAACCACTTCAGAATGCAATGTGTGGGCGTAAACCGTGTGAACATAAAGGTTTCCTCCCCCTCCCCCTCTCCCGTCCCCCTCTCTCTCCCCTCTCTCCCTCTCTCCCCTCTCTCTCTCCTGCACTCAACAGCTCCGCAGACAGCCGACATAGAAGGTCGCCCTCCCAGCCGGCTTCGCTCAGATAAACAGCCGCCAGTCCGGCGACAGCATAATTACAGTGCGACGCCCCCCGCGAATGGTCAGACGCCACCTCAGGCTGCGCCAGCCGCGGCAGCGAGTCTGGCCCTCAGCGCGGCTGGTTACTGAGGCCGGCCGATACAGCGCTGGTTCAAGTCTGCTCGCATCCAACCGATAGCGCAGCGGCAAGCGTTACATCGGCGCGCGGAAGCTTAGACACATTTGCAGTTTCCAGACTTATTTGGAACTTGGTAAGATGAAATGCAACTTGTGTCATCATGTCTGTACTTTTACATAACTGTTTGATAACATGTCGCTAAATCTTTCGCCATTCATTGAAAATATACCGACAGTGAAGAAATGACTCGTCTCTTCCAACAAACGTGGAATTTTCACGCTGCCTGACAAGAAAAATGAATCTTTCTCTCTAGGCCAGGCGATTTTGTACAAACGTAACACGGCTCTGCGTTTTAAAAATACCTCATTATCAGCCCGAGAATAAGTTCATGCAAATGTACTTTTTCCTTTAGATAGTTTCAAGGATAATCGGAAAGCCGACAAACTGGTTTTTATGAAACGTATCTCCTCGATCAGAAAATGAAGTTGTTAAATGCTATAATTGTCCTGGCTGTGCCCAACAACCTGGGGCTCACTTCCTACGAAAAACACGCTAAAAGCTGCGTGCTGACGCCGGCGGCAGCAGTGCAGCAGTCGGTGGCGCGGACGCAGCGCACGAGCGGCCGCAAGCCGGCAGAGGTTCGGGCCTGGCGCCGGCCCCGTTCATAACGCTCCAACGGCGGGCGGCAGCCGGCCGGAAAATTGGCGGAAATGACGGGGCGAGTAAATGATTGGCTCTAATTAAATGTCATCATTTGCTGGGCCTCGGTTATCAAGTTGTCACAACACTGATGGCTGCGGATTTATTTTTGCACGTGCGATTATTCCTGCCGAGAATCTGACGCTGCGGCTTCAGGGACGAAATGCGAGAGTGGGCAGCGGTTCTCGGCGGAAGTTATGTCCAGGAATTGCCTTTGTTCTTCTCAGATGAGACACATTTATTCGCTCTTCATGTGGTTTTATTCTTTACGGGATATTTTGTTTGGACTGCCGCAGTCAGACGTTTATGTGAAAAGAATTTATGTTTGGGGTGTTTATCCTGTCCTTGGGATGAACAACCACTTCACGTTTAATAAAATGTCAGGCGCTGTCAGCTAATTTAAAACTGGGATGAAAGGCCGACGATATCTTGTAGAAGTCCATATTGGAAAAAGATGGTCATTATGAATATATGTATATATATATATATATATATGCATGTAAATATGTGTATGTGTATGTTCCGCTAAAAACGACCGCATGTTCCGCATTTACTAGTTTCTTGATGTACTGTTCAAGTTCTCGGGCATTTCTTTTAGCAAATTCGTCCATATTACATATTAGGTGTATAACGTATTCATGCATTTATGTACCAACGTTCTGAAACACTTATCTCATCTTCAAAGTGGTGAAAAGTTGACACAAATAACTTTTTGAAAATTATTCGCAGTGCGCCAAGTTTATATGTAACGTATTCCGTCAGCAGGGAGATAAGTAAGTGGATGACTAATCGAAGCGTTGAAGTAGTGGAGCTGGAGAGCGTCTTTGTTGTAACACCAATGTAGTGTACTGGACGAAGTTTGGAGTCTTCGTATTCACAAACAAATTGGTACACTACATTGACGTTTTTAAGTTTGTCTGGTTGTGTGTGGTTGTTTTCGACGAAGAAATCTGAAGTCTTCCTGTTTTTGTTTTTTGTAATAAATGATCAATTGCAGTCTTCCGTCCTGTTTTGACTGATGATATCTGGATATGATTTCTCTTATCGCTTTTTCGTCTTGTTTGTAGGAGGCTGTCATTTCGTTTCGACAGAAGAGTGCAGTCTGGGCCGATTGGTCATGCTGTGTTGGTTCAGTAAAGTACCTGCCAGCACAAAAAAAAAACAACTAAATTCTTGTATCACTTTAGAGCTACTGGAAGTAGGGCGTTAGCCCTTAAATGGAACGCTTCGATTCGTGACCTCATTCTTTTACTTCTTTTCCTACTGACGGTATATGTTACATATAAACCTGATGCACCGCAAATAATTTTCAAATAGTTAGTTGTGCCGACTTTTCGACACTCCGAAGATGAGATAAGTGTCTCCAAACATTAGTACATAAATCAATGAATAATTTTGTACAGCTGATATGTAATTTCCACGACTTTGCTAACAGAAAGGCCCGGAGATTTGAACGATGCATGAAGAAACTAGCAGATGCGGAACATGCGGTCTTTTTAAACGAAACATGTATCAAAGAAAACATATTGCCACAATATACGAATATATACATACATACACATATATATATATATATTTATATATATTGATGTTTATATAATTTATCGGCGAGCCAAAGGCAGGGTCCCAGAGGGACGGCTCTCATTAAGTGGTTTTAGCAATGGCTTTCGTCTTTTTCACTCCACAAAAAAAGAAAAAAACGATGGGATTTTGTCAGGAATAAGGTTTTCAGGGATTGCCATTTTATGAGACATGTTTGTCATTTTCTGTCAATGAACATTGCTTTGCCATTTCTGACGTGTAAGATATCTACTTTTCGCAGCATGGTGTAGCAGCATGCTCCACGCGATACGTTACATTTCAAGATTTTTAAGAGAAAAATTGGGAACCCCGACCCCAAAATGGAAACTTTTTTGAAGGGTTACAATTGTCGTCGACAACCTCCCCTCTGCCTCCCCCCTCAGAAAATCCTTCGTGTGCGATGTTCGGTATACTTTGACACATGATGGTTTGTTCTGCCGTGTTAAGCGTATATATGTATATATATGTACACACACACACACACACACGCACATATATATATATATATATATATATATATATATATATATATATATATTCATTTATATATGTATGTGTGTGTGTGTGTGAACTTGGAAGCAACACGAACGAAACTGGACTGGAAAGTAATTGTTACGCATGACGCATCATGCATTACAAACATTACATGTATTAAGAACAACAGCGCACTCACAGTTAATGAGTTTTTGATGTAATTCGTATTTTGCGTTCCATATATTATTAGCAGAATCATTGTAGTGCACAATAAGTAGAATAAGCGAAATTAGACACACACACACACACACATACACACACACACATATATATATATATATATATACATTCATACATATATGCATATATATGTATATATGTAATCAAGTATCTAACACTTATACGAAACTGTTGGTAGATGGGATCATTCGAAATATTGCATAATCTACGGTAGGACTCGGTACCGGACCCGAAGGTACGGTGGAACCGAGAAACGAGAAACGTTGCTCGCGCAGACTAACTGCCTCCTCTCAGCATTCAGCGATCCATCTTCTGCCTTTCACTTTCCGACGCAATCTCCTCAAGAAAACTGACCACTCACAGTGCGGCGCGCTGCCAACTTCGCCCCGGCAGCGTCTGACTGAGCGCCGGTGTAATACGGTTTGATGTGATTAGACGGGTTTTTGCACGAGTCCGGCTTTGGGGCGGCTTAATTAACTTGAAGCCTGTCCGTCTGCCCGGCCAGCCTCAGCTCTGATTAACATGTCAAGACCGACGGCCGGCGAAGAAAGGCTATCAAATTGGATCCCGGCATGTGTGAGAAAGCACGGGGCCGTGTTTTGCATTTTAATGTGCTTGGCGGCTCTTTCTCTGCTTTTCTCAGACTTTCCTCCTATTCCGTTTTGACGTGTGCGCTTGTCACTTGCGCAGTCTACTTGTCGGACCGATGAAGCACTGCCCAGCACGTAATCACGTCATATAGGAAGACCTTCAATATATACCAAGCAAATGACGATTCAATTTTCATCAGTTCTGGTACCTTTGCATAATCAAATGATGTCATAACCAAGCAGCCCGGACAAATTTTAACCTTACAACACCAGGATGACCGCTCAACAGAAGACAAAAACTGCAAGTCTTAGCACGTCTGTCCACGTCCTGAATCGGTTTTATGACTAAGCGAAATGCTTGTTTATCTTGCGGTGTATCAGTATCTGTCGCCATAGTCTGCTAGCTCAGGCTTTGGCATTTGCTGTTGTCCTGAAGCTATGGGCCTCTGTTGTCGAGCATCGGGATTCTGACGTCTGCTGTCGGTCCGAGGTAGCGGGTCTCCGCTTTCGGTTGCTGGTTCACTAGCATCTCCTGTTTGGCGTCGGCCTCCGCACCCACTAATGCGCTGGCCTCTGCTGGGTACCAGCATCTGCTGGTCGCTGCAGCGGGCTTTTCCCTCCACGCTTCGATGCGCTCGAATTAAGGTTCAGCGTTGCAAATTACGTCTCCTTGACGCCGTGATGCGTCGTGATTTAAGGCCGCCCTTCGCCGATGAAATAGCGCGTATCGTATCCGAATTGCGGATATCAATCCGCCATTGCGCAGTTTCGCGCTCGTTTCAGCTGTCGTCGCGTTTTGCTGGCCGAACGGCAGGTGCCTGGCCGCTTATGCCGCTCACGTGCGGCCCGTCAGCCGGGGATGTCCGCTTATGAATCCGCGCACAAGGCCCTCCGTCAGATAACCCATTTGGGCGACACGTTTTTCTATTCAGGCGGCACTTTAGCATGTGGCGACCCGAGCGTCGCCCGATTCTGAAGACAATGGATTCGGTTTCGGCGGGGGATGGGCGTGCGAGGCGGCGGCGTCCGTGTGGATCTACACGGTCGTCCTTGTACGGGTCGACTGCGGAATGAGGACTTCAATCCAGTGACACGCGGCGATCAATCACGGGCTGTCTTCGTCCAGCTGCTCCGTGCCGCAGCAGGCGTTGTCGACGGGCGGAATCGCGGGCGCATCGCCTTTTTTGTGGAGCCACGTGGGACGGAGCAAAAATGTATCTTGGCATTTATATTCGTCTTTAGCGCTCTTATGTCTTATTGTCCACGCAGTCGCTGGTCGGAAGCAGCGTGGACGCCGAAAACGCGAAGGCCTGAGTCCACGGTTCAAATCACCGTGGCTCCACGTATAGCGTTTTTGAGCGAGGACGAGAAGTCAGGTCTGTTATGTCACGTCTGGCGATATATATTTATATATATATATATATATATATATATATGTGTGTGTGTGTGTGTGTGTGGATATATATACATATACATGTGCAATTATGTATTGTATGATGTAATCTATGATATAAACCGAAACTACATAAATATAAATATACATATATTTATATATATATATATATATATCCAAACATTTCGGACCTTTGGTTTGATTAACTGGACACAGGCGGCGACGGAAGGCTGAACGGACGTTAGTGTTTGTGAATCAGTAATATGAGACTCTTAGTGTGAGGTCTAAACGTTTTGGTGACGGGTTCTTCTAGACGACTAAGCCTGTTTAAGACTTAAGTTTAAGTTAAGACCTGCTTGAGACCGAAGACCTAGTTTTAGACCCTGTCGCCGTGTCTGGGTGCACTGCACGTCACTAGCAATGTCATATCTTCCGATTCTATCGGATTCAGGCGCGCATTTTGTTTTCTTAGCACAATCTGGATTGCGATAATTTTGGCACACAGATTGGAATACGGAGGTCAGTGAAAATTCCTGTTTGGCAAACTTTTCTGTCGTACTCTTTGGCAACCTTACGGATATCTCTTCGATAAACGCCATGGTGGTTTAATGTTGCCCGTTTTTTTTGTTTTTTTTTTGCAAGCATTTGATGTCCGGAACCCTCGCGGACTAAACAAATTATCCTCCATGAAAACGCAATGAAGATAAGTAGATTTCCCAATCCAATAGTTGGTGTTCCTGGGCTTTCTCAGACAAAACAGCTGGACTTTCTCGCGACACGACACGTTCCGGTTTTTCGCCGTTCTTCCAAAACTTCGAATGTGGATGCTTATGGTGATCCGTGGAGAAGGCTGAAATTAGCGTAAATTTATCTGTGCTTGCAGTTTGTTTATGCATGTGTAGGCTTGTAATCTGCAAAAAAGCATTTCTTTCTCAGCTGAAACGCTATTGTTGAAGCCTTGGCAAACTGCACTAGATGACCTCACCATTTCTTCGATAACCGACGGACCCATCTGTTTAGTCGCCCGCCGCCGAGGTCCCGTCCTTGATTGTTTTTCTTCCCAAACACCGACTCGGACGCCTCCGGCAGCCGGCCTGTGCACGGTGTCAATATCTGGCAGTGTTTGACGTGTCGGGACGGGCTTCTTTAGCCGGTGCCAGAATCCGAGGCCGAGCTGTCGCCAGCTCGCTGTTTCCATCACGCCTCGGCGCGCGCGAGGCGGCTCAGACTGTTTACATGTGTGGCCTGGCGGGCGCGCGCCACAGTGACGTCATAAACGTCAGCTGACCGGGCGGGCCGGGCCGTCTTTCGACCCCGGGGACGCAGTCCTCTCGCGGTGGCGGGGAGGGGGGGAGGTCGTCGCCGTCGGCGCTCTTCCGCGGAGTCGGGTTCGGCCCGCGCCGTCGGCGTTATCGATCTGGCGGGCTTTTTGCGCGCCTGTTGCTCCGCGCCGCAGACGCTGACACGCAGCGCGTCAGCGTGTTTGTGGCGGGCCCGAGTCACCACGCTGGCGGAGGACCGAGACCAGATCGACAACTGGGTCGAGATGTGCGCTTGGCAGGCCCTGGTCACCGCGTGGCATCTGGGCAGGAGACAGCAGATGCGAGCAGTAGATAAACTGGTGGAGTGATGACAGGAAGCGTAGGCAAGTAGCAGCTTCCTTTTTAATCCTTCATACAGGACAATAAATAACGAAAGTATATATAATATATATATAGTTTAATATAAATAACGAAATAAATAGCGAAATAAATAACGAATAAATAACGAAAAAACGTTTTTTGCAAACGGCTTCCTGTTTGCAAAAAAAAAAAAAAATTATTGGCAATGCGTTCCTATGAAGGCTGAAATGCCTGCACAGTCGTAATGACTTCCAAAACCAGTGCCCGCGACCGAGACCAGTGGCTCAGTCGGTAGGGCGCTGGTCTCCCCATCGTGGAAAGACTGGTTCGAGCTGCCTCCTGAGTTCGATATTTGGCCGGCGGGTCAGCTGGCAACTGGCCAAAAGAGGGTCAAGCTGACTACGACTCTGTCCTGTCGCGCCCTTGGCGGCACGTTGACATTCGCCACAAAATCAGCCGTTACCTGCAATTGTTCGATAGGATGTAGAGGTCGGAGTCTGTGCAACGAGCTATGTTTAGCATGGGTCCCGATTCCTAACATCACCCCAGCAACCATTCGGATCAAATTAAGAAAAAGTGAGATCATGCATAACCGTGTCGCTTAGGCTGACCCGATTGTTCTCGGAACACTCAAAGACGTAATTTGCATACGCATTTTTCGCATTGTTTCGCCCTCGCGTGTCCGGGCGACAAAAATGCTCTCATTCTCGCGAAAGTATAGGGCGAAAGTATAGGGCGCACTTCAACCATGCTGCGCTAAGCCTGTACTTGATTGCCCCCAATCCGATTCGGTCACGAAGCCCGGCTGCCGCCTTTTTAAGCGCGCTGTGGCGTTGGCTCTAAAGCCGTAACGGAGGACCGGAGTTAACAAACATTTAACAACTAACTAATGACCAACGACTAAGAACAGTGATTTGGTGACTTAGTAAAGCCTTCCCGTGCACGTCTCGAAGTCTCGTTGGGTGCTGGGTGCTGGCAAGATCGCTGAAACTCCAGACATATTAATGCGCATGTGGCTGCTGCGTCCTGGAAGCCTCACCCTATGGCATCATAAACATCTCTTTAACGACAATTACCAAGATGGATACACCATGCGTCAGCGAGCGGAGTGCCAAGCTCATGCTTCCAAGTAGAGCGCAGGCCTCCGTTGCTGTCGATGAACACTAATAGCTTTTACGGCGGGGCAAAGTGGGCATGGGCATTGCAGACCGCCACTATAGCTCATTGTGGTGGTAACCTTAGTTGGCGCGAAAAGCCATTACGACTCGAGGAGATCAGTAGATGGCAAAGCGACCAACGTCATCGAACTCTTTCATCCTCCGTTTGCCCGGCTTACGACTCATTTTCGTGCAATGTCGTTTTTGCAGCTTTTTGGATGTACTAGTGCATACTGTTTTCAAGATCAGCGAGTATAATTCTGCAGCATACGCTCGATGCTCCACAGCCTGACGCAGTCTGGGGGTTAGCAAACAAATCGTTTCGTTTCGGTATGCTGTTAATCGTTACATAAAAAAACCATCAACCGTGAAGCTTGGCGCGAAATTACATGTAGCACAGCTACAGTACATCAGTTTAATGTGATTTTTAGAATCTGAGGCGCTGTTCCATGAGATCAAATAAACATTTCGGGGCAAATGGTCTCCAGAAATGCATATACAACGACAAGCCAAACATTCGACAATATGGCCCTTGCCGGACAGTAGTAGAACGTACTTTCCATTGGTTTGCACATCCGGTGATTTTTGGTTCAGAGTGCTTGAACGAAGTAGTAAGAAATGCGCCCACTCTGTGCTTCCTTTGACAGTGGTTTGACGATGTTCATGACTTGAAATGACCTCTGAGGTTTGTTTTTTTCCACGCTCGACTGGCGTTGATTGTTGCTCCTGCTCGGTCGCTAATGAGCACATCTTGTGCCAAGAAGAAGAGATTAAGAGACAAAAATGTGCACAGCGCTAGAATATTTTCTTCTGTGGTCTTTCATCACCGTACACGAACAGCCAAGTATTTTTACAGATTGGACCGTGAAGATGAAACGGACATATGGACAGTTGTGGGCGCGCAGCATTCGTATTCCAGCGTGGAAAACGTGCACACAGGTTTTTCCTTCGTCATTCCGCTGTTTTTGATGAACGCAGCGCAGAGTTGTTTGTTGTGTTGAAAACATTGTCGCGACCTTTGTCTTTTCCTCGCTTGCTTTACAAAATAGCTTCATGGCTGCTAAACCTTTTACACTATGACCGATAATCGTGCGTATCTGGCCTGGCCATAAACAAGAAACTGCTCGAACGACGTCCTCCCTAATTCACTTCAGCGATTTTCCGGGCAAGTCGCCGTTTTATGCGGCCATTCATCTGGTGCGACCCTTGCCGCTCCCGCCCCCTTCAGCACATTCCTTCCGCCCCTCGCCTGCTGCCATCAGCGTACGCCAGGGAGAGCGCATGGACGTGCTGGATGTCAAAGCGACACCGATTCCAGGACATGTGTCCGCTCCGGGAAGGCGTTTTTGGCTGGCAGCCCCGTCACGACAGTCCTTCCGGCAACGGGTCTTCCCTGTGGGGTCACAGTGTAGGCACATGAACGCTGGTACGTCCCGGAGGTCGGAAGCCGACCAACGTGCGGATACCGGGCTCGCCCCTGCCGGCTGCCTAGCCGACCGGCGTCTTCCCCCCTCCCCCTGAACTGCCCTCTCGAGCGTCTCTCTCGCAGGCCCGCGGCCATTGAGGGCCATTGGGCGGGCCGTTTTGATGGCGCCAATGCGATCGATTAGGGCACGGTCCATTAATCGGACCGTTTTGCTTCCGCCGCTGGAAGCCGGTCGCCCCGGTCGTTGCAAACGTGATGGCTGGAGTTCAGGGGGCCGAGGTAGTCACTGCGATGTCGTTGCTCTGTACTTGGACTCTGCTGGATCGTTTCAGCGTTGTCGATCGTCGTTGTTGCTCAACACTGATTAGCTTAACAACCTATTTTACGCTTGTTTTATTAGGAGCATTTTTCAGTCAGCCCTCGTTTCGTGTAAGGACCCGTCATCGATGGCATTTCTGGCGACATTGTCATGTTTGTGTGGATAGCATTGGAGTTCCTTTTACACCAGTTTCAAAACAACAGTGTTGCTTATATGTGATCGTCATAGGCGTGATTCATCCTGTTGATAATTTCCAAAGACTGTCCAAAGTATTTCGACTTGTATAATGGCGGAGAACGTACATTCGGGCCAGGATTTCTCCGGAAGTATTTTTTTATTTTATGTTGTAAAAAGGGGTTTGTACGTACAGTTACGGCTAGAGATCATAGGAGGATAAGAGAGTCTAGATCCCCCACACACACACCATCACCACCACAAACACGCATATTTTTCTGAAATTTGGACATTTGACCTATGGCAATGACTGGAAAGAATCGGTCTGAAATCCTTCTCTATCCTCTCTTTCCAATAATCCACAGGAATCTGCAATAATGCCCCCAGTCACGTCAGCGCCGGCCGCAGGGCTGAAGTCTCAGACGAAAGCTGGGTCGTACCCGACCCCGCCGCGGCCCCAGACGTCTCCGGCGCGTGCACGGCGTGCTATCGTCGGCGCATGACCTCATGGCTGCTGCTGCAGGTTTCCGCTAATTATTCCGTGACATCACAGCGCGGGCCTGGCGTCTGGCCGGCTGTCGGCGGCCGCTGCGAAGGCAACGGCTCGTGGTCAGACGAGAGACTCTCGAGTCTGCCGCGAAGACGCAGGCTTGACAAGCTGAGCGTTTTCTTAGTCGTGGCGTTGCTGCCCGGCAATGGAAACACGTTCACCTCGGAGCTGTCCTCGTCCTCCGTGTCCGGACCCTAATCAATCTTGAGCCGTCGCGTGTTTGTCCTTGACTTGTTTTGTAGCGAACACACCAGAAAGATTTATTGGTCAGGAACTGCATGTAAGTACATCTGTATTTGCTCTTAATCATCGCACCCATGATTAGATGGAAACATGAGCCTTTTCGTGATTTATGTGCTTCGTTGAGGCATGCGCTGCCACGTGCGCAAGCGCAAGGCGAAATCTGAAAGCCGATATGGTGAATATCAGCTATGAAATAGATTTAAAACTACGCGTTGAGCGAGTAGCGCAAAAGATGAGCGCGCGGCGTGAGCAGAAATTTGGCAACTTCCGGGCGCGACAATAGCTGAAAGTCAGCCAAACTAAAAGCCATCAAGCTCGGCCGGGACTGCTGCCGGTTAAGGGCTGCCTCTTTGCATACGTAATTAGCGATGAAGGCTCGATATGCTAATGTCCAGGGCACTGCGGCTGACACGCTCGCTTCATTCAAGCTCGCCCAGTGCAGACCGTATCGGCGCGGGCCGCTACATTCGCCTTTGATTCGGGCCGAAGCCCGACAAGAAAGCTGCGCGGCAGATGGACCTCACGCCGCCGGCGGCTGGGGGACGGCCGGTGCCGCCCAGACCATTACCGGAGCCCGCGCCGGCCGTCCACGGCGCGGCCCGCCGCCATCGCTCACCAGCGCCGCGAGCGGCCGCCGCCGCGTCGAGAACGATGCGGTCACAATGGCCTTGTTAGGGCCGGCTAACCTGATTAGGCGCCGACTTCCCGGCAATCACGACTGCCGCCGCGCGCTGATCAGCAGTCGGCATCTGTCGCGCCCTGGCCCGGGGAGCGCGATAAGCTGGCCGGTGATTGGTGCGATTTTCCGGCCCGTGCAGACGGCGTGAACAGATTATCGGGCACTGGGGTGGCGCACGTCCGAAAGGGATTTACTCCCGGCTTGTCCTGCGTCCGTCCGCCGTTCAGGTTCCCTGTCTTGCTGCTCCGACCCTGTATTTCTAGAAAATCCGCAACTCAGGGAAAATGAAAAAGCCGGATTTGGAGTCATCAACCAAAGGCACCAACGGCCAAACAAACCCATTTCAGTTGAAAACAAACCAAAAGCGCACTGACTTTTCCCCCAAAAAACTCAAGCTGGATGATTCTTCGGCCTGTGCGCGATCCCACTCTTTTGCACGACTGGCAGATTCATGCCGCTGCAAACATCAGCGGTCGCCATGCGGCCAGTTGCTCCCGTTGGCCGCCTCCCACGGTGCAGCGACGTTTCGGGGCGCCGTCGGCCCCTCACGGCCTGATTAGGCCCGGTCACGTCTCGACCGTGAACGCAGGGCCTCGGGCAGTGGCCGCCGCCCGCCAGCAGGCAAACACGGCCGACAGGAGGTGTCACCCGATCGGAACAGAGCAGGGGGGGGGGGGTCAAAGGTAGGACCGTGACCGAGCCTGCTTTCCAAGTTCTGTGTCACGCGCCGTCCAGTCATAGTTAGCTCTGGGGTTGTAACTAGTTCGCCTTGTGGACTAACAAATCACTCGCTGTTGGTTGCGTTTGCGTTTTTTTTATACGCGTTTTTGCTCAGAAGAGGTTGAGGGCAACGCCCTTTGCAAACAGGCTCAGGATATAGCTGTTAAATATTTGACACGACGATTGCGGCACCTTCCGCCCTCGTTTGCTGGTGCCTCGGCAGACGCCGTGTTGGTCAAATGATTCACTTTTGCGAGGTCAACATGTAAGTCCAGGTTTCCTTGGCTTCTCCAGAGCTGCGCGTAAGGAGCAGAACCTCGAGTCAGTGGCGCCTGCTTGTGCCACCGCGATACCGTGCAAACGTCCCGCGCAGGCTCCAAGCAAAGTAATTCCGGAGGCGGCCGCCCAACCAACGCTAGTCCTCCTGCAGCCTGACAATCGTTAAAGCGGCTTGATGTCGCGGAAGCCAGGACCACTAAGGCTGGTGGCCTTCTCAGAGCTGGTCAGAGCCTTCTCATTGCCGGTCGACGTGGAGCCGCCCTCTGGGCATGCCGTACGTGGTCGTTGGCAACTGGTGCGGCGTCATCGCGGCCATCCTGGCCATGGTGTCCTCCAGCGGCAGCGCGGATGGACGTGGAGAACGGGCTATCATGCGAGTCGCCATGGGTCATGTGAGTCAACCGGGTCTGGGAACTCATCGACAACTGGTCGGTTATGCGGCGAACCGGCCCCACGGCTGGTCTGGCACGTCCGTCCGACGCATCAGGATGTGACGCTGTGAACCGGGCACTGTCGGCTTAGATCCAGGCCGCCGCCGCCCGATATTTACCGTGCGTTTTCGCATTAAGCAATGCTTCTCGCCGAAGGAACGAAAATGAACGCGTCGCGTTCGTGTCAAAGCGTTCAGCAGTTCGAACGATTTTCAGCATTCGTCGCCCGTGGCCAGGCAGCTCCGTGTGCTCGACACCGCCTTCCACAACATCAACCTCGGCATGTAGCTGAGAAGGGGCACGTCCAACCCGCTCCACGTCACGGCTGTACAGCACGTCCGCACGCGACCGTCCTGCGTCAAAACAGCGTGCGCCGCGCGACCCCAGCGCCATCTCTTGCCGATTTTCCGAGACAGCGCCGTCCATCGGCAATGACACGCGCCGTCGGCCCGTCGCGTCGTCCATCGTTGACTGCCGTCCGCGGCTCATCCGAGCGCGTCGCCGAAGCCGGTACCCGTTGTCGTGATTCAGAGCGGTCTCGCCGAGCTGGCGCAGCTGACGCCGGCCGGGCTTTATCTGGTGGTCGCACGCGCCTCGCGCGACAACGGACAGCTTAATCTGACGGAAACAGCCGACACTACACGGTCGGCCGCCGATGCTGGCCGCGTGGCGCGCCGAGCCTGTCATCGTCTGTCTTCGGGGCTTAGCCTATCTTTTGGAGCCGAATTTGCAGCTGGAGGAGGCTGATGAAGCAGGATTTTTAACAGGATGAATGTCCAAATAGACAGGATCATTATCTGCAACAAGTTCTCGGATACACTTGTGGTATAGTCCTTGATGAATTTATCGGACAACTCCTGTTAACGAGGTGTGTGCTTGTATGCATGCTTTACATCCAATCTTTTGTTCTAGTGATGTCCGATCCCACGTCCTTGTTCATCACGTTTTCCTGGCGGTCAGCCAAGAAGACCAGGCTTTGAGCTAATGAGGTTCTAACGATACCTGACTAATTTTTGTCATGCTGAGGCTGGGACCCGCGGCCACGCATAAACCTCATCATGTTTCCCTGCAGCTCTAAAATTGTCAACATTGTGACCAAAAGAGTCATTCTTCAGTGCTTAGCCAACCAGAAAAATCTCAATTTTTTTATTTCGATGACGTTTTTAAAAAAAAAATGACCAATGCCTCAACTAAACATCCTTTCCTGCGCACACCCAACACTCAGGTCACTTTATTCTTCACGGCACTGCGGTGCCCCCCCCCCCGTCCCCCTCCCCGCTTTCTCCAGCCTCAGCTTTAGTTCCTGAGCCGCCGGTGATGGAGGCGTGACTTCATCCGTGCAGACTGGATGCCTGCCTCCGACCTCGGAAACATGACCACATCATTGTCCAAACAATAGTGTGGTGTCTTGTGCATTTGCAGACATGCGTGAAGCAACATTTATGCACGACGCATTAACCGTATGAGAATCCTGTCAAATGACGAGACGGCCGGGACCTCGCTCCATCCAGCTCAACTTGTCCAAATTGCCTGAGGCTGCGACTATGATCCAGCGGGCTGGGTCAACAGCGTGTCGGGCCAGCACCAAAAACGTTTAGTGTGTGTTATCACACATCAAGTTATCACATTATCATACTTAGTTATCATAACGTTATAAAATAATTTTGCGATTTTTGGATGTCCTCCTAGCACGCACTGGACACACAGGAGGACTTTAACGCCGTAAACGAGATTCAAGCAGATCACTTCTGTGGCTCTCGAGTTTGACCCACTGTACTCGAAAACGTTCGAGCGCGGTGTGCGCCAGTAAAGCTGTAACCAAATAACGCCCCGAT
Organism: Capitulum mitella; assembly: GCA_030062745.1. Classification (NCBI taxonomy): domain Eukaryota; kingdom Metazoa; phylum Arthropoda; class Thecostraca; order Pollicipedomorpha; family Pollicipedidae; genus Capitulum; species Capitulum mitella. Next base: position 2,898,828 of record CP099849.1, on the reverse strand, counting down.
GGATTTATCTTATTCGACAGAACGTCCGAATTGTCTCGCTGAATGTTCCCAGAGGATCACGTACAGCGTACGTGAGTCTCCAGCACGCTGGTGTATGAGTTATCACATCTAATAACATCCAGTGTGGTGAGCAGACTTGTGCTTGTTACCTCTCCGGAGCGAATCGATTCCGGGCCCGTCTCATGGCTTGCTGAATCGATTCCGATTCTGATGCAACGCGAGTTTTCCAAAACGCAGTCGATTCCAAGTGTGACTCAAATTGAAATGAGTCGATTCCGGAATCAGTTCTACTAAGACCATCGACTCCACGAAGGTAAAATCTTTCAAAAAAGTATATGCCTGTGCACAAAATAAACCACAAAAAGTAACCTTTTATTTTCCTACAACTATTAGTTTCCAAATGGTAAAATATCAGTGTAAATGTAATATCCATATTTCTGCAAAAAATACGTATGAATGTTCCTTGTACACAAAGTGTTTGTCGTCATTTTACTTTCAGGTCAGCAGTAATAAGTAGTAAGCAGACAGAAAGACCAGCAGAGTGTCGCAGCGAAATATATGTTTTTTTGTATTAAATTTGCTTTCATGTAAAAAGCGAAAAACATTGCACTTTAAAGTCTTACCAGAGGAGTTGTCAAGAGGTCTCCGTACCACTTATGCTAAAAAAGCCCCTCAGTCATTTCCGTACTCAATAAGCTGCAACTTAGAACTCAGACTTCGTCGTAGGAACCGACCCCATTTCTCATTCCTGCCTAGTTTTACCTGTATGACTATTGCGCATGTGTTGCACTGTAATGACTAGGATCAAACAGTAATCCACGCGGTGGAAAGATTTGCAAACACGCTGAAACTGGAACTGAAACTTATTCCGCAGACAGCGTATGATGCAACTGCGACCCCGATTCCGTTACTTATCACTGGAATGTACTTCGATTGCGACTCTAGCCGGAACGGAATCTGTTCCGGAGTCGATTCTGGTCTCGCTGGAATTGAGTACATGTCAGGTGGTGAGTCACCGTGACGCAGTCTTTCTGCTTTGTTTTCAGACCGAGCCTTCCCTGCCTTGATGTTCCCACTTCTGTCGGTGAGAGGATTATTTATGGATTGAGGCATAAGAGCCAGCGTCATTGCTAGCTCTGACCGTTAAAGAAAAATCGTCCCCGTTGGTTCTTTATCCCGCGCCACGGACAATGGGACGTCCCAGGAGTAGTGCTGCCGTAGGAGACCTGAAGAATATGTCGGTCTAAAAATGGCGTTCACATTTCCCATTTTACTAAAACGTGGTACGTGGGCATGCCATTGTATTAGTGGGTCATTGAAACAGAATAAAGTCAAATTTTCATTTTCAATGAATGTCAAATGTAACTTTATGACCGAGTGAAACATTTGTGAGGTTGCGTTTCCTTTTATTACTCCATAAGGCATGATAGGGACATAAAAGGAACTACTGCCGTTTCCACTGTTTTACAACCCAAAGAATTTCAACTTGATGAAGGGTCCCGAAAATGGGCATCTACTTTGGACCTCAAACCCCCAAGTGAATAACTATAATTCAAATTTACATTTTTATTGCGATGGTTTTTTCTCAAAGAAAGCAAAGGTACCAGAGAATCAAAGACCAGGCCGCCAACCAATGATATTCTTATTACTAGATGCATAGTTAAGTGCAACTCTCGGAAGGCTTGATGAAGAATACCTGAAAAAATCGTGCGAGCATTCCACCCAAAACTTGGCTTGTTCTGAACATCCTGGCTTTATACTGCAGCGTAGCTGAACCCCGCATTTGGATCTGTCGCTTCTCAACTGCCGAAGCCGTCAACGCCGAATCCTATCAACGTCAGCGCCGACTCTGAAAGACTTCATCAGCTTTTCGGTGATGGCTGAAGTCACAAATAAGCGCATGCTCGCCGCATACCACAGCGTCTGACGTCAGAGAAGCGCCGGCCTGGGCGGCGGCGCTGCAGCGGCGGCAGTGGTCGCCCCCAAGTCGAGAGACAAACAATCAGCGCCGTGCGGCGTCGGCGGCGCGTCTCTCCGCCGTCTGTCTCCGTGACGCCGCCACTGGCTGGTGGAGTTGACTGAGCCCTAGGACTCTACACAGGGGTGTCGATTTCTGTAAATGATTTGGGGGACGAGTCGACAACCTAACCTCCCGCCAAATATGGGTTTCTCAACGGATTTAGCTCCGTTTATTTTAACCAACGGAAATTTACAACTTTTTTCGTTACTATTTATCAAATAAAAAGTTGCATTAACCCCCATACATACATACATGTATATATATGTATGGATAGATGGATAAACAGATAGGTAGGTAGATAGACAGATAGAAGATGGAAAGACATATAGACACATCACTTTAGATTTTGTTCTTTACTTTCTGCCTGTCTCTTATCTATTGCAGCCGTTGTTTCGTTATTGCTACTCATTTTCGCTTAAAACCGGCAGAACATATTGGGGACCCAAACCAACACAGGGGGCCCAAGTCAACAGCGGATGGACCAGAGCCCTCTCAAAAAAGTACCAATCAGCACCACTGGCCTTACACACAGTACTGCCGTTCTCAGTTCAGGCTGGCCGTTCGCAAATCCGCGATTTGAGATTGTGAACCGTAATGTCTGTTAACGGAAACGTGACATCTGTCTGTATGTCTGCTGTTGTGTGTCCGCCTGCGCGTCTTCCTCCCTCTGTGTATCTGGCGATTTCTTCGTTTTTCTATCTGGCCGTTCGTCTGTCTGCTTGTCGATCTACATGTCTGTTTATATGTATGACCGTCTGTCTGCATATCTATTGTGTCCGTGACTACGTCCGTTTGGCGGTTTTATGTCTGCCTGTATGCATATATGCATGTAGGCACGGGTGTGTGTAATTTGTGCGTGTGTAACTTTGTGCCCGTGTGTCTGTATGTTTGCAGTCTGTCGCGTAGTCGGCACGTTCGAGAGCCGCCGTCGCCTGAGCCGGCGGCTCGGACCGCGGCTGACCACTGAGCAGAAGGGAAGGGCGTCAGGTCGCAGGTGCCGGGCCGCCGCCAGCTCGCCGCACGATCAGACGGCGGCCGAGGGGTCGGCCGACGCGCCGCCGCCCGCCCGCCGCCGGTGATCTCATTGTCTGCCGCGGCCGGACGTCTCTGCGGTGAACAACAGGGCGAAGCGGCCGAGGTCGGGGGCGGTGCGGCGGCCGGCGCGCCGCACTTTGATCGGATGCGGCGATTTCTCGGGAGCGGCGAACGATGACGCACCGCTGGCGCCGGAGAATGCTGAGGATTTGTCAAGATCAGCTCGAGTTGTTTATTCGCCCGTTGCCTGCCCGTCAAAGGTTGTTTCGGTCGGTTTGTTCTGCTGTAGACGTTTTTTGCTTGGTAGGGCTGAAATGGCCAGATGTCTCCGAACATTGGTTTTGATGCCTCCTAAGCGCATCGGTAACAAAAATAGGACGGGGTATTGACTCATCATAGATAAAGGACGAACGAATAATGTGTGGCCAGTGTAGAGTGTTTCCAAAATTGGTGGGAACAGGGCCATTTTGGATAATTTCTTTTCATGCCATCCGTCCAACATCACACAGGAGGTACCACTTCGGCAGGCGCCTCCAGACGTGGAGTTCCAACATCAGGAATGATCAGAGTGCGCTCACTGAGACGTGGTGAACCCGGCCCAGGCGCTGCGCTACCGTCCGTCACCCAGTGACCTTTACCAGTGCTCCGTTCATCTGACGTCGCCTCAGGCTCGAAGCTCTGTTCTTCGACACCAGCTCATGTTGGCTGTAACCGAACGTCAGTGTGAGAACTCACCCGACGATACAGCGGCGAGAGATGCTATTATTAATACTGGGATTTAAGGGCGCGCCGACTTCACTGTCGTTTGGAGTCCGAGGCAGAGAGAGAGAGGGAGGGAGGGAGGGAGAGAGAGAGGAGAGGGTGACAGGTCAGATGTCTCCTGTGACGTGGCCTCCGTACCTCCGGTGGCTGGTTGAATATTAATGTCACCAGGAGACAGGCGAGTCCCACTTCGCCCTGCGTTTCCTGACACCTCCACTTTCTTCTGGCGATAGAGGGATGTGAACGACGGCTGACGCTCCTTCGTGTGGCGCAATGATGGTGTCTCGTGGAATATGCTAAACATGAATACTTCATTATTGGGAACGATGGAGGACTGAAATCACTCGCCTCGCTTTAATTGCGACATAATACTTCATTTTCGCCGAAGGCATCGCAAACCGCAAGAAACGTTCTTCAAATCTGCATACTTCTAGCATGCGTTTTTCCCAAATCATATGCTGAGGATAAGAGTGCAGCAACGTTTTCGCAGGCGGTTTGCAAGCTTTGTCCGTCCAGGTGGTGCCCGACCGCTGGGTGCCTCGCCATTCTCACCAGTTAGGCAATCAGTCCACGTTCGCAGCCAATGCGCCCGGTGCGCTTTTCGCGGTGCACGCGGAACGCTACTGAAAGTACCAGTGTCGTGACTGGCGGATGTGCCCTTGCAGTACAAGAGAATATATGCCTGTCGAAAAGTAAGACCGTAAATAAATCAGGTAGCGTGGTTCGAAGCTAAACGAAAGTGGCGAGCTGGTTATGCTGCGGTCACTTCATGTCTGAAAGGGCTTGTTAAATTTACATCGTTTACCAAACTTGGGATTCTCAATTTAAAGGATTCCAATGCTTCTACCATAGCATTGCTCTGCGTTGTGACCGTACTGTGCAGAAGCAAGATATTATCCATGGGCTGTGCAAACCCTATCACAAAAGAACACGCACAGGCCATGATCAGTCTGCTTACGTTTGATTTATGTGTCGTTTGTATTTCAGTGGATCACGCAAGAACCAGGAGCAGCTGTTCCCAAGCTTGTTAATAGCTTGTTCTTCTGGAGCCTGATTTCGGGACGACGCCGGTCCGCTGTGATAGCGATAGCCGAGTTTGAAACACCAATGCCTTTATTTGTTTTAAAGGTGATTCGCAGGATGCTGTATGAACTGTCCATCCTGTGCTTCAGCGATGGTTTGGTGTGCTGCTCGGGAAGCTGACGAGCAGTGGCGTTCAGACGGCGGCCATGTGTGCAACTTTTTGTGGGTTGGAGTGTCGGGCAGCTTCCCTGCGGGCCGGCATACAAATCCATTTCGGGCAGTTCCCTGCGGGCGTAAATCGGGCAGCTTCCCTGCGGGCCGGCCATCACACAGCAATGCAGGGTCTAAACCTCTTACAGTATCCCAGCAAGATCTTAAGACAAGCGGTATGAGCAAAGCAGAAATTGGTCGACGGGCGTCGTTGGTCCAATCTTTTTGTGCCTTTCGCTGTGAGCGTCAACGCTTTTCCCTCTCTTTTCTCAACTCTCAGTTCAACAAATCTTTTACTTTACATTCTGCTTGACTTATGAATGCTTCCCACAAAATTCAATCGCAAAGAACTGCCACGCGTAGAATGGTTTTGTTCCTTGAGCTAATACGGGGCTGCCTCGGCCGTAAAGCTCGCGATCATGGCCTCGCCGGATTGAGCCCGGCCTTTAACGCACTCTGAGCGGGTCGTTCGAATTTAACGCCGGGTCGATCGCTGGGCTATGGGTCGGAACTGATCCGCCTGCCGAACTCGATCATTAACCGACCAGATGACTCACGGCCACGCCTTTCGTCAGGCCCTGATCAGCTCGTAATTTCCGCGCGTTAACCCGCGGGTGCGTTTATGCAGCGCGGTTTGTGGGCCGTCGCTGGCAACGACCGTGACGGTGCCGCGTCGGCGGCGACACGGAAGTGACGTGGCGTCGCCTCGGACGATGAGTTCTGTTCCGATCTTCGTCACGGCTGGGCGGTTCCTTTCCTCGGACTTTCCTCGTCACCGCTGCTGAGAAAGGAAGCGATGCCGCGACTTCGGCTCAAGTGTGCCTGAGTCAAACTGCGTCTTTTGCCAGTGGGAGAATAAAGATCATCGCGGTACGTAAGTGCGTGGTGCTTTGGGGTTAGTGCGCGTCGCAGTAGGCTCTGTTCCGTCTCCAAGCCTTATACGGTCTGGTTGATCCGAATCGTTGATTCCTTGTTTTTGTCGTATGTTCTGTGATGGCGCTCTGTTGACGCTAGAAGACTCACTTGCAGCAACCTCTCTGACACATGAAGGAGTTGGCCGTAACAAATGGCGTCACCTGGCGTGCTCCTACAGACACGTAACTTAACTATCTCATCCAATTCCAGTCTGTAGAACAATGGACGCGTTCGAGCGGTGAAGCCTCCTCCACTTCGATCTCCACTCCATCAGGCTGACAACTATTCGAGTATCAATTCAGATCAAGACCGAGATAATTACCGCGTCGATCCGTCTCCGATAGGAGCGCGCCTCCGTACGCCAAGCGTCCGCACGGAGAGCCGCGCCGCCGCGCTCCCGCCGAAAGACGGCCGACAGCTCCCGTCGACGGCCGTGCGGAACAAAGGAGCGCGTTTTTGCGCGGGAAACCCGACACCGCGCGGCGCCGGGCGGCGGAGGCCTCCCGGGAGCCGGCGGCGGCGGCGGCGGGAGGAACGGCGGTTCCGCGCTGCCCGGCCCACGATTTATCCAGATGAAACTCTCGGCAGATGCCGGCGTTCCTCAGGCGTCCAGGATTGGAAATCGGAAATATTGCCCTGAGGGCAAGGCAGCGCGGTGCGTAGGCGGCACTGCACGCCGCCCGGCGGTTTCGTGCGGTGCGATGTGAAAGGCGTTTCTGCGAGATTTCGGGGCTTCGTATTTAGGTGGTGTTCACAGCTGTCTTCGCCAGAGAGTTTGTGCGTCCAAAATTCCGCGAGGGATTTGTGGATGCGTAGCCGACTCTGAATGATGTTGTTTTGCGGCTGTAAAAGTTACCGTGGTCCGCTTCGCCTTGCATATCTACTTGCAGTATTTGCTGCCACCTGTTGACGTCTTGCCGGTTTCGCCATACCATCAGTCTTTTTGCTGGATTATCTTGTAGGTTCGAAATGATGTTCTGTTTTTCGTCCTTTTAGACACATGGGAGAGTTTTGCTGTGACTTTTTGCACCTTCGTAAAAAGAAGCGAAAAGAGGGCCCTCGATTTCTAGTATAATTCTTCTGTCTTTCCGGCTAAACCTATGTTAACAGGTGTTAACTGCATTTCGCTGGACAAGTCTTTGGGAAATTTTTGATTAACAAATGTTCTTGTCGTTGAAAGTGGTGTAATTATCTTCCGTCAGCTAAAGCTGCTTCTGTCGTATCTGAACTGACGCATTTTTAGCAAATGGATTTTGAAGGTGATGTTTGCCAAAAGTTACATGAATTTTGGGAGTGGATTAAAGATAAAATGGCCTTTATAGGGGGAAATAGACTTTTTATACACAAACATGTGCATGAGTCCACCACTCCACGTTCCGTCACTACCCAAACATACTTTACCACCAAGGTTAGCCTTGTGCAAAACAATTGACTAACACGTGTTAGTAGGTTTTCCTTGCAGTTTTAAAGTAGCTATATCTTAGGTACCGTTGGCCGCATTGATTTTTCTATGATGCATTTCGTGACGCAAATGCATATTCTTAGATTTGTTCCGGGATTGTTTACATCGGAGACATTGTGCCAGGCATTTACTTTGCTGTCATTATGGGGAGGTAAAAAAGAAATACCGCAGGAAATCAAGGTCTGAAAGGGATTACATAACTCCGGGAACAGTTATACCCAATGGCTGCAAAGTTATCAGCTCGCAGAACTCGTTATGGCCAGGCTGACCGCTGAGTTTGGTTTTTTCTCCTAGTGGAAGACTCACTTGTCATACGGACTCGCGAGTAAATAACCACGGACTTTCCCGATCTTAAGACCATTGTCTTCAAGTTCCTAAGGCAGAAAGCCCGGGAAACAATTAAGATCATTTTTACTTATTAAGTGAATTTACGGCAGCCGTGCTCGAAAAGCGGCATTCGTGCCATCAAAGTTTGAGCCATTATCAACAGCTTAAGTGTCACTCAGTGACCAGGCCTCGCCGCCCCCGCTTGCGTGGCTCTCATGATCGAAGCTGCACCTGGCACCCCTCAGCGCCAAAGTGGTGGTGTCAGGCCAGGTGTAGGGGGAGAGAGCAATTCCGGACCGAAATAATTGATTTCCTAGCCCGCCCTATGGAACCATGCACCCCACTCTCCATTCAGACTATAGAATTCAGAGCAATCAAGTGCAGGGGAGACTAGATTAAAACGACTGACGAGCTAATGGAACATGAAAGAGTTTTTATGTCAGTGTCGCCTACCGTGATACTCGAGTGTCTTTCCATTAACGCCCTGAGCCGCCAACCCTCTCAAATCCAGCACCATTCACACCATCATTCGAAATTTTCACGAACTCTCGTGATGACGCAACGTTCCACGTGATGAATGACATTCCCCGTCACATATGTGCGCATAGCCTGGATCACACCGAACCGGACCGGGTTTTTACAGTCGGTGAAGCCGCCCTGCTGCGCCGTGACCCGATCCCCTCCCCTTCTACCTCCGACGCCAGCGAAGACCAGGGTTTCAGTTCCCGGTGGTTTATGGGCCATGAGCGGTCGCGTGGAGGGCGGAGCCACCCGCGCCGCGGGCGCCAGAGAGGCGTGCGCGCGGTGCAGATGACCGTTACCATCAAGCAGCGCGGTCATCGGCGTCACCCTGGCCGGCGACGCCCTGTGTGTCTTTTGTCAAGCGCGGCGCGCGTGTCTGCACGATCAGAAGGTCAGGTTTGATGCCCCGTTGTTCGGCGGTTGATGGCAGCGTTGGGCCGGCCGCGGGCCGTTTCATTGCGCTGTCCGGGGTCGAGGATCCCCGTGGACACAATGGCGCAGCGCGCGTGGCGTGCTAAATGTTGATAGTGCAACATGATGGACGTGCAGGTTAGACGGTTATTTCCATTGCAAGGGGAGGGGCTGCAGTGCCTCAGCAGTTCGGAAGTTGATGTGAAGCCGGTGGGCAATACCCGAAAACCGCTAATTTTCTCCAATAATTTCGTACCTTTTCCTCTGATGGGTTACAATGAGAAATTGGGATATCGTTATTCGCAAAACACGCGTGTGCCATTGATTCCGTTTCAGGATTGCAAAAATAGAACACAAGCGCAGGAAATGTAGGTCTGTTTAGCACCACCGCTTGATATGTCCATCTAGTTAAAAGCTTCTACTGTTCATTCCTGACTCGAGAAACTCGCTGATCAGAACTGTGGGCAAGAACCTTAAATTCAGAACAGCAGTGTCTCCGACAACTGCTGGTTATCTTAATCAACAGGGTATCATCAATACTGGTTAAGGTCTCCCTCAGGGAAAAAATGGCTAGGGCGAGATAGGAGATGAATGCCACCGAAAAATGCCCTTTTAAATGTGCTCCCAGAGTTATCGCTATTTTACAGCCCTTCAACGTCGAATATTCTGAGACCCGGGCATCTGCCTATTGCCCGGTACAGCTGCAGCAGTCCAGCAGGCCATATTGCGGTAAAACGGCAGCTTTCCATAGCCAGGTCGTGAACAGGAGGCGCAAGCGGTCGACATCTGTGAGCGCCACCACCCTCAGTTCACGTCTGTTTCGTTCTCGCCTCCGCGAGGGGACCAGTACTGATACGTGTCTTCCCAGCGGGGCGCCAACCGCAGGTGACGTCATCAGGTAGTCATCGTGTAGCCATTTTGCGGCTCTGAGCAAAGCGCAGATTGGCCTCCAATGGGAAGTTGTCGGTTGCGCTGCTGAATGGATAATGTCCTCGGAAACGAAACAAAACAAAACGGGTCCAGTTTCAGTTCCATTTTATTGAAAAGCCATCCGTGCAAGGAAATTAGTGGTCGATCGAAGTCTCTTGACATGAAAAGATAAAAAAAAATCGCCACATAAGGAAAAACAGAATGTATAAAATATTACACATCAAAGCAGTGATAAATATAAACCTTGCGAATTAAGCACTGAAACCATTGTTCAGGCCTTCAGAAAGGTAAAGAAAGAGCGTGCGAAGATGTCCAGACATCCGACTGCTGCTTTTCGTCAATTGCCAATTGAAGCGAACGCAAGACCTCTGAGAGCTGCTCGTGACCCGCTCCTGCCGACGGAGCCGCTCTCCACGCTCGTGAGAAGATATCAACCACGTCAGCCGTGCCCCGTGACTGTCGGCGCGCTCCACGCAGGCTGCCCTGCCTGCTCTGGGTCCAGTCCGCTCAGCCCGCACTGCCCCCAGCCTGCTAAGTCCGTTCAGCCCCCAGCCTGCCCAGCCTGATCCGGATCCGCAAGCCTGCTCGGCGCCCGGCGACGGCAGAGCGTTGGCGGCACGAGCCGCTGACTGGGGATTCGGCAGTCGAGAGGCAGCGGCAGCGACCGTGGCGTCTCTCCGGATCACTGAGCTCAGGCCGGCCCCGGCCACAGCCCGATCACTGAGTTCAGGACGGCCCGGCCACGGCCTCTTTCCTGCGTTCGTTTTTGCCGCTTCCCGGGAGCAGGTGACTTGACGGTGGGCGGGGTCGGCTCGGTATGTGGATGGTACTAATTTTTCATGAATTTAAACCGAGTGATTGCTGTGGTGATGTTGGGTGTCGGAACCCGTGAAATGCATAGCTTGTTGCATTAACCCTGAACCCTACATGTCTACCCACCGGCAGGCCAGTGACAGTCAGTAAAGCAGGAAAGTATCGGATCTGAGAGCGACGAATCGGACAGCGTCTGAGGGCCAGCGGCTATCGCAGAATGTTGTAATTTGCAATGCGGCTCGATCCCAAAGATAGTTCGGTCTGATCAATGACGGCCACGGATTCGGACGTTTCACAAACGTTTGCTAGTTTGCATATAACCATCACCCGACAATTTCTTGCCGGTGAAGAGTGCATGCCATCTTTGTGTTCCCATTTTTCTTTTGTCTTTGAAGGGACAAGGGAATGAGAGTCAGGAATATTTCGTCTAGCTCTTATTTGGCTTCTTCTTTTGTGCTTCAGCAAAACTTGACTTCTTTTTTGGTCAATCCCAGAAATTTAAGAGTTGAGAGTTGAGAGTATGTGAATTCTGGGGTGAAAACAGGTAACTTAAACAGTCATGAATTTTGCCATAGGCGGGCCTTTGGATTTTTCACAAGCAGCGTTAGGCACAATCTGGGATACCTCATTTGACAGACATTGTTTGCAATCAAGACGCATGTGATGTTAGTATACTTTGCCAGGTAATGCCAGCTCTCTCCATATTTATGAACGTATTTTAATGCATTTACCTTTCATCGTGAACTCTTGCAACAAGGTAACAAAAACGTATATTTCTTGTTCCCGATCAGAAGACGAAATTTTGCGCTCGCAAATGTTGCATGGCAAACACAGTGCTTGATGAAGGTACTCCCTATCAAACATACATTCATCTTTTTTTGACATTTTCATCAATGGACCGAATGAGAGAGCTATTTCGTGCAGTCTCGTGCATTGTATTCACATAATATTCGTATGACAGTGCGAAGCATTACATAGGTTCTCAGAATGACCTATGTCGTAATGCCTTCTGTATAGGACTCCTTGATTCGCCACATTAACATGTACTTTTAGAACCTAATGAAACTGTTTTCCTAGTTATGTCATAACAGCCAGCTCAAGTACCAGTAAAAAATTGTTCAAATAAACAGTAAAGCAAAACAATGAACAGCAGGATGGTATGATTTGATGAAATGTGTCCACATTTGGGTACCAACTTAGGCGTGCATACCACATGTTCGACAAACCTGACGTAAATGCTTCTTTAGTAAGCTGTGTGAGCAGAGTCTGTCCAGCGGAAGTGGTTACACTCTGCCTCCCTGTTTTGACGCCGACGGATACAGCGAAGGCAAAACCTTTTGTGAAATGTCCGTCGGGCGGAGGATCATTCGCCGTGCTGGCAGCGCCATTTGTCAAGACTCAGGCGACTGCACGGTGTGCGATTTTAAAGCGCTTGGACAGGAGCGGCAAGTTGAGCAAACCTCATTTCGGGTCGTTCCATGCCAGCTCAACCGGTTGAGTACATGCTAAGATCTCAGGTTTTTAGGAAATGATACGTAAGGGGTTGTCTCATGCCCTGATCACGAATCTGATGTTTATGGACTTTTCTGATCAACCACTCTCCGTTGACAGTGGCGCCAAAATATGACGTCACAGCACGCAGCACATCTTGAAATGTGCTGTATCTTAGGAGCTAGTACGGATTTTACGGATCTGGGAACGACGTTATTTAGGCAAAACATCGTATTCTAAGCTCTCTAGAGTAGTAACCTCCGGAAACCTTTTCTTCTTCTTTTTTTCGCCTTATTTAGTCAATTCCGACTCCCTGATTCCCAATAGCGGTCTGCGATTGGTTGTCGACCCTCAGCGGCCGTCCGGTCCGGCCGTTTAACACGGCGGAAAAAGTCACCCCTGGCTCTTTGCCTGCAGTTCCTGAACCGTTCGAGATAAAGCTGCGAAACTTGGTGACTGCTTGTAATGCGCTTTCTAACACACGTGGGCATAAATACACGATCCCAGTGCACCAAGCGACAGCTCTATAAGGGGGTTTACGGAGTCACATGGTAAAAATCATACGTAGTTTCATGAACAGCGGGTCCCAACTAAATATGCCAAATACTGGCTAAATTGCCACCTCCGTGGGAAAGCTAGTTATTCCGTACGCCTTCCCTTGCCTCGGAATCATCACAAAGCCATTCCCTAATTACCTCGGAGCGCAGGCGCTATATTAGCCCTCGCCAGTCCAGAGGGGTTGGTGCACCCCCTCCACGGGTTTTTCCGGGGTAGATGCTGGACCGGCCGACCGAAATGGCCGAAATTTTGGCTAGCCGAATTTTTGCCCTTTTTGCACGTGCCCTGAAACCTTCAAGTTGATGAGGGCCTGCGGATCACAAATGTCGAAAATTTGGCCCGCACCGTCAAAATAGCGATTTCAAGGTGATTTCAGATCAGATTGTTGTTTGCTGGTGGTTCTTTAGTTACCATACGGCTATGAGATGACCTTTTATACCCATTGCAAAACCCAGGTCTTCTAAGGTCAAGGTCACGTCGGGTCACATTCCGTAAAAATTAGTCTGTTGCGACACTCCTTTCAAGGCGTGTCTAGAGGCATTACATGGTTCTCTGGGAACATGGGTTATGTCTTTAGCGGGTCTTTATGTCTTTAGGGTTAGATGACCCCTGAGATGCATAGAAGGACTCTCGAAGCTCCCAAAGAGCCCCTGAGACTACAACAGGGCCCCAACACGGTAGATTGCCCCTGAGACCGCCATATAGATCACAGGGCCCCTGAGATGGCCAAGATGAGGACTGAGTCCCTAAGGCGGCATAGGGACCCTGAAGTCATAGGGATCATAGGGGCCCCGACTGGGTTTCACGGACCTGCGTGAAAAGCTGAAGGTTCCTGATGCAGTCAAAGGGCCTCCAGGAAGGTTACTGAGACTCTGGAACGGCGAGATGGCCCCTAAGATGGATAGAAGGGCCCCTAAAACTCTCCAAGGGCCCCTGAGATCGCAAAAGGGGCCATACACCGCAGAGCCCATGAGACCGCCAAAAGTGCCAGACGGGCCCTTGAGACGGCAAGGCCTTAAGAGGGTACCTAGTTGGGGACAAGGAACCCCTGACCAGCCAAAGGGGCCTCCTGTACAAGGATTTGTTGGTGGGTGTCTCAGCCTCAAGAAGGGTCCAGATGGGTAGCAGTGGCGTTTTTGAAAACCTGAGGGGTTCTTGATGCCTGAGGTGCCTCTATCGCGACAGAAGGAGACTCATAGAAGGCCCTTGGCCTTCTGTAAGTCCATGATGTGCTTCTCAGACGGCAAAAATTCTTCAGGGACAATAGGAGGGAACCCCAGATGGCTTAAGTGTTCCTGAAACTGCCAGAAAAATGCGATAGATCCCACGGCGAATCTGCTCTAAGGACATATTCGTCTGATATGGAACAGCCATCCGAGGTAAATGAGGCAGAATACATGCAGTGGGTGACCATTGGCAGGACAATTTTAGTATCGATCCGTCAAAGAGTGGAAGAGTTTTTCGACGCTCTAACCAGGTCCATTGTTAAACTACGTCGCCATCACCTCATTGCCCAGGTGTAAAACAGCTTCCCGAGGGACCTGAAAACAAATTTTACTCCAGATGCAGCAATGGGGAATGGGGCATTTGGGGGGAATTACTCATTTACACTGTAAGACGAAGTCCAGGGTTATGACTGTGAAAACGTCCGGGCGACCACTCACCCGGTGACGACTACTGCTATATATGTGTACTGTATACACGACCACTGCTGCAAAAGTGTGGTGAGCCTGTAAAAGCTAACAGGTATTGTCTGATTTGTGTGATAAGCGACAGCACCCAACACATTTCTGAATCCTGAAATGCATTCCATACAGAGGCAACTAATCGCCTGAAATTCAAAATCAAGGTATCAGGGACATTCGGTATTTCACTCATGGCTCCAGTGCACAGCATACAGACAACTGCAGCATTCGAAACATATGCAAACTTTCAAACAAACATTCTAAACAAGGAAAATTTCAGCCTAGACTGTGGGTGCCATTTCTTTGTCATTCGTCACGAAAAGTCCGTGTGGCGGAATCGACGGGACCGTCAGACGTCTGACAGCGCGTGTCAGCCTACAGCGAGCAGAGACCGAACAAATATGAACTCCGCAGGTCATGTTCGATTTCTGCAAAGCCGATTATATATCGATATATCATTATATATCGATAACTGGCCTGGTATTAAATGTTTGTACTGCTATATTTTCAAGTAATTTTTAGTCTCTTTAAATATATTTTAATCTGAAAACGGTATCTGCCAATTGTCCATATATGTGACATGCAGCCAGATATTTTTTATATCAAGTATCGGTACATTCAGCATTTGGTTTCTAACCTTTTCAATAAGCTTCCCAATTTCCAAAACGTCAAGCCACGCATTACTTTTGTGCTGATGCAAATCACATCGTCAATCTGAGCGTCAGCTCATAAAAACAGGCGTCTTGTCATTCTGTGCACAGGAATCAATTTCATCTACAGGACACAAGCAGATATCACAGAGACGGCGAGCAAGGTCAAGGGTTTCCGACAACCAGGTCTATCAAGGTCACCAGGGGTTTCACACGTTTAGAACGAAAGATTCTACCAAAGCAGCTGAGTATAGGACATCATCAGCTGCATTATACAAAATGTTTAAAACATACTGAATGAGATGTACCAGCGACGACTGATGACGAAGCAAACACATGATGTTTGTATCTATGACATATCGCACGATCCAAAATTTTCTCAACTACATGCAGCACAAATGAACCGTAACTATGTCTGCTATTGTCGTTTGGCCCTTTTCACAGAACTGCCATCTGGTGGACGTAATCATTGACTAGCCCGGCCGCAGAGCGGGCGCCGACGACGCAGGCCAGCGCCAGCAAAGCTCCATACGGCCGGCTTCAGGGCTATTTAATACCATATTGCCTCCATTGTTCCACTATAATTACTGCTGATTCCGGAGCAGAATTGCACGTAGATTGCGAAACTGAGGCTTGAAGAAACCCAATTCATACCATTTTCATAAATTGCAATTACTCATTTCAATTATGCTAAACTGAGCCAAAATATTTTTGGAAATTTCTTGTCTTACTGAAAGTTAAAAATGCAGTGTTTTGTGTGCCTGAGGCCGTCTTCAGAGCTGTCAAATCGGTACTGGCTCCTGAGATATAGTGCATTTTAAGGTGCACTGAGTGATGTGAATTCATAGTTTGACGTAAATGTCAACGGCGAATGGCAGATCAGAGAAGTCTACAAACAATAAAATAATAATCAGGGCAGGAGACAACGCCATATACACCATTTCATCAACGACGAGTTGGCAGTGTGTACAACTGTACCTTTCACCGGTTGAGGTGGCAAGAATGACCCTTTCATTTTTATTTATTTATACACACATTTGGGAGCAATCAGAGAGTGCCGTGGCTGTTAACATTCTTGCGTCAATGAAACGGGTAAGACGTACGAAAGACACATAGGCACACACACACACAACACACATTCCTCCATCCGTCACTTCATCAGCCCCTCCACTCTGCATAGCAAACTGCCGCGTCGGCATCGCAGCCCTGTGCAAAATTGTTCCCACGAGTAGCGCCCGCGCGGTCTGGCGCCTCGCCGGGTGGCTGAAAGGGGGCCAGCGGGGACACCTCATCGGGCCGTTTCCCTGGACAAACGGCCGGTGCTGGTGACGCTGACGATCCATTCCACACCCTCCGGCTGCGTATGCTCCACCGCTTGAGCGCGACACCTGCGTGGAGCTGCACGGGGTTTGCCTCTGACAACGCGAGTGCTCGCAGCGTTTTGGCGGCATCCTCGCGCCCGCCAGCTATCCATCGTCAGCGCCGGCACACTGATGGGGCCCTTGTCTGCCTTGGAGCTCATTGATCCGTGGACGGTTTGAGACCAGTAGTCCAGGCACAATGGACGATTGCAAGTGATCTCAGGGCAGAACAGAATCAGGGCAGATCTCAGGGCAGAACAGCGGGGCGGCAGACCACTGCCTCTTTTCAGACCGCGATATCCATGGCTGGAGCGTTCCGCAAATTTTTCCAGGATGAGGACTGCTTTTTGTTTTGGTCTTAGAGTTAGAGGCCCTTCTTTCCGGAAGCATTCCCATTACAAGGCAACAGAAGAATGAAGCCGTAGCAGAGAATCACTACATACTATCTCAGCAGAGTTGAATATTTCTGGGAAGGCTTTTAAACGCATAGTTGTTTCCCCTCCCTGAGTTTCCATTTGCAACTTCTTGGGGACATTGTGCGTAAATGACCCTGACGCAAATGATCTGCAACAGACCGCAACAGCCGTTACCAGAGTGGTAGCATTTTGTCCCTGCAGCGACGGCTGCCAGGACCTCATAATGAGCTTTGGAGGCGGCACCGGCCGACTTAATGTGGCGACAGAGCGGAACCGTCCAGCTCAATGCAGCATATGAGCCCATCGGGAGCAGGGCAGAGATCAATATGCGGCCATCGTACCACTGGCAGGCGTTGCAGCCCATTCGGCGGCGACCACTGCCTCACCAGCACCGCGCGCGATGGCCGCGATCCGCGCCGTCCTCTACTGCTGCCTGGTGGCGCTCTGCACGGCGCTGCTGATCCAACAGGTCCTCGACCTGGTCGGCTTGTACCGCTCCGAGACGACGACGGCCATCCGGAGCACGGTGCCGGCGGCCGAGCGCCCAATGCCCGGTCTCACGGTCTGCCCCCGCACGCAGCTGCGCCGCGATGTGCTCCAGGCGTGGGACATGACGAACGAGGACGGCTTCTGGAACGGCTGGGAGTGCTACCCGGCCAACGCCAGCATCAGCAGGCTCTGGATGGAGGGTGCCGTCGACCTCGACCAGTTTGTCGTCGATTGCTTCGAAGGCGAGTGCACGCCGCGCGGGCCGCGCGGCGGCGAGACGGCCTTGGGCGGCTGGACGGCGACCATGCAGCACCGCGGCGTCTGCTACACCTACCGCGGCCCGCTTCGCATGGAGTCCACCGTCCTGTTCAACCTGATGATCTCGCATACGGCGCAGAACCCGCCGGCCAACGATGCCGGCGAACCGTGGGTGGAGGTGTTCTTGCACGGCGCCAAGGAGCCGGTGGTCGAGGCCGACGAGCTCTTCATCGAGGTGCACCCGTCCCTGCGGCTGCTGCCGGGCGAGACCGTCGACCTGCAGGTCGCCGGCGAGGTGCGCGAGCTGGTCGATCTGCGGCGCCGGCCGTGCGTGGCCCGGCCCGGCTACTCGAAGGCCGGCTGCCGCCAGGAGTGTCTGCGCCGCCGCCAGGCGGAGCTGCTGCGCTGCCGGGCGCCCTGGATGCCCGGCCCGGAGCAGGAGTGCCACACGCAACAGCAGTTCGCGGCTATGATGACGCCTCCCGCGGTCAGCGTTTCGTACATCCGCCAATGCAATTGCCACCACGAGTGCACCCGCGAGCGGTGGACGGTCAAGGAGCTGAAACGGGCTCGGCGCAACTGGGCCCGCTCGCTGAACCTGTCCCACCTGACGATGACGTGGGCCGAGCTGGTGCCCGTCACCACCGAGCAGCTCGCCTACGGCTGGAGCTCGCTGCTCTCGGACATCGGCGGCACGGTCGGCATGCTCTTCGGCTACTCGATCCTGGGCGTGGCGCAGATGCTGGACGGAGGCCTGGGGAGTCTGGCGCGGAGGTGGAGACGCTTCAGGAAGAAGAGGGCCGTCGCCCGCGCGCGGCCGCCGCCGGTGAAGACGGCTGTCTGGAGCGTCACTGTCAGCGGGGCGCGCCCTGGCTGGAACGAAGAAAACTGGCCCCGAAACAACAGGGGGACGCCACCCACGCCACCCGACACCGTACAACGGTCACAGCCACTGTTAACAACCGAATTCTAACGGCCTGAGTCGACGCGCCTGAGGCAGCGTTGGATTCGCGACAGCACGTCCTGCGGCGCTGAACGGTGTTCCGCAGCTTCCTTCTGTTTCTGTCTTCGTGGTCTACTAAGGGGATGTTTGGCATCAGCGCCATGCTGAACACAGCTTGTTGCTCGCCGAAAGTGCGGCGCGGACGTTCACTGGCCGATGAGCGAGCGACCCTTCACTGGCCAGATGACGGCTGGTCTGCGGGTGAAATATCTCGGATAGACTCGAACCAATGCTGATGGGACGGCCAGACCCGGACCTGAGGTCTGCCGGCTGAGCCAATGCTCACGACGGAACATTCGGTTTCATAACACGTCACTCTGCGCCACTTGTTAGTCAATGTGGGAGATATGCACAGGAGAGCCTGAGTACTTGAGAGAGACAGAGACAGCAGAGACAGCGCAGACAGACAGACAGCAGACAGACAGCTTGAAGTACTGAGAGACAGCGCAGCAGTACTTCAAGCCTCACTGCTGCCCGTGCGTTTCCCGTCTCCTATGAGAGCGTACGTCACATGCTTTGAGCAGGGGAAGCTAGGCTTCAGATTTCGGACCGCTCGTTGAGCACCACTTTCCCCGGCTCTGTAACACAGGCCAAAGCCGACTCGCCGTCTTGTCGTTCCTCGCCACTGACTACTGGCTCACATTAAAAGCGCGCATCGTGATCAGGGACGGCAGATCAGATAGGGGGCGGGGGAGGGCAGCTGCCTCCATCTCCGGTCGAAATTTAACATTAACCCTGTGGCGTTGCATGAACAGAAACGAGTTCAAAACTAGCTTGCCCCCTCCCCCCATCTCTGGAGAGGCTCCGCTGTCACTGACCGCGAGCAGTTTGCTATGGTTCGCGGGGTGGGAGCGCCATCGCTTCATGTTCTGTCTGCTAAAATCGCCGGTGCTGGACGGGTGTGTAAAGACTTCCGAAAAACCATGAAAGCTGCTTTAAGCTGATATCTGCTGCACGAACCTCCCAATGAGAGATCCGTCCACACAGCGCGTGTGCACCAGATAAGTACAGCGGCATAACGTCGCCGCTTAAACGAATTCTCACATTTGTGTTAGTATAAATATAACAGGCGTCACGATAAGTGCAATATTGCGGCATTAGGTTGCTGGTCACAAAATATGATGCTGATTAAAGCTTCTGGATGTTCGGAGTGTTTACCGTAACATGGCTCCTGGACTATGTTTGACTGCACCTTGCTCAAAGCAAAGGTGATTTAGCACGAGACCAATGGGGAACACCTAATACCGACGCTTTTCATTATCTATATGAGGTTATTTCACTGCCTATACTTTTAAGTTGCGATTCTTTATCATATCATGACATCATTTTTTCGCTTTTACCTTAATAGCTAATGTATCAGTATATTTCGCGCAAAGCTCAATCAACGGGTAGGGTATCGTTACGATTGTTCATAAGTTTGCCCATGGGCAGCTATTTTGTCTTCTAGATGTTGCTACCTGCCGACGCAAGCTTGATGTGATGCTGCTGGCAACGGCATTGCAGCTAACCCTTCAAAGATATTGCTCAGAGCGTCAAGAAAAATATATCTGTGCGACGATAATCTATGTTCCTTGTCAAGGTCTGCTCCCAGCTCTCAAGATGACCCTGCCGGATAACTTTTCCTGCTTCACGTCTCCAAACTGACGTGGGTGTGTGGAGGTCAACTTCTTGGTCGGACACCCTCGCACAAGCGCGGGCGCGCGGCTGACCGCATGGGGCGAAACACATCGACAGGAAACAGCTCGCGGACAATCAAAATGCAAATGCCGGCGGCCCTGCGGAAGATATGTGAATGCCCGAATGGGCTTGCTCTCACCTCGACAGGATTTATCGGCCATTACTGCTTGCATACGAGCGGGATTCGTTCGGCGTCATAAAACGTGATTAAGGGCAGATTAGGTTACATTCTCACGCCTTACTGGCTGGGTTTCCAGCGCTCGAAAGGCGAGTACGGTGGACGTACATCTCTGTTTATTGCGGTACGGTCACCACAATCGCGGCCCACCCGGGCCTTCGTGATGCACTTCATGAATGTCAGGGCTTGCGTCATGTTCGTGCATACTGGGCCGTCCCCGTCGCCATCGCTGGTGATGTTAATGGTGCTCTCGGGAGTGTGGTTCGCTACGTGCGATGAGTCCGAGGCAAAGGCGCTTTGGGTCTTCCGCTGCACTGTCTTGCAAAAGTCTTGTTCCAAAAGGGGTGATTGTGATGATTGCCGTTAAAACCAACGGTCAGCCTCGGCCAGTAGGCTGTCGGTTCCACCGGAGTCTTTCTTTTAATGTACGTATAGATCTTTATTGTTTTACCTCCTCTTCGCTCATATGAGTTCTTTTTGCCCAGAGCGATTTGCCCATGCCCAAAAGTCGCCTCGCCCCGCCACTACCGGAGCCGATTTTTGACGCGCTCTCCTGGATGCCCGCCCGCAGGCCGGTGAGGCCAGCGGCGGGCATCCAGGAGGCTGGCGGCGAGGCTGCCGCAGCTGCCGCGTGGCGGCCCGCAGCCCGGCGACACGCAGCCCGTCGGGCGCCCCCGATGCCCGCGTGCCCTCTCCCCCACCGGCACTTGGAAGCCGCTCGCTGAGCTGCGCATCGTGACGAAGCCATCGTTTCATTGACCCGGCGCCGGGGCCGGGAGCGTTGGCCGGGTGAAGCACAATCGCATTCTGCGCACCTCTCGAGCTCGCGCTGTGCACACCGCGGGTACGGGAGGCGGAAGGTAGAGAGAGATAGAGACGAAGGCGGGTGGGAGGTGGGCAGGGGGCCGGCCGAGCTTATTGTGGCGATTTATCGTGGTTGATGATATATTGGCCATTCGTTTTATTTGTTCGCTGCAATTGGGCGCGGTCCGCTGCGACGCTTTCGCGATGTCGCGTGATTCGAAATCGGACGTCCCATATATAAGGAAGATTCCGGACAAAAATAGCTTCCACTCCGGAAATCCACTTTTCTCTCCGGTTCGGACGGCGGCCGGTCCACACCCATTGTTGTCGATGAAAAATGGAAGCGGCTTTTCTCTACAGGAGATGTCCCGTGTGGAACTGGGTCCTCAATTTATTTTGAAACAGCCAGAGTCGACTCCATCCTTTTGATGAAGGCACGCAGACACAGTGTTAACTCGACCGAAAGGCTGCCAGCCGACTGAAATGAAAACGTAAGAACAGTTTTACGCAATGCATGTGGAATTGCAGCCAATTACATTTTAGCATGTTCAGAAGCGTCTTAGACGTCTGGAAGCGAACTGTTTTCTCTCTAAAAACATGTGTTTACAAATGTCATATTTTGTTCCTCTACCATGCTGGCAAATCAGTTTTGATTCACAGCACACAAATGGACAATACAATGCAAATGGAAGTGCTGTCCGTTTGGGCCGTCTTACCACGGAAGCATGCGTTAAAGTGAGACTCTGGTTCTAACACCCTTAAGCAGGTGACCAAATTCGGATCTGATCTCTTGTTTCAGAAACGACAAAGCCTGGCTGGTATGCAAGCCTGCGAAAGTAACACAGCTAAAAGGCACGTCGTCTTTTACGGTATATGTGCTGGCACTGTAGCGAACAGTTCTACATTGGCAATCATTTTAACTCAATCATGGCTTTTACTCAGCCATTTTAACTCGGCAATAACAACGGCGTTTGGTAGCTTCATTCGCCGTTCATCATATTGTTCTTTATTACATACGCATACAAAAAAAATATATATATATAGAATATATATACAGGGGCGTATATACAGGCGAGGTGGGCGGGAACGTTCGTTTTCAGATTTGACATAACATCCAGCTGGATAATCAGACTCAACGAAAGTACCATGGATGGACAGATCAAAAAACGATTCATGCCACGAATTAAAAAGACGGTCCTCACTATACGTTTTTTTATACGTCAGCAAAAGGCTTTGTTTTCTTCAGGAGGCTGGCTTCATAACCGTACAATGTCCTGTGATAAGCTACTACCTCTCCATGCCGCAGCATGATTACATAAGATATGTTATTGTTCAGCATCGTCGTTCACCGTAGCAACATTTAACCCTATTCCCGGAGGGCTAGACCGTATGGTCGATTCCCGGCAGGGGGGGGGGGCGGATTCGGCCCCCCTGAGATCTCGAGAACTACTTTTCCGATTTCATCGCAAGAAACGGCAATCGATTTGCCGTGACGTGAACTACATTTTTATAAAATTTTTAATTTACATACATTATACATACAAACATACATACATACATTTTAAAAACATTTTCAAAATTTCGAAATTTGTGGATACAGGGGGGCAAAAAGGCCAAAATGGGGGGTACTTTTGGACTTCTTATAACTCCGTTGTTTATGGACCGATTTCGATGAAACTGGCATCAATCGAGAGATTATGGATAGGGCTTTTACCATGGGTCCGCAAATCTGAAATTTTGAGAAAAGTCATGGGCGTTCACAGGGTTTCAAAAATACGAGGATTAGTTTTCTAACAACTGAATGAACAAAAAAGGTAAAAACACTTTCTTGGTTCCTGCTAGTCATGCTATGCTAAAGAAGTAAAAATCGCATTACAATGTTTGTATAATGTTAGCATAGGCGGTGCCAGGGACATGAAAAAGGGGAACTGTCATGGTCACAGGTTCTTCAGATCAACTTGTGACCTTTGACCGTAAATGACCTCCAGTGACCGTGGGGTCATTTGGAATGATCTCGTGTGCATTTGATATTATCTGTAAAAGTGTTTTCAATCATTTGAATTCACTCTATTCCAAAAATTCCATTTTATGGCTATTGCGATGTAGGGTACGCGCACTGACATTTTAGATCATAGCTCCGTGACCCGACCTGGCATCAAGCTGAAACTTGGTACACAAGTAGAGGGAACCCGTCTAGGTCATATATGTTCTGGGTTTGGCATTTGAAAAAATTGTGCCGAAAGTATTGCGTAAAAACAAATTTTGACTTTTGACTCTGACCTGACCTTGTAAAGTGACCTCAGATAAACAAAATTTTGTGTGCACATTGCCCAACTATTTAGCTATAAATCCATATAAAATTTTAAGTTTTACCTTAAAAACTCTGTTTTTGGCAGACATTTTCCTTGTACCCTCAACATGGCCAAAAATGGCATGAGGTGCCTCCCAAAAACGTTGCCTGGCTCCGCTCCTGAGCAAAGTGGAATTGTGAAATTTTGCCACAGCACGTAGAAAGAAAAGCTAGGAAAAGTCGCCAAGTTTCGTGAAGCTGCGTTAAAAAGCCTGGAATTGGCAAACAAAAAACCCGAGGGTGGGCGAATTCAGCCCCCCTGCCGGGAATAGGGTTAAATATTCAGACCGCATATACCAAAACTGGTAACGCCGCTCTTCGGGCTCTTTTGCAACTAGCACCGTACATACTCGTATCGTCCTTAAATACATTGACGAAATTCTCGGCTTTCTATTTTGTAGCGTGTGTTTCTCAACCGAATGGAATACGCCTTGCAAAGTCCCTGAAATATTCGTGGAGGAAGGCCTTTCTGGCGCAGTCGGTATAACATGACAGAACTCCCGGCAATAAGCTGGCTCAGTCGCGCGCCGAGTGAATCTCAATGACCTGTGGGCATGGCTGGAGATCCGGAGGTCGTGGGGGAGGGGGTCTAGACCCCCCACTTTTCAAGGATTTAAGCATCGGGTCTAAAGTATTAGATGGAAAGAAATGGTCTCAAATCCTATCAGACCCCCAACCCCGACGCACCAGTAATTCTCTGAAATATCCGCGCATGACGGGTATCATTTTGGTAAGAACGTTCTGCGATATGACTGGCGCACAAGCTCTCGTTTCAACAATCAAGCTTCACCTCTCCCATTCGGGGATTCTCGCGACAGTCCTGGATGACTCGCCACTTTCCGCGACCTGAGGTCATTGACGATTGCAGGGATTTGCTGACGGCCGGCGGCGCTCTGCCCCGTATTGATCCAGTCCCCGGCATTCTCCACACGCCCCAGGCAAAGTGGCCGCCCCTCGCCTCCGGCAAAATAGCCCGCGGCGTTCTGAGACGGCGGCCGTCGTTTCAAACGGCCCCGAGACGGCCTCTGCGCCGGAGGCCGCGCTGGACGACCGGCCTCCTCGGGCACGTACTTGGCGCGGCGATATTGCGTCGCGCACGCCGCCGCCAGCTGATTACATGCCCTGAGGCGGCCATTTTTCGGAGCTCGTCGCGATGTTCAGCGCCGCTGGATGGCCACATGAGAGGAGGCGTGTGGCATTCACTTAGTCCGCGACGACGGCGGACGACGTTGGCAGACTGCAGTTGCGACCGCGGCATTTCGGGTGTGCTGGATGGTAGCAGACATTCGGGTGATCTAGCATAGTTAGAAGATTACTCTGTCGCATACCGGAAAATTTTCCTCAGTCCAGTATTGAGAACGGCTCAGGAAATTTTACTGTATCGGCTTTTGGCACTGTGACAGGTTCGAGAAATTACTAATAGATGTTTTTCTTGAATTTCAGTTTAAATGTAGCTTTTTTGTATAAGAAGACTGTTGGAAGATGGCATGCTTTTACCGTCTATCCAACACGCTCACCTTAACTGTTGGGCGTAGGCTTTTAATTAACATCTCAGGCGATGGGGACCCACGTTGCCTTTCGTTGCTACGTTTCGTTCCTTATTGAGTTAGAGCTGCGACACAAAAACGAGCGTGTTTCTTGCCATGGGAGCAAGCCAGTGGTACGATTGGGTCAATCGGTGTCCTCCCAGGCCAGGTCAATGACCCGAAATTGGAGAAAATGGCGCAAATTTTTGTTTGAAATGCCACAGAGCATAAAGTTCCACAATTAGAAACACTGAATGAGGAGCATAGGACTAGGGCCCTTTGGTTGGCATGAAATGAACCTGGATAAGTCAGAATGGTGCAAAATGCATTCCAAATTCGAATTCAGCGCTCAAAAATACCTTAGTGTCGATCCGAGGTCGAGAAGGTCATCCGGGGCTATCCGAAGGCAGTGAGCTCATTTGACTTCGAACGACCTACACCGACCGCGGGTGGAATGTAGGATATTTCGGGGCACTTATTTTGACTTTGGCATCCATTTTGCACCATGTTTGCCTATTCAGTTCCTTCTATCCGAGGTTCAAGGCCATCCGAATACATCTGAATTCAGCATCATTACGACCTCTCGGTCCAAACCCTTACGCGGTACCAACTGAGCTAATCCGTCCTTACAATACGGTGCATTGACGTCTGAAACCGTTTGCAAATCTATACACTTCCATTAGCATTTGAATAAGCCAGCAAAATGACTAGATGAAGTCGAGGTCAACCAAGGTCAACCAAGGTCACTGATCCGACCTGACCTTCAAATTTGATTATTTTTAGATTATGCTACGTTATGCAACTGTGATGTCAGCTGTCCAACCCGAGGAGACATCAAATGCGCGGACCGCACCGAGTTACCATGAAAATGAAAAACTGGTCAGCAGACCCTTAGAAATGGCGTCATATCTTCGTGACCTGATCTGACCTCAACAAACCTTTTTCAAAAGACGCCCGATGAGTGAAAGCTAAGGCAATTAAAATTTCAGCATCATAGCCTAAGGACACGGGGCGGGGGGGGGGGGCAGGGCACAGCGAACCCCAAACTTTTTGAAATTTAACATTGACCCTATGGGCGTTGACAGAATCAACACCAAAATGCTTCTTTGCCCCCCCCCCCCCCAACTATGAAGGAGTCTCCGCGCCCCTCTCCTCTAGCCCTAACACTTTTCATGGCATCGTAAGAAACTGAGGGAGTGGCAACCATCCCCCCCGGACGAGGATGAAGAGTCTTAGTAATATGATTACTTAACCTAATCGTCACGAGAGGCTCCTCTCGGTTCCTACCCCCACCCCTCCTCCTTTTTCCTTTTTCTGGAGGCCGACACCCTGTTTCCCTAGACTCAGAAACTATCTTACAAGCTAAGCACTGAGCCCAGCACGGACCTCTTCCTTCCCGGGCGTTTCTGTACCGGCTCACGGCCCCAAATCGTCTTCTGGCTCGCAAAACAACCCGAACAACGCCTCGCCAGAAGTCGCCGGCGCGCAGAACGCTCCGTCCGCGCCTTTGATCCGGCGACGACCGACGGGAAGCAGCGCCGCCGCCGACGCGGGCGACGGCTGGCCGGCGGCCGATCGCCGACGACCCAGACGAGGTCGGCAGCCCGAGCAGCGCCGCCGCCAGCCGCGGGCGGGCGCGGCGCCAGCGCAGAAAAACCGGCAGAATCGGCGCCGGATCGGGCTGCCGGCAGATTACTGTTTTGCGCCGGCGGACTGACGGGCGTCGACAGCTGCGCCGGCGGAGACGTCGTCCGTCGGCGCCGGCGGCGGTGCCGACGGCGATTGTGTCGACGCGCCGGCGGGTGGTTCCACGGAGTCCGGGCGCATGGCTGTGCGAAGATGGATGCGTGGCGGCACCGACGGGACATGCGTTCCTGCTTTCTTGGATTCGTCTGAGGTTATTCTAAGTTGGTCACGTTTTTTCGACGAAGCTGTGTTGGTGAGATGTGGGACGAGGCACGTGGGTCTTTGACTTGTGGTCTCGGCGAAATGTACCTTGTTTGGGCGTTTCGATTTTGGCTTCCAATCGCATTTTATGGCGTGATGCGGCGATGGAGTACTCTGATTACATGTCAGGCGACGTATTTGAACACAACATACCTATATTCGACACAGTCAATGCAGGTACGCAAGCACTTTATCATGGCTTATTTTTAACCAAAGTATAAACCCGGCCGTGTCGGACTGACAAAGTTCCGGACTTCAGGCATTACTCGGCCAGGGCACGCACTGCGCTTAATGTTTAATGAACTCGTCGTAAAACGGAGGTTGCTCACGCCCATGGCCGGAGGAGAAGGCGTGCTGCTCATCTCGCTGCTTGATTGCGTTTGATCTGGAAAAAATGCGCCGGCGAAATGGCACTTTCACTCAAAATCTGTCGAGTAATTGGTAACTGTATCACCTCTAATTACAGGTTACGCAAATTTCCCGCATAAATGGCATGATCATTACGCATATGTGAAGACGGAATCCGAAGGAAGGGTATCGCCCGTTTTGAGGTCGTCTCTTCTTCTACGACGGTGTGAAACTGATGTAGTGAATTCCTCATTTTCTTTTTGCTTGTTTTATCTTTCCTTTTTTGTTTTGTTTTTTTTTCGCCCATCTCGTTGTTATTGGGCATATCTTAAGTTTGCTCGTTACGAGTTTGCAGGAAGTGATCCCTAAACTGTTACAGTAAGCATCCAGCAAGACACCACAAAGGCATACGGAAGGCAAAATATCGTGTGTTCGGAATGGTTAGCTATTAAATTCCCCCAGCTCCCTGGCTTAAATATTTCGTTGAATTGCCTCTTGACGAGATTCCGCTTTCGCATTTCATTTAGGAGAAGGAGGGACTTCAAAGCGTGGAATATAGATTAAAGAGCTTCAAAAGACTAAGGCATTTGGGTATGATTGCCGTATTTATGGGCGCCGAGGATAGTGTCGATTGTATTTCCCGGTGACATTTGGTTACGATGATGTTTTCGCCACGTTGTACATACGTTTGATAAAAGGAGTTCGATTGTTCTGATGCTTCGCGATATTGATTTTTGTGGAGATTGAATGCAGTCAGAACAAGTGCGAGTGTTGCTTGTGTTCACCATTCAGGCACATTGCTGCAATTGAGCCAGCCCTTCACAGAACTTCTGTCCTTATTCACTGATCTACTGTGCACAGCTAGTGTAGCTTTCCTTAACCATGGCAAGTGGAACAATTCTGCTTTCTCTAATTTTTCGAAAATGTCCGGGTCATTGACCTGAGATGAGCTGAACTTTAGGCCTCTTCCGTTTTCCTATTGAGATAATGGTAGTGCTTCGGTGGTTTTCAAGTTGAGATATGCACTCTGGTGGTTCTCACACTATTTGCATACGTATCTGTACCCGTTGACTCGCGACCTGGGGTCAGGTCACGTTTCATTCTGAATTTTCAGACCCGCAGCCGAGTACAATTATTTGGTTTACATACAGTCGTGGAAGGTTTATTGCCAGTTATATGCAATTCGGAACCACTCATATATGATAAGAACTTATTTGTTAAGGATTATACCCAACTCTATTTGACACAGGTTGACGTGATTCCGTCTTTTGAAACATTGTTCTTGTTTTCGATTCGCACACTTTTGTGTGGCCACAGGTGATAAAAACTACACCAGTGCCTTTCTTCTATACCGTTTGTGTAGAACCCAATAATATACCCCAAATGTACCCCAATCCTCTTTTTTGGTAGTCAAAACAAAAAAGGGTTGCCGTCGCGAAAATAACTTCCCGACAAATATTAGACTCTTGCATTGTGGCCGTGCCCGCTACTCTGTACTTGTGACTTACGTGAAAAAGTTTTGGGGCATGGGCCTCATGATGTAGAAGGGAATTACATTATCCGATGTTATGGGCTTTTGTGCTTTTCAGTGGTAGTGTGGCAAATGATACAAAACACACCAGAAACGCCCAATGTTTAGGCGTCGATACGTTGACCTAGGTGGACCTTTTTGACTTTAAAATGATATCTGCAAATTCCAAATGCATGGGTTTCCGGCATATTCCAATGAAGACCCGTATATTTACGCATTGAGAAAAACGAGGTTCCTGCCCATATGAAAAGATGCTTTTTGGCCATCATTTTCCGCTTCCCTCGAAATGGTAAAATTTGGACTCAAGTGATCTTTTTCTTTCCCAGATAGATAAATCAAGTCTTCTTTTTTACTTTTAGACCAATTTCGAACCGCGCAGCAGCCTTGGCTATCAAAGGTTTCTGTCAGAAATGTCAACAGCTTAATCTGACCTAGGATGATCTCTGGCGGCCTTGACACGCAGAGTGAAAAGAGGGTTTGCGCTCACGCGCAATGGAAGGAGCGCTTTTTTGTCCCCTCCATTCCGATCTCGGAAACAGAAAAGCTAGAGAAACGAGATTTTAAGGGTAGCTTAGGGTCATAAAGAGCTACACTGTGTACAATTATTCATGACCCTAGATTAATATCTCCAGAGTCAAATGAGGTGGAATAGGTCAATTTTGGACACTTTATCGGCCCGTACAAGCCCTTCCGTACGGCTTTCCGGACGAAACGGGAAAAATGCGCATAAGTGTGATTGAGACAGACTTTGTCATATATATTGTAGTTATTATTAAAATCGCATCATTTAGATACGTATATTGGTATATGTCTGTGTTTATATAACACATATATAACACATATATTATATTTATTATTACATATATATTATATTATTATATATATATAAATATATAAACATAAAAATAAAATATAAAAATAAAATACAAATATAAATATATATAAATATATATTTATATATATTATATATTACATATATATATATTACACATATTAACACACACACATATATATATATGAACTGAAATTGTTGTATTCAACATTCCACCCCTCCATCAAATTGTCGTATATATATATATATATATATATATATATATATATATATATATGTGTGTGTGTGTGTGTGTGTGTGTGTATATATACGATGATTTGATAGAGCGACGAAATGTAAAATACGACAGTTTCCATTCATTTCACGTCATGAGTGAAATTTTTTGGTCGAGGTTATGTCAGCTCATTGACCTGTGACGCCATTTGTTATCTTTGCAGATCAGATTTCGAGCAATGCGGGATACTGGTGTAGCTTAAGTGTAAATAAGGTCGCTTAACGTATCTTTTAGCGTATTTTCCGTGACGATAACCAACATCAGTACATATGGTCACACGACCTCCGCAAAGTCAAATGAAGTAAAGCGAAGTCATTGACGTTAGTTGAAGTTTTTAGACCAAAATGCTCTGTGCCAGTGGTTTGTACTAAAGTTATTTTGTCATAATAAATCCAATGACATGATCTGATTGATGTAAAACGTAAGCATCATATACTTATATATATATATATATATATATATATATATATATATATATATAAGGATATGAATATGCGCAAACGAGTTTTTATTACGTTCTTTGAATGCATATTCCGAATAAACTGGCATGCTGCAAAACAAATCTGGATCAGATCACAAGCTGGTTGACTTTGACCTTTGATGACCTTGGCCTTGGCTGACGCTGGCTTAGGTACATCATTCGTCCTCAGTTATCCTGAATGATGTCGGCTGATAATGTTCAAACGGTAATCTTACGTAAAATGGTTGTCCTCTCGCAAAGTTTCCATTCGTCTGCGACAGACGTTATTTTCGATGTTTGTTTGACTTCAAATGCTTCGAAGTTCAAAAACTCTTGGCTGATTTTCGACTCCTTTGCGTCAATTGACGAGTCATGGAATTTTGATAAAAATGACAAAGCAGCAGTCGCCAGCTCCGATCCGTTCCCAAGATTTTCGAGAAAAACGGGTCGGGAGGCCCAAAATTGCCCCAGTTCCTTCCTCGGCACGTGTTGACATTGATCTCATTTGAGCAAAATTCCCGAGTTCCCGAGATCTTGGGTGAGGGGTTCTGATGAACTCCGCCGGCCCGGCGAGGGTCGATCCGGAGGCCGGCCACGCGAGGGTTCGGGTTTCGTCAGGCACTCTTGGTTAGATACAAACTACAAAGACGCTTATAATTCCAGGCAGTCTCCATTTAGGTAACGCGCCTGGGGTACTTAGGGAACACTGGGAGTTCTGGAGCAGCCTCAAAGGCATAGAACTCTGTGTCACGAGTCCAAAGTCCACTGAATGGCGAGGTGCGCCATGCTCCAGAGTCCACAGTGCAGTGGTAGTAGTCCTTTATTAAAAGCCATCCACAGTGTATGCGGCTGTTACGGCCCCATCTTCAATAAACTGCAAACACTAAAAACACTAAGAGCATGCAGGACAATAACAGGCGGCACCGTCCACGCAATATAAAAACAAACACATTGCAACTTGGGCGAGCGGGTACATTAGGTGTCACTGACAGCAGACAGGCGCTGTTTCACATTACGCCCAAACGGCACGCCGCACAGGTCCCGTATATTTGATAGCAAGTCGTTCATAGGGCGTGGAGCCCTGCACTCAAATCGACGCTTGTCCGCCTCAGTGCAGATACTGGGCACGTGCAGCAGACTGTCCTGCATCGTGGGCCGGACATCTTCAGGATGGTCTCGATTGATGCAGATCCGACGGGCGATGCATTCGGGCTGACCAGAACTGCGAATTTCGTCCAAAAGGCAAAGGGATGGTAGCTGAATAGATGAGATGAGTCGAGGCACCACAGGGCTTCTCGCACATTAGATACATGATCAAATTTTCGTTTGCCAGAAATGGCACGGGCCGCGAAATTTGGGATCTTTCGGATAAGGTCGATATTTTCGGTGGTGCCGTTGTCGTACACCACCAGGTAGCATCGAATGTGTGAGACCGCCAGGGCGGTGAACAGTGAGGATACTGCAACACTCACGTGAGGCGACCCGAACATGTGCGGCCCAGGACAGATGTTGGTTGAAAATGAGGACTAGATTTTTCACCTCAGTACCCACAGGTTTCGGTCTGGAGCCGAGAATAAGGAGCTCAAATTTGGTGACGTTAACTTTTAGACCGTCAGATTGAAAATGGTTGCCAGCAGATGATAGGACAGGTGCTGTGCGTGCGACGACCATTTTTATTTTCATTTTTATTTTTTTGTTTTGTTTTAGGGCAAAAGTTCGTATCGCAGAAGTTTGATGGACAAGAGTTCGTCGGACCTATGTTCGTCGGACAAAAGTTCGTCGTGCTGAAGTTCGTCGTGTAAATGTTCGTCTGGGGAAAAGTTCGTTTAAGACAAAAGTTCGGCGTGCAAAAGTTCGTCGTGAAAAGGTTAGTCTGGGGCAAAAGTCCGTCAAGGGCAGAAGTTCGTCGAGGACAAAAGTTCGTATAGGAAATAGTTCGTCTTGCAGAAGTTCGAAGTTCGCATGAGGGGAACTCATGTGGGGTTGTAAACCTCGTGTGGGGCTGGAAACCTCGTATGATTGTCTAGGACAAAATTGTCGTGATTGTCGTGTCTTTCCGTCACGGTGGGAAAAAGGTTCGGAAGGGAAAACGTTCACAAGAAAAAAGGCTCGTAACCAAGGGCTCGTAAACTTAAGGTCGGAAAAGGTTCCATCGAAAAGCGAACAGGACTAAAATAAAAGAACAGCAACCTAACCTAACCTTTTGCCCTAAACAGACTTTTGTCCGACGAACTTTGGTCCTTACGAACTATTACCCGACGAACTACTGCCTTACGAACTTAAGTCCGACGAATTTCTGCCCGAAAACCCAAGTTTTCGGTCAGAAACTAAAGCATGAGTGCCGTCAGCGTACTGCACGATTTGGGCATCGGCGACGTACGAACTTGGCCTCTAGCTACGAACTTGGCCTCTAGCGGAAGAGGGCTGGACCGAGACTTGGGACTTAAAATACGTCGTGGTTAATACCTGGAGGAGAGATTTTAACGCCACCATCAGAGCCAATGAGGCTAACACTCTGACCATGAAGATAATTTTGAAACCAGACCGTGCTGACTCCTCGCAGCTGGGCCTTTTCAACAGTTTTGCATGGTTAATGGCTTCCAAAGATTTACTCAAACTAACCAGGCATAAGAGAGAAAGTTGACCAGAATCTATTCTCGAAAGTGTGCTGTCCGTGATGTGAGGGCCGTCTCGGTAAAATGCCGCGGGCGGAGCCATGTTGGGTCGGGGCAGGAGGTGCTCTGAAGAGAGAAGAGAGGTGATCTGAAGGTCTGACTTTGTACTGCCCGCTGTACCATTTTGGCGATGGAGGGGAGAATGGCTATTGGGTGGTAGCTGGGCGAATTTGAGGATCGCCGGCTTTGTGGGTAGGATGGACGAGAGAAAGCTTCCAGGCG
This sequence comes from Capitulum mitella, assembly GCA_030062745.1. Lineage (NCBI taxonomy): Eukaryota > Metazoa > Arthropoda > Thecostraca > Pollicipedomorpha > Pollicipedidae > Capitulum > Capitulum mitella. Next base: position 2,865,663 of record CP099849.1, on the reverse strand, counting down.
TCAGGAATGCCGGTGGATACGATGCAGGTGTTGACCAGGTGAAGCAGGACATGGCCGATGGAGTTAAATGAAAGTTTGAAAATCCGAATACAAAGTCTGTCGGATCCGTGGATAGGTGAACTGCGCATGGAAATGACGATTTTGTGAAGGGCCCGGAGACTGATGGGAAGGAGACGGAAAGTGCAGGCACCAGCTCTCGGCAGGCGCGTGGGGAGCGCTGGGGACAGGCCTTGAACAGCAAGTTCAGCTGCGACTCGCGGGCCGACATCAACGGAAGATGCATTCATTGTCTCGGACGATATCGGTGAAGACGTTTGCGCTGCCGATTGGTTACCGCGCCACACCGCCTCGCGCCCCTGCTCCAGCACACGGCGCCCGATGTGCAGCCGTTTGACCGATCCTGGAGACACAGGATCCTGGAGACACAGCACGCGCCCGCCGGTCCGCTGTCCTGTGTACTGCTCAGAACCGTCACCCCACACCGGCAGGGCCTCGCAGCGGTCTGCGGGCGGTCGCCGCGTGACGTCAGGGATGGGAGGTGCGGTGAGGCTGCGCAACGTCACGACCTTGATGGGCGCATGTCTTTGAATGATGGGGTTGGTGGAACCTGTGAAATATGCCCAGGCGCGGTCGCAGTGCCAGCGGGAAACACGGTGATCCACGCACCGTGTTTTCCGCTAGCAGCAACGAGCAGATCGGATTCAAAGGCATGCAGGTTACAATGTTTAAAAGGACGACACTCCATGACACGCGATTTAAAACGCGCACTGGGCAGCTTCATCATGACGCAGGTATAAAGATGGGGTCGTAATGCCAGAAGCTGGTTCCGCTACGCACAGCAAAATCTCGGTCAGTGATGCCAACGTCCAGGGCAGAGCCAAAAGAGAAGCTTGGTTCGGTAATATGTTGCGTCGACAAAAGCCACTCAGGAAACACTTGGATGAAGACACATGTACGATTCAGTCACAGTTCAGGTGACCAGTTGGAACGACGGTGCACTCAGGGTAATGTACAGCAGCGTACTGATGCTGCAGCTTTAGATGTTCAAAGTCTACCTCAAGCGCAGCGGCCTGGCGGAAGAGGGCGTTACAAGGAGGCGATGCAAGACCAAGGGGTTTATCCGCCCGCTTTGGAAGTGACGAGCCGGCGGTGAGGTGAGAGTGAAAGTGGAAGTGGGAAAGGGTGCGTGAGACTGAATGAGAGTGAGCCCGCGTTGAGGGGCTGTGGGAGGAGTGGTTGAGGTTACCAGGGCTGGAGAGTTGCCGGCCTGTGGTTGCTAGTTGTCGCAACGTCCGCAGCCACTGCACGTGCCCTTGTTGCTGGGCCGTTAGCCGCCCGGTTTCGTGTGTCCCGAGGCGCATCCAAGCGACCGGCTGGCGGTGGCGCTTTAGGCTACGACGACGCGAGCGCCACCTACAGTTGCGCCGCAGTCATGTCGGAGCCGCTGGCGCGTTGGCGCGGACGCTCTGGACCCTGGTGAACCTAGTCATTCACGTGATCTGCGCCTCCTGGCAGGCTGTTTTCTACATTTGTGACTTTTTATTATGTGCACTGGAAGGGGAAAGGGCACTTTAGTGCCCCCCCCCCCCTCCTGTTTTCCTAAAAAATCTCGAGAATGGACCGGAGCTGGTCGCTGTTACTTCGTGACGTTTATGGCGACTGAATAACTCATCGATTGACGCAAAAAATAAAAAACCAGCCGGAAATTTTTGAGGTTTAAAGCATGTATAGTCAAACAAACATAATGAAAAGAACGGTTGTCGCTGGCAAATGGGAGCTTTGTGAAAGGACTAGCGTTCTGCGTAAGATTATCGTTTGGACATAATCAGCCGGCATCATTCGAGCAAAAGTGATGGATATACCAAGCCCAAAGCCGAGGTCTGTAAGGGTCAAGGTCATCAATAGTCAAGGTCAACCAGCTTGTGAGCTGATCCAGATTTACTTTGCAACATGCCGAATTGTATGAAAAATGCATTCAAAGACCCTATTAAAAACACGTGTGCTCACATTGATACGCTTACGTATACCACGGTTAGTCAAGGTCAAGGGATCACCCAGGGCCAAGGTCAACTATCTTTTGACCTGGTCCAGATTAAATTTGCAACATGTCGATTTGCGCGAAATATGCATTCAAAGACCCTGATAAAAACAAGTGTGCGCGCATTGATATGTTTATGTGTACCAGGGTCAGTGCAGATTAAGGTCATCAAAGGTCATGACCAATTATTTTGTGACCTTTGAATGCATTTTTCATACAATTCGGCATGTTGCAAAGTAAATCTGGGCCAGATTTGCTTTGCAACATGTCGATTTGTGGGAAATATGCGTTCATAGACCCTAATGCAAAAACGTTTGGCACATTGATACCCATTTACACATGCATACGTATATATATAAATATGTGCATACATAATGTTTATTTTTATATGTTCAAATACCATGCATACGTATATATATAAATATGTGCATACATAATGTTTATTTTTATAGCAATCAAATCGCGTAATTGGGCTTATAACGATTGTAGCGCAAAACGTTGACATAAAACTTACTTTGGGTCAAAAACTTCACCCAAGATCAATGGCCTCGCTTCACTTCATTTGACCCTGCGGAGAGTGGTAAACGCTAGAGTGATCAAATGCACCAATACTGGCTATCTTCACTGAAAATACGCCAAAAGATGCGTTTAGCGCCCTCACTTACTTAGTGCAAAACTGAGGCTACACCATTATCGCGTGTTGTTCGAAACCTGATCCGCAGAAAATGAAAAAAATTACTCCATAGGTCAATGATCTGACATGACCTCGACCCAAAATCCTCCGTTAAGACACCAAATAAATAAAAACTGTCTCATTCCACGTTTCAGCGCTCAAACGTGCACCCTGTTCTTGTTTCGTTCGAAAAGCCGTTTGGAATTGCCTGAACGGGCCGAGAAAGTGTCCAAAATTGACTTTTCCGACCCCATTTGACCTTGAAGATATTGACCTAGGATCACAAGACTGCACACTATGTAAATGTTCATCACCCTAACATACCCATAAAATTCTATATCTCTAGCTCTTTCTTTTTCCCAGATCGGAGGGGAGGGCACTTTTGTTCCCCCATTCCAGTTCACGTCGGTGACAAACCCCTTCCACTGCGCGCGTTAAGTTACTTTCGCACCTCTCGGTGTTGGTTGAAAGCCCCAGGCGGGTTAACTAAGTAGAGGTTGTTCGGAACAAACACGAGCACATTCATTTATGATTCCTACTCTATTGTCTGGTGATCCCGATGACGCCTTTCTTACTTTTTTCTGTTGCCTCTACGCTGCGAGCCATGTTTGAGACGCCTTCAACCACCATGTCTGTCAAGACAGCCCACGTTCAGCCCACGGTCAGCCCAAACTCGAAACCACTTTAAAATCGCCCAAAATGAGTCAGTAGATAGATTTTGACTAACTGAGCTCATTGACACCATCAGACGTCCATCGCATCTATTACTTTGCGCTCCAGAGCACGAAACACAATAAACCCTAACAAACAGGTAATCAAAATGTTCGTCTCTGACCGCTGAGTCTGGAAATACAGCATACACTACATTTCGGTTATAACATTTTGAGTTACTGCGAAAGATAACCGTTTCTTTACCCTATGCTTTATTTCCCATTGGATTTTACATGGGACCCTATGGAACTGATTTCGGTGGACCCCTTCGATTTCGCTAATTTCTTCTGTACTGGTACCTAGAACTGCAATACATATGAAACCATCATCAGAACTCCAACGCTTTGATATCCACACGGTCAAATCGGGCTCCAAAAAATATACGTCAAAAACACATTGCTTAATGTTATTCCAAGCCGTGACAAACAGGTACTTAGAATGTTCGACTTGTGCTGCTGAGTCTAAAATTAGTGCATGCAGAGCTTTCTGTTCGTAACTTTTTGATTTACTACGAAACGAAACCGTTTTTATATCCTATGATTTATTCCCCATTGCATTTAACATGGGACCCTATGGAACTGATTTAGGTGGACCCCTTCGCTTTCGCCAATTTTTTCTGTACTGGTACTCAGAACCGCAATCTACATGAAACCATCACCAGAACTCAATCGCATTGAAATTCACAGGATAAAACTGGGCTCCAAAGAAAATAGGTGAAAACCACACTTTTTAATCTCTTTCCAAACCGGTTCAAGCCATGGCAGAAAACGTGTTAACAATAGACAATTTTATTCCTGTCGGCGATCAGGGACGGCCAGATCGGCAGCACGGCCACCGATAAGGTGCCGACAACAGCATACAACAGTTCATCAGCACCAACGAACGAGAACGAACAGAACCAGCAGAACTTATCCACTTCTGTGGTTCTCCGGGTCACCCGTCCCGAAACACCATCAAAGTATACACAAATGTCGCTACTGAGTACAGCCAGGCTGTGCGGCACGAAGGCGCGCTCAGGTCACATAAACTGGTACCGTCGATGCCGTTCACTAAAGAGCGGTCCGCACCACACACAAGGTTCTTAAAGCGCGCCATGGACTGGCCCAAGTCCACTACGTATCTGGTGCACGGTTGCCGAAGCAAAGCAGACGGTGGCGATGTCGCCTGTTATGGGGCTGCGGCACCGGGGCCGCGCGCACAGCTGGAAAGAAACGCATAATAAGACGGCGATTCTCCAGAAAGTCCTGGCTTGATTCTGCTTGATCAGCGCAGCAAGCTCAAGCAAACCACAGCGGCGTTACCGGCACGTTATTGTCACGACTACGACAATAACGTGCCGGAAATACGACAACGAGTATTGTCTTGTGAAGCTGTGGCCAGTTGGAGTGATGCTCTGTTTCCTTGTCTCCTTTGGAGTCTTGGCCGGAGTCTTGACTGGAGTCTCAGCCGGGATCTTGGGCGGATACTCAGCCGGAGTCTCAGCTAAAGTCTCGGATGGAGTCTTGGCTGCATTCCTGGCTGGAGTCTTGGCTGGAGTCTCGGCTGAAGTTCCGGCTGGCGTGATCTGGCTCCTTGCAGAGTGGACTGAGGCAGTAGATGAGGAAGGGAAACCTTTCTGGAGGTATGTGGACCTTCTCTGTTTATTTTTCTGGGTTTCCACTGCTCCTTCACATCATCCATGTCACTTGTCATCTCATCTCAATTTGGCCGTGTGAATATCAGTGCGATGGAGTTTTGGTGATGGCTTCATGTGGATTGCGGTTCTGGGTACCAGCGCGGAAGAAATGGGCGGAATCAAAGGGGTCCGCCGAAATCAGTTCCATAGGGTCCAATGTTAAATCCCATGGGAAATAACGCATAGGGTAGAAAAACAGTTTCGTTTCGCTATAACTCAAAAAGTTGCCACCCAAATATTACCAATGCGCTTTTTTGAACTCAGCAGCACAGGACGAGCATTTTGAGTGCCTGTTTGTCCTGATTTGGAATAACATTAAAAAATGCGTTTTTGGCGTATATTTTTTGGATCCCAATTTGACCGTGTGGATATCAATGCGATGGGGTTTTGGTGATGGATTCATGTGTATTGCGGTTCTAGGTACCAGTACAGAAGAAATTGGCGAAATTGAAGGGGTCCGCCGAAATCAGTTCCATAGGGTCCTATGTTAAATACAATAGGAGATAAAGCATAGGGTAGAAAACGGTTTCCTTTCGGTATAACTCAAAAAATTACCACCCAAATATTGCCAATGCGCTTTTTTGAACTCAGCAGCACAGAACGAACATTTTGAGTACTTTGAGTACCTGTTTGTCCTGATTTGGGACAATATTAAAAAATGCGTTTTTGACGTACAATTTTTTTAGCCCAATTTGAACTTGTGAATATCAGTGCGATGGAGTTCTGGTGATGGTTTTATGTGTGTTGTAGTTCTGGGTACCAGTACAGAAGAAATGCGTGAAATCGAAGGGGTGCACCGAAATCAGTTCCATAGGGTCCCATGTTAAATCCATTGGGAAATAAATATAGGGTAGAAAAAACGGTTTCGTTTCGTAATACATCAAAAAGCTACGAACCGATAGTTTTGCATGCACTAATTTTGGACTCAGCGGCACAAGACGAACATCCTGAGGACCTGTTTGTCCCGGTTTGGAATAGCATTAAGAAATGTGTTTTTGACGTATATTTTTTTGGAGCCCGATTTGACCATGTGGATATCAATGTGATGGAGTTCTGATGATGGTTTCATGTGTATTGCGGTTCTGGGTACCAATACAGAACAAATTGGCGAAATCGAAGGGGTCCGCCGAAATCAGTTCCATAAGGTCCCATGTAAAATCCAGAGGGAAATCAAGCATAGGGTAAAGAAAACGGTTATCTTTTGCAATAATTCAAAATGTTATTGTTGAAATGTAGTGTATGCTGTATTTTTAGACTCAGCGGCCCGAGACGAACATTTTGAGTAGCTGTTTGTTAGGGTTTATTGTGTTTTGTGCTCTGGAGTGCAAACTAATAGATGCGTGGACGTCTGATGGTGTCAATGAGCTCAGTTGGTCAACATCTATCTACTGACTCGTTTTGGGCGATTTTAAAGTGGTCTCGAGTTTGGGCTGACCGTGGGCTGACTGTGGGCTGAGCGTGGGCTGTCTTGACAGACATTCGGCCACCCGCAGATAATGGCGTCCAGATTGCAAACCCCATATCTGTGTGAGCCTGTGTGGAAAATTATTTTTCATTTCAAGTTCCGTCTGTTTTTTCTTCATTTCACCGGTTTTGAACACCGGAAAACGGTTTTGGTTTTGGTTCGTAATTTTTCCGTTTGTTTGGCTCCAGTCGTATATTCATTTTCACTGTTATCGCTATCTCTTTCCCGACATTTTTCTTGTACTGTCTTTCAGCGTAGCTGCTCTCCCTTTGGCGTTCTATGTCTCCGGCGGGCCTGTGAGACAACGCACGAACGGGGAAGTTGCGGCCCTCTTCCTTGGGCAAGAGTTACTCAGTTTTCTTGACTGCGAACTGAATAGGGACCGTCTGGTGTTATGTATGATTAAGTTTTGGCAGTTTATATCCAAGAACTCCCGACAGAAACTTAAGGACGTGTGTAGTTATCACAAACAGGAGACCAGAAAAATATGAAAATAATCGTATGGAGAGCTGGATGAAGTCCAGCGAGGGGTACATCCGAGGGGGGACAATGTTGTGGCCGTGGTCCCTCTTTCGTTAGAAAACTTGGGACCAACATTAATTTTGGCACTACGTTTTTGGAACGGAAATGGTAGGCATTTTGTTTTCGAAAGGAAAATTGGCTCTTATACGTGTTATTTTTCGAAAACCTGGACTGGAACAGAAAGGCTATGAGAACAGAAAGCTGTAACCTAAAGTGCATTTAAATTTGTTTTTCGACGGCCACGAAGTCCCACTCTGGATCGTGGTGCTAAAAGCAAAAAATCGAATGGCTATTTTGCTGTTTTGACCATCTCTACGTGAAATGTATTCCGTGCTTTTTCCAATGAACGTTGCTACACGATTTGTTGATCAATTTCTTTCGATGCCATATCGTTTTCGAGTCGCTCCGGCCCTGGGTTGCCAACACCGCTTGCTGAGACCGAGATGACTAGAAAATGATTTGTGTCTAAAATAATACAACGCGGAACCCATGTTGTGAGTCCCGCGTGCGACAGTTACTTCGTTTGATTACCATCCACAATTTACAATTGCTAGTGCATTATTCTGAAAGAAGCGCGATAGTACTATCTTGGCGCAAATAAGACATGTCGCGCAAAGCGCCCTTTGGTGGATTATTTGGCGCGTTTTCCTTTGGTTTCCCAGAATTGCAATACTGCACAAACTCGCTAAAACACGTGTCGCTGGGGGGCATTGGGGCCAGTGGGGAAAATTTCATTTACGGACATCTGGAAATATTTGGGCGGATGTAGGTACGTGAGTTTATTGCATGTCTCAGCCAAGAAGCAAGCCGAACGCTGGCGATTACAAACACGTCGATTCACGATGCTGGTTGATCCTGGCTGTCGTGAGCTCTCAAATAACCCAATAACCAATAATCGACTAGCGATCCTGGTAGGGGTTGTCATGGGCCGTCCATGCTCTCAGGCATTGTTATTGGTCAAGTTATGGCCTGGATAAAAATCAAAACGTATATTATGTAGACTAAGACTTACCCTTACTTCAATACTCTGGTTTCATAAATGTTGAACTGCCTGATTTCCAAGAGGGCAGGTTCCAAAGCAGCCTGGCCTGTGGGGCCTTTGGTTGGTTTTTGGCTTTGGAATGTGGATGATCAAAAATTGTGGTAATGTGCCTTTTGCTGGACACACCTGTGCATGGCAGACCATTTCTAAATACCGTTGATTTTATTTTTCATTTAGTTTTCACAGTCTGATCTTGGTGCAGTCTCTACATCCACTGCAAAATGTCCAAAACATGGAGAATAGCTATATTCCTCCTTGCCCATGTGCATTCTTAAACACATGTGCAGGGTGCTGTGCTTTGTTATGAACAAATTCTTTTGAGAGGACACCCATTTGGAATAAATATTTCTAGGAGACCAAGACAGCCTTCTGAAACTGACACTACTTTGACAACAAAATGTGCCAAGTTTTTAACTTTGCAGATCCTAGGGTTTGAGAAGTGCATGTGCTGTTCAGTTTATTTGGCTTGGACTTGAGCTCGTGATTGTGGGCTGGCATGAATTCTTTTTCGTGATGGGTCCATATTAGGATTTACAGGATGTTATCATTCACCTATTATAGACATATTGCAACAAAATATAATAATTTTTGGGTTGATATTGGGTACTAAAGAATATGCCATATGCTGATGTGATTTCATCACAAAGTCAAAAGTTTCTGTGCGATATTGAATTGGAATCAATACGGGGTTCAAGTATGAGTGCATCATCTGCATTCTAGTGGCATAGCATGCAAACCTTGGGTTGAAGCCTTTGAATTGATAGTACAAATAAAAGACAGTACAGGGAGCTACACTGTGATGCATTTTTGGAGTCTGGATTGCCATCACCACACCTAATCCTGAAAAACACCCAGAAACAGCTTTTTCATATTGCTGTGGCACATGTGCGAGGTGCATTGAATGTGATCTGGACTGAGGAAATATTTGGTAACAGACAGACACACATTACTCAGATGTCATCTAGATGTGCTGCAGTCATTGATGTCCAGAAAGCTCTTATAATCATAATCAAGTCCTCTTGCCTGTGCTAAAACCACTTGGTATGTTGTCTACTATGTTGTGATGTTTTAATCATGATATACATGCCCAAACCTTAGGCCATTTAAAAATGGAATCTCAATTGGTTTGAAATAAGTTTGATTAAGGGAAAGGTAATTGGCATATCATTGTGACTTTTCTGTTCCATTTCAGAGTAATGAAAACAGGCAATGGCCTTACTTTCCTTTTGTCTTCATAATGACCATTTTGTTCCTCAGACAACAAGATAAAATGGTGCTTCTGTGACTTTTTTCTGTAATTACTTCTGGCATGAAGCATGTGCAGAAGTCATGGAAATTGAAAGTCATTTTTGAATGTCTGAAAACCAGAGTTGGTTATCACTACTGGGGAAACATGGTGTGAAATAACTCTTGCAGTCAAGAGCATCAATAAACAACCCAATAACCAGCCAGGGAAATTTTATTGTTGTGTAAATTGGACTTGGTTTATGTTACCAGAACTGCATGTTGATCAACCATGTCATGCCAAGTTTTTTTGTACTTTCTGCAGCTGTTTTATTCAGTCTCCTGCTGATAGCTGAAATCCAGCCTTGGAATTTTAGAATTAGAAAGACATCATAACATGCATTTGATGTTGCCTATCTTTAGTCCTGTGAATAATTCATTTGTGTATTTTTTCCTCAACACATATGAACACACTCAGCTATTTCTCTGTTTTAGCATAACAGTGATGGATGATCTAATGCTTGTAGAAAAATTGTGTAATTATGAGGTGGTAGTTGACCAATGGGCATTGGTTTGGGTGTGTTGCAGGTATTGTGTGGAAAAGGCTACCATGACTGATGCAGAGAAGCAAGATGGAAAGCTACCAGTGATAAGTTCAGAGTTATCTGATGAACAACCCTTGCAGAAAATCATGGAAAACACTGAAGAATCACAGCTGATTAAGAATTATGAGAGGTTGGCAAGGTGAGCTTGTTAATTTTGTGCCCATAACATACATGTTCTACTTTTTCTAGAAGTTCAGAAAACCAATTCTCCTTGCTTGGATCATTTGATAATTTCTTTGCAGGCTATCCAAGCAGTGATATGACTTACTTAGGAGCTTTGGGTAATCATTAAATATGTGCCAAGTGAAACAGGTTGACTTCACAATTCATTTTTGTCATCACACTTTTTGTGGGTTGTCATGTTGAAATTGTGTGGCATAATGGTGACTTAGAACTTTTCAGTCATCCATTATGTTTTGTTTTAGGCTTGTCAGTTGACCAGATGTTTAAAGGGTTTGTGTGAAAAGCAAATCCTCTCCAGCTTAGAAATTTAGAAAGTGATGTTTTTTTTTTGGGGGGGGGGCATTGTTAATGTAAAGTGGTACCAGATATGGGCAACCAAAGGCACTTTGTGTTCTGCAGGAGGTCAGTCATTTACTGTCATCAGAAAGCTACCTTGCAAAATTAAATGCATCATGCTTTGACATGCATCAAAGCAAATGATTTTCCATTTAGCAAGAAGCATTTGTAATGTCTTCACTTAATTAGACCCAGGATACTGACTTAGATAAATCTTTTGTCTGTGCAACTTTACACAGTTCTATACTATGAAAGAACATTTATATTCCAACACCAAGAAAAAAACATATTTCCAACCATTCTGGTCACCCCAATGGGTTTTGCTGTTGATGAAGAAAACGAAGCCAGGAACACCTTTCTATCCGTCTACGATTTTGTTTTTGTTGTGAGTTCCTCACCCTGGATCTGGCCGTGGACAGTGAGCTGCAGGAGAAGCGGGACATGCCTCAGGCGGGACTGGAGAGCCTGCTGGAGGAGACCCGCCGGCAGGCGCTGGGTCCGTCGGAGGAGGTGGGCCGGGCGGCGCTGGCCGTGCTCGGCCTGCTGTTGCGTCGCCAGCTGCCGCAGCCGCCGCTCTCCGGCGCCATCGCCGCCGAGCTGCTGCAGCTGCTCCGCCAGGCGCGCGACAAGCAGCGCCTGGTGCACGCCGTCTGGTGCCTGGAGCCGCTGGCGCGCGCCGGCCGCCTGCCGGGCGCCAAGCTGGAGCCGCTGCTGGAGGCGTTGGCGCCGCTGCTGCGGCCCGGCGGCTTCGTCTCGGTGCGACTGCGCGCCGTGGAGCTGGTGCGCGCCGCGCTGGCCTCGCCGCAGGCCGGCGCCGCCGCCGCCGGCCTGCTGCTGCTGCTCTGGGACGCGCTGCTGGACGAGGAGCCGCTGGTGCGCCGGCCGGCCGGCAGCGCGCTGCGCGCCGCCGAGCCCCGGCCCGCCGACCGTTCCCAGGTGGCGGCCGAGCTGATGCGGCGCATGAACGAGCGCTACCTGCGCCGGCTGCAGGAGATGGTGGCCGCGCCCGAGCACTGCATGCACGCGCTCGGCGTCTGGACGCTGCTCGTCCAGTGGCTGGGCGCCGACCTGCAGAAGACGGCGCTCATCAACGGCCTGCTGAAGGTGATCGAGGTGGCGTTCCGCAGCACCGACTGCGACCTGCGCCGGCAGTCGTTCGTGGCGTGGCGCGCGCTGGTCGCCAACTTCCTGCTCGGCGGGCGGCTGCACGAGAATGCCAAGCGGCTGAAGCTGCTGCTGCTGCCGCTGGTGACGCCCAACGCCAAGACGCAGCGCATCGCGCTGGAGAAGCTGCGCGCGTGGTGGGACCTGCTGGCCGGGCTCGGCCCGCACCTGCCCGCCGTCTTCGACGCGGCCGCCGCGCCGTTCGTGCAGTTCTGCTTCGCGGCGCCGGCCGGCGGCGGCCGAGGCGTGGCGTGGCAGTTCGCCGAGGCGCGGCCGGCCGCGCGCTCGGCGCTCGTCCACCTGCTCAGCCCCGGCCGGCGCGGCTTCGACGAGCTGCGCGGCCGCGCCGACGTGGCCGTCACGGACGCCGTGTTCGCGCGGCACGCGGCGCCGCTGGCGGACGCGGCGGCCGCCTGCCTCCGCCTGGCGCCGGCCGACGGCCTGCCGGAAGCTCTGTTCGGCCCGCTGGTGACGTGCGCGGCGCGCCAGCTGGAGCTCGGCCCGGCCGGGCAGCCGCTGACGCGCGAGCAGGGCCTGCCCGTGACGGCCGTTCTGCGCGCACTGGATGCCGCTCTGGCCGCCCAGCTGCCGCCGGACGTCACCAAACAGGTGAACACATCGGCTTTATATTAGCAGTTCTAGGCGGGCTGAGGTTCGGATGGCATTGACCATCTGGCCTCGAAGTTGCCGATGTACCTACAATTCACGAGGGAATGATGGTGTTCTCACAGGCTTTGGATCCACTAGCGTAATTTCGGCCTTCCGTGGAAGGCTTAGGTTAAGACCAGAAATACTTGTTGAGAACTGTGAAAAGCCATTATTTGAATTACTATATATAATGGTTCTTCAAAGACCTTGCCTTAACCATCGTAAGCGATAGCTCCGCAACCAGTGGGTTCTTGGACTGCCTCAAAACCCCAAGTCACCCAGAAGCAACATCACCAGGATGACGCCGTCTGTGAGCAGGCTCCGCCGGCAGCGGTCTGACCTGCCATGACTTGACCTGCCCTGCCCTGCCCTGCCCTGTCTTGACTTGTCCTGCCCTGCCCTGCCCTGCCCTGCCCTATCCTGTCCTGTCCTGTCCTGTCCTGTCCTGTCCTGTCCTGTCCGGTCCTGTCTTGACCTGACCTGCCCTGCCCTGCCCTGCCCTGCCCTGCCCTGCCTTGTCCTGTCCTGTCCTGTCCTGTGCTGTCCTGTCCTGTCTTGACCTGCCGTGCCCTGCCCTGTCCTGCTCTGACATGACCTGACGTGACCTGAGCTGACCCGCCGCCCCGCCAGATGCTGGACGTGGCCGGCCAGCTGGTGTCGCGGCTGCCGGAGCGCTTCCTCTGGTCGAGCGCGCACCACATGGACGGCGGCGCCCTGAGCGGCACGCCGGCGCTGTTCCTGCTGCGCGCGCTCGGCCGGCACCGGTGGGCGGTGCCGCCGGCGCGCGGCGCCGTCCGCCGCCTGGTGACGGCCGTCGGCGCCGACGTGCTGCGCCAGCTGGCCGAGCTGACGGAGCTGCTGCGGACGGCCGGGCCGCCGCAGCTGCCCGAGGACAGGCTGCTGGTCTGGGCCGCGCTGGCTGAGACGCTGCTGACGCACTTGGAGCGGGTGAGCGGCTGGCGCGGGGACGGACAGGGTGGTGGTTGTCTCGAATGAAACGGAGAGTTGAGTTATGGAGGCTCTTTGTGGGGTGTTCAGATAGCATTTCCACCTGAATTCGATGTTCAAGATCTGTGATTCCGATAAAAATCCGTAAATTCCCATCCAGACATGTTGGCATATGGCCTTGGCAGGTATACATGTCTTGACAGGTTTAGTGACAAATATATTTCTTGATCTCAGTGCCTTCTTATGCGTTCCCTCGACGCCATTCTTCAGAGCGGATGCCATAACTACAGCCTTCCGCCTGCCTCGTGGTCACTACGTGCACCTGACGCCGCCCCGCCCCCAGACGCAGGAGGTGGACGCTGGCGACGCGCTCGGCCACGACTTCGGCCCGGTGGCGGCGCTGCTGGCGGCGCCGCTGGCCTGGCCGCCGGGCGGCTGGCTGCCGCTCTGGTCGCGGCTGTACCGGGCGGCGCGCGCCGCCGCAGAGCTGGTGCCGACGGCGCCGCCCAACGCGCTGGCGGCGGCCGTGGCGGAGCGGGCGCGCGCCGCCGCGCTGCCGCCGCCGGTCGGCGCCGCCTGCCTCCGTCTGCTGGCGGAGACGGCGCTGCTGCGGCCCGCCGACGCCGGGAAGGCGCAGATCGGTGAGCGGGGCACGCGCCGGGGCGCGCGGCGGAGCTGTTGGAATGTTGTGTCGCCGTGGTTAATGGACGTGACGGCTGTTGTGGGGACGCTGGGACCGTCACTATGTGCTGGCTCGGCATGTCTGCGATGCATTCGAGGATCGTCATGCAAAATTTTCAGGGCCTTCGCTTTGGTTGTCGCTGCGTTACTACGCATCGTAATAGGAACTCTCGTGCTGCGTGCTGGTCTTAATTTTGCGTCTGCATTCTGCGAACTAGCATGTCTTCTTTCCTGTGTGACGACTTGCGCCGATTATGTTGCTGCTGTCTCTGCAGCGCCAGGAAATTGAAGCTAGCTTCTCCACATCTGCGTGGTCGTTGCTGCTTGTCTTCGTAATCATCATCCCAGTTATGACTATTATTACGGGTATTACTTTTAACCCAGGCAGTAAGTACGACTGTTGCCGTGCGTTTCATGAAGGCAGTGACCAAGACCGTGCTTGGCCGTGGCTGTGGCTGTGGCTGTGACCATGACCGTGACCGTGACCGTGACCGGGCCGGCAGCGTCGCCGCTGAAGCGCCGCGCCCAGTCGGCGTCTCCGCTGGGCCAGCTGCTGGCGCTGTTCGACCTGCTGACGGAGCTGTCGACGCGCGCGGCCGCCGACGCTGTGCCGGACCTGGCCGAGGTGGTGCGCCGGCTGTCGGCCGGCCTGCAGGCGGGCCCGGCGGCGGCCCGGCTGGCCGTCCAGCGGCTGGCCGCGGACCTGGCGCGTCTGTTGGCCGCCGCGCCGGCCGGCTCGCTCGCCATGGACCAGGTATGGCCGGCGGCGACCTGGCGTGTCCCCTCCGGCGGGGGGGGGGGGCGTGGCGGTGATGTCAGCTGTCAGTTGTGTTGGTTAAGGTTAACTGTAGGGATGGGTGTACTGATCGGCCTGTGGCGATTATTAGTGGTGTCACTTATTTCAGCTTTCACGAGGTCTTAAAGACTTCATGAATGAAGTCATTGAGTGGAATTAAGTCTTGTACTGCCTGCAAGCGCAGAGCGCGCGCCCTCCTGTTTTGGAGAAAGATTGCAACGTGGTTTTCCTTTTGCTCACAGAAAAGTCATCGGGTGTGTAGGATTTTTTTAGGGGGTAGGGGGCTGTGGTGCGGAGAGACTGAGATTTGTGTTGTCCGTTATGCGCTGGCCATAGTACAAACTACACAGCGACGCGACCTCCTGGCCCTGACCCTGTCGTCCGTCCGTCCGTCCGCGCCCCGCAGGCGCTGAAGGCGTACGACAGCTTTGAGTCGCTGGTGCGCCACTCCCTGCCGGAGCTGGAGCTGCCCGGCCTGCTGGAGCAGCTGGCGCCGCTGTTCCGGGCGGCGCCGCAGGCGGCGGCCGGCCGCCGGCTCTGGCACCAGGTGCTGGCGCCGCGGCGGCCGCCCGTACCCGAGTCGGTGGCGCCGCTGGTGGCGCGCCTGGCGCCGCCGGCCGCGCCCGAGCTCGACGACGCGCCGCTGACGCCGTTTGTGCCGCACCGCATCATGGCCGCGCTCTCGGCCGAGAGGGAGCGGCGGCAGTCGCTGTCGCGCGCCGGCGCCGCCGCGGCCCCCGCCCGGCCGCCGCCGCTGCCACCGCCGCCCCCGCCCCCGCCCCCCGCGGCTGCCGCCCGGGACGCCTCCGAGGAGGTGGGTGCGGCTGACGGTGAACTGTTCGGCAGAGGGCAGTTGTCATTCCCGAAAGTGTGACGTGGTTTCGTTGGTGCGTTATTGAGACATATCCGTGCTGGGTTTGGGTTGAAAAGGAACCTCACTGCGGAAGGCAGTATTAGTACCCTTTGCTAAGAGAGTCATGTTGTTTTGTGACCACGACGAATGCTTCTTACTTCGTGTGCATGCTTTTTGAAAGCTCCTGTTGATCAGTATTCCCGTGTGGCAAACGCCGGCCAATTAGAAAGGAACTGGATAATCGAGGTAGTTATGTTAAGCCTGCACATCGATGAACGGTCTTGAACTTCAGTCGACGAGTCCTCCCCAGCCCTTTAGTGCCGGCATTAATGTAATCCTCGCTGACGCACAATTATCACGGGCCGGCATATCCCATTCCCCCTTCAACGTTGGCACGGCGTGCCTGAGCGTCCCGTTCCTCGGTCCCGGCTGACCAGTTCGCGCCGCCGTTGCAGAAGTTCGTGGTGATCGCGCCGTCGCCGGCCGGGCCGCGGCCGCTGACGGAGCACCAGCGCGAGGTGCGCGCGGCGCGCAGCGACTCCATCCCAGCGCTCTACGCCGACCTCTCGCAGGACACGCAGCAGCTGGCGGCCGCCGCCGCGCCCGACGAGAGCCAGCCGGCCGCCGGCGCCGACCAGGCGGCCGCGCCGGCGGACGGCGCGTCGTTCGCCGGCCGGCTGACGGCGGAGCGTCGCGCGGAGTCGGAGCCGCTGGACGCCGGCCGGCGGCGGCGCGGCCGGCAGCGGAAGTCGCTGCCGGGCGGCGCCGGCGCGGCGTCGGCCGGGACGCTGGCGGCGGAGTGCGGGACCGAGTCCGAGCCGCCGGACGGTGGCCGGCGGCGGCGCGGCCGACCGCGGAAGTCGCTGCCGGCCCTGTGGCCGGGCCTCCGCCAGGAGGCAGCGGACGGGGCGAGATCGGAGGGTGACGAGAGCGCCGTGATGGAGCCGCCGTCGGTGTCGGACGCTGCTGGTGACGGTGAAGAGCGGAACACGGAGGACGAGAAGCTGGCAGGAGAGAACGAGGCGGCGGACTTGGAGGAAAAGGGAAATGCCGCTGAGGAAGAGATGGAGCAGGAGGGACAGGTCATTCCGATGGACAGCGAGATGGATCCTCCCGCGCCTTCGCAGCCGAAGGCGGAGGCGGACGTCCGCGTATCCACGCCCACAGAGCCGCCACGGCCGGCTGCGGAAAATAGCCGTGCACCATCTCAACCTGCCTGTGCAGGTGGGGCAGGTCCGCCCACCGCCTCCGAGCGGCGCATCCCGGAGCCGGAGCCAAGCCTGCAGCGGCGGCCGGAGCTCGAGCCGGCTGTAGAGCCGGAGCCAAGCCTGCAGCGGCGGCCGGGGCTCGAGCCGTCTGTAGAGCCGGAGCCAAGCCTGCAGCGGCGGCCGGAGCTCGAGCCGGCTGTAGAGCCGAAGCCGGAGCAGGAGCCGGCGTCAGAGCCGGAACCAGAGCCGGAGCCGGAGCCGGAGCCAGAGCCGGATCCTGAGTCGCAGACGGAGCCAGAACCGGAATCGGAACCGAAGCCGAAGCCGAAGCGGAAGCCGAAGCCGAAGCCGAAGTCTGATCCGGAGCCAGAGCCAGAGCCAGAGCCGGAGCCGGAGCCGGAGCCAGGTGACTCCTCGCCGCCGCGCGGACAGCCGTCGGCCGAGTTCCAGGCAGTGATGACGCGCTCGGGCCGGCTGCGCCGCCGCACCAGCCGCTCGGCTCGCGTGGCCGCCTACCTTCTGTCGGAGCGCCGCTGTCGGCGCTCGCTGGGCGCGCTGGAGACCGTCGCCGGTCCCGACCGCGCCCGTCGCCGGTCCGAGCCGCCGCCGCCCGGCAGCGACGGCAGCGACGACAACGACCGGGTCGAGTCGGCGCCGGCGGCGATGGAGACCGCGGCGGAGAAGCGGCCGGACGGCAGCTCGTCCGAGACGACTCGGGACGACTCGGACGGCGAGCGGCCGCCGCCGGCGTGGCGGCGCGGCGCCGCCGGCTCCGGAGGAGGCGCCGGCGCACGGCCGGGAGACGGAGTCGGCGCCGGCCGCGGCCGAGGGCGCCGCCACTGGCCGAGTCCGCCGCCGCCGCCGCCGCCGCTCGACGGTGGCCGAGATCTCGGAGAGCCGCCTCCTGGCCGAAAGCCCGCCAGAGTCGGCGCCGCCCGGCCCGGACGCGGCGGAGTCGGCAGACGAACAGCGCGCGGAGACTGCTGAGTCGGCGGGCTCGCCGCAGGCGCCGGCTGCCGCGGAGAAGACGGCAGAGTCGCCCAGGAAGCGGACCGCCGCCGCCGGCGGGAAAACGTCCCCGGATAAGATCGTGGTGATGGTGGTGGAAGACTCGCCGGAGGAGCTGCTGCGGAGCTCGCCGGTGCCCCTGAAGACGCTGACGATTTGCCTGTCCCCGGTCCCAACCGAGGACGAGGCGGCCGCCGACCCGGCGTCCCCTCGCGCTCACGGCCCGGAACCGGGCGTCCCGGAGACCGATCTCGGCGAGCGGCCGGCCGGAGACGGCGGCCCGGCGTCCGTCGAGGCTGCCGCGCCGCCGCCGGAGACGGCCCGGGCCCCCGGCGGCGGCGCGCTGGGCGCCGATCCGAGCCCGGCGGCCGAGGCCGGCCGGCGCCCCGCCGCCGGCCGGCCGCGGCGCGCGCGGCGGCCGCGGGCGGCGCGGCGCAGCGAGGGCTCGGCGTCGGCCGGCAGCCCGCTGTGGCGCCGCTCGCCCGGGTCGAGCCGGTCCGGCCTGCGCAGTCCGGGCCGGCCGCGCCGCCAGACCGCGGCCGCCGCGCGGCTCCGCAGCCGCCGTTCGCTGGCCGTGAGCGTCCAGGAGGCCGCCGGCGCCGCGGAGCCGGCGCCAGGCTCGGGAGGTCTCCGGACTCAGGAGCTGAAGAGCCGCGGCGGAGGGTCGCCTGCCAGGAAAGGGTCTGAAGGTGTGGACCGGGAGGAAGCTGGTTCACCGGTGAAGTTGGTGAAACCAGAGCAGGTTTTCCCCGGGCAAATGAAAAGGCAGTTATTGACGGACGTGCATGCTATGGACATGGTTGCGCCTGATACGAATGGAGAAGCTAAGACGACAAAGTTCGACGGTGTGCTGCGTCAAAGGGGTGACAAGGACATTGGGTCGAAACTCGGGAGGTCCGGGAGCCCTTCGTCACCCACAAAGCGGGCATTGGATACAGTTTCCCCTCAGAAGACTCCAGAGGCCGCATTGCCATCACTCCGATCTGGATTGGGATCCTCTTCTCCGACGAAGCGAGCTGACGGGGCCAGACCCGTCGAGAAACCTCCGTCGTCGGCCAGCCCTGGCACGGTCTTGGAGGCGGCAAAAGTCCCCGGGGATGAGGAGGAACTTGCCACCTCGGCTCTGGATCGTGTCCCAGAGACGCCGGTCGAGGAGGAATGCGTCGAGGACGGACGTGTCGAGGAGGCGCTGGTCGAGGAGAATTCTGCCGATGAGGAGTCTGATGACGAGGCCTCCACCGACGAGAACTCGGCCGAGGAACCCGCCGATGAGGACGGCGCCGATGAGGACCCTTCCGTGGAGATCTCCGCCGAGAAGGTCGCCGCCGGGAAGAAGGCGGGGAAGGGCGCGCCGCCGGGCGCAACTGACGCAGCGTCCGTGGCGCAGCTGTACCTGAAGCGGGCCGTGGTGCGCGTGGCCGACCTGCCGCCGGCCAAGGTGCGCCGCCTGCTGACGGCCCGGCCGGTCGACTCGGAGGAGCTGTTCGCCTCGCCCGAGCCGGCCGCCGAGGCGGCGCCCGTCTCGCGCGCCGCCCGCCTGGTCGGCCTGGCGCAGCGCCGCGCGCCGGCCGAGAGTCCCGAGCGGGCCCCGGCCGCCGCGCCGGCGCCGGCCACGCCCGTGCACCGGCCGGCACCCTGGGCGCGGCACGTGTACTCGCCGCAGGCGTCGCCCAGCGCCGGCATCCTGAAGCGGCGGCGGCTGGTGGGGCCGCCGGCCGAGGAGTCGCCGCCCACGCCCGGCAAGGTGAGGCGCCGCCGCGGCGCGGTGCGCGCCGGCCGTGGGGTGTCTGCTGTCCGTGCGTGGGGTCCAAGCTGATCGTGGGACGCGGAGAAAGCTTGCGAAGCTGTGGGTGGACGTTCGCGGGAAGGCTTTGTCGCTGCCGGTCTTCAGATGTGTTTCAGTGCGTTAGCCATGTCTGAGTTGAGGAGGAAGAGACGGTCACTGGTCAGTCGACCTGAGTGATTCCTTGTGCTTCTCCTTGAGCTTAACTGCCACTAGATTTGTCATCCGGTGGCCCCGTGCTTCTGACGTTCGTCTTGCTTCGACTGCGCGGCCGTCGCCGGCCAGCCTGACCGCGCCCCGTGCCGGCAGCGGCGGGCCGTCCAGTTCTGCGACCCGCCCGTCTCGGAGAGTGTCGAGATCCCGCGCACGCCGCGCCGGCCGCGGCGGCCGGCGTCGCGCGGGCTCGACTTGTCCGACGAGTTCGCCGAGTCGCCACCGCCGCCGGCGGCCCCCGACGGCCTCTGCCCGGCGCTGGCCGACTGCGGCGACAGCGTGGCGGCGCTGCTCGGCCGGCTCTCGTCGGCCACGTGGCGCGGCGGCCTGCTGCGCCTGCTGACGGCGCGCCGCATCCTGACCGTCGGCGACCTGGCGACGGCGCCGCCGGCCCGGCTGGCGGCGCTGCCGCTCCGCTCGCCACGGCTCGCCAACGTGGCCGCCGCGCTGCGCGAATACCATGAGGCGCGGCAGAAACGGTGAGCCGGCATACGGCGCGGCGGTCTGGCCGCCGCGGAGGTGACCGCGATACCTGCGCCGTCGCTTTCCAGTTTCCACGTTTGAGAAAGGCGCCTGGAGGCCAGTTTATCGTAAAATCTAGGCGAGTTTAGATATTATGGTAGATGTATATTACCAGTTCGAGTCCGAAATGTATACGAAAATTTGCAGGTTTTTAAACATTACGTGTTGTGGCGTGGCTACGGTGACACCCACATGCTATACGGATACGGTGTTCATCATCCATAGTCCGAACTCCGGCCAGAGGGCAGCAGTGGATTCGCTGGCCTCTTCGACAGTAACGCATCGTGAGAGTGTATTTATGTTAGAAACAATGCCGGATCCGAAAAAAAACGTGCAGTCATTCCTGCCAGTGGCGTGCAATTATCACATTCTGCCTTCATCAGTTCATCATAATCGCGATATGTAAGCGGGCAGCGGCGCGATGCCAGGTGACCTCACCGACTGCCAGTGAGCTGTGGCCATTCTGTATGGACTCTCGAAGCGAATGGTACTATCGTTCGGTGCCAGATGTCAGGCATGTGTGGGTGGGGTGGGGTGGAATGAGACGTGTTGGTGGCGCCCCACAAGTTACTTTTTGCGACGAGCATTTCACACGGCAGGGCTGTGTCGTCCTGTGTGGACGTCGTGGGCTTTCTCTGCTTAGCATGGATGAAACGCTGAAGGATCTGACAAACGTGGCTCGGGCTAGACATCTAAAATAGAGGGCGTTGTCGTAGACTGCTAGCGACAAATAGTCTTTGTCCCGTTAGGCTCTCTCTCTCTCTCTCTCTCTCTCTCTCTCTCTCTCTCTCTCTCTCTCTCTCTCTCTCTCTCTCTCTCTCTCTCTCTCTCTCTCTCTCTCTCTCTCTCTCTCTCTCTCTCTCTCTCTCTCTCTCTCTCTCTCTCTCTCTCTCTCTCTCTCTCTCTCTCTCTCTCTCTCCCTTGTGAAGTACCTGTATTTGCAGGACTGGTTGCCCCTTGCCTTGCCCGTGGCGTCAGTTGGCGGTGATGTAAACTTTGGGGCCCGGCACGGATGCCGAGGCCTCCGTTAGATAGCGAAATCGCGTCGCCAAACTTCCGGGTAACAACGTTCGGCGCAGACAGCTGCGCTGTACAGGCCGTCTGCGTGTACCCGATCTCGAAAGGGAATCAGGACGTGTCTTCTGTGCGCGAACTGACGCGCCTCTTCGATTGGAGGTGCTGTCGTCACGAGATGTGTGGCATTGTCACGTGACGTGGGTGCGGGGAGCCGTTATTCCGCCCTGGGGTGGCCTCGGACGAAGGCCACTGCCGCGGTTCAGGACAGATAGTGTTACAGAAGCTCAGACTGTTTATGACTGGTGATGTTTAGTCGAGCGCTCACCTTTATCTGCGTAGTTGACACATGCGATGGTATTGAATGCCATGTACATTTCATAACATGACGATCGTGGCTGGTCCTTGTACCGACAACTTACAAGATTTTCATCATTGCGTTGCGTCATTGCCCCGATCTGGGTCGCGTGCAACGTGCCCGCAGTGTCATCGCGGCTGGTCGATTCCCCTTTAGTTTCGTCATGTGTATCCGCCATTTTTGTGCCGCTCGTATGCTTCCGTCACGCTCATCTTGCACCTCTCCGTTACCCCGCGATTCTCCGTCCCCAGCCTGGCGGCCGAGGAGCCGGCTCCGGCCGACCCTGCAGCCGCGCCGGCCAGCCCGCCGCCGGAGACCGCCTCCACGGCTGACGGCCCGCCGCCGGCCGCCGCGCCGCCGCCGCCCGCCACGGCCGACGCGGACACGCAGACGGCGCCGGCCGACCTGCGCTCGGCCGGCGTGCAGAGCGAGCCTCCGCCGCCGCGCGTCGCCGTCGGCGTGCAGTCGAGCGCCGCCGCCGCCGACGCGGCGTCGCAGACGGCGCGGCCGCCGGCGCTGAGCGTGGCGCTGCAGACGGCCGAGCCGCGCCGCCGCGACGCCGGCCAGCAGGCGGCGCCGGCGCGCGCCGAGGCGGCCGCCCAGACGGAGACGCCCACCGCCGAGGTGCTGCAGGAGCTGGCGGGCCGCGCCGGCGGCGAGGAGACGCGGCGGCTGGTGGAGCGGCTGGACCTGGTGCGGCTGGTGCGCCGCGGCCTGGAGCGCCGGCTGGACGAGGTGCTGCGCGAGGCGCTGTGCGAGGCGCTGTGCCCGCCGCCGGCAGAGGAGGCCGCGCCGGAGCCGGTCTGATGCGCGGGCGGCTGTGGGTTCGTGCCATAACGCGGCGACGGCCGATGACCGGGCCCTGTGTCGCAGTCGGCCGACGGAGCGGCTCCGGGCACTCCTGCCCCGTCGGCCGGACGGTGCCCTTGCTCAGCTGTGCGGCGGGAGGTCAGCTTCTCTCGCCAGGAACTGCGGCGTTTTCGGCGTGCGGACCGCGTTGTTTGGCGCGTGCAGCCGGGACGTGCGGGAGTGTTGCGGCCCAAACTGCGGCAGGGGATGACTGCCCACTGCCAAGAAACTGCCCGGAGTTTCATGCGAAGAGATGTATCAGTTTGTCAGCGCAGTAACTCCACTCATCGCCTTTCACAGTCGGACCGACGGCTCAGCTCGGTGGATGTGACTGAGGCCCACAGATGGAAGCGAGTGTCTCAGGTGTGAATACCCCGCTCGTCGTCGAAAAGCAAGTGACGGCCGTAACAGTGAGGTGTGACGCGTAGCTGCCGGGGCTCAGCACGATGGTGTTCCGCGACTTTTCATGGGTCCATGAGTTCCACGAGTTAACCTTTAGTTGTTGTGGAATACACGTCTTGTTTCGTGTGTCAGCTCTCTTGTGGCATAAAATTCATTGATCTTTATGCGGTAAACAGCGTAGGAGGGTGCGACGCTGTACCAATGTGGTGATTGCTTGTGTCGACACTGAACATTCAGTTTCCTTGCTTGGCTGGAGATCTCCGAAAAACATTGGAGTGGTCTGATTGCGATTTCAGTTTCTTTCCAACCATTGCCACATTCGTAACGAATGTTCTAAAACTGGGGAAGAGGGTCTAAACCCTCCCAACTCCTCGAGATTTCCTGCCGCGCTTTATTGCTCATATCTACAGCCACTTCGGGAGTTGGACTCCGTCTAGTTTTGGTATCAAAACTGACGCTGAATGTACGGTACAAAGGTACGGCAAAAGGTAGCCATTTTTCGCCTAATGCTTTATTTCCCTTTGGATTCAAGCATGCCCTTCATTTCGCCAGTTTGTCGAGTGCTAGTACCTATAACCGTCATACGCAGGACACCACCGCCAAAAATTCGTCGCATTTACGCTGACACCATTAAATAGTTGAATGTATCCGTGTTTCGCTATTGAACGGTACGACGTACCCATGAAAGATTTCCTTCACTGGGACGTGTCCCATGTTTTACCGAAACCTAACTTGGTCTGGAAGACTATGTTGGGCTACTACTGTACTGCTATACTGCAGGGATCAGTCACAAGCGGAGTGCTGGTATTGTGTTAACATTTGAAACACGACTAACGAAACGACTTGGTCATGATTACACGGCTGTAATGACTGCATTGTTAAAACGCGGCTATTGGACGCTTTATAGCGCAGATTTTGTCTTGGTCTACAGTAGGCGCCATTGGGCAGTTTCGAACGTCCTACGCACCTGTACAGGAAAATGCGGAAATAAGTGAAATGACCGATTACATTTTCTCGTGGCAAAAACGTGTCTTCAGAAACGTAAATGTCTGAAAAGAGCTAGGGTAATAAATCTGGGTTTGATGGATTTAACACGACAGTTACTAACAGTCTCAAACCTTGCGAACCGCGTGATTCAGGGTTTGCGTCATCGCGCAGCAGTCTGCTGACTGCCGTGGCAGAAACCAGCAAGCGTGATGACTAACGCCCGTCTAGGGTCGGATCCACGAATTTCGATCGGGAGGAGGTGGCGTTCCATCTGGGGGCGCCCTGAGCGGCCTTTGACAGGGGCGTCATGTGTTTTTAGGACCTCGGTGTACGACCGCAAGGGCGTACCTAGGCTTTGTCTGAGGGAGGTATGTCTGCCAAGACAGCCCACACTTAGCCCAAACCGGAGACCCTTTCAAAACCGCTCAAAACGTGTCATCTGATACAAAGGCTGAGCTCACTGGTGCCTGCGTCCCTCCACAACATCCATTACTTTGTCCTCAAGAACACAAAAATAAATACGCAAAAACACGCGGTGGGAGGGCAAATGGAGCCTAAACGCAACAAGAAAGTGCTCAAAATGGCCACTTTGTTTCGCTGAGCCCAAGCCTCTTTGTGCTGTTCCGATTGTTAGTTTTCGAGTTGCGGCAAAAAAAACCGTTTTTCACCTAACGCTTTATTTCCCACCGGATTTGGCGTAGTACCATATAATACTGATTTCAAACACTACTTTCATTTCGACGGTTTGTCGAGTGTAGGTAGCTATACCCGTCATACGCCTGACACCAGCATCAAAAACTCGTCCCATTTACGCTAACGCCATTAAATAGAGACCAAAAGAATGCGGATGAAATCCGCATTTTTGCGTTTTCACCGAAACATGAAGATGCAATTATTGAAGATCCTTGTCTTCTTTCACTAACCCTAAAAATGCTCATAATGCGTCGTTTCCGCCGTAAATTTCAAGTAACTGCAAGGGAAACCGTCTGCCCACGTAATATTTTATTTGCCGTCGAATGTAACATTCGACTATTAAACGGATTCTGCAGACCCCTTCGATTTCGCTAATTTTTCCTGAGTAGATAGCCATAACCGCAATGCACATGGCGCCATCGTCAAAAGTGCATCGCTTTGATGTTTTCACCATAAAAATGGCTTAACAGAATAAAACGGAAGTCATGTTTTTTATGCTGCTTACAGAACTCTTAACTATAAAATTATAACACGAATACAAGTCACGAATTCCTTGCTGAAGAAAATAGGGGTGCGAGATTTTGATGAATGCCGACGATGTAATTCTGCTGTCGAAGCCGTCGAAGCCATAGCTCACATAGCTCACATATTTTGGGATAGCCCGGTTGTGCGTCGTTTCTGGCGAAGAGTTCATGCATTGTTGCTGCAAATGGGTGCAAAACGAATAAATGACCCTTCCACAGGAGTCCAGATATTGTTTGTGCAGCAGCGCATTAGTTAATCATGCCGCAATCGCCGCCAAATACATCGTTGGAAAAGGGGCTACACTCTTTCCCGATTGCCTGCTACATGTGGTCTGTGCGGAAGAAAGATATAAGGAGTTGATGGCTGGTTTATGTAATAAACTCATTATCACAATGCAAAATGGAGGAATGTATTCGGCGAGCCGATCGTGACGTAGGATAATGTGTTGCGGCTGTGTTTTTGTGTGAACTTTTGGGCGAAATAAATGGAAACAGTGAAAAAGAAAACGTTTCAAAGTAGATGTGCATAAAACATGGTACAGTACCGCTGTTACGCAGGATTCTTGCCGGGAAAAAGATTGGACATGTGACGTGGCAACGACCAGCAGAGTCAACTCAAGATTTCCGTTATGCCATTCAGTCATTCACGTGACGGCTTATGGCAGCTGTCCACTATTTTCCCCCGTCTAATACTGAACCACTCCAGGAAAGCTCAACAATCAGCATGTAATCTTTCTGATCCAGCTCCAGCCCACATATTTATATTTAAGTACGCAAAGAACAGTACATGCATGTAAACGGCATTACAAACTACCAGTAACGATACGTGTATCATGTCTCTCCTCCGCAAATTGTTTTGTAAACTTTTCAAACGTGCCTTTTGATATTTATGTCAGAAGCATTAAAAATACTATCTGCGCAAAATTTCACTAACTTTGATTAACGTCTACCGCTGTCACATGACCCCCGAGGAAAGCGACTGACATATGTTCTTGCATCTGTAGGGCGCAAGTGTCCAGCTTGTTTGGAGAAGCAATATTACGTCAAGTCAGGTCTCCAAAGAAGCAAGGGAGAAAATCGACACATGGCTTCTTAATAAAGCTTCTTCGAAAGCCTTTTGCATCACCATAGAAGAACAGATCATGGAGGCAGGGGTCAAATGTTCCACGCCCTCCAAAAAAGGCTTATCATACACAGGCCAGCAGTGAGCATCTTCGTCAGGCATTGCTACTTTTGTCAGTCAAAGGCTACGATTGGAAAAGGATACTGATCGTGAAGCCAACCGCATCGGAGGGCCTGAACAGCATGGACCAGGTTGATCTGATCCATCCGCAAAGTACCAGTGATGGTGGCTTCAGATGGTTCCTCAGCTACCAAGATCATGCTACAAAATTCCTCCTTTTTTGTCTGCTGCATACCAAGAGATTCGCAGAAGTTGCCATGGAGCTTTTGAAAATATTCCCGGCTTGGGTGTTATGAGAGTCCTGCAGACAACGGCAGAGAATTTCTGGCAGAAATGATTAAAGATCTGGTGCTGCTGCAGCCTGAGTGACAGATCGAACATGGAAGACCTAGACACCTGAAGAGCCCGGGTAGCGCTGAACGTGCCAATCAGGACGCTGAGAACATGCTCAAGGCCTGGATGAGCTACCAACAGTTCACCCGATGGTCAACCGGTTGTTACTTAGTACAGGTCAGCTGAGTCTTCAGAATCCTATGATTTGAACTACGCTCATTTTATCGCTCATAATATTTACTTACCGTTTCGATGATGTATATCATATGTATATATCTATACATATATATATACATATATAAATAATAGATGCACCGTTTTGATGATACTGTATTCTGCTCTCGATGAATCAAGCAATGGATACAGAGAGAGCACATGCACGTCTCTCAGCAGCCAAATTTTTCGTTTTCCCATACAAGTCCACCGAATTCTGTCGGGAACAGGGTAAAAGTGGCAAAAAGGGCACCGCGTCCCCCGTAAGAAAAAGTTGAACGCCGCTCTCTATCAGCACCAGTAAACGTGAATGACATGTTGTCGTTCTTACATCTCTCGTGAGCCAGAACCACATCTCACTTTTGCCGGCGGTTGTTCAGACCTGACTCAGGTTTTCTACTGTTTTGTAATACGTTTTCGCAAAATACATGTTGATAAGTGCGAGGACACCGATCCCCGATCCCTCCATTTCTCCCCATCTCTCCCCCTCTCTGTCTTTCTTTCTCTCTTTCTCTCCCTCTTCTCCTTCCACTCTCTTGCCCTCTCAACATGTTTCCTCCTTTCTTTTCCCCGCCGCGGACATGTATTCTTTTCATCAGATTCTCATGAGGACCTTTGCTCGATTTGAGCGCGGTATGGTAAAAATTCACGTTTGCTTTTTCTTTCTGTTTCGGTGCAGAGAGAATTCGAGTCCACACCGCGTGATGGATCGGTAGCCGTGTCGCGTCCTCTTCGGCTGCGATCCTCGCGCCGGTCTAGGCGACACGGACCCGCCGATGACGGTGAAGTCGAGGGCGCTTCTGGTGCCAGCGACATGAAGGCAGCCGAAATCGAGCAGGGTGATGGTGAGGTCGAGGGAGCATCTGGTACCGGTGACACGAAGGCATCTGAAAAAGGCCGGGAAGACTGTGAAGTCGAGTGGGCTGCTTCAGCTGATGTGAGAGGGCGAGAGGCATGCTGCTTACGAGGGGGAGCTGAGGCAAGCGAGAAAGGTGCGCGAGCAAACCGACGTCAACATGCCAGAGCTCCCGGTGCGCGCGCCTGCCGTAATGGCTATGCCAGAGGTAGCCCGCGGCCCCTGGATCCGGCCAACATTAACGCCGTGATAATCGACCGAAAATAAAACGGGAGAGACCAGCCGATCACGGCGGCCCGGACGATTAAAGGCTGGTTCCTGAGGTCATCGCTCAAGGAAAGCGCTGGGACATCAAGCCACAGCGGGACATTGGGAGACGAAGAGAGGGTGATCAGCCTCAGGAAGGCTTTTCGCGAGCAGTTCATGTTCAATGGACGGGGTGCGGTGAAGTGCTCGTGTCCCCCAGGAAGGAAAAGTGCGACAAGAAGTGGTGTTTCTGCCGCAGGGTCAGACTGATGTGCTCTTCTTGATGCCAGCTGTCAGCCCCATGTGTTAATTAAACAGACTGAACGTTTTGTCCTTATGACTGTCTGGGGTATGGAGATATAATGCGCGCAGTCTGCGTTACAATTCGACTGGCAAAAGCAAGCCAGTCGGACACGAGACAGCCGTGAACAATGAGCATGCCTCGACTACTTACAGGTACCACTGTGACAAAAATGCAGTCGGATTCTGGAAAGTCGTATGGGAGCCAACCGTTCTCACGAGCTTCTGGCAGCGGCTGACGCGACTCATGGACAACTCTCCCGAGGCGGATGGGGGTGGGGGTGGAGGGGAGGGGAATGAGCCCGGGCGCCGAATGCTATTCCTCACAGTAGCTCACATCGGTGCTGTGAAAAGGGAGACCTGATTTGACGGAATATTCCTTCTCTAAACAAGCTGGGCATTTGCGTCCTACAGATGCAAGTACGCATGTCATTCACTTCACTCAGGAGTCGTGTGACAGTGGTAAGCGTTAATCAGAATTAATGGGATTTCTTCACAAATGGTATTTTCAAGGCTTCTGACATAAACATAAAAAGCACGTTTGAAAAGTTTACGAAATCATTCGAATAGGAAGACCCAGACGCATATATTATTATTGATGGTTTGTAATACCGTTTATAAGCATGTACTGTACTTTATGCACTTGGATATAAATACGGAGACTGCAGTTGGATCAGAAAGATTATACGGTGATTGCTGAGCTTTCCTGGAGTGGTTCAACACTAGACACGGGCAAATAGTGGTCAACTGCCATAAGCCGTCACGTGAATGGCTGCATGGCGCAACTGAAACCTTGAATTGAGTCTGGTTGTCGTGTCCTGACGACAGGTGTCTGACATCGTGAATCACGAGGACCTGCGCACGCGAAATGGAAATGTTGTTGACTGAAAATGGGGAAATGTAAAAAGGATTCGCTTGGGTGGCTTTTTTTGTTGGTACATGCAGTACTGAAATATAATCGAGAGTTTAAGTCTATTTCAGTTTAGTTATAATCCATTTAGTAAGCCTGTTACAGACCTAATACTGCTGGTCGTTACCAAATCACATGCTCAATCTTTTTTTCCGGCAAGAACCCTGCGTAACAGCGTAACTGTGCCATTATTTGAACATATCTACTTTTGGACATTTTCTGTTTTTCCATTTTTTTTTATTTATTTCACCCAAACATTCACACATAAACACAACCGCATCACATTATCCTACATCGCGATCGGCTTCCTGAATACTTTTCTCCATTTCGCATTATGATAGCGAGTTGTGTTATATAAGCCAGCCATCAATTCCTCATATGTTTCTTCCGCACGGAACACATGTAGCAGGCAACCAGGAAAGAGTGTATGACCTTTTCTAATGATGTGTTTGGCGGCGATTGCGACATGATTAACTAATGCGCTGCTGCACAAGCCAAACAATATCTGGACTTTCGTGAAAGGGTCATTCATTCGTTTTGCACCCATTTGTACCAACAATGTATGAACTCCTCGCCAGGAACGGCACACAACCGGGCAATCTCAAAACATGTAAGCTATGGTTTCGACAGCAGAATTACATCGTGGGCATTCATCAGAATCTCGCACCCCTATTCTCTTCAGCAAGGAATTCGTGACTTGTATTCGCGTTATAGTTTAACCCTATTCCCGGCAGGGGGGGGGGGCGGAATCCGCCCCCCCCTCGGGTTTTTTGCTTGCCAATTCCAGGCTTTTTAACGCAACTTCACGAAACTTGGTGACTTTTCCTAGCTATTCCTTCTACGCGCCGTCACAAAATTTCGAAATTCTATTTTGCTCAGGAGCGGAGCCAGGCAACGTTTTTGGGAGGCACCTCAGGTCATTTTTGGCCATGTTGAGGGTAAAAGGAAAATGTCTGCCAAAAACAGAGTTTTTAAGATAGAACTTAAAACTTTATATGAATGTATAGCTAAATAGTTGGGCAATGTGCATATGTAATTTTGTTTATCTGAGGTCACTTTACAAGGTCAGGTCAAGGTCAAAAGTCTAAATTTGTTTTTTTTGCAATAATTTCGGCGCTTTTTTTCAAATGCCAAACCCGGAATATATATGACGTAGAAAGATGCCCTCTACTTGTGTACCAAGTTTCAGCTTGATATCAGGTCGGGTCACGGAGCTATGACCTAAAATGTCAGTGCGCGTACCCTATATCGCAAAAGCCAAAAAATGAATTTTTGGAACAGAGTGAATTTAATCGGTTAAAAACGTCTACAGATAATCTTGAATGCACACGACATCATTCCAGGTGCCCCCAAGGTCACTGGAGGTCATTTAAGGTCAAAGGTCACAAGTTGATCTGAAGAACGTGTGACTATGACAGTTCCCCCTTTTTTATGTCCCTGGCACCGCCTATGCTAACATTATACAAACATTGTAATGCGATTTGTACTTCTTTAGCATAACATGACTAGCAGAAGCTAAAAAAGTGTTTTGGCCTCTTTTGTTCATTCCGTTATTAGAAAACTAATCCCCCTATTTTTAAAACCCTGTGAACGCCCATGAATTTTCTCAAAATTTCAGATTTGCATACCCATGGTAAAAGCCCTATCCATAATCTCTCGATTCATGCCAGTTTCATCGAAATCGGTCCATAAACAAGGGAGTTATAAGAAGACAAAAAGTACCCCCCATTTTGACATTTTTGCCCCCCTATATCCACAAATTTCAAAATTTTAAAAATTTCTTTTTGTAAAAATGTAGTTCACGTCACGGAAAATCGATTGCCGTTTGTTGCGATAAAATCGGACGAGTAGTTCTCGAGATCTCAGGGGGGGGCCGAATCCGCCCCCCCTGCCGGGAATCGGCCATACCGTCTAGCCCTCCGGGAATAGGGTTAATAGTGCAGAGTTCTGTTAACAGCACACGGTGAGACTTCATAAAGGCTCTGATATACCTTGGGCCATTTCACCGCTACATTTTTACCACATCACGTTTTCCATTTTCCCTCCGATTAATGATAATGTTTAGCTAACTTTCTGCACACAAGGATGTTGTAAAGAGTCTTAGCTCCATTCCGGTGAGATAACATGAACGCTACAGCTGGGTGCACGAGTGGTGCTTGCTGTTTGGTCTTATTAAAATTTCTCCAGCGATTGGGCAGGCTGTTCACAAGGGCAAAGCAATCCAGAAACTTTCCTGTTACACTGTAGCGGTTTACAGTTTGTTCGAATGTCATGTTTCCCCTCCCATCCAGTAGATCGTCGATATTTCTTAGTTCTTTGTCGTACCATGATTGTACAATTCCTTGTGAAAATTTGGTCACATCTGAGAGCCATATACTGCATAAGCTCAAACCTTCATTTCTCACTTCAAAGGTGTCCATGAACGTGCCCAATGGAACAATGACGTTCTTCCAACTTTGTTTTGAACAGCTGCAGAACGCTTTCGAAGAGATTTACCATTCATACTCCATAGAAACTGACCCAAACTAATCTGAGCTTGGAACAATCTAGCCTACAAATGGCCGGACATCATTTCGCGGCTGGCCTATGTTACCTTTAAGACCGCAGTATAAACCGAAATATCCGGCATTCCCAAGCCACCCGAAACGGGGGAAACGCAAAACTTTTCCGGCTAATTCTATCACGCTTGACATTCCATAGAAACGAATACAGAATGCAATTTAATTCCCGGACAAATGTGTCATCTGGACTGGGTAAGGCCGTAGTCAGATGCGTCAACTTTGACACCAATAGAGCTCTAAATGATAGTTATTTTCCCATATAAAGTAAGCCTGCGGCTTCTGCACTCTCGTATTACTGCCTTAATTTTCCCCAAATTCACTTTGGAAATTACTTTTAACCATTTCTTCTTCTTCACTGGGGAATACAATACCCAAGACGTTCATCTTGTCAACCCAACGCATACCAAGATCTTGGCAGATTGGTTAACTGTCTGTTTGAAGCCCAACCCACATGGTTTGGCTTGGGTTTTTTAATGTAAAGAAAAAGGGCCGAGCACTTCCGAACCACACCACGGTCATGAAACAACGCCCTGCGTCTGTTCACGGAACCGTCCATCGTAAAGAGGTCATCTGCGTAACAATACGTTTTCATTTCTGCTTCCCCAATGCGAACGCCTCTTACGTTGGTGTTATTTTTTTATTTTCAAAATGAGACATTCGATCACAAACAAAATTCAGTGGACGAACTCTCTGCCTGGACTGTGCTCTGTCTCAAGGGCACGCCCTGGCAGGCCAAACCGCGGGGCTTGGCCGTGTCGTACGAGACAGGTCAGATTTGACTTCACGCTGGACAGGTGCCTGGTGTGGACGTGGGCGCGCCCGCTCCTCGTCTATGTCCGATTTTGTTTATTTCGGAGATCGCAGCGCCTGCATTTAATAATCGAGACATTCTACTAGAAAATCTAGTGTGTTTGAAGCTCATTTGCAGCCTCATTTCAGAGCGTACACTCCCGACACCAGCACTTGTTGTCGAGTTGTGTTTGAACGGTGGACCCGGCGCCGCCATGCTTGCTGGGGCTCGCAACGGGTCAAGGCCAGGTCGCGGAGCCGTGACATTCCCCGCGCTGCGGAGAGACAGAGCTGCAATGGCCGAGTGGATGGCTAACCGGCGTATCAAGCGAGGAACCCCGGATCACGGTGCGCCGCCCTCCAGGTACTCTGTTTTTTTCCACCTCGTCCCTGGTGTTAGTTGTGCTGTTATCGGCTGCTGGCATTGCACCGGACTTTGCGCTGCCGCCACGGACGCTGTGGGTGTCATGTCAACCGGCCCTGCTACCTCCAGCAACATCCGCAACGCTGTGCAGCGGGCTCAAGCTCAAGCAACTCTTTCAGGCACTTCTTTGTGCCAGAAGCTGCTACTTGGCTCAATTTCGATCGTGCCGCTTCAGGCTTGCCGGGACATCGAGCCCAACCCCGGACCAGACCGCCGCGCCCTTACCGTCCGCTGCCAGAACGCGCGCAGTGTGCGCAACAAGCTGCACACACTGCGAGCCATGGCGCCGGACCTGAGCAGACACGACGTGGTCGCCATGACCGAGACCTGGTTGTCTTCCGAGGTCGCGGACACTGAGCCGCAGCTCGCATGGGATCAGCACACCTGGCTCCGAAGGGATCGAGCCACACACGGTGGAGGCGTAGTCTGCGTTATCATCTACGCTGAACTCGATAACAAGACCTGGAGCCCGACTCGGAGGTGCCGGTCGTACAGACCGGACTTAATAGTACCACATTCGTATCGGTGTGCTATCGACCGCCGGACAGAGTCAGGGACATTTTTGCTAGATGCTCGGCTATTTGAGTGTATCGCTAAGCTTCGAGACACTGGAAATCCCATTATTTAAGCCGGGGATTTTAACCTAACAGAGATAGCTTGTAGGTTAGGAGAGAGCCAGTGAGAACGACCCTGTCGCTCTTGTCAGGTCTAACCGTGCCCTGCAATTTTTAGACCGCCTGGACACTCATGGTATAACAAAGTCAGTTCACTCTCCCACGAGAGGTGACGTCATACTTGACCTAGTTTTATCTTGCAGCGGTGACATCGAAACGACCAGTTAGCGATGGTGCCTTTGATTCTGACCATCTTAAAACCTTCTCTCGCTTTTATGTACGTGTATCTGTTGTTCCGAAAGTGTCCAGATCAAGAGCTCTTAATCATCGTGCTACGGATTTTGATGGTACTCATGGCACCCTTAGATGTTTGCCTTGGGGCGTTTTAACTCACTTGGACGTAGACACCACCTGAGAAATATTCTACGACCTCGTAACTGCTGCTATCGCGGACAACGTACCCTCTGTCTCCCGCTACCGCCGATTTCCCCCGTGTTTCGACAGGGACGTACCACGCGCACTTAGGGGCAAGGACATCGCATACCGTCTCAAAAAAGTCCACGTCTTCGCTAGAACATAACCAGGCATTCTCCAGAGCCAGACCCGACTTCAAAAACGTTGCCAACGCCAAATGCCGCAAATGTCTTTCGAGCCTCGTCCACGACTTTCACGACAACCCCAAGCGTTTTCGGCTATTCATGAAATCCCTTAAACCGTCCCGTCACCGTCCGACTAACCTCGTCCACGGCGGTCAGACCCATTCGAATTCCACTGAATGTGCTAACCATTTCATTGCGACGTTCAGCGCCAAATTTTCAGACCCGCGTGTGGAGGCACTGCCTGATGCTCTGGTCTACCTCTCGCCGATCCTAAACAACTTCATGGTTCCCCTAATTTTGTTTCCAGCTGTCCAGCATCGGCTAACAAAAGGTTTGAGGACCAGATGCGCTGACTGCCCGCATTTTGCACGAGTGTGCCTCAGAGCTGGCAATCCCACTCGAAGCTATTCGCAAATTATCGGTTACTCATGGCATTTTCCCCCAATTTTGGAAAGACGCCAGCATCATTATTTCAGTTTACAAAAAGAGGTGACAAAAATGATCCTGGCAGCTACCGCGGCATCTCTCTCCTCCCTCTTTCCTCTAAAATTTTGGAAAAAGTAGTCTCCGATTCTCCTCTGGAACGCTGCTTATCATCACCCCCGCCAAGCCAGCACGGTTTCCTACCAAAACGTTTATGTGTACACAGTCTAACAGTTCTCCTCAAACATAGCTGGGACTCGATCCATGAAGGTGTACAGATCGATTCCATTTACGCCGATTACTCATCCGTATTTCCAAGCGTAAATCACGCGCTGCTGCTTCACAAGGTCGAACATCTTTTAACGTCACAGGAAGTGCGCGCTCATTGACTGAGGCTTATTTGATCAACCGCAGACAACGACTCGTCCTCGACGGCAAGTTTTCTGACTGGATCCCAGTCAAATCCGGGGTTCCCGAAGGTAGCGTGTGTGGCCCACTCCTTTTCATTTGCTTCACCTCCGACTTACCTGCCCTCATCCAGACCAACTGCATCATGTTTGCCGACGACGTCAAGTTGTGACCGCATTGACAGGCTGACACCGCATCTCGTCCACGGCCGACACTGACGCCTTTCAGACCGACAATGACCGTCTTTCATCTTGGTCGCGTACATGACACCTAAAATTTAAGCCTATAAAATGCCACGTAATATCCTTCTCACTACGCAAATCCCCAATCCTAGCCACAAATACGCTGAGTGAGATCGCTCTTGAGCGACGCACCGAGACCCGAGACCAGGGTGTCCTACTAGACACAAAGCTTACTTTTGCTCACCACATCGATTGAACCATAACCAGGGCGAGTCGCATGCTTGGCCTTTTCCTACGCAGCATGCAGTTGTCCAGACGTCACATCAGAGCCCGTTTTGATCATCAGGCTATGCTATGTGCTTTTTACGCCCATTTTCGTTCCACGCTCGGCTGTGTGGTATGGGCCGGGCCTGCTGTCACCCATCTGAAACAACTGGAGCGTATACAGCACAAGTTCCTCATATCGCCGGCTTTTAATTCGGATAAATCTCTCGCAAGCTTGGACTACGTCACTCTTCTGGCCCATTTTAACGTGCGCAGTATGAAGTCTCGCTTTGTGCAACATGACCTCATGTTTCTGCACAATGTTCACCATGCGAACCTTGACAGCTCTGAACTGCTGCCAGCATTCGGCTTGGTTGTGCCGCGGCGTCCATCGCGTACCCTCGCGCTGTGGAGCATCCCTGTAGCATCTCGGGTGAATACCGTATAACCTGTTTACTCGTATACCCACTCTTTGCAATACCTACCTGAACTCTTTGAGAAATGTCGACCTTTTACGTCCACTGCTCGTTTTCACAAATCAAACGTGCACAGCTTCTCGGACTCGGTAAGGTGACATCTGTAAACTTACCCCTGTGCCATGTCTTAATGTTTATTTAATGCTATTGTGACTGAATCGTATTTTGACTCTTGCTTTTAATCTTTAACTGCATCAGTAGTTAGGCGCCTGTGGCTGTTGGTGTCTGTAATAATACAATACAGTCAAATACAATAAAAATAGCGGCTTAATGGGTTCCCTTGTCTACAAGGTCTTTCTAAACTGATGTTTTCAGAAACTGTGCACAATTCTCGCCACTGACTTTTCATAAAGCATTCTGAACCACATAATTATTTCAGGAGGAAAACCCAGCCTTTCTTACACCGCTTTGATGAACTTCCAACTTACTGGATTGAAAGCACCCTCAATATCTTAACCTAAAAGAAAGCCTGTCCGGTGAACATTTTCTGGTTAGTAATTTCGGCCCAGTTGCACGAAGGAAATTGACAAAGTCCGACAAGACATCCAATAATAAGTGAGCTGTAATTGATTTACGGTGATTGTGTATTGTATATAACATGAATGTTTAGCGTGGTTGTGATGATTATGTTGTTGCTTGAACCAAAGAATGGGCAGTGAGTGCTTGCATCATGAATTCATCACAGTTTGTCATTGCGATGGTCTATCCAAGTACCAATCTAATGCTGAGAAAATGGCTCAAGTAGTTCAAGCGCCCCTAAACGTCAACACCATTCATTTATGTTAGTACTGTATCCCATGTTAATCAAGATATACGTGCAGTAGATGGGGCTTCGCGCTAACGCGGACTGGAAGGGGGACATTTTTGGGTCCCCTCCAATCTCGGAAATGGAAACAGCTAGAGAAACGAAATTTTAAAGATAGGGTAAGATCATAAAGACCATAAAGGCCATAAACATTGCATGCAATCTGTATGGCATTAGGTCAATATCTTCAAGATCATATGATGTCGAAAAGGTTATATTTGGACACCTTCTCGGTCCACACAGGCCTTTTCGTACGATTTTTCGAATGATGCGACAAAAGGGCGCTTTTTAGAGCGTTAAAACGCGGAATGCGACAATTTCCGCTTACCTCACTTATTGAGTGAAGATTACGAACCGAGGTCATGTCAGGCCATTGACCTATGACACTATTTACTTATTTCTGCAGACCAGATTTCGAGCAACACGAGGTACTGGTGTAGACTGAGTGAAAATAAAGGCGCAAAACGCATCATCCAGCGTACTTTTAGTGCAGATAGCCAACATCAGTACATCTGTTCTCTTTCAGCGTTCACTGGCATCCGCTGAGTCAAATGAAGTGAAGTGAGGTCATTGACCTTGGATGATGTTTTTGACGCAATATAAGTTCTATGTCAATTGTTTGCATTAAAGTTATTTCGTTATAATGAACCCAATTACATGACTTGATTGCCGAAAAACGTAAGCAACACACATTCATGTCAGTATGTATATATATATATATATGTGTGTGTGTGTATACATGTATATATATATATATATACATATATGTCTTAATATAAGCAAACGTGTTTTTATTGGACTCTTTGGACTCTTTGGACTCCTCAGCTATCCCCGAATGATGTCGGCTGATTATGTTCAACGGTATTTTT
This sequence comes from Capitulum mitella, assembly GCA_030062745.1. NCBI lineage: Eukaryota > Metazoa > Arthropoda > Thecostraca > Pollicipedomorpha > Pollicipedidae > Capitulum > Capitulum mitella. The sequence goes on along the minus strand of CP099849.1, from coordinate 2,828,083 downwards.
GTGCAGAATGCCTGTCCTCTCCGAAAGTTCCCATTTGTCTGCGACAGCTGTTATTTTTGTTGTTTTTTCTTTACTTCATGCGCTTCAAACTTCGGGAATTTCCGGCCCATTTTCGATTTACCTGCGTCAGTCGACGAGTTATTAAATTGGCATAAATTTCGCAAAACAGCAGCGGCAGCCCCCACCCGTTTTCGAGATTTTCAAGAAAAACATGTAGAGGGGACAAAAGTATCCTTCCCTCCAGTGCACGTGCTAAAATTTTGGATGACAGAATAGCCCATAGCGGGCTGAACAGATTACTTCAATTGCCGGTAACCACGCGAGATAATTGCCTGGTCTTCAGGTCTTGCCAGCCTTGAGCCGTGTTTGAAGACTGTCTCGGGTCTCTTATTATATTTGAATCCCTACCACTAAAAATTGGTAGGTCCCAATGTCTCCTGACCCTCAAATGGCCCGAGGTTGTGAAAATTTGGAAACAGCTTGGCTCATGCACACTGAAACGTTTCAGGGAAATGGTCAGGTGTGCCTGGTACGAGTTTTTACCGTACATGGGGTCCGATGAGCAATAATTTGTACCTAATTTGTCATACACCAATAACATTTTCAAAGTTTTGGCGAATTAACTTTTGACCTCCGTTGATCCTTAAAATGCTTTGTCATAATATTCCGATTCTGACTACTTTAGCAAATATGCATAAAGCAAAAGCCTTATTTAGCGTTCAACCAACGTTTTTAAAAGTTGCCTCGAAAGTCAAAATCATTCAAACAGTTTTTTTTTAGAGCGCGAGTATATCTGCATTCGGTAGCTATAAATACTGGCTATGCCCTTCCCAATTGAAAAAAATAAACTTCATGTCAAGCAGAGGCGCAGCCAAGAGAGGGCCACAGCGCCCCCGCCAGGTATGAGGGGGCTGCCACGGCGAGCCGAATGCAAGGGGATAGGACAATAACAGCGTCTGAGAAGGGCCTGAAGGTATCCATTCCGATAAAAGGATTTTGCTCCAGAGGGGCCGGGAGCCCCTAGGGAGTCCCTTCCCGCGCAAGGAGGGTCTCAGGCTCAGATTGTGTCCAAAGGGGCCCCTGATGCTGAAATCATGGAGAAAATGGCCTTATAATGTTCAAGGGAACTCAAAAACGACAAGCAGCCGCGGTCCTTAACGAGGCAGAGCACAACACATATTCAGGGGATGGGGGCGGCTTTAAGCGGCCCCTCTAGATTTCCAAGGGGCCTAAAAGAGGACCGTGCTGGAAAAACTGGGAGGGACTCCTTAGTACATTTTTTGCATAAAAGGATCCGTAAGGCCGCCCCTAGGCCCAGGATGGGCCCCAAATACGAGGGCCATTCAGCAGAAGGAGACTCCTAAGGCAAGGCCTCAAAGAGGCTCACTTCAAAGGAGCTCATCCCGTGGGACTGGGCTCCATCCCAGACCCCGTTCACAGAGGCGGATGTCGAGTGGAACGATGGGGTAATCGTCCCATTGAGGCCCAACAGGAGTCCCGAGGAGTCCCTCTCAGGTTTCTGACGGCCCTCTCCTCCCCCCCCCAGAGAAAGACCCGTAGGGTTAAATTGTGCCCAAAGGGACCCCTGATGCTGAGATCATGCAGTTAATGGCTTTGCTACACTCAATGGACCCCAAAACGACGAGCAACCAAAGCCCGTACTTAACCCGCGCTCGACTGGCAGTCGGCGCCAACCACGCCCGACTGGGGGACGGGGTTGACCGCTTCCTCTAACTCACGAACGGTTGGTCGCACGATAAAAATAAGCACACCACTGGAAAGGTCATGACAAGTGGAGCTCGAAACTAGTCCCATTGTTTGTTTTGGGTAATATGTAAGCCATTTAGCCCCATACGTTTTTTTCGCAGCCGACTGCATGAAACCAAGAAACGGCCTGGATCTCAATAGCTGGGATTAATGAAGTCCAGGTAAAGGTAACCACGAACAGGTACAAGTCAGCAGATGCCGATGCACGTCTAATTTCCCTGATTTGCTTAATGTATACGCCAAAACGCTGAGTTAAAGACACGGCGATTTTCGCGCCACTACATGGCGGGCACCGTAGCCGAACGCGGTATGAAAGTAACCGAAACTAATTTTAGCGTTCCCTTTTTTGCGATATAAGCCTTTCTAAGTAACATTTATTGGTCTTGGTAGTTCTTTTGATGGTTTCTCATGGCTAAATTTCGGAAAATTCAATAGTTATCAAATTTAAATTAAAATTCAATAGTTATCAAATATCAAAACAAAACAAAAAAATGCATAATTACTAAAGTTTTATTCGCGAGAGCCTGTTTATTTCCAAAACACGAACATTTTTGGAAGTATTTCAAACGTTTTGGTGTTAGTTGATCTTAGGCCAACGGCCCGGGAAATTCTGAAAAATCCGGGACGGCAGATTAGTTCCATTTATCAGGATCTACAATCCATAACAATTTCATTGTGATATCATGTTTTCCGAAAACGTTACAGGGCGCTAAACCTTTTTGGACATAGGTCCACTTGACCTGACCTTGGTCAGACACCTGACCTGAACTGAGATCAAAACTTGGACACAATGCCAAATCATGTTTAAACGTGATCAAGCAAAAGGTTGTTTTTATGAGCAATGAAGCAAAACATGTTTAAACATGACCAAACAAAAGGTACACAAAGTTTCGTGGCGCTGGGTCCGTTTGTTTTCTCGCAGTCCTAGAAAAAACTCGGGGGGGGGGCGGTCAGCCGCCCCCCAGTCGGGGACGGGTTAAACTACTGGGTATTTGAGCGGAAAGATACTCCCTGAGGCAAGGCCTCTAAATCGGGCACACTTCAAACGGACCCATCCTGGGAGCCAAGGGGGGCCGTCTCAGGCCCCATATCGGCAGAGATGGATAAAAGGGAGAGCGATGGGATGATCGTCGTATTCGAGCCTGAAAGGGACCCCGAGGGGTCCCTCTCGGACACCTGAAGGGGCCCTTATCGACAAAAAATGCCTTTCTGACAGAAAGTTGGGCCAAAGGGGCCCTAGAGGCTCAAAGTAGGCATAGAATTGTCTCCCATTTTCGACAGGTACCCCCAAATCTGCTTCTAAAAGCCACTTTCAGAAAGGGGATCTAAAAACTTCTTCTGAAGGCCCAGGTGACTTTCCCAGAGGACTGATCTCTCTCGCCTTTTACGTCATCCTGAATTCGCCCCTGCCAACTGACTATCAAGAGCTTTGTCCGCTAAGCTTTTCGGAGCCTTTCGAAAGGAAGAGGTATGTCCGAACTTCACTTGGGCACGGCCTCAAACTTGAGTATTTAAAACACAGACATCCTTTCTCGTCGCCTCCTTCTTCCTCCTTTCTCTGGCGTTTGGCTCCTTTCTGGCGGAAATGTTTGCTCCTGTGGAGACCATAATGGACAACACGCCATCGTACGTCCTTTAGTTCAGTGGCGGCTCGTGGTACAAGGTTCTGTAAATGGTCACCGTAAGACGAAATATAGCCTTGCTTGTAATATGTCTTTGCTGGTTTATAATCCAGTGGTCTTGAGGGACTTGTAAGTTGTAACTTGAAAGCTTTTCTTGTTTTTCCTTGGCATGTTCAAAAATGCACCACTTAGAGTGGATATTGAGCTAACTGGTCATGGGTATGTGCATCTGGAAGTCAATTCAGACAAGAAATGGGCCCGGCACATTTGCTGTAGTAGATGGCACTGGAGCCGGTTCCGTTGTTCGGCATATCCTGTTGCTCTGGAGTCCGAGCCCGCCATCTGAGAATTCCCAACTATGGTGGTTTTTCGCCCGAGGCGGCAAACAGGTTGCTCCTGGGGATCTCTAACGTACGGTCCAGCGCCACCCACGGTCGCCTCATGGCCGGTTTGGTTTTTTTCCTAAGACCGGTCAAGAATCTTCACTTGGCATCGAATCTACACCGGCGTCCGACACACACTGCCGTACGAGTCCAGTATGCTGTCCGCTCGGCCATGGGGAATACAAAGTGCCCCGTATTTCGGTATTAGGCTGTAACCTTGAAGGAACTTTGGAATAGAGACACATTCTGCCCCCTCACAGGACTGCTCTAGCTCCTGGCCTGGATAAGCTATTAGTTCAAAACTGGGGGGCCCAGTCTGTGAGGAGGGGGTCCGGTGTCCAGTGGGCCCGCTCTCTCAACAGGATTCTGGCTGCGTGTCTGGGCCTTGTGCCATATAATCGCTCCTGTCGTGACTGCGGACGCAAATATGGTACGATGGGGCGTTTGCAATCCATCGGTGTGTGAGTGGGGGGCATTGCTTCGTAGCTAATGAGCGAATCGAGCCTGCTCTCCCCATTTTCTGCTTATGCTAGTTCTGACGTTATAAGATGGTGGGAGAGGTCACGCCGATCCCACGCCCGTAAGTGACTGTCCCAAAGACGGTCCGCAAAGCCGCACCCAGGTTGGGGCCCCTGAGGCCCGGGAATTGAAAAAAAATCGGAGAACCTCGTAAATCTCGCGAGACAGATGGCCGGCTGGAAAATTGCAGTGACTGTCTTCAGCCTCTGGAGCCACAGGAATGGACGTTCGGGCCGTAACAAATCAAAATGCCGCGCAGGTTCACTGTACGTGACAATATAACTATCCACACTGCAAACATTTTCACCTGCGTAGGACGAGTTAACCCTGAGTACAAAGGTTTTGCGTAAAGTTTACGTAGCAGCCGAAGGTGACTGCAGAATGTTTTCAACGAGTACCTGAATTTACTCGACAGCGATGAGAAAAATACCGGTCTCGAGTCAGTTGTGCGGTCTTAAGTTGTTGTCCCTGCCGCGCCGAGTTCGAACCCCACGCGGTACGAGTGACGCGTTTGTCTCGTAGAATGGGAGTAGGTTACCCGCCGGCATGTCCGCTTACCATTTATCAGCGGATGAATGACCCGATGTATGCGGACAGATTTTGGCGCGCACAGTGCCGCAAGGACGCCATGTTTTTTAGTGATGAAATGAGCGTGAGTTGTGACGTGCTCCCGATGCATTGTAGTAGTTATCGTCTGGTAACCTGTGTAAGTAGAACAGCCTGTTGAGCTGACAGAGCATAAGCTGTCACCAAAACTATTGTTGCGAAAGTGTTGGCGCTGTGTCTGGCGTAGGCGCTTCCTCAAGTGTGAAAAGCAATGCTTTCATTGTGCCCATCTTGGGCTCGTTACAAATGCCACACATTTTCCGACGTGGCTAGTGCTCTTCATATGAAGTTAAATTGCGACCTGAATTCCGTCATTTTATAAAGCATTCCATGTTTATTTAGATGTGCATTCACTCTGTGCTCATTCCGTTGCAGTAATGCATCGAGATAGTAAAGTATTCGTTGTGGCGTGATGGTCACATATTAGCCAAAAAGACGCAAAATATAACAACAAAACGGGACAGGAGTACTTTTGGCAACGAAGACGAGTCTTGAAGGCATGTATTGGCGTTTTTAGGATGTTGACGCTTGGTGATGATAACGCAGCTGGTGGAACGGATCTGCTACATTTATATGTTAGTAACGAGTAGGTTACTCGTCCACGACGTGTCAGATGGCTTTTAAATGGTCCCCAAAATACTGGTAAAGGCTTTTGATTTACTCGATACAACCGGCTATACGCCCATCGTTGACTACGTTGTAGCGCGTGACGACGAATAACATGGAAATGTGGAGTGAGCGAAACGATTAACACGAGGTTCTGTCGTAAACGCCGCGGGTAAAGACGCCCACAACGGGGCGTGAATCCGCCAATGACGGGTGAATAACCCTTATGTGATGGGTATATTTACCACTGCTCTGACTGTCAAAGACGTCAGCGTGTTGGCCAGTTTGCAAATTTTGGGTTTACTCGTCATCAGGCAAAAATGTTTTCAGTGCATGGTGCATGTTCTGCTTGGCTGGGCCTCTGTGCACTCCTGACTGTTACTGCAAAAACCTAGTTTCCAAAATTTTATGCTTCTTGACCGCAAATTAGCACTTTCTATCATTGCTGGGACGTTTTGTATTTCCAAACTATGCCCTTTTATCAGTAAAAACGTTAAAGTAGTCATTTCGTTGTGGCTTGCCGTCCATATGAAGGACTTAACCCATAATATGCATTCTACGTTGTCCGATCATTTTGGGTCTTCCCATCACCCAAACCTAGAGTGGCCGAAATCCGGAAATACATGCGATTTCCAGAAGGCAGATATGGGTCAAGGCCTACTTAGTGAGGGAACCCCATTTGGCAAGGGCCCGGAGAACCAGCGTGCCCTCCCTCGAACGAAGTTCCTGGCTGCGAGCTTGTGCATATGGGACGCTTTATGAATCTGCCTGTGCAGATATTTCTTTAAGTCACCACGCAAAGCTTGATGGGAAAACATGGCGAAAATAAAGTCGTTTCAAAAGATTGCGAGAGCTGGCATGAATTTTTGTTTAATCATCTTGCGCATTTTTTCCAAATCATAGTGCTGGTTAGAAAATGCTGCTGAATACCAATTTAGCAGTGAAATGTCTACCATCACTAGAACAGATTTCTGTTAAATTAAACGAGACGAGAGTTGACTAGTGTAATCCATGGATGTTTACTGTGTCACAAGGGAATGCCAAGTGAAATTCCGCAGATTCCCCAAGGACTGCTGTCCTTTACGGATTCCACGCGGAATTCCGCGTGAAATCGGGGAATCCGCGGAGCAGCTGCCGCGAATTCCTGACAACATGGCGGCGCCCAGTAACGATAGGTTGGCCAGATATAGGTGAGGAATATTGCCAATGTGGGGGATTTGACATACGGTACTCAACTGTGCAGGCGTAGGAGCAAAGGACCGCGATGGCAACGGTAAACACGTCCCACGTGAAAACTCTCACACGGCGACAGACACTTCTGATGCGTAGTCGGCGTCGGAAGTGCAGTTTTGTGTGCACCCTTTGTTGCGCTTTCCGCATAAATTTCCAAGACTTCCCACGGGTTCTGGTTCTTTATGGATTCCATGTGGGATTCCGCCTGGAATTTCGCGTGAAATCGGGGAAGCCACGAACCAGCTCCTGCATATTCCTGACAACCTTGACAATATGGCGGCGCCCAATGAAGTTAAAGTCTGGGAGATATAAGAGAAATATTGTGAATATGGGATATTTATCATAAACATCTCAGTTTTAAACGGGCGGAGAACAAAAGGCAACCATCGCAGACAAACACTTCCGCGTCGAAATTATAAAAAGACGATAGGCGTTGATGACTCATAGTCGACGTGAAAGGTAGGTTAAAGAACATTTCAATGCCCAACAGGAATTCCGAGAATTCTACATCCCAGCCCTGGTGTAAAGCACGTTTCCTTAGGATGCGTTCTCAAAGCAATGTTTGCGTTTATTTATTACAGACCGCTTCCGTGCGCAGCGGGAATCCCGGGAATTCCACGTCGCAGCTCTGGAGTGACGAACCCATCTCATTTCCAGTGCAAATGGCGGGCTGAGTTTAAATAGTATCATGGTCATTTTGATACTGGAGTAGAGCCAGTCTTATGTTTAAGCATGCATTGCAGTTCGATTTTTACATTTCAAACCATTTTTGAAATATTTTAAGGAAAAGCCGACAGAAGTATAACATTTTGCCAAGCAGCAGGCCCAGTTCAGTATAATTTGAACCGTGAACGTCCTTGATTTATCGCAGATGGCAGGCCAAATTTTTCATTCAAAAGAATGGTTTTTGCAGCCAACGTTCGGAAAAAATTTTTAGGCTACCCCGCAGTAGTGCTAGATTTTGGCTGCCTTTCTTTTGAGCTGACGATGTCAACAACCCGGAGCGGGGCCCAAAACCTGCTGCCGGCCGTCCGTCAGACAGCCGTGCGGACGACTCGATTCCCCCACGTGGTACACCGTGATTGCGCATGATTAGTGCGGTCTGTAGCGCGTTCTTTGAGAACCACCAGGAAATTTTAGGGAGCTCCAAACCCCAGAGTCTTAGGTTTCTATGGATTAAAAATACAGCTGTTTATTGATAACGATTTTGATAAAACGTTCTACACGCATACCCTGACAAATCACTTTTTGGTTGCGAACCAATTTAATATACAAATTACGTCTGGATACGTCTCCAATTGGGCGCCCGTTCAAGATGGAGATAATTTCCGCAATATATTGCTAATATACGATTAACTGATGCCGCAAATAATAAAATTAGTTTTTAAGACTTCATTTTTTTAATGCCTTACGTCGCTAGTTTTAAATCTCCCATTCCGACTTCCTGGCCCAAACTGAACTTTGGAACTCTGGCCAGAGTGACAGATTTGGAGTTCGTATATGCAGTCCCAGACTAGTCCGTTTCGTCGGCGACGGCGCCGACTTGCGGACGACATGCACAGGGTGCACTGCCAGACAATGCCGAGAGCAATGTAGCTGTTCATTAACGAGACCCTCAAAGAGCAACGCATGGAGCAAATATGCCGATATTGTTTCTTCTATTTTATCAATATAATCCTAATGGTTTATATTGATATGCTAGGGATCAGAGCCCTTGCCGAGTATAGCTCATTGTATAGACTCTGACCCCTACACCCGATCGAGCGATTCCAGGTAACAGCTCATCTTGTGGCGACAGCTGAACGTGCCGCCAAGGGTGCGACACGACCGTACGGTAGTCCATCCGGTTGCAAGCTGCTGCGTGGGCCAAACATAGAGCGCCGCGGAGACGCGAACCCGTCTCGACAGGGACGGGAAACCAGAGCGGTCCCAACTGGCCTCCGATCACGGCATCCTCTAGTTATATTTGTCGGCGTGTTCACTTATCAAAACGACAGCATAGTCGCAGTTCACTGTCCGTGGAAACGAGTCACGAACCGTGCAATACGAATACGGCCTTATGTGAAAGAGCTATTGCGCAAGACCGCATTCCGGAAAAGCAGGCAACAAAAACTTCAAGCAAAAGATCGTATTCGTAACAACGTAACTTCGTGGCTGACGAAAGCAGTATGCAGGCCACCTTTATACTTTGCCTGTCTATTTTTCATTTCCAGTACTTTTCATCTTTAAGTTGTATTGTTTTTTGTTTTCACAGGGCTTTTTGTTTACCTTCTTCGCAGTCCCCGACTACGCATATACACAGGGGATCTAGACGGTGGTTTTAGTTTTCTGCTAAAATACCCAGATCCTGAGTGGGTACGCAGCATATAAACAAGAGTCGAGACCTGCCATTCTGCAAGAAATACGGGAAAGTGGTTTATCCCAATATGAACATCAAGTTTACTCGTAAAACGAATACTTCCCATGCCGCTGAGTGAAATACATTTCGATACATTTCGCGCGAACACGTCATGGGTCAGGATCAGAGTCCATCCTGAGCCGAGCCTGTTGCCGGATCCCGGCCTGGCCTGCCAGCTGTGCCCAAACACGGCGTATTTTGTCCCGGCCACCGAGCCGACTCGGCGCTGGAGCGGGCATGCCCCAGGGGCCCGAACGGCAGGCGGGTTAGCCGCGTTTTGCGTCCGAGTCCGTCCGTTTACCATGCTAACTGTCGCCTCGCCTCGGTACCGCTCGGCGCCGCCGGGACACGGCGCTGCCGAGATGACGCAAGGACACCCGGACCAGCGAAGGGTCCAAAACGGGGTGGCCCGCATTCCATGCCGTCCGGCGACGGGTCTGCGCCGGCCGGGCTTCACCGCGCCGTGCAGGTCCACAGGACGGCCCCCCGGGACTGGGTGACCTTCCGGTCTGGGGCCGAATACAGGAGGCCGGTGTGGGGCCGCGCCTGCCGCACACCGGGTTCTGTCGTCCGGGTCTGCGTCCATCACAGCACGGCGGCGGGCCGCCGTTCATGTTTTGCGCCCGTTGCAGGCCAACGTCCCCAGCAATTCGCATTGTGTTCGAGGTGATGTCCTGTAATGCCGTAAGATCATATCTCGCAATTTGTGTGCAAATACAAATGAACGAAACAGTGTGAATTCGAATACCATTGTTTCGTAGTATAAGCTATGGCAAATGTTTTTGTTTTAAAGCTTTTTTATAAGCTGTCCGTGTTTTTCGACATGACAACTACAAATCATAGCCTCGAGTCACAGTCAGTATTTGACAGCAAACGAGTCCTCGGAAGTTATGCAATTTTCCCTTTAATTCTTGTTACAAAAGTCGTTGAAGTCTGTTTGTAGATAACTAATGCTTCCACTTTTTTCAAAGAAGTTTTACTACTAAACAGGCTGTCTGTAACTATGCTGCCGTGTTTCAGAGGCTCCGGGTGAAGGCGAGCTTTTTCACATTGTTTTGTGCGAATGTTCGGAACTGAATGAGAGTTAACGGCTAGGCTAGGAACATTTCAAAAGAAGGGAACGGGTATTCAATTCCGGGTAGCAACACATACTCGTGTGTCTTTTTTGCGTGGTGGTGATCGTGCCCCCTACTTATGAATCGACCAATGACGCCAACATTCCGTTGGAAGATCACTTCGACATGTCACGGGAGTTCAACGATCCTTTAATGGCTGAACCGCCTCACCTTGACGCAAACAAAACGCGGAGTTCGGTCGTACGAACTCCTTCAAACCGCGGCACTCACCAGCAAAGAAAACCCACCACGTCTTCGGAAAAAAACGCGAAACGGTACCCTCGCGACAAAAACCGCACGTCATACGGAACATCGCCGCGCAGCGGAGCTCTTCCTCGAACTCACGGGGCGCCCAGCATTCCGCGCCGGGGTCGCCGCCGGTCGCCGCACGCCGGCCGGTCCGACGCGACCGGCGTTCTGACGTCACCGGCGCCGTCACGCAGCCTCCGCGGCGGCGTTGCTCGGCCGCCGGGAAGGCCAAACAGACCGCACGTGCCCGCGGCCGACTGGCGGCGGCTGCGCGCGGGGCGGAGCGTACGTGGCCGGCGGCGGCCGCCGGGAACAGGTCGCCAGGCGCCGCCCGCCGCGCCGTGGACAGTCAGCCATGGACCCGACGCGGCTGGGCGCGCTCACGGCCAAGTGCAGCGCCAAAGGTGGGTGGTGGCAGCAGGCGACGGCTGCGGCGCAGTGCGGCGCGCCGGCGCACCGCGGCACAAATGGCGCGAGGTTGGTGAGCGGCGCGCGCGCAGCCGTGCGGCGGCGCGGCGCCGGGTGCCCGCTGCTCTGAATGCGCGGGCTGTTTGGTATAACGTTCTCGGTGCGACTGTTTTCTTTTTCTGTAAAGCGCTAACCATGTGGGCAACATCCTGCATGCGCCCAGGGATGGGCAGCCGTCAAGGTCAACCGATTTCATCTCCCGAGCGCAACAAACCTGTTTCACGCATAAATTCACGTGCAGGAACGGGTTCCTTTGTTCGCCGTGGTAGAGGCTTGTGGAAACGGTTGTGATCCGTTTACGCTCCACTTGGGCCCTAACGACCCCTCTGCCCCTGTTGTGATGGGCCTCACTCCCCCCCCCCCGCTCCTGCCGGTCTGCCTGCTGTGTTGGCGGTCTCGCCTGGCCTAGGTAATCGGATTGTTTTTCAAGGTCTCGCCGGTCATGGGGACATGCTTTTTGCACGGGTTGGATGGCTGCGACGAAAAACATCCCCCGTCGCCAAGCGTGGCTGGAGCTGGGCGAATTCGGCGTGGATTCAGCGTGTCAGGGACGTTTACTGTTTGCTGGCGTTGTGTCTCGCATGTTTCCTGCTTGACGTAAAGCTGCGTAGCTCGGAAAAATGACTGTTTTTAATCTGCGGTCGTCGCAGAATTGAATTTCTCGCTTAGCTTTCCAGATAGAATGTCAGTGCAGACAGAAAATCAATCCAGGACGCAAAAGCTTTTGGTGCTGGACAGGCACGTAGCCAGGATTGCCCTGGAGGGCAAATGTCAAATTTTGTCATATGGCTCTGGCATATGACGAAATTTATACGAAAAAGCAGCAATTTTATGTAACTGACCACGTATTTAACCCACAGAAATACATATAACGTTTGCCTTTGCAACATACATATGATCACTATTCCATATTCGTGCGAAATCGCTATATATCTAGTGTAGACCGCTTGGCTCAGGGGGAGGGGGCCATGGCCGCTATGGCCCCCTCGGCTGCGTCCCTGGTGCTGGATTAGGCGCTCGCGATTTCGGTGAAAAAATTGATTTTAGTGTTCGTTTTAAGTTTCTTTTTCTGTTGGCTTTTCCTCGGCCGTTCATTAATGCGCATGAAGATCGACGCTGCGGTGGCTTGTGCTTGGTTTTTTGTCCACGGCTTCTTCCCTCCTTTCATCTCGACATCGTTACGATTCGTTCCTCATAGTTTCCTCGCGCAGACAATACATCAGATGAGTTTTTGTGCTCGAAGCCATAAGCGTAGCGAGCGACCGTAAAGTGGTGGGGCATAACGGCCGCTGCCGTGGCGAGCGTAGAAATTACCAAACTGACGTCAAATGTTCCGTTGATGTGTCAACGCTTTGTACCCTCCGAAATGCATAGCAATGCTTTTAGTTGTCGCATTGCATTGGCGTGGCACTCCACTCACAGGTGGGTATTCAGTTTCATAGTCAAGTAGTAAAACGGTAGGGCAAGGATGACGGAAAGGCTATAAAAGCATAACAAACATACAGATGCTCACAGACGGCACACCTATTGCACAGAGACAGACTAACCCGCGCATTTAGAGCATGCCGGATCTAGCCGCCTCATTTCCACAGATAAAATCGCTTGGTAAACAGGCCGTACGGTATGCAAAGGAGCTCTGACCTAAGCCGTGCGCTTAGCATGGGCGGAGGCGCTGGTCCAATCGGGTAACGTGTTCGTAGCTCCGAGCGTCAGCCAGGTTTGAAATAATGGGGCGATATCTGCCGGTTCGCCAGTTCACGGGCTTTGTGCGCCGCGGCCACGGCTTGAACGTCGCTCATTTGGCGGGGTGTGCGACGATGCAGATCGTCCCGCGCGCGAGACACTTGGTCATGCCTTCTGAGGCTGGCGACTACTCCTGTAACGAAGGTTATTGCTTTCTGTCAGCGGTATTGTGTCGTTGAAAGCTGACCCTCGACGTTGCCCTGAAATGGACTGTCTCACGCGCGAAATGACCGGACCGCGCACGGTCGTCAGCAGCACGCTGTCTGAGAGGACGTGCCTCAGGTGGCGGCGGCCGATCAGGACGCCAATACACTCGTGGACCACGACGCTGACGATCGCATTCCAGTTCAGATGGCGGTCATACAGCACGCTTACGTTTTTACCAGATTGCTCTTCCGGACGGTCTCGCTACCAACCCGAACGCCAACAAGAGAAAGGTTGCAGTTATTTTGGTCAGGTGCTAATGATGAGGAGTTCGGCTTTGCATGCATTCAGAGTGAGTCCGTGTGCATGGAACGAGGATGATAAGGAGGAAAGGGTGGTTTCCGTGCGGTGGATGAGAGAAGAAAAATTTTGTCCGGCATCGAATGTGGGAATTTGAGTGTCGTCAGCATACTGGGTCAAATGAACGTCCGGCGCATGCAGTGTGTGATCGTTGGCAAAGATAGTGAATAAAAGAGGACCAAGGGCTGGTCCCTACAAGACTCCCATGGTATTAGGAAGTGGCCTAGAGACCACTCTGTCACCAGAGGGAGAAGAGAGAAACCGACTGAGAATGACCGAAAACATCAGACGAAAACCAAGCCGTGTCAGTTTTACACAGCTGGAGCTTACATGGGAGCTGAGAATGGGGAATGTCTTCAAAACTTTAACTGAGATACAAGAGGCACGGAAGCGGAAGATGAACAGGGTCCAGATTAGGGATCACGTGAATAGAGCGGTCTCTGCGGAATGGCGGGGCGCAAGCCATGTTGGGATGAGGATAAGAGACGATTGATTGCTTGGGATGTGGCTGAACAGCCGGTGCTGCACCATGCACCCGGCAATCTCGCACCGAGATCGGCACGCGCTCAGTTGTTCGTAAAGACCCGCAAACAACAGTTCGAGTGCAATGCAAAGGGACCAGAGGGTCCCTTGAGTCGCGAGTTGCGACCCAGTGGAACGGAGAACATGTACGTCATGATGGATAGGCATCTTGGTGAATAAAGAAGAAAACTCCCGGAAAGACTTCTTTCAGAAATGCTACCACTTTCTCGCACTTCGCAGATTTCAATGATATTCTACCGTGACACGAAGACCTTTATCCGGAAATCTTTGGAATTTTCCAGGTCACGCATCTGGCAACCACGCGACCCTGCTATTGCAGGAAAGCATTACGGCAGGCGGTCAACTGACGACGTTCGTGACCGAAATGGTGCACCAGGATCGCATATAATAGCAAACATGCGACCCCGCTGAAAACTCTACCATTGAACATACGGATTCCGCAATGTTTTTGATTGGAATGAACATGTTTAAACAAGGAAGAAAAGTAGGAATATGTGGGAGATGGCAATCCTAACGAGACAAATAGCTGTCAACTGGAAAATTCTAATGAGCCAACCGGCTGCGTTTTCTGACTGTTCGAAGAAACTGTGCATATTTGTACCCAGCCACTGGTCGCGGTCATGGGTTCATCTGGAGATGGAGGAATTGGCCATTAGTCACATCTTTTTTCGTTCTGGCTCGCTGGTCTGTGGCTGATGATCCGCAGGGGGCGAATCCAGAAATATCCCGAGAGGATTATAGGTAGGAGCGGATTCTTTAGAGGAGGTGCCCTTACGCGTCCCTTCCTTTCTTACTTCCTTTCATTTTTTTATTGTTTTCGGATGCTTCAGCCTATGACGTCCGTTGGCTGCTCCTCCTTTTGCGGTTGCCTAACGGGTGTGTCACGTTACGTTTTTTATGAGGGAAACTCCGATGCATATGGTTGCAATAACGTCAACTTGCTCCTCTTTTCCAACCTTGGTTATGGCTTTGCTTATAAAAGGACGGACGTTGGCGTGATCGTGAGGAACCCAACATTATTTCAAAGCGACGGCTTCAGGGTTTTGGGATGCCCGTGAACCCGCACACAAAAGGAAAGCACCAACCATTCCTGGGCCGTGTGATGTTTGACATTAAGAGGCTGTGTGATGTGTGGCATCCCACCGGCCTCAAGCGAACTTGATCCAGTACCCTCACGTCCAGCAGTTAGGACTTTCTCACAAACTTCTGGTGCGGGTCTGGTGGTTTGCAACAGGTGCAAGTGACGGACATACCTCCAAAACGCGGCTTTTCTGCGGCAGAGCAGCCACGCGTTTTGAGCTGCCACGTCCATGATACACGTGAGCAGCGGCAGGGGCGTAGCCAGGATGTCGTCAGGGAGGGGTCGGGACAAACTTAGCCCCCTCAAAGTACCGAGTGCCGGAAATTCCCTTCATTTTTATTCTTGGTGCGTGAAAAGAAACGTTAAATGCGGCCGCAAGAGGGGGTCATGGCCCTCTTGTCCCCCCTTGGCTACGCCCATGAACGAGAAGTTGGCCGATGCAACAAAGGAGTGGATGCCGGAGCAGTTTGGCGATCTCACTGTGCCCGAAGAGTTTACGACCGAGAGCATCTCTGTGGACGAGAAGACGCAGCTTCCTGACGTCGTCGATGAGACATCCTGACTCCTCTTCGAGGGCTTGAGCCTGGTTGGATCCCAGGGTCTCAATAGTCCTGCTGGCCAGTGGATTCAGAGCGCAGGTTTCTGCGAGTTAAAAAAAAAATCGCAAGCTACAACGACATAGCGGAAACAGCGGAAATGGATTCAAGAATTTAGGGCGATAACGAAAACGAGGAGCAACTGCAAGATCTCCTCTGGTTGGTGGAAAGGGCCGGGAGGGAGGTGGGAAATTTCAGAACGTCGTTTCACGCCAGAGTGAAATAGGAGAGGTAGGAAAGAAGAATGAAAGGAAAGGGAAAATGCGAAAAATAGGGAGACAGGAAGAGCAGGAGAGCACGAGACGGTTGAGATAAATCGGGTCTGAAATGCGAATGATTTTTTTTAGGTTAGGAGAATGGATGTTGCGTGTAGAATGTAAACATGCCCCCTCCATTTCTTCTGGTGTTTTATCTTGTTGGACGCATGCACCGAAGACAGAACGAAGCAGTATAAACATGTGTTAGATTGATATGCTTTACGGCACGACATTTATTATCAGATTACCTGTAATGCCACAAGTTTTAAACCACTCAATGCATGTGCCTAAGACCGATCTAAAACGGCACCTGTCTCCGAGAGGGTTCGGAAATATGCCTAATTGGCGTTGAAACTTAAATCTGTGACAAGTTCTAAGATGCACTTTCGACCCAAAAACTAAAGTTTTCAAGCTTCTTTCGCCACCCCTAAATGTTGATCGATTTTGGTAAAAAGTGCACCGTTGTATTTGTACTGGGCTAGAGCATAGGAAAAAACATGCAAGGCTATGATTTTCAAAAATAAAAATAGAACGTGGGTCGCCCTAGTCTTGCCGTGATGACGTTACTTTGTCTACACCATGTCGTCATGGGGACGCCTGAAAGGCTGAAGCTGCCTCTTAATCTGCGTCCGAAAAAATACTCGAACGAAATTTTCAGAGTCTGAAAAACAGCGGTCATAAAAAAGGGCAGTTGACATCGAATTCAGGGCTGGAAATGCAAGACCGCGACCAGACCGACAATGGACACAAATCTGTGACCTTGGTTACCGGCAGCCGTTTCCGCGTTTTCCTCTACGCGCATTTAATAATTTGTTCTCAGTCATGACACCTACATTCAGGAGAGGGACGTTTCCGAAATTAATGGGGATGCACATACCATTTTCATACCCATTCTTCCTACGCAGCGCCACAAGCTTAACGCTAACTTGTCAGGAAACTGGGGATGCACCTGCATCCCCAACGTGCCTTAAAGTTCCGATGATGTCCATATTGATTATCAGCATCAAATATCGCCATACCGATATCACACCATGTTACGGGTTATCACAATATTCGGCAGTTGAATAAAGTAGGCCAACAGCTGCAGTCACTAAGCACTCGCACGACTGCTGCCGCAATTCTTTACATAGACTTTGACAGCTCTACATAACTTTGAAAAAACCGTAGCGAGCTACGTTTCCGATAGATGTGTCACCGACAACACCAGATGTCACTGTTTAAGGAATCCAGGTACTGGAATGCAGTTGGAACCAAATTTTACAAAAGAGGCTATTTAAAAAAGTCCTGAATCCTGCCAGAGTCCTACTATCAGTTTTAGTTTAGTTTTGCCTTTATTTCTGTTCCATGTTCCATGTATTTCCCATTGTGACGTCACCAGGGCGGGACTTCAATTCGACGTTCCCGTTACTCATTCTACCCAGGTCTCAGTGGCTGGGACGTGCAGTAAACGCCTGCCGTGCTTCAAAATAATCTCTGGCCGAATTAAAGCAATGCGTTATCCTTTGATTTAAAAGTCGCGTTCAGTTCTGGTCGTGTTTTGTCAGTGGAGTCGATATACGTACTGGTCTGCCGTCGGCTGGTGGGAACGATTAACGACGGTCTTCCTCTCCATCTCGCAGTTATTATCCCTAGCGGAACATTTGCAACTAAGATACCAGTGATGTGCGTTACTTTTACCGTAAATAATGTGGTATTTAAACGTACGTACCATACTTTTTAAGGGGGACAGCAATTTC
The DNA here is from genome assembly GCA_030062745.1 of Capitulum mitella. Taxonomy (NCBI): domain Eukaryota; kingdom Metazoa; phylum Arthropoda; class Thecostraca; order Pollicipedomorpha; family Pollicipedidae; genus Capitulum; species Capitulum mitella. Next base: position 2,810,657 of record CP099849.1, on the reverse strand, counting down.
TCTGGTGCTATGTTCGCGCGAAGCGAATGCCAAAGGCGGAAGTTAGTCTCGAACGGGAACCGGCACGTTTTTCTTAACATTGTCTTCATTATATCATGTTTTTCTTACTATGTTTTTCTTACCAGCTCAGTCTGCCTCTTGTCTTAATCTTCACGTGCGTGCACTGACGAACATTAATGGGGCAAAATAGTTTTGTGTGATCCACCAGTCACGCCGCTAGCTATGCCTGCGCCCGAGGACGTACCGTTCAGACTATATTAATCCTGTTTTCATCTAGGCTGGTTAAGGCGCTTTAGTCCGCCTGTTTCTCTTCACATTCATTTTTTTAAGAGACTGGCTTTTTATGGTCTCTTCTCATCATTCTCTGTCGCGTCCGTCTGAATTCCTGTCGACTGTTTTTTTGCACTTGTCTACTGCGAAGACTAACAGGACAGTCCAGTGATCACTGAACATGGTCCAGTGACCGGTGACTGCATATAGTCTAGTAACCAACAGCTGCAGGTTCAGCGGCCATTGGCCGCATGGTTCAGTAAAGAATGACCGTAATCTCCACTGACCAGTTCCTGTATGGTTAAGCGACCAGTGGTTAGATGACCAGTGATGGTCTAGTGACCAGTGTGGATAAACGTAGGAACATCCAAAAGGCGTTTCCTCTCATAGGGCTAATGGTAAATTTCCCAAAAGTGAGGGGACATGGCCACCCTTCCCCACGTGGCCAACTGACCGCAGGCATCCGTCCTCAGCAACACTGCTGCCGGTCTCACGGGGCGGAAGTGCGTGTTTCCGGTCGCCGCTGGTCCCGCGGTCGCCAGTTCCTGGGCAGGCAGCTGTTTGTTCTGTGGAATCATTCTGGCGCGCCGTGTGGCGAAAATCCACGTGGTTGGACGTAGAAATTTTTGCTGGTCTTCGCTGTATTCCACCATTACCATTACGGTGACAATCTGCGTAACGATTCACTTCAGAATATTGTTTATGAAATAAGTGAATGCCAGAAATGAAGAACGCATTCTTCGTTCTTGTTCCGATATCTTTCAACGGCGCGGAAGTCCGAGCCGTTGGCAAAAACACGATAGGAATATATGAATAAAAGGGCGGGTTGTCATGTGCGTTTCAGCAGGGTTTGTCGGGGTAGGGGTTCTGGTGATTGTCGAGCAATGGTTTCCGTGCAACGCCGTAGGCATAATGATAAGAAACTTCAATGCTTCCCCCAGTGCCTTTCCCACCCCTCCCCACATGTCCTCCCACCCCCCACAAACACATCAGTCTTGTTCTAACGACCATTTTCACATTTTCACAGACGACCTCGGACACCTGGATCTCTTACAGTACTCATTCCCGGACAGAAATACGAGAGAACACGACTACGACCTTTACCACTTCAAATGTCATTGGTACGAGTTCTAATTATGAAGGTTGTATTGTGGGTATGCTGCACATCCCGTCTCTCTCACGGGTGAGTGTTCTTACCTCTCCAAAGAGCGACAAACCTGCCTCCTCCGCGACCCACACCCGTCGCTCCGCGGAATTTTGCAACGTGCTTGAGTGCTTGCGTCTCAAACAGGTTATTAGAGAGTTATCCCTTCACACCTGAGGCGAGCACTGGCAGTGCAGCTGGCGCCAGTCCAACCGCGTTAATCTGGACGTATTCCCAGAACTGTTGCGTTCATTGCGATGGAACACTATCCGAAGGCTCCGGTTTGTTCGCGACTAGATAGATTGGGTAGTCTTTTCAACTAATATCTCTATTGCACAGCTACGATCAGTTGGTATTCGGAAAAATTGACAGTACAAGGGAAATATAAGTATACATGCACAAGAGGAGAGAGCAAATTCTGGGCGAAGATAGTGGCACAAACCTGTATTGTTCCTGCATTGTCCCGGCAAAGCCTGCGCTCAGTGAATGGAAAACCGACCAATCTTATCGGATCATCAGCATGGGTTGCTTCCCATGCCAAGATGCACGTGGTTTATGAGTCCGATGTTGAGCGGTATATAAAAATGTCAACAACTGCGCAAACGTTGCCTTTTGACTTGACAAGCGTTGTTCTCTTCGGTGTGACGCGTCTACAGTTTAACCACATCACTTTTCTCGTTAAGCCTGCCCGGATCTCCTTCCCGGAGATCTAGCTGTAATGCTTAGTCGCAGTGTGAATAAGCGCAAAAGCGTGGCTGATGCCGTTGCACGGAAAGGCGTGCTGCAGAATAGCGCACAGGCCAACGTGAAGTGAAACAAAGTCGCCTCTTGTTATTCAGAACTTTTCCAAGGCACAAACCTGTGATGGTTTGCAGCCTGCGCTAAAGTTGGACAACTGCAGTTATGGAAACGTTTTGCATTTCGCTATATCCCTGTCATTGGGTGCATTTGCTGTTGGCCAAAAGCATCGCCGTCAGCATGACGGAAATAGGTGCCCTCCTGTGTCCTCGTGCGCTGAAATTACCACGAATACAGATAATCTGGATTGCATGCTCCGAGTTGCAGTTGTCCCCAAGTTCCGAGCCTTAAGACAGCAGTGACATGAGTCGTGGTCAGCTTAGTGAGTGGAAGTTGGCTAGGTTTTTTCGTCTCGGCAGGATGTGCAGTATATGGTTTGATGTTCTACGGCGCGTCAGCTTAACAGTTTGACCCTTTAACGACCTCTGTTATTCACACGGAAACACTTCAGCCATTAAAGGTTAATGCATGCCGATAACTCAATCAACGACGCAGACCATCACGCACTTTTACTTTACAGACCTTGCCCGAAGTCCGCATCTTCCTAATGCAATGCATCTTCCTATCCATATCGCATATTTTATGACCCTTTATATCTGACTGGCGCATGACGTCACACGGTCTTGCACTCAGGTGACGATGGGCACACTAATCCCTACACCAATTTCTGGCCGATCTGATCGCCTTAGACCTGCGAAGGCCGCGCTACCACGTCGACTCATCCGAAGTTGTCCCCCGAGTCGGCGCCGGCCGGGACAACTCGGTCACGGGCCGGCCGTCACAACAGAGCGCATTCCCAGCAAGCCACCTGGCAAGTCTGGTAGGATGCTGGTCCGGACGAGGGCAGATGTTTACGTCACCACCTCTGCCCTTCAGGCGAGAGGCGGCCGGCCGGCCGGGCCGGTGCGCCCGTACCGACGCCTTTCCTTCCCGTCCCGTCCCGTCCCGTCCCGTGTCGCTTCGTCCCGTCCCGTCCTGTCCCGTCTGGTTCCGGCTGGCCTGCCGTCCCGTCTTGTGTTCATCCCGTGCCGTCCCGTCCTGGCTTCTGTCCGCGGCCTGTCCCGCTGCGTCCCCTTCCGGTCCGTCCCGTATCGTGCCGTGCCGTCCGCCATCGGACCGTCCTGAATATCGGGACGGCTCGGGAGAGCGCGCTGGTCCCGATGCAGAGCCCGCAGAGCCGAGAAGCTCTTCGATTGACTCGGGTTCGAGGCAGCCGAACATTTCCACGATTTCGGTCGTTATTCGTTTTTCTGGTTTTCATGGGCAATAATGCTATGAAGGAACTGCCCCGGATACCTTTCAGTGTCCTTTTGTAGTGTCTTCTTTTTCTAAAAAAGGCATCGAAATAACTCCGATCTTCTTTTTTAATAGAAGCACCACTAATGGATCTGCGAAAAATTATCGTTTGAAAATACAGTATACTGATCATTAGAATTGTCCTTCCATGGCCACATGCCCCTGCAACTGGTAATTGTCCCTTCAGATGTGTCTCAGAGGAGCTGACTCCTCTGCTGCTCAGCTGCTCGGAAGCTGTCCAGCTTGTGTCTCCGTCGTTTCGGCTGCGCGTCTTCGCCGTTTTCGTTTTTCATGAGGAACGCGAAATATGTCCCGAGTGCAGCCCGTTCAGGGTCAGTTAAGGATAATGAATGGAGCGTGCACAGAGTTAAGCCATCCACGAAGTTTCTCGCGAACCGCCACACGTATTTAACCATCATACGGTTTTCTACGGCGTTCACTGTCTCGAATTCGTACACAAATAATACATCCTGCGAGCCGGAGCAAAGCATTAATTTTTCACTGGCTACATCGTGAAATGCTAACTGCATCATTGTGACAGGCGATGGAACGCGTTAGTAAGCGTTATTTTATGGTGTGCATTAGGTGAGCATAATTAGCACTCACGTTTTGCTTTTAACGATTGTTACCTGTTGCCTTACAGTCATACTAAACAACTGATACCATCAACCATGGGAAGGATTAGTTTTCGTAATCTGCTGTGGGTGTCCGACGGGACTGCCGCACCCCTTTTTGGGGAATTATAGTCGAAGATGGCGGTACGAAATTGAAATGACACAAAAATGTTATTTTTCTTCCTATTTCTCGCAGAGTTTTCCATATTAGCCCAGCATTTAACGCCATCGTGGCCTGTCTAACACTGGTTGGTGCCAGGTTTAGCTGGGTGCCCAGACATACACAACCACAGAGAACTCCGTCCAGGCCTGCGGGACTAACCAATTTCATTTTCATTAATCGGTGCTAGTGAAAGCTCCCAGTAATGCATTAGCCAAGGCGATATTCGAAAAAATCGGCCAGAACTTTTCCAGTTCGCATATTTGGCTGATACATGCTGCAGAGGATAGTATAGGCGCAGATGAAAGCGAGGCATTTGTGCACAAATTCGTGATGCGATCGTGGCTTAAAGGCGGAACGTTTCATGTATTCTCTCGCGAGGGATACCGGTAGGTACCGACTCCGAAGCTTTATTCCGTACCCGGCTCTCCTTGCCGGCGATACATACCGTTTCCTGCTGCGCCTCAGACGCCGATGGGTGTTCCGTTACTCGTGTACATCACGATGACGGCTCCGAAATTGACCAGCACGTCTGTTTGTTTGCCCGTTACACCTCGCGTGGCTCGCTGCCGTTGCCGTTTACTGGAGCCTCTTTCGGCATGTTTATGGTTGTACCCGGAAGCCCCGAGCTTTGGGCACGACGTGATGTTCCGACGGTTTAACTGCCGGATGCATTTGGGATGATTTGGAGAAGCCTCGGAATGACTGGATAAGTCCTGAAGCATGGCCGGTAGTCATGAGCACAATCCATATTGCACGTGCATCCTAGCATCTCGCCCTGTGTTTTCTAGGGATCTGTTTGTCTCTTCCAGGAGATAAGTACAAATTCAGATGAATATCCGTTCTTCCCTTACTGCTGCCGAGGGAGATGTCTTGAATACAACACGGATATCATTTTCTGCAGGGCATTCGTGTAATGCAGGAAGTGCGGTTTCTCTTTAGGACTCACAGTGAGGAGACGCGGCTATAGCTGACGCTGATCCCAGGCGTGAACTGTCCAATATGGACAATGCTCATGGCTGGACGGTGTACCGGACTGCATGGGGGAGGTATGACAGGGGCGAGCGCTTTCTTCTGGACTCACGTTCATCCTTTCGGCTCCTGACGGGTCCTTTTTCGGCGCTGGGCTGCCGCGTCTCGTGACGTATTGCGACAGGTCGTGACGGCTCGTGGCGGCCCGTGACTGTCCGTGACTGCCGGACGCTCACGAGGATCGGCCATTGACTCGCCACCGCCATCAGAAATGGCAGCGCTGCGGGGAACCAGACGAGGGGTCCGGCACGCCAGCTTCCGAGACGCGATTTTCCGCCTCGGGAGCTCTCCTCAAAAAGGAACAAAAAGAAAGTGCCCTTATCTCGTGCAGCACGCTACAGGAGCTCGGGCGAATGAATGTGGAATGCGGTGCAGCTATCAGGACTTTGGCCGGACTTTGCCGTAGATTTCGGTTTGAACCGAGAAACATGACGGATGCAGCCGGGTCGACGTGCCATCTGTCTTCCCGCCGGATAACCTTTCCCAGTAAATCGCTTTTTCTTCTCTCCCGCCACCTCCAAAGACCGTCAGACGGCTTGTTTCATGGCGCCTCCGCACAGCCGGGGATCGGTCTTCCCAGCGCGGGCGGGCGGGGCGGGCGGCCGCGGACCAGACGGCCCGGCGGGCGGTCGCGGAGGGCCCGCCGCCCCCGTCCGCCGTCGCTCCGTCTGAACCGGGCGTCACGAGCGAGGCTGCGCGGCGGATCGGTCCGCGGCCGGAGCCGGCGGACCGGCGCCTGTCAGGCGTGCCCTGTCACGGCGTGACAGACCGCCGGCCGGAGATCGGCGGACCGGCGCCTGTCAGGCGTGCCCTGTCACGGCGTGACAGACCGCCGGCCGGAGTTCGGCGGACCGCTGCCTGTCAGGCGTGCCCTGTCACGGTGTGACAGACCGCCGGCCGGAGTTCGACGGACCGGCGCCTGTCAGGCGTGCCCTGTCACGCCGTGACAGACCGCCGGCCGGAGTTCGGCGCACCGCCGCCTGTCAGGCGTGCCCTGTCACGCCGTGACAGACCGCCGGCCGGCTAGCCGGATCACCCGGCCGTGAGGGCAGGAGACGGCCGCGAAGAATGACAGACGGGATCGGGATGCTTTGAGTTCAAGACGGAAGTGGAGTATGCGTGTAATGAAGGATTGCGAGGGACATTCACCTGTTTGAACCGTATCCGAGTGTAAATGCCACGAGGACGATGATCTTCAGTACGTTTTCTGCTTGTTTGAAAAAATGCATATAATGCTGATGGTGATAATCAATCTTGGGCAAAGGATACTCCTTCGTCCTGAACAAAAAGCGCAGACAGATTTGTCGAGTCGTCTCTATCGCTTCTGATGTTTTTGGGCTTCATTGATTGGATTTAGGGCTGTTTTGTATAGTTTCTGGACATCTACAGTAATATTAAATATGGTTCATATGCTGTCACCAACTATATCAATGCTCAACACATGCAGTGTTCTCTTCAGGGGGAAGGGGGTGTCGTCCCTTTAACGGCCGTAGAGAGGTGAATACTACTGACGTCACATTTCTAGACAGTTCTGGAGCAGCGCTTGGCACAGCGTTCAAACCACACTTTATCTTAATTGCTGCTGTTTCGTGGCCGCTCCATTGAAAGCTATTCATGTCATTACCATGCTGCTGCTTCAAGACCTGTATTCCTGGCGTCATCCAGTTCGCGCGTCCTTCAGTTAATACGCACGGGGCGACCACAGCAGACGGCAGTACGATCCGAGGTTGTCACTAGCAAGTGCCATAAAAATACAGCAACATGGAATAAGTGCAACAAAAACATCGCAACACATGTATCAGCTCCTTTTTGTCAGCCCGTTCTCGAAGCGTACCCTGTCTAGGTATCTGTCTACATGAGGAAGCAAGAATGGGGTTTGCTCCATGGCTAACTGTACAGCAAGCAATAGGATGACTCCTGGTTTATCGTTTTTCAGGTTCCCAAAGGAAGGGTCTGAAAACTGTCGGGTTAGTTCAGATCATGTGGACGTTTTCCAAAAGATATGGTAAGTGGCCAGGTTCACCTGGCAAACCGCGGAATAAAGTTCTTAGATCGCTTACGAAATCTGGTGAAATAACTTAACTGAAAAGGGCCAATCGACATGGATCTACATGTCGCCATTTGTCGCGGTATACGGGATAAACGGTAAAAGATAGGAAATGACAACATATAATACCCGCATATCGTGCCTTTTGACAAAATATACAGGATAAAAGGTAAAAGTTGGAGAATAACGAATATGGACCTTTTGTTAACGAAGGGTTACCCTATGATGTGTTCATTGTTAAGTCTCATCATCTCTGTTCAGAAAATGCGACATTTCAGTTCCGTCTTATCAATAAGCGCAATCGCGGATTAAGTCTGCGAGTACCACTGACGTCACGCGCCTACGTCACGAAACGGTCAAGTCGCCGGATGACTGTACATGGTATATATAGCCTTGTTTCTCATGGATTTGATTGCCTTAAGTCATCCGGCCAATGGGGTTGACGATCAGTGCTCGAGAGCATAAACGTGCCTCCCATAAAGAAACTTGGTGGCTTTGGAGCTGAAGGTAGGTGCTCGAGTACATGAATGTACTTTCCGTAGACAAACTAAGTGGTTTTCTACTAAGCTGGTTATGTTCAAAGGTTGAAATGAGCAAAACAGAGAGCGACTGGTTCTTCATAAATCGGTTCCTTAAGAGATCTTGGCGTCTCTTTTAGTTAATCAAAATTTGTCTTACTGTGGTTCCGGACTTCTAGCGTGAGAAAAGATCCTGGAAAACTATGTTTTTCGGAGGAGAAGCTGAAATTAAAAGGTTTGATAACATTATAGGATTTGGAGATTACAAGCAATCCATATGCTCGTGCAATATAACCCGCTACTTATTTCCGAAACCGTCTTCTCAGGTGATGACATGGGTTTTTAAGCGATTGTAAACATGTCCAAGTATTTTGATTATAATTCTGTAGGCCATACGAATACGTGCCACATAGATACGTCACCCACGCCTGCAATATTAGCGATACTTATTGGTCAGATTGGCCGATATGGAGATGATATACCATATCATCATGGAGATGATATGATACCATATCATCTCCATATGATACCATATGATAGCAAATGATACCCAACTATTTCACGTTCCTCTTTGTCAATTGTGGTGAGTGAAGACAAAGTGCGAATCGTGCTGGCATACCTCCCAGATAGCTACGTTTCTACGTGAAACTCGTCAGTTGTATTTGATAATACTGCGATATGCTTTCAGACGTAAATCTGTTCCTGTCAACCACTAATCCTCCTACAGTTTTGCAAGAAGGACTTACTCAGTTAAAAATCATGTATGTCTTACCTGAAAGCGCATTTTTCAGTCTGCCGGCCGTCTGATCTCACGATCGCTGCCGAAAGTTAAAGACTGTTTTGCCATCAGAGATATATCTCTATGATAGCATCCGCATAGACGGACTGCCTCAGGACTATGCCATCTCAGACACATTGGAGACATGCATCATAATGGTTCACATGCGTTTTCTTTTTGTTTTTCTAAGACTTTTTTTCTATTATACCCCTTATATTTTTGCGATGAATAGGGTGATGTAGCACGTAATCTGACATTAAGTCATAAGCATAATAATACATAAGCCTAAGCCAGCCTTAATCTGACATTAGATAACCATGAATTTTGCAGGCGGTAGTTTTTTAGTCGTTCAGAAATACTGCAACCAAATGTCATATGAAATCATCAAAATATGTGCAATTAAGCTGATATTAAATCTTATCCTCATACATGTAAATATCAGTCAGTACTAACTGAGTTAATTTAATGTAATTAATAATATGATTTTCATGGCGCATCGCATATCAGAATATAAAATTTTTCTCTTCCATTTTTAACTGCTACCCAGGCGATGAAATTCATCATTGGGGCGGCAACGCATTTCGTCTCTAGCTGGGATAACCATGTCTTTCCGTGCAGATGTCGATATTCCCCACACGGTCAGTTTCCGGTCGTTCAAAGATGGCGCTCTCGGAGCGCGGACCGCGCGTGTACGTCACCGTCCCGTGAATGGCGTGCGGCAACCCGCGGCTCGCATCAGCCTGCCTCACCCGGAGCGTGGACGGTGAAATGAGGGGTTTGCTCCCGGTGGACGCGCGGCGACCGCCGAAGGCCGGCGTTACAATGCGCGGCGCTCGTCAGGCGGCCGCTTGCGCAGCCGGCCACGCCTCGGGGCGCGGCGCGAATTGTCGGGCTTAGGCCCTCTGAGTTACTGCTGGCACGCATGCAACACGTGCCGTCGGGCGGGGCCTTCGCCGACTGCTGACCGCTCGGTCCCTGTCGTCGGAAGGTAGCCAGGTCGGCCCGTGGCTCCGCCGGTTACAGGCGTTTAGTACAGCCAGCATGTGTTTCCGCGTTTTTGTTTGGTTAACATCGCTCCTTTGACGTTAGCGATAGTTGCAGAAAGCCTTGTTCAAACCACAAGGATTGGCCTTCCGTTCGTGGAAGTCTAGAGTAAAAAAAAGTGTTCAACTTGATGTCGTCCACAGCCTCATTCTTGTTACACGAAACGAAACAGAACAATCTTTCTGTGTTCTTTTCTCAGCAGTCTAGGCACAGTTATGGCCCATTTTGAGGTAAATGGGGTAGAGGCTGTCCATTGTTTTGACGGCTGAATGCCGTTGGTGGCTAAAACGCATTTTTTTACTGCTGCGGTAGCATCTAAGTCGGGTATAAGACCACGACACCCGAAGAAATAGTCAGTCACTTTATGTCATAGTTGTACTGCGGTTGAAATAAAGTCCGCGTGAAAATGCAACGAAGTTGATTATTTTTATATCGCGCACTGCCGTCAGCTATTGTAAGAACAAAAGGGAAAATGGTCTTCGCAGCCATTTCCTCCTTCCGTAATGGGAATGGGAAGTGGCTGCCTCCACCCCTTCCGGGGGAGGGGTGGATGAGCAACTCCGTCAGATTTCTCAGGAAAGCCGAAAATCAAAATAGCGCAGAGATACGAAACTTGGCGTACCTTGCAATGCATTATCTCCACACCGGTGAATTTTTAAACTCAGGATCACCGCAGGTCGTTGGCGCAGGAGAGGCTAAGTAAGACCATGTTCCGAAAAATGAAACTGACATAAAATTTGGTGGAATGCACCGATTGACATGACAGTTGTTGCATTGATAGAACATAGCAAATGGAGCAATTCTGCTTCCGAATTTTTCGTAAATGCCCAGGTCACTGACCTGAGGCCAGCTAAACGTTCAGTTTTCTTACGTTTGTTATTGAAATTGTGAGACTGGTTCGGCTATTCTGTAGCTTGGACATACACCCTGGTGCATATCACGCCATTTGCACGGGTAGTTGGTCCCTTGACCAGTGCCCTGGGGTCAGCTCACATTTCATACTGTATTTTCAGACCCGCAACCGAGCGCAGCCGAGGTCTGTAGGCGGGGAATGTATATTGGAAGTCGTGCGTGCTTCAGAAGCACTGATTCATGATGACGTACTTGTCACCGTTGACCCAATTAAATTTGACCCAGGCGGACCCGATTTGACCCTCTGCAATATAAGATCTGTTTTGATTGCGAACACACTTTGCATGGCCAGAAATGACAAGAAATACAACCGTGGCTTACGTCAACAAAGTTTGCACAGCCATAATCCTCTTATTTTGTCGCCAAGACGAAAATCCTTGCCGTCGCAGAAATATTATCCTTCCCACTAAATATTAAGCTTTTTCACTGCGGCCGTGCCTGCCACCCGGTATGCGAGTGACTGAAGTTAAAATGCTTTTTGGCACGAGCTTCGTGGTGTAGAAGGGTTATTACTTGACCTGATGTTATGGAATTTTATGCAGTATCGTGTCTGATCAAAAATGTGGTAATGTGGTCGGGCACCAGGAACGCCCGACGCATCGGCGTCAATACCTTGACCTAATATGACCTTTTTCACTTAAATATGATGTTTCAGGCTTTTTATGTGTGTCAGGCACATTTGCAGTGTGTTTCACACCAGGCACAAACTAATATATTCAGAAAAAACATGACCCTTGCCTACACAAAAAGACGACTTTTGCCTTCATTTTCCGCTTTGCTTGCAATGGTCACCTTTGGCCTCCCGCGCCTTTTTTCGCCCCTCATAAGTAAAAGGGGCCTTTTCCATTAAGCCCCGTTGGAGCCTCGTAGAAGCCAGGTTATCAAAGTTTCCTACCAAAAATGTCAGCAGGGCAATTTTCACTTATGATGACTTCTGGTGGCCACGATATTGGCCGTATCTGAAAACATTTAGGTGTTTTCTTCTAGTTTCGCTGAAGGCTCTCCAACGGTGTTTCTTCTTATGTTGTGGGACTTATAGTTCTCGAGGCCTAGGTGGAGGGAGGGGAAGTGTTCATCCACCCCCGACCCGGCGAGGGGGATCCGAAGGCCGGCCCAGCGAGAGTTAATAAAAGACATCTCCTCCGATTCAACCACACGGGCCTTACGTCTTCAAGGATTAATGGATAAAATACAATTGAAGTGCCTGCACCAATTTCTACAGGCACGGCCACAGACAACAATACTCAAGTGCATCAGTTCAGTTTATTTCAGTTTTTGATCCCCCCAGTACAAAATGACGACGGCAATGCGCTGGTAATGCTCTTGGTAACAAAAGCCCGCCTGTTTACTGGGTGCTCCTTCGGGACTTTGAGCAGTGCCGTGAATAGAGTTCTGAAATGAAGTCTGCTTGCCCTCGGTCATTGCACCGACGGATAAGGAAATTCGACCGATCTCCTTGACGCTTGTTCAGGCCGTCCATGTAGCTCTTACTGTTTTCGGTCATTCGAAAAACATCATGTTGGAAGCCAACGGGTCGGGCGCTTGCCTGACTAGTTTTTTTCAAATATCGATATCGTCGATCGGAAAATTGTTTTGTCAACGTTACCGGATACCCTTGCGCGGAAAACTAATCGAAAACAGTTGGACGAAACATAACCTGCGGTTCTTAAAAAACAGCAGCATCACTGATGCCCGCCGAAATGACCCTGTTAACTCAACGCGCCTAAAGGGACGATGTCATTGTTGCCGTTTTTAATGGGCGATATCGAGGATCGTGAAAGTAATATGCTACCTTTTTTGAACCGTGTGATTTGTCTGTAGTTTACTCATCCTACAGTTTTGGATCTGAGTATTGTTTAGATGAAGGCAAAGTGGTGTCTCGAAATATTGAACGTAATTTGGTGTTGTCGTGCCTCAGCATAATGGCTTGGCCTATAGCAAAATTATGAAAAGGTTAAACGATTACCATGTGTGAAAAATCTCAGTGTTTTAGCTTGCATTTTCTTCTGTAGGGCGCAATGCTTGGGCGTGGACTAAAGATGCTTGCGAGTGATATAACGGATGGATGCCTTTAATTCCATTAAAAGTCAGGCTGGAATTTGCCACTTTCCTCTGCTGTTCAACATGCTTGAATTACCACCAAGGACAGATGGAAAGACTTGTGCATAAAACAGGAACGCATTATGGTATCTGTTGTGAATATGTGACGTGATATATTTACAAAGGACTGTAAGAGCTCAGTCCCGGGAAGCAGTTACAGTCCTCGAATCCTCCTGCTGGAAAACTGCGGATTACAATGTTCAGTTTTTAATCAAAGCTGGATCAACAGTGTTCAGCGCATTCACTCCGAAATATAACGCAGTAGCCAAAAGATGAACGCAACGCATGTTCAGTCTGGAATGTCACGCGGCAGCCAGATTTTCAAACTAGCAAGAACTCGGGAATGATGGACTAGCCAGGACGAACATGGGCGGAGGAGGCGTTATTCATCGCCTCAGTCGCGGCGCAGTGCGGTGTAGCCCAACCCTGAAGGCCGCGGCCTACTGCAGTTTAAGCCGTGCCTTCATAGGCGGCTGTTTCGTGACGCAGGTCCCGTTCCGCATCCAAGGGAACGTAGTAAAGCTTTCGTGCACTTCGTACCCGGACGTGCAGACGAGAAATTTCCATACTGACTCGCGTGACATGGAGTTGTTATCACTCGTGCCGTAGGGATGCTTTCTCGTCTCGCCTTCTTCCGTGAGGTGAACTGGGAATATTGACACCGGAAGGCGATACGGACCAGTTTGTCCAGCGACCTGTTGGTGTTTGCGTCGATCGCACGGCAAAAGTCGACGTCGATGCTTGAAGTCCGGTGAGCCACTCTGCAGAGGGGGTCAGGAAACGAACCCGGAAGCCCAGGCAACCCAGGGAAAACGGACCTGTCGGCCAGCAAGAGCGTAGTTTCTGGAAAGTCGCTGCCGGCCGAAAACTGGTTTAGATCTTGTCGGGCGATTGCACCCATAAACCTTTCTTAGCACCTGTGGATTGGTATTTTAGTCGCCTCGAGTTTCAGATGCCTCAAAGTTTGGTTTTTTCGTTTTTTTTTTAAGTAGGGAATGTTCTGAACATTTATGTGCTTTGCGTCAAAAAAATAGACTTTTGACGAACTTGACTCATTATAAAACATAAAAATTTAATCCCTCAGGAATTGTTATGTCTGAACCACAACGCAGTTGATCTCGTCTGTGCTGTTCCTGTCTAAACGGCTGTTCAGACGCCTACTATATTATATATATATATATATATATATATATATATATATATATATATATATAGTACAAAATACCCATTTCTTTAACTAGTAGAGTGATCTGGGTCAGGTTAACGGTTGAAGCAACGTAATACCAGCCCGGAACGAACTGCTCGGTAAGATAGTGGGATTCCGACTGGGTGCAAACCTGAATCGGCGACACGATCCAGGCGCAAACCATAGAAAAGCATGACATGCTTCGTGGAAATGTTCGTAGAAGACCCATGACACGTGTGTTCACAAGGCTACACGATTGGGTCGTGGGCGGGTTTGTGTGGCTCGCGAACGTGACTCTTGTTTCACCGGTTTCATTTTCCGAACCTCATCGGCGATGGTATAAAAGTCATGGTGCCACTGTTTAAGGTGCTCTTGTTGTTTTAGCTACAGTCATTGTTTGGAGAGCACAAAAACCTGTTTCCCTCCCTCGTCGGGGGGGGAGGGGCTCGGTATGGATTGGGGAATGTAATTCATTGCCCAGTCCATTTCTTCTTGGATTGGGGAATGTAATTCAACAGCTACTGAATGAAAGGTTTTCCAAACATGAAAGGCGATTCTCATTGTCTTGAGCGCGTTCTGGCTCACGCTTCAGGTGAAAAGACAAGGTAAAAAAGGTGTCCCCACATACTCAGGCTGTAGCAAAGAAAATAAGGACTCTTTATTTCTCAGAACTGTCGGAACCTTTCACGTTTTGTCGCACTTTATTAGCCAATTGTTATGACTCGCAGGATTATTTGTTGTCATTTGTTGCCTCTAAGCCTCTGCCAGTGGCCAGAAGTAATTTTACCTCGTTCAGAATCGTCGAATGCGTAGTAAACTTTGAGTCACACGCCATATTTCCTTGGAACGCGTTTGTTGAACTCATGCGAACATCTGAAATGTGTTTCATGAGAAAAAAATGGTTGTGAAGCATTTGGAATACCTTCATGTACATATTGCATACATAGAAATGGAATGCATACGTACTCAATAGATACATGTGACAGTTGGAATGCATTCATGAATTACCAATAACTGGATCGGAAAGTTGCTGGCTTCATTGATGTCAGAAATCGTGCTGGCCGCCTAGCGGCGGAAACCATTTGTGGCAAGGATCATTGCTCTTTTACTGATAGCCCCACGGTCTTCAGTAGCCATGGAAAGGACAGCAACGTAAGGCTTCTGCAAACAGACGTCGGAAGGTACCTTCAAGCTTTCGAGCGTTGCTATGACGATATGGATCTTCGTAGGAGCATTTGTGGAAACCTGAGTTGGATTGGAGATTATTAACATCCCCTCATAAATCTGTTTTTGGCTAATTTTCAAACAATACCACGGGTTTTAAACTAGACTGCACTGAGTAGTTTTGAGATATCTGCCTGGGCACCAAGAGCTTTGATCAAGGAGTTGTAATGCCAGACGTATACGTGGATAATATTCGAGCAAACGTTCAATCAAACAAGGAAACATTCATAACTCTTCTTCCGTCGATTGCATGCTGCGTCCACTTTTTCGTCGTTCGATTTTTCCATTTTTAAGCAAAAATCGCAATGAAAACGGCACTCAAAGACCACCTTATGACTTTTTCACAAAGACCTGTACGTTCCTACAGCAAGGATGTTCTTGCCGCCACGTCGGTCGCCCATTGACGGGAAGTTTCCGTTCCATGTATCTATCATTCGCGACTCATTGTTATGGCTGTCAAGTGTCACTATCAGTGCCTGTAGCTGAATTAGTGTAATTAAGAAAAACATTAAAAGCGATTATTATGATTCCAATTTTGTCACTATATAATGCGCTGCATTTTATAATTACATAATTGCACGCCTTCTTAGCATCGCACGACTCTATCTCTTCCACTCGTTGGTTTCTGAAGATTGACAATGTCAGTGCTTACTCACCCTTACTAACGGCAGATTCTTGACGTCTTTGCCAGAGGAACGATGGCCCGTCACATTTTGACTGCTTTAATGGGAAAGGAATGCAGGAGTTCGCCCTCCGACTTTCTGATGGTCGGGCGAACTGTTCCAGTTTGGCGAACACTTTGTGATGATTTCGCCCGCGGTTTCTTCTGCCGACGGAACGAACGTGACGATCAACACCACGGTGTTGATCGTCGCTGGATGTCTGCTTCAGTTTTCCGGTAAACGTGACATTGTTGACATTGAAGTCCTGTTCTGGGCAGGCTGGGTGCTACGAGGATATCCCTGCTGTGATTCGTGATAAATGGCTTTCCTCGTCGACACGCCGATGGGCAAAAATGACGTTCGGCCAAGATGGGCCCCTGCAACGAGCCAGCCTGCGCCCTGCAAACCGGAACGCCCACGCCTTGCAAAGAACAAAAAGGAACCAGATGCCTCGAAATGGCTTTCTTTTAGGGCTGCCGCTTCACGCCCTCCAGAGAATCACGACCAGTGAAGCCATACAATACCGTCATGTATGTGCATGCATGCGTTATGGGCTAAGCCGAAATTGAATCTCCATAGGATGTGCTCGATGTTCTTCTCACAGGGCTAGATAGGTAGGTAGATAGATCGGCCTCTGAGATGACGGATGGTGGTACATGATTCGCCACTTTTCGGAAGGGGAGCAATTGTTATCAACTTATTTGGTGTCGATGCGAGGAATGAAGTTAATGGTCGTGTTTGTCAGGAATAATATGAGGTTCGACAGTCGTGATCTTTTATCGTAGTCGACAGAACATGAGTGTCCCCGGACTTATTTGACGGACGACAGGAGGCACTCAAGCGTCACGAGTATTACATCCACGAAGAAAAAGAGCGCGTTTATAAAAAAAAGTTTTCAGCACTTAATGCAAGCGAAAGTCATAGAGCAATGCCATACCTTGTCATGTTCCGGTTACTGAAGACAATTGCTTATGATGGCATCGGTGGTGATTTGCGGCATTTTTATTTCGCGTCCAGTTTTGTAATTTGGTCAACAGTCATACCGCTCGCGCATTTTTTCTCCAATTTTGATACGCTGATTATGATATATTGCCTTCCGAATGATCATAGAATCGCCTCCGCCGTTAGGCCCCTGTGTCATTGACGCATTCTTTTTCCTTTGCTCTTACAGTCACATAAATGGCCTGAGATCTGTGTATGTATCCATTGTAAGGAAAACCATGAACACTACTTTAACATGTTTACAACCGCTCAAAAAGGGGGTTATTTTTAAATATGATCCCAAGCTTCATTCCTCGTCGGCCTTTTGTGGAAAATACGATGAAACATTGCATCTTTTGTGGCGAAGAACACCAGATCAGATCGTTTTTGGGTCTGTTTTTTGCACAGAAGTAGTCCACGCACGCCGTCTTCGTGCGTTCTTGGAACACGAGACACCAAGCTCCCATTCAAGTCCGCTGTATCTCTCCATCTCTGCAACGCGGCTACATGGGTTACGTTCACGCGAGAACCGGACCGCGAAGGACCTGCAACCCGTGAACTTGGGACGACGTACTGCCGGTCAACTTTCACGCGACCAGTCCTCCCGGTTGCGCGCCCCCTCCCCTCGCCGCCCCCGACCTCCCGGCGCGTCGTCGGACCGGCCGCCGTCGACCCCGACGGCCGGCCGCCGCCGCCGACGGGCTGACCTCTTCCGCGGCCTGACCGGCCAGCTGCGGCACCGTTAGGAGGCGCGCCGCGGCCGCGCCGGCCGCCGGCCGCCAGAGCTCGGCAGCGAGCTGCAGCAGCCGGCCGGCAGCGCGCCTCCTGCTGCAACCTGGCGCTGCGCGGCGAGCCGGGCGGCGGGCGCGGCGGACGCCGGCCGGCCGCCATCAGGAGCAGGACTCCGCCAGCGGCCGACGGCTGCTGCAGAGGTACCTCGGCCGCGGCGGCCGCGGCCGCTCCGTCGCGCGGCCGTGCTGCCTTTCCGCGGGCTGTCGTGTTTGGACCGGGGCTGTGAGTCATGCTAGGCAAACACACGTTTGGGTGCATGCTTCAGCCATCATTGGTATATTGGTACAGACGTTCTGAGGAAAGGCAGATTGTTTTTGTTTAACTCGCGATTTGCTGGGAGTAGGCGTCAGACGTTCCCACTTCATTCTCCGAAATTCCGAAGCTAAACGGCGAAGAGTCGACGGATTTTCGGCACCACCTGGTACCTCAGTTGTGCATATTTTGGCCATAAATTATCGGTGTCAACCACGCTCATACGAATGTGACGTAAAGAAGGTGATGTTTTATGACGGGTTGTTTCGAGTTTGCTTCATCTTTATCGATATACTGGTCGTGCAAGATGACCAATAGTGTGTAGTACGCGTTGGAATATCATGGGTGGTCAATCTAGACTACCCAATCACCGCAGTTGTCATGTGGGTTAAACTTCCATGACTGACGATTTATCGTCATAGATCAAGATTTCACAATTCAAAGATAATCACCTTAAAAGCCAGCTGTTACAGCCGTTTGGAGATATTTTGATGCAGATATGAGTATTTGGAGATGTTGTTTATGAAGTTCCTGTGTCGTAGCACTGCATTGCTCCTCTCTCGGGCAAATGCTACAATTTGCATGCCGAAGACTAGCATGTAATTGCTCTTGGTGAAGCATGACTAGGTTGACCGGCATTACCATTTTGTTCAGGTAGACGTGTATTCGCATCATATGCATACTATTTCATGTATTTCAGTTTATATATCCTAATCTCTGATTGGTCGGCAAAGGACGGTGCGCTCCCGATAGGTCCAAATAGGCGACCTTTGACGTGACCTGTGACCTGCCTGAAATATCATCTCGAGGTCTATAAATGCGACGTCCTAGAGCGCTTTATTAAAGGCAGTTGGCCACCGTTCAAACGAGCCAAATCGGTCCTTTGGTTTCGGAGTTATTGAGTGAGTACGTCTGACCCCCCCCCCCCGGCGATTGCGACGTGGCAAAATATCCCAGCAACGGCGGGGTTAAAATTAAGTCACACGCGATTTCAGATATTTATGGGCTGGCTGACACCTATGCAAATGTCCAGATGTGTTGTGATTGCTTAAAGAAATACCGCAAGACGTGTTTAAACAGTCCCAGTTGCCTGTTGATCGATGAAGAAGCAGTGAGTGTCAACTAACGAAGACATGCGAAACCTGCGTGTTTTCCGTGACGCGCGGTCGGACTCTCGTCTGTGTTTGCCTTTCGGGGGTGGAATCGCGTCTCACTGGTATTTTTTCCGAACTTTAACTTGACTGCAACCGTGACCATGGTATTAGTATTCAGTAACACAAGTTTCCAATCATTTAAACTGCTAAGCATTTCGTTTGTCTTTTTTAATCAGAGTCTCATCACGCTGTTGCTGGTATTATTCTGTGCTGGAATGCTGAAAGTGCATGCGTGTTGGCTAATGCTGATTTAAGAATACTCTTTATGCATCATTAATTCATGCCCCGATGTGCATCGGAATTTTGTTCCTGCATAGTAAACACCATGCATTAATCAGAACGAATTGTGCAGACGTGCTGCACGTTCGTCTCACTACCCACAAACGTAACGAGGAATGGAAAGTTATATAAGCTGTTGGAGGGCTAAATGGTCTTCAGATCATTTTTCCATGTCTCCCCAAATTAGCAGGACATATACAGGCAAAGCGACAGGTTCCCTGTTTATTGGAAACCTGCATGCTAATCGAAAGGATACAAATAGAGACCATGTGGCCATGAATTTGAATTTTGCCGGGAACTTCCACTCTCAGTTTGCTTATTGTTTTCCGACTGCTTGTCGATGAACCCGGTTTCGCTTTTTTCTTACGAGTGTTCCAGTTGATGAGTACGACAGATGTTTGCTTCGCACATGCGAAGTATGAAGAAAATAAATACACCGTTGGGTTCAGCGCCTCTTGTTCTGGTCTGTGATTTTATTTTTTCTCATAGCATCGTTTAGGCCCCCTTCCATCAGATTATTTTAAATGATCCGACTCTCCGCGCTGGACATTTTTTTACTTTTTTGAAATTTTAATTTACTTACTGTGCTTTGTTACTGGTGTACGGCATTCAGTCAGGTTTGTGCGAAGATAATTAATTCCAGATATCCGGTAAAAATATCGCGGCCTCTGTGGAAAGTAATTGACACTGTAAGCTGGCTTGCACTCGTGTTGTCATTCATCTTCATTAGCAGCGCTCCTGATGTGCAGAACGCGCAGGTTTACTCCGGTGTTCGTTCCTCGGCTGATTTTCGTTTACGTACGTTTCCAGATTATTTTGCTCATATCCGACACTCTTGTGAAACCCGAAAACTCTCGTAAAAAAACGTTTAAATTGGCATGTTTTTGTATTTCTTGTAGACGGAATTAGGAAGGGTTATTTGCGCAGCATAGCTTACTTTTAGAAGAAAAAATAATCGTCATAACGCAAGAATTGGTCAAACAGCCCATCCGATTACTGATTTCAGTAGCCAGTGTACTAAGGATATAACTGTCCCCAACCTTACTAACTCACCGTTGCGAAAACTGCCTTGAGTGTGCTAGCTGGCCTATGCGGTCCGGTGCACGGCGACAACCCGCAAGACAGTTAGGTAATCACCAGAAACATCTGCGACATTTGCGGATAGCAATCGGCACTACATTCTGGTGTTTACTTGTTGTCGGAAATCTCCAATAGTGGTCTCGATGCAGGAAACGCACTGGAGATTTGTCATCTGCTTGTGTTTCCAGATTATTAAGCTGACGTGTGACATTAGAATAACTGCCGAAACCATTCGTAAAAATGATTCATTATCCTTACATACTAATATATCTAATATCCTATCACCCCCCCCGCAAAAAAATTATGCATGCATGCTTCCTACGGCGCATTATTACATTTTCACGTACATACGATTACCAAGACATAAAACGGACTCAATGGCCCATGGACTGCGTAGTCTACGAACTGGTCGTAAAAACGGCCATTATGTTGCGCTTCAAACTTTTGTTAGCGCATTCCTGCACTTTGGCCGACTCCCACTTAACCTGCATACCTGCTCTCTTCGTCCTTTTGCGCATCTAAAGTATTCCACTGCGCCATTTGTTCACATTCCTCATCGCAAGGCCAAACAATCCTATAATCCCACGCGATTTCACCAACCTTTCCCAGCTTTCCTGAAATCTTTCCTAAGAAAAACAGAACCTTTCCCCAATCTTCCCTGACCTAAAATCCCACAAAAAACCCGGAGATCCACCAGTGTGTTCACCTCTCCTCTTCCGTGCCATCTTCTATTCCGCCCCGTTCCCGGAACCGGAACCGGTGGGCATCCGGCCGGCCGCCAGACGGCGTCACCGTCGTCCGCCGCGGCCGCCGGACCCGTTCTCAGCGCGAGCCACGGGCGGCCGAATACGTGCCACTCGGCCGGGGGCATCAGCCGAGCCTGACCGGGGCCGGCGCCGGCCGGACCGGCCGACAGCGGCCGAGCCGCCGGCCACGGGCGCTTCCTACCTGCCCCCCCCCCCCCGCCTCGCCGCCCCCGCCGCCCCCGCCGCCCGCTGCGGAGACTGCAGCCGGGGGTCGTGGCCATCCGTGGAGTCTGTCTGTCGTCTGCCGGGCGCCCGAGGGGGCGAATCAGCGACGCCCATGGGCGTCAGAACGTCCTTCAAGTTGGCAGGATCAGAATCTTGCCTGTTTCCAGCCGCGCAGGATAGTCGGGCTTCCGTTTAAATTCCCCCAAAGTTATAGGAGCAGCCACCTCCGCCTGCCCGCGGCTTCCGGCGGCGTGGCCTCGACCTTGCGACCTTACCCGCTGCCCAGCGACAGGTTCACTGGGTGCTGGCGCGCTGTGCTGAGCCCAGCGGTGTGAACACGGAGCCGTGGACCGTCTCCGCGCGCGGCCGAGGGCGCCAGTCCGCCCCCGGCTCTCGGGGCGGCCTCATGGTGCCGCTGTCATGCTCCAGGTGGCATCACGGCGCGGCCGAGTCCCATAATTAAACCACGCGAATGGACGCGCACGCCTGACGTGCACGGCTGCCATGCCACGCGCGGCCTTGGGCGCGCGGTGCGTTACCGAGCACTTTATGAGCCTGAACGCGACCGGGCCTGCGATGAGCGAGACTCGGGAACAAATCCATTGTTGCCAGGGAGCGCGGCGCAGGCCGTGCGCTCTGATCGTCGCGCGGCGCACGGTGGCTTCGTTTTGTCGCGGAGACCGCGGACTCAGCAGTCGGCGGAATCCTGTCAACGGTCGCGGAGCAGCTGATGAAAGCCCCAGACTAAACAGAATCAGTGTTCAGCGTCCTGTGGCTACACACGGCGGAGGGTTTTCGTCATAGGCGCCCGGTGAAACGCGTGCGCATCGCCCCGTGGTCTTCGGGAGAGGAGGTTCCAGGAATGCGGTGCAGGAAATGATGTGCCACCCGGATGCTAATTCGGGTGTTTGTTGTGTTTGCATCACCAAAAGCTGTGCTTTTTCAGTCAAGAGTCTTCCAGTGACCGTAACGCAAAATGCCAGGCGTGTTTACGAGTGCCTCGCGTATCTGTCGGGCGATGATCTCTCGACATGCCTCACGTAGGCGACATTTCTGTTTGTCCGTGACCGAGGGAAGGGTGTCGTCACCAGTCACTCCCCAGTATCATCCGGGCATTCGCAGCCTCCTCGTCGCTCGTGTCACAACAAAGCATCTAGGGAATGCCAGCCGGAAAATGCCAGCATCTCGCTTGCCGCGTGCCTCTTCAGCCAGCACGCAGGTCTCTCTGCCGCGATAATGATGGCGGATCGTAGGGCATCCATGAGGCGTGGAAGCATGGCGTCTGAGAGGAGACTGCTGTCGACTGGTGATGTGAAAAATCGGGCGGAATGCCCATGGCATGCGCTGTACGATAATTACGATAATTGATAATTACGCTAATGACTGTAGACGCCACCGCAGAAACGGTTTTGAGAGGCAGAGCGCTTCTCCAAGCGGCAAGTTTCAACTCCGCTTCTGCAGCTGCGGTCGATGTCTCATCAGAGGCAGTCGTCGTAGTCCTTTTCGAATTGAATGCGTCGGCACGCGAACCGCCAGGAGACGCATGGCGCTGGCCTTCGGACGGCGATTTCCCGACGCCGTGACCTCCGAGGGGCGTCCCCGCGCCGGGAGCACGTTCCACGAGCGGGCAAAAAACGTCGCCGGCTCGGCGTCCGCTGGAACGTCCGGCTGCCACCGTGTAACCGGGTAGCGCCGAACGACGTGTCCGCGATCGATTCTCGCGCCAGATACGGCGCGGCTCGGCACGACGGCGCTTTGGCGGAGGGGTCCCTCCGGCGTGATCTGCCCGCCCGATGTCGGATACCGGCCGCCGCGCCGCCACGGATTACCTCGCCGCTTCCCGTAACCCTCAGCCGCCCGGCCGAGACGACCGTCGACCCCGTGATCCTCCACCCGCGCCCGGCAACGCGCCGACCCGCCGCCGACCCGTCCCCGCGCGACGCCGGCGACGGTCGGCCGTGACGCAGGTCGCGGCCGCCCGGCCGGGGTGAACGGCTTGGGGCCGCTATCGGCCGCATTATTCAGTCGGCCCGTTCGGCGGCGGCCGCCGTCCGGTCCGGCGGCCCTTGAACTTGCCATTGACCTCGGCGGCGGCTGCTGGCTTTCTCCTGGCCCGGCTAAGCCGCCACCGCACGCCCGACGGCGGCGACGCTTTTTCGCGGGGGTGGGTGATCCGGAACGCCGAGTCGTCCACGACACGCGAGGTGGCGCGCGACGCCGCCACATCAGCCGGATCTGCAGGTGAAGACGCCAAAGAGGTGGTCTGGCGGTGCGGGGCCTGTGGGGGGGGCGGGGTGACGTCGCAGCGTCGTCCACCGCGTGATGCTGGTGGACGGACGGCTTCCAGCCGGGGTCGTTGTCCTCCCTTCGCAGCATATCCAAGTTCGTGGCACGCCAGGTTGCAGGGCTCAAAGACTCGGGCCGTCGCAGACAGCTGTCTGACATAGACTTCCCGTGTTTGCGGACACCGCAGTAGCAGCGCAGACTCAGGTAGAAATACGTGGTCTAAAAATAAAGAAATCTAAAGGTCAACCGCGAGGACGTTCTGAGAAGTGACAGCACGGAGCAGAAAGCCGTAGTGTTCTTAATACTCATGGATCAAGCGGGAATCTTTTTACCGAATAAATGACCTTTTGGTTCCTATGTTGGGCAGTATGTCAAACACGATTGGCAGTGAATGTAGTGTCATTTATCTGTTGCATTTACCGTAACTGGTCCTTGGTTTCCAAATCCCCTTGGAGGCAATTCATTGCAGATCTGATAGGCGTGTCCTTAAACTGACCATTGTACAACTGCATGCTGTCTTGGTAATCAAGGCTACCAGGAGTCACCTTTTCGCCACTCGCTGGAAAAGGAAAGGGCACATTGAACCCGCCACGTCAAAGACTGACGTAGCACTCGTGTTTAGAAAAGACGACGGATAAAAACGTCTGTGTTTTAGAAAGCCCCGATTATTTGTCACGGGCCCAACAATCACTGTCAAGGCTTGAAGTCAGCGCAATTCACCTCAGAACCTTGTCTGCGGAGTCCAGGGCCCTGTGGGGCCCGGACGGCGATGTGCGTGCGTCTTGTCGCGATCAGATGACAGCCGAAGGAGCAGACGCGGGCCGGTGCATCTCCGTTGACTGGGCACATGAATTATGCCATCCATCCTGCAAAATCATTCAGCAGAACGTGGCTTCTGCGAGAAAGGCACCCGCGTCCATTCCCTTTGAAAAACGTCGGTGTCGCAGATGGAAACAACGCGTTGTGTTCACGAAAGAAATGTCGTTCTTTGCTCGCCTTCGCAGACCACCCAGCCGGGTACAGCAACCCAGAGACCAAAACTACGGCCCAGTATTTGGAGGGTTCGAGCTTCGTCGACGCCCTTCTGTCCCCCCCCCCCCCGTTGCCGTTAATTCAGCCTCCGTCCTTCCACTTCAGTGTGTCAGCTATGGGGCGGCAGCCTGGAGCACATGCGCGCCTTCGCCCGCGACCTGATCGACCTCAAAGTGCTTCCCATCAAGTTGCTGTTCTTCATGGAGCTGGCAGGTGAGCCGTCGGCGGCGACGGCGGCGCCACGTCGAGGCCGTGTCGCTCGCAGTGACGTCATCACGGGCCGCGGGAGGGGAGGGGAGGGGGCTCGTGCAGCTCGACGTCCGCGGGTTCAGTGACTATGGACCAGCTCCGGCCGACATGTCTGCGGGGACGGTACATGTCGCGCGTGTCGGCCTCGGTACACGCCGACGCGAACTGGTCAGGCGACACCGGGGATGGAGACGGAAAAAGGGAACGGCCCGTCTGAGCACGCTCGGAATCTGACCATCGCTAGATCCATGAGCGTGGAGCCCATTGGGTAGGAAGGGTGGCGGCCGCTACTGTAATGGACTGAAATTGCCCTTAAATAAGTGTGGTCCCACCAACTTTCATAGAGTTCATGCGCTAATGGCGGATTGACGTTCAGCTGCTTGCAAGAGAGGAGCTGCTGCACTGGAGTTTTAGCAGGAGCTAAATTACGATTCGCGTGCTGTCCCTTGAAACTTGCGTGCAGACACTTCCACGGAATGTATTTTTATCTCTTTGCATGCTCCAGTCAGTGGATGCATTTTTATTCCTGCGCAGCATTACTCTGTTCTTGGAAGAAACAACAGTTTTTCGATAGACATACCAGGATCTCCTTATCGGCTTGCTGCTAATACCTAAACAACGGAATTTGGTAAGATTACTTAAAAAAATGCAACTGTATATCCGTCATATGCGAAGTGTTTTAAGGTTGGTACTTAATAACCACCGGCCTTGAATCGCTGCTGCGGGCATAATACCCGCAACACCTTGTACAGCAGGGTTTGGACTGGAGGCAGGTGACAGAGGACAATAAAATCTTGTCCCTGGATTGGACGGGGTCAAGATATTATTCACGTTAAAACCAGTTTTTCGGGCACCGTATCACTTGTTCCCATCTGCCGGCTTTTGCGTTTGCCGAGATTTGAAGTCGGTTATCGTGCGTTAAATCCTACGTTTAACCCTGCTTAATATAATATTTTATTTGGTTTCGGGTATGGACTCCAAAACATAATTTCAAAAGCTGAACGAAGCGCCATCTAAAATTTGGAAACCTGTATGAATTTTCTCTTCAAGCAAAAGTGATCGTAGCTCATGTTTTTGTGAGAAACGCACTGCCGCACATTGGAGAGTCAAACTGTCATGTTAATGGAAGCATAACGACCTTGTATGTTAATTAAAATTACGAAGAGCTCAAGGTGAAACTCCGACAAGGCTGTAAGCGTCAAACTCCGATACCATCGGTCTCGGAGGCCGCAGTCCCAGTCACGCGTCGCCTCGGAGCCACCTCCCGTCGTAACAGCGTCGCCACACGGCGCCGGCGGGCCGGCGGCGTCGGCCGGCGACCGGCAGATGTGGGTCAGTTGAGTAGCCGGCGTCGGCCGCAGTCACACGACCTGCCGCGTCCGGCGACCCACTGGGCGTGCCGCCAGCCGCGCCGCTTCCGTCAAACAGGGCACACCGCGGCTCCGGCGGCGCTGGTCCGGGTCAGAGTCCGCCGGCTGTGTGTCAAGGGCAGCCGGGCGGCGTGCCGGCGGTGCGGCCGGCCGTGGGTTGTCGTTTGTCAGCGGGTGCCCCCGGCGGAGGCCGGGCGACAGTGATGCGTCATCAAAGCGATGGGGCAACGGGGACTAGCCAGCTGGCTGCTCACTGTTCATTCTGGAGGTGAATGGGTTGCATGCTGATGCGATATGAAGGACTGATATGACGTGCGCGTACGTCAGGACTTCTCGCTCACAGAAAATGGTGAAGGGATCTTGATGACGAATGGCACTTGATTTGTTATTAACCACAACAAACCGGCAGAGGTGCACCAGCGCCCCTCCCCCCTTTGATGGGGAAAACAACGAGGAAATGGAATTCCGGGAGGAAACGTAAGCTTGTTACGCGTTTCTACATTTCTGGCCTCCGGGCCACCTGCTGAAAAATCTGATTAAAAAAAACGGATAAAAAACGCCCCAGGTACCAAGCCCTCTTTCTGTACCAGTTAAACATTTTTCCGAAACGCAAAAAGAGAGGTTCAGTTTCGCGTCATTACCTTGGGTTGGCTTCAAAGGGGTGAGCATCCAGAGCATCAGAGGCAGCTGGGGGGGCGAACGGCGTGAGATAAGGCACCAGTCTTCCGCTCCCGACTTCGCGTCGGCGCGAGAAGTGCAGCACAATCTGCTCTTTATCACGAGTGTTCTTCGAGCAAAATTGGATCCTCAGATTTTCCCGGACTGCTTCTCCCTTCGTTTGCCGGCTCTGCCGACCCACACTCAGAGACTGTTGGTCGTGTCCCGAGCACTAGTGATCACCGCGCAGTCAGACACATTCTGCCAACTTCCAAAGTTAGTGAACGCACTTGTGTACAGTCGTAACGAGGAAACAGATCTTTTGGAGATAATTCTAGCGCTTACAGAGACCATGTCAAAAAATACATCGCAGCATTATAATATCTTTTATCTGCCGTGTTTTCGTAGCAGCCTTATTTTTATACTTACTGGGTGCTTCTAATTTCCTGTTTTAACATATATATTGCAGTCATGTCACTTGAACTGTCAGCAGAGGCAGCTGTGTAGGCGATAATGTGATTAAACAGATACATAAACATACATCATACAGATACAGAAAGATACACCAAAGTCAGGAATGAAACACCTCATCTAGAAATGCAGCCAAGATAGCTCGACAGTCTGCAGATTTTCTGCTCTTTTCCTGGTCGCATCCAAGATATTACAGTGCTATCCGTTACCCTCCTTCTATATATACCCTGCTTACTCTCCGTTTATACCCGTTACTGATTCTGTCCCACAAACAGATCGCCCTTCTGAATCCCTCATTCAAGATTTGGGTCATGACGGATGAAGTAAGACAAGCAGAACTGGAGTCTTACAGAGATTACACGATGGTTAATATCGGCAATGTAAGATTATGGTGCACGTCCGACATTCTAGAAATCCTATATTACTGCTTAAGGGTAATCGAAAGTCGAGACTCGAGCACGCAGTAGAAATGGCAAAGCCTGAAGTATACAATGCAAAATTGAACTGCTGAATGTATTTATGAGGTTGTACATGCATCTCCATGTTTATCATGTTGCGATTTCGTGATGTTACACGGAGTGGGAGGTGTCGTGAAAAAAGTAAAAGTGTTGAAAGATCACTCAGTGGCGACTTTTTCATCGTCAGGCACGATCTGCATGAAGCTTTCCACACTTCTTCGGCTTGCTTTGGCAACCTGTCGCAAGCCTCCTGTGGAATGTTAGTCTTCCATAAGCCGATTTCCGAACTTGAAAATCGCCTGAGCTCGGTTTAGTGAGTCACTAGTTTATCAGAGGTCTTCCGCATTAGCAGCAACATTGCTTGTGCCGCGTAAAAAGGAAATACCAGGTCTCGCGGTCGATTCCATGCAAGTGGCAAAGACGGAAAATGCGAGTAACAAAACAGAGCTGGAAAGGGAGGAGACCGGGAGGAAAGACTGCGTGCGTCAGCTGTTCATGGTGAGCAATTTTTCAACGTCGATGGTGTATTATGTAAGGATCTCCCAGTGAATCTAAAGCAGGATTTTCCAGCAGGCGGCTCTGCAGATACCATCGCGCCACCCCTACGCCGCTATCCCGCCATCACTACGCCAGCCGTGGTCCACTACACCGCACGTCCCGCGCCGCCTAACCGCCCGCGCCGCTCTCGCCGCAGGCATCGTGACGATCTGGCCGCACATTCCGACGCACATGGCGCACCTGCGGCTAACGCCCGAGGAGACAGGCACCATCATGATGCTGGGGGGCGTGTCCGGCATCGTGGCCGCCCTCTCGGCCGGTTACATCGGCGATAAAATGGGCAACTTCAAGGTCAGTCGGTCACCGGCCGGCAGTGGTCGCAGCGCCCCCCCCCCCTCCCGCTGCCGAGGGGCGACCAGCACGCGGAAGTGAGTCGTGAACCGGGGCACGCGAGCAGGCCTGCCGCCCACTCGTGTTTACCGGCCGTCCTGTTCGTCGTGGACCCCGGGCCACGGCAGAGGGCCGGGTCCAGCGGCAGGCACGTCGGCGATGACGGAGCTGTGCTGGTGGACTCAGGCGTTGTTTGCCGTTGGCGGCAGCGGTGGTGGTTGTGCCGACGTTCATTGTTCAGCGAGAGTGAGTTCCAGCAAGGTTTTATGTGTTTTGGGCGATGTTTGTCCTGGGTTGCGTCTTCCAAAACCGAGCAGAGATCAGTTATGAAAACCGCTTCGTGTTCATCCGACGTCAGCAGCGTGGCTTTGGGAAGCAAGACTAATCGTCTCCAGGAGACCGGCGTTTAAAAAAAAATCGGCAATGTAGCCGAAGTCCCCCACTTGCAAAACGTTCGAGACAATCCGCCATGGCCGAGAACAGGCGCGGACCTGGAATGTAGAAAAGTCGACAGCCCTAAATGGAACGATCACTGCTCAGCTAATTTTTTGTCGGGCTGAAAACAGCAAACTGAGGCATGTTCTCGAATCGAAACCTACAGCAGATCAGACTACATTTTTCCTTGTTGTTAAAGAGTCACCTTTCGTCTATGCTGGGTAGTGTGCTTCGGTTCGCCTCTCAAAAATGAAGCGGTTATTGCATAGGAGAGCTTATAAAACCATCAAAAGCTCGCTTGGTTTCAGACCGCACAGGAGCTTTCCGAGTCTCGAAAGGCAAATCAAAATCTCTAGTCCGTTCTCACAGATGCGGTCCCGCTCTCCCTGCAGCCTCCCTCCCCTCGCCTCCGTTCCTTCCGTCCCTGCCGTCCGCTGACCGGGAGGCGCGGTCGGGTAGGGCCCTCCCCTCCCCCGGGCCCCTCCGCCGGCTCTCAGCGTACCCGCCTCCGACCGGCAGGCGTACCTGGGCCTGGCGCTGCTGCTGGAGGGCGTGACCGGCGTGGTGCTGGCCTTCCTGCCGCCGGCCGTGGCGGACGTGGCGCCGCCCGGGCTGGCCGTGCTGCGCCACCTCTGCGTCGACGACGTGCTGCACGTGCACTGGCTGCCGGAGCGCTGCGAGCCGCACGCCGAGCTGGCCGCCATCAACTTCACGCTGAGCCGGTGCCGCGTCGCGTGCCGGCCGGAGAACGGCACGGCCGAGCGGTCAGGCAGCATCCTCTGCGACAGCGGAGTCCAGGGGTGCGTGGCCTTCCCCGCGGGAGTGACAGTGACGGCGACAAGTCGGCTGGGGCCCGCTAGTGGTGCATGAGCTCAGTTTAGTCCGCCAAAGAAAATATTTGTCGAGATAAGTCGATTGTGAGACGAAACGACGCTCAGCTCATGGTGATCATTAGTATTTCACGTAAAGCTCAGTGTTAACTTGTCCCGCTATGTAATGTACGTTTCAAAGAGTGTTGCTTTTGTCGCACGCCGCTACGCTTACAAACTGAACTCGTTTCCCCATCTGACGGCCGAATTTCCGTTCGCCAGGTGCCAGCTGGCGTTCCCGGCACTCGGCGAGCCGGAGGTCGCGCCGCCCGACATCCTCATCTCCAACTCGACCAACAGCTCGGCGCCGGTGCAGGTGCTGACCGTGCAGCTGGGCGTGCCGTGGCCCGTGTCGTGCCGGTCCGAGCCCGTCGACAGCTGCCGCCTGCTCTGCGACGACGCCGTGCCGCGCGCCGCCGTCTGCGCGCCCGACAAGGACTACAGCAGCCACGCCGTCACCCTGTCGCTGTACATCGGCCTGCGCGTGGCGTACTCGCTGTGCCTGGGCACCACGTTCACGCTGATCGACACGGCCGTGCTGTCGTTCTGCGCCCAGTACGGCGTCGACTACGGCTTCCAGCGGCTGTGGGGCACGCTGGCGGCGCTGGTCGTCTCGCCGTTCGCCGGCCAGGTCATGGACTGGTTCAGCCGGCCCGGCGAGACCAACTTCAGGTGAGGCGCCGCCTCGTCGTGGACGCCCGCTCGGGTGAGACCGAGGAAAAGGGAGAGTAGTTCTGGGTGACATTTAAAAGGAGAAGCTTCAGGCAGTTATTTTCGGCCGAAGGTCATCAGGTGAAAGTGCCGTCGTCGGCGATGTGCTAAAACTACCTTGGATTGGACTGAAATGTGTTCTTTTTCTGCAGATTTCATAGAGAGGGCTGAGGTGTAATTGTGTAGGTTCGCTACGTTTCGTGGCGCGTAGTAGCACACGGTCATGATCGTTCCACCAGGAAGTATACTACAGCCTCGACGTTTCGATTCCGTGACACCTTTCTTGGTCGTCGAAAGGCATGCTGTTTTGCAGTTAGCACGCGCCACATCCGTACATCCGACCAAAGTGCCCTCTCCGAACACCTTCATGGGACAGACGCTGTTTTGGCACGCAACAGACGTTCACGTACGGGCAGGGATCAGTCAGCCCGCTAAGCCTGAGGAAGCGCCGTGTAGTTGCACTCCATAAGCTGCACCCACGGCTCCATGGAGGCTGATAAAGGTTCATTCATCCACATTGCCTCGTCTGAAGTGTTTTCTTTTGCAGGCAGAATGAATCGGGGAGTGGTTGTCATAGTGCGCTGTAACAAAATCTGCTCGATCAATTGCCAAGTGAGAGAGCCTCCACTTCCAGTCGAAGCTTAAATTTAGAAGGATTTGAAGCGTTCTTCAATGAGGATCCGCGAAGCCAGTGAATTGCCTTTCAGGCACATTCAGGAACAGTGTCGCAAACTGGCGTCGTCTTAAAAGTGCTGGTCATGTTCACTCGCCATGGAATTTCACATTAGAGACTGGCCGTGATACGTTTGACCTCGTTGTGAGTGTTGCGGATTCAGCGGTGCTAAACATTAATTGTTTTTGCTTTCACACCAGCTGCTGGCCACTGGCGGTGATTTTCACTTCGTTAAGCATTATTTCGGAGTCAGAGGGAAGCGTGCCTGAGAGATTAATCGTATGCAGGTTATGAATGACTCCTATTTACCATGCGTCATCACGGGTTGTGTTTGAACTACCTGTTCGCTGATCTTATTGCCGGCTAACGGGACCAATGACAGAGCAATGGCATGCATGAGCGCTGGAGCATGCGCTAAATTAGCTCAGCAGAGTGATTTTGGAAACATATATTGACGGGCACTCACTCACACACCTGGCACTCCGATCGTGACTCTTTTGATCCACGATTGGAGTGCCAGGTGCATGGTTTCGTTCCTTAAGTCAGGAGAAAGGATAGCCGAACTTTGATTTGTCCGTGCGTGTCTTTCGCAGGCCTGGTTTTTACATGCTCGGCATCTTCCGATCCTTGTCCCTGGTGGTGCTGTTCTTCGTGAACATCAGCTTCAGGAACAACCCTCCCGACTCGCTCATGAAGTACACCTGGCGCCTGTTGCAGAACGCGGAACTCAGCGTGCTCTTCCTGGTCCTCCTGCTTACTGGTGAGGCCCGATGGCTCCCCACCGGGAAATTTGACGTGCGCGGTCTGTCGTTTGCGGTCTACCGCACCCGCCGCTTGCCGCAATGTAATGTCTGGCACTGGCGCCGACCACTGGAGGTAACGGTGCGTCTGGTGACTTTTCTTTCGTCTCCGGCGTCTCCGGTCTGAAGCTGTGTCGGCCTCGCCGTGCCGAGTCGCGATCCTGTGTGAATCCGAGAGCATGGCCGAATCGGCTGTGAGCCGGGACGAACCGTCGTCGCCCGAACCCGGCGACGGCTGAACCGGCTCAGGGCACTGGCCTCTGAAATGAATGAAGCGCCCTCTTCTGCCGAGCTGATCCTCAGAGGGCAGCTGCGACGGGGCTGTTGTGCAAATGTCCGTACATATGAGACCTTTTGGTGTTTTTCTTCCTGTTGATGGGGACTGACGACGCGTTTTCGGTTCGAACCTGGTTTGATTTTTCGCGGATGAAAATCTTATTTTCCGCGGGCCCCTGACTGGAAGACACGTACCGGACGGGAAACTGGTCTTCCTCAGCTTTCATAGCTTGGGACCGCTCGGAGCATCGTCACCAGATGCTACAACCCAATGCTATCGTTGAACATATCGAGCAACGGCTTCTACGTCAGCTTGACATAGTCCCGACTTAACTGGATGCACTTAAGCTTTCAGCTTTCCATGAGAGCCCAGCTGATGTGATATCAGGAACGTGTTGTATTCGTTAACAGCCAGGTTGGATGATGTAGGGACCGGGCATTACTACAACCGATATTCACAAGACTTGCCTTCGGTATCCCAGTACTTACCTGCCTGCCAAGATGTCTTTAAAAATAAGCCCAGGTTTTCGGTGATTTACTAAATACGTGAGAGAATTTAGCAGTGTGCGAGAGTATTGTTGTTAAAAGTGCAGTAACTGCATGCTCTCAGCGAAATCCCTGTGAAATCCCAGAGTACTGATGTTCCGAGACTTCGCATTTGTTCATCAGTTTTTCTGTCTGCTCAGGATGTATTTCAACCTCCAGTTTAATTAACGCCAACAAGCTCCCTCTCATCCTACAAGCAATGGCAAGATTAGATCTCGTTTTGACTACCATATGGCCTTGTAAGAGATCCTCTTCGCGCGCCGATAACAGTAACATGGGCCGCTTTCTTAGAACGCGGTGCCGCAACCTTCAGATGCCCGTTTGGGATCGGTCAGCTTGTTAGAATTCATTTTGGCCACAAACACAAGCCAAATCATGCGTGTTCATGGGATTCAAAGGTAATGGAGGCTCAAACAGAGTTCGTCTTCATTCTTCATCAACACTGATCTCATACACGTGACCGCGAATTTCGCAGCTGCATTAGATTCGTGAACATGAGTTCATGCATCGCAATTATGAGTACGCACGCTTTCATGGAAGGCATGGGTTAGGCCACGTGGGAATGGCGGGGGTCGTTCCCCCTTTTTCATGGCTGCGACTGTCCCTCTAACTTTGGTGGAAAATTCGCTGGCTGCTGCGCGCCTGTTTTGGTTAATGTTTTATTGCATTCGAATTCTCAAAATACATTCTCCGAAATGCACTCAGAAATCAGCTTTAGGGATCGTTCGGATTTCAATGGAACCTCGCATCGCCCGCCCTTCCCCTCCCCCCCCCAACTGAAAAATAGTGAAGGAGCCGTTGGTTGGAGATGGATATGCTTGTACGTTCGAAACCTCAGCGAGAAACCAATTCCACATCAAACGTAGCATAATACATGTGCCAGTTTTGGCACTGAAAAAATAAAACCTTTTCTTTCCACGGCATACTTTTCTTTTGACTGACCGAAAAGCCCGTATATCGTTCTTCGTTCCTGAACGTCCATCTCGTCTCCTCATCCTCGTCGTTGTCCGGCCCCCAAATAGAGCCGGTGCTGACCAGACACCCCTGCCGCCGCCGCCGCCGCCGCCGCCGCCCGCACCACGACCAGGAGTGCTGACCGCCGTCCGGCCGGCAGGCATGGTGGTGGGCCACATCGAGACGTTCACGTACGTGTTCCTGGGCAACCTCGGCGCCGACCGCACGCTGATCGGCACCACCATCACGGTCGGCAGCGGCGTCGAACTGCTCATGCTGGCCATCTCCGGCGGCTGCCTGCGCCTGTTCGGCCACGTCAGCCTGATCGTGCTCGGGATCCTGCTGTACGGCGTCAGGCTGATCGGTACGTCTGCCGGGCGCCCGGCGCCCGGCGCCGTGGCGGAGCTGGCCGGCGCGCGCTGCTGGACGGGCGGCTACGTTTGACGGTTTGGTTGGCAGAAGACGGCGGATCGGTGCGGCGGTCCGACCGGTAGTCAGAGCAGCAGGATGCGCGACGTTGGAATGATTGATATGCTAGTCTGGCCTCGCAGTGTTTGCGTGTTTTGTAACGGTATGGAAATCGATCTGCCGTAGCTGGGACAGATGTTGACCTCCCGTGATTCGCGTGGGCAATATGTTCCGTTTGTTGGCAAATAAGAGTGATAACTACCACTTCTGTGATAATTAACTGTGATCAGCTTGTCAATGTCGTTGCATTTTTTAACCCGGGGAATGCTACCGCAACTTTGCCAACATCACTGACCTCTTTTCAGGGTACTCTGTGATCGTGGACCCGAAGTACAGCTTACTTCTGGAGACGCTAGATGGCGTTAATGGCGGCCTCATGAACACGGCCGCCGTGACTTACGCCGCGTCCATGGTGTCACCGGAACTGGTGGCCACCGTGCGCGGCATCCTGGGCTGTTTCTTGTTCGGCGGCGGTAAGTAGTTCAGGACTTCCGCCGGAAGCAGTGGCGGACCCAGGCACAGAGCGGTGGCCGGGCCACTGGCTCGCGGCAGAGGCGGTCGAGGCGCGTGTTTGTCGCTTGATCGTGGTCGGCGCAGTTGGTGTGTCGTTTCACACGTCTGCCGCGATTAATGCCGACTTTGTCCGCCGTCGGGCTTCACTGGAGCTGGAATGGGGAATGTGGGACGCTCGGAGAGTCGAATGAATGACGTCACACGGGCACTTCAAGGACTTTTCTTTCAACATCCGACAGTCCGACAGTCTGTGCGTGTGTCTTTTGGTAACCTTCTGTCTCCTCGTCGTCCCCTACAAAAGCAGACTTCTGATGTTCCGTCTTCAGGTCACATCCTGTTTCTCCTTTCTGGGCACGACCGAGGCGGACCCTCTGAACCATCTTCCTCCCTCGAGCCTCGCCTCCTGTGCTCAGCAGCGACTGACCCCGCCGGCCCCCTGACCCTCCCTCGTGCCCGCAGGTCGCGCGGTGGGCGCCCAGCTGGGCGGGTACCTGGTGCGCCGACTCGGCCACCGGCAGTCGTTCCTGGTGTTCGCCGGGCTGGCGGTGGTGTCCGCGCTCGGCTACCTGGTCTTCCACGCGCTGCTGCGGCGGCGCCGCTCGCGCTCCTTCCGGCTGGCAGCGGCGCCGCCGGGCAACGTCGGCGACGTCTCGAGCCAGCCGCCGCTCTTCCCGGCGTCGCCGTCGGACTCGAACGGCAGCGTATGACCGCCGGCGGCGCCGGCGCGGCGGGCCGTCCGCCACCGGTCACAGTACACCGAACCGTCCACCACGTCCTGTGCGCAGGCTTTAATCTGTTTTGTTTTAAGGAGGCATGGAGG
The DNA here is from genome assembly GCA_030062745.1 of Capitulum mitella. NCBI lineage: Eukaryota > Metazoa > Arthropoda > Thecostraca > Pollicipedomorpha > Pollicipedidae > Capitulum > Capitulum mitella. The sequence continues at coordinate 2,774,887 of CP099849.1, read as the reverse complement.
GCGGGAGCAGAGGCGGACCTCCCGCGGGAGGGAGCTCCGGCAGCTCGTCGAACCGCTGGACAAAGCTGGCAGAGCTCAGTCGGGGCCGAAGAGGCATTACGGTAGAGGCGTTTTCAGCGCGCGACCGGAGCCGATGGTTGAGGCGGCGCCTGTAGACGCATGCCAAAACGCACCTAGTGCCGACTGTTATGTTTGTATTTCAATGTGTTTAACATTCCGCGTTTAGTTTTACTGGTTTTGTTGCTGGGTTGACACACCCTGGCGGGTTTACCCGGTTCGGAGGGACTGTTTCTGCCGGAGACTCGAGCTTTCACGTGCGTTGTGGAATCCAACGACGCCTTGGTGGGACCAACTTCGTTCCAAGCGGGTGCATCATTCTCCATGCGCTGCCATTTGTCCTAGCCGATTTTGTAATTATTCCGCAAGACATGTTGTACTGCAGAACTGATAAACATATTTTACACGTATGGCAGAAGATGTTTTCGTATGCTGCGGCAGCTATTCCTAATACAATGGAATCTCCAATGGCACTGTGCTCTGGTGGAGGCTTGGATTGATAAGGTATTTATACCTGAACGTACAGACATCCACCATATCGCTCAATGGCTGTTTCTTCCCCGGTTGCATTCATCCGGCTGTTCAGCAATGCTTTGCTTACATCGTCTCGAGCATCACATGGACCCTCGCTAGGCCGGGTCTTGATCTCCAAGACTGGCCAACTCGCTATGACCCCCTATGGTTTGAGATTTTCAAAATGAATGTTTGTTTTCACCGCATGCACACTTTGTATGGCCATAGTTGATAGGAACCACACCTATGCTTACTCTCTGTTCAGTTTTCACTGCCCATTCCTGCTATTTTTGGCCGCCAAAACAATCGCCAAAAATAAGAATCCTGGCAATCGCTAAATTAACTTCCTGTCAAATGTTGGAGTTTCACCTTGCAGCCGGATCTGCTGCCAGATGTCTGGGTGATTTACGAAAGAAACGTTACGGGCAAGCGTTTCAAGATGTAGAAAGATATTGCATGAGCATATGTTGTTGGATTTTATACTGTGTCGTGTCTGATCAATGGTCATGCGGAAGATGATATGACACACACCAAAAGCTCCCAACTTATATGCGTCGAAAGTTTGACCTAGGTTGATCTTGTTTGACCTTAATATGATGGTTGTAGGCCTTGTGCACCCTAAACACATCTGCGACGTAATCTGGCCCAAGTATGTTTTTTGGATTGAGAATAACGCAATAACGCGGCTCCTGCACTTACAAAAACACGAAATGCTTCCTTCGCTTTCACTGACTGACTGACGAAAAAGAGCCAATGGGATGGCGCCAGGAAAGATGAACTACATCTTGATCACAGGTCGACTGGATCTAGGTAATGGTCACATCTGTGAACCTGACGTCATCTTGAAATGGCGTCGTCAGAGGATTTCTTTGTTATCTTGCTGCTTAGACAATGTTTACGTGAGCTCTGCGAACAGGGCAGAAATTATTAGCGGATTTTGGGGATCAAATGTAGGCCCAGCGCAGCGAGCAGGATGATTTAAATCACATGATTGTTAGCGTTGTTCCTGGAACTTTTTTAGAACTAAATCTTACGGAGGGCCTGCTCAGACCCGCTCACATCTCAGAAACTAACCGACCGGTTTTGATATCAGATTGTTCAAACGTACTCTTCGGAACTGCACTATAATGCTGAAAGGCTCAGAATCCAAATGGGCGTCAATGACGGTGTCAGAAATTATAAACTGCTTTGCGGTTTTGGCTGGTGGCCTCTGGATCGGATATCGTCCGTAGAACAAACAGATAGTCGGACAGGTAAGACAAAGATAAGTGGCTACAATTCCAAAAACAATGTTCGAATATCTTTTTTGCTTTCCTGGATCCGCCGCTACGGAAACAAAATGTTTCTCGATTTTTCGTAAACTGCCATGACAACTGGGAAGATGTACCTAATTTGGTGTCAAAGAATTCCTCGTTGCCTATGCTATGTTTCGATAAAATACTCCGCATCCCCACCTCCATCGAAAATGACCCGGACAGAGTGAAAGTGAATCAATGCGTGAAGAGCGTTCAAGTTACGTTAACTGCAAGCAACAAAATGAGAGAAATGCCTTGAAAGAGGGATATCGATTTGTATTCCTCTGTGGAAGGCCACGGCCCCCAATGTGGATCTCGGCGCGTCCAAAGCTGATTTTACCCTCACCATATTTTCTGCCGGTTTTAACAAGGAAAATAGCCAATAATTACGAAAGCAATGACCTCAACAGATAACGGATAATCAGAAAGTGTAGAATATGGCATATAAAGACCTAAAACGTGTGGAAAAGAAGTAGTGACGGTCAAACAAGCATAGTGATGAAAAGGGTCGTCTTCTATAGGCCTGGTAGTTCTAAGGCCCTACCAGCATTTCTCTGGGTCCGACCAATGTTTGTTTACTTTTTTTAACAAACAATCTGAGAAAAATAAATATATATATATATATATATATATATATATATATATATATATATATATGTACTATACCCGTGCGTACATAGTTTGATATAGTTTCTCTGATAAATCATAACAGGAAATCAAAAAATACCGTCAGTCGAAATACCGTGTGCCAAATTCGTTGAGAACCTCACATTTTGGGAAACGTTGGGTTGCCAAACATCGTCTCGCCCCCTCCCTCTCCCCCACCATCATTTGCACAAAACACGAGACCTTTTCATTGAACTGCAGGCCGAAAGACGAATTTACACTTTCCTGTCACTCGATTCGCCCAGACTGGAGGCCTAATTTGCGCAGAGCCCCGTTTCGTGCCTAAATCCATAGTCCCGGATGCTTAGACGGTATGACCGAATCCCGGCAGAGGGACGGATTCGCCCCCCCCCCCGAGATCTCGAGAATTACACGTCCGATTTCATCGGAACAGACTCAGTTGATTGACTCTATTTTTTAAATTCCATTTTATGGCTATCATGATATAGGGTACTGGCGTTTTAGGTCATAGCTCCGTGGCCCGACCGGATATCAGTCTGAAACTTGGTACACAAGTAGAGGACACTTTTCTTTATTATTACGAAACCAAATTTTGAATTTTGACCTTGCTCTGACCTTGCAAAGTGACCTCAGATTAACAAAAATATATTTATATGTTTGTCCAACTATTTACCTATGCACCCATACAAAGTTGTAAATCGTATCTTGAAAACGCCATTTTTGGCAGGCATTTTCCTTGTACCCTCAACAGGGCCAAAAATGGACTGAGGTGCCACCTAAAAACGTTCTCTGGCTCCGCCCATGAGAAAAAATGGAATTACGAGATTTTGCCAGAGTGCGTAGAAGGAATAGCTAGGACACGTGACCAAGTTTCGTGAAGCTGCGTCAAAAACCCTGCAATTGACAAGCAAAAACCCCGAGGGCGGCGGACTCAGCCCTTTCCGCGCCGTTTTGATTATATTTAATTATATTTATTCCCCGACATAATTATTCACGTTTTTATACTTCTGGTACATTTTCTGCGTTAATCACAGGTGACGGTGCCGCGCAGTTGGAGTGGTTGGCTGATGGGCTATTCAGCTGCCAGCTGCCACCCTGAAGGTCATCGCCGGTGCCGAGTTCTTACTGGTGCGCCTGCTTTGTCCATCTCTTCCAATGATATGTGCTAATTTTGGCTTTACATCCATAATTAATGTAGTGTTCTCATTTCGGTGTATACTTCTAACAGACGCGTAACCGTTCCTTTAAACCTTTCGGTCTGGCCAATATGCTCCATTTTGCTGACGTGTATTTTTACTGCGAGTTTACCATATTTCAGGTTATTTTATTAAATTGCCGCGGCATTGGCACATATGCAATGTCATATACTTTTCACGACATATGATTAATGATTTAATTTTTTTTTTATAAACTTCTGTTCGAGATCTCGATGGCCAGTAATGCTAAAAAGAAAACAGTGACACCATTACAAATCGTTCGTCAGCAAAGCTCAACAGCCACAATGGGAGCACATGAATCGAATATGAGTGGAACAGGGGCGTAGTCAAGTGGGTGATGCGGGGACGAGGTGGCGATCGATCTCCCGTGGCGAAAAGGTGAAAATGGAGGTCCCGGAGGATGTTCATTCTCATTTCAGGGTCCTTTTGACCCCTTTGAGAGATTACAGGATTCTTAAATATGGCCCCTGAGGCCATAGCAGGCCCTCTATGTTGCTAAAGTAGGCCCATAGGAGGCCTTTCGAGGTTATAGGAGACCCCTTCAAGCTATAGGAGGCCCTGTTGTGCTACAGGAGGTCGCTGTAAAAAAGGTCTCTTTTAGGTCATATGAGGCCACCTCAGCACTTTTCGGCGGAGGACCCCATGGGCTGAGGAGGCCCCCTTAGGGTAAGGAAGGCCTTCTCCTGAGGATTCTCCCCTCCCCCCGGCCGATTCCCGGCCACGCGCTTTTAGTGGAACTTCGGAGTCGTCGATTTCTTCCGAACATAGGGCGTCGAGCCCCGCAGCCTTTCCGGACGTCGGCCGCCGAACCCAGCGCGCGGTCCAGCTGTTGCCGCTGATCCGTCGCCGGCTGCGCCCTCTCCGCCCTGTCCTCCGCCCGGCGGCCGGCGCCCTATTTAAGGCGACGCCGTGGCATTCAGGAGCTACCCCGTCGGACGCGTTGTGCGGCGGCGTCACGCGAAGGGACCATGAGCGAGCCGGTGGCGAACGCCTCGGAGGGCGGCGGCAAGCGCCAGCTCGTGCATCGACTCATCAGCTGCAACAGCTTCGAGGAGGTCATGGAGCAGTACGAGAAAACGGCCGATGACTATGAGGAGGTGAGCCTTGAATGGGTGTTTTGAGCCACTGGGGTATGCAGAAGGTTTGAGACTCCGGGGCACGGGGCCGGGGATGAAATGAGCATAGGTTAGGAAATGTAATTTAATCGAAGGAAGTGCCTGGTGCATCGTGAAAACTTGCGCGTAAGTTTTTAGGAAGGGGCGAAATATCCCAAATTCGTGACGAACTATTGCTTAATTACTGCAACGCAAACTGCATAAATAGCCATCACAGCAAATCGCAGGTTTGCTCTTTGTTTTCATTCATCGTCGAGTATAACTAAAAACAGCGTACAACAATAATGTGCAGCAATAACTTGCAACAACTTATATCAACAATAAATCATGAAGCAGGCTACTCATAGTTCGTAGCTGTTACAGACCTGTGTTACGATTTTTCGCGAGAACCTCAAATGTCATTTATTACATTAAAAGTAATACATATTTCTACGAATACATGTTTGTCTGTTCTTATTGTTCCTGCCGATTTAAATGATGTGTGAACGCAAACTTCAGAGGGCATAACAACCAGCAGGTTGAGCCTTCAGTTGACCTGCACATCAAGCTGTAGCGCATCATGTTAATTAAGCATTTTACGTCGAATGCTATATATATTATACGTGAAGTGCGATGCACTGCACCCGGAGGAAAGCGACATTTGGTGGAAAAATATCTCCGTAATTCCATTAAAGTACATTTCTATGGTAAAGACCAACCATTTTATTATCTTGATGTAGACATTAGCCATTGCATGCAATTCTGAAAAACCCTGCAAAGGCACATTTGACCGAGTTTTGCTACTAAATGCGCCAGTGGGGGGACGGGGACAAAGTAAGGTGTTGGCAGCACTAGCTACGTGGCTATTTATTATTTTATACCAACGTTACAATTATTTTGTACTTGCTCGGATTTAGACAGAACTTGGAAAAAGAATTGATTGGTTGGTCATTTGTGTTAACACTCGCGTGGTCGGCCTCCGGATCCACTTTTATCTGGTCCGGGTGGCGTTCTTGAGATCCCTCCCCCTTCCCCAAGATCTCGAGAACTATAAGTTCCACGGAAAACGTAGAAACAACGTTGGGATTTTTTTCATATAAGGTCAATATGAATGTGTGCTGAGGTCATCATAAGCCAAATTACTCTGTTGATATTTTTGACGGAAACGGTATAACCGAGGCTTCTACGTGGCTCAAAGGGGTTTAACAGTAAAAAGTTATTTTTGTAGTGAAAAAGTTTCGTTTTTCTGAATGTATCAGTATGTGTTTTAGCTGGAAAACAGTGCCGAGGTGTCTGACACACATATGAAGTAAGAAACTAACGTATTGAAGATAAACAAGGTCAACCTAGGTCAACGTATTGACGCCTTTAAGTCCAGCATTTCTGGTGTGTGCCGTGTCACTGCCTCATGATCATTGGTCAAACATGGTGAGTACAAAAATTTTATAGCGTCGGATCACATAATATCCTTTCTACACAGGAATCACCAAAATCCTTTTTAAAAAGGATTGCAATCCCATCTCGAATCATTAGCATCAAAAGCAATGCAATCCATCCCTTGACCCTACCAGACTGAAAGACTTTGAATCCAATCCGCAGTTCATTTAGCAATCCTTCCTTCAAATAATGAATTTGCGCTGAAACGGTCACAACATGACGCACCATGGTGTTTATTCTTTATGATGGGGCTGAGCGTCGGCCATCGTATCGCAGACTTTGGCCCTTTTATGGTCTGCACTTGGTGACGAGGCATTGAGTGATAAACATTGAGAAGGACATTCTCTCATTCCCCTCTTACCTTGTCACTGGGCAGTTTGCTTCCAGGAAAAGCATGATCTCGTTTTTCATGCAATACCTTACGTTACGGTTAACCATTGCCTTCTTGAATACATGGGACGCGGAGAAAGAGGAATGGGCAGAGGAGACGTGTCCCCCAACTTCCTATAAGGGCAACAGTTCCTCCAGCTTTTTGAAGGACCTATTTTAACACACTAATTACGTGTGTTAACTACGTGACACAGACTCCACTGAAATGGACACCCACCGACGCGAAAATTGATTTCCTGTCGCAGAGCGTCTGGGAGACAAATATTGGAAATGGTCCACCATCCGTGTCCTGCAAAAATGCTTTTTAACACCAGCTCAGCATCTGGCTCATGCAAAGTCCCGTGAAGTGGTGGCATTCTGCAGTATACTACTGCATAAAGATGACGATAGATAAAAGGGTATGCAATCGTCTTTCGCAAATTTTGCATTACCTACTGATGTGGCTACAGTAATGACTCAGACAATAAAATATAGGGGCTTAACACGAACTATCAAATACGTTCCATTCGGATTAGAGTCTGAATACGTATTTACCAGTGACCTGGAGTGCACCGTAAGTACTCCACATGCTAGCAATGCATGCATTACTAATTCATTGCCTGCCTGTAAAATTGTCAGGGGAACGACAGACAGTATCTTTCGTTTAGTCGTGTCACATGTTGCGACCATGCCAAATGGAGGCAAGTATGTATAACTTGCACAAAAATAGACTTCCTTATGTACAATTTTCCGAAACGCCTTGAACAGTGTCACACATCTCTGAACACTGTCGTAAAAGACTCCATAATGTGCAGAAAGATGCATAGATACTGCATCGGAAAAATTTTGACACTCAGCGAAGATTTGCTGAAATAGGCCTTGACTTTTTCGCAATGTCTTCGAGCACGGCCAGCTCCCAAAAAAGTATCTGTGTACCGAGGCACCTAAAAATCTCGTTACACAGCATCACTGACCAATGCTGACTGAACTCGCTGGCTGTGCTCCGTGTCGCTGCCAGGATTCGGTCTATGGGGGAAAGAAGTCGGACTTAGCTTCCCCAAACAGCTGTAAACTAGGAAATTTCCCAGATTTTGTCCGCCTCGTTCTCATGACCCCTTAGAAATACACGAAAATTATAATAATGATAGTTTGCATACTGTTCCTGTGGTATTACATCGATGGCCGCAAGTGACAAGATGTTGGAATGGAATGGTTTTCGCTAGTTTTGCAAACAGACCGGGTTGGTTTCTCCACCGCTGCGTCGGGTGCCTTGCTTTTTGTGAGGTTTTTTACTTCCACCCTTTTTCCTCTGTTTCACTGGCAGGCTGACCTTTGGCCCGGAAGGATGCCCCGAACTGACCTCATTAGCGGGTCGGCAAGGACTGGGCAGTCAGCCTCCCCAGGTTGCGGTGCACAACAGACTGACTGACGAGACCCGAGACAGGACTCAAGGCACGAACGCTTGAGTCTAAGAGGCTGTTTGTCCTAACTCACACCGAACAACCTACCTCCCGACCCGCTCTCGTGGGCGTCCGAACAGGGCTACTCTCTGGCTCGCAGGGGACAGGAAACTGTCCCCGATGTCAGCTGTCAAACTGGCTCCGCTGTCGTTGTCGCTGTCGCTGTTTTCGGCTACCGCGCACACCCATATTGACAGTAAGTCAACATAGCCTTGAAACGGTGTTGTTGAGTCAGTCTCATGTGTTAAGTGACAGCTTACGTTTAAGTAAGTAATAAATAAACGGCAGTAGGCAATAATTGTGAAAAGGAAGGCAGAAAAGTCCAACTTAATCCGCAATCCAATCCTTTTTTAACAAGACTTCATTCCGCCAGCCATCAACAAAAAAAAATCCGATCCATCAGTCCAAATGCTGCAGTCTAAATCCTAATGATACTTGATTCCACATCCTGAAACCCGTGTCCCAAAGTAGTGTTCGCCACGGACGGGGCCAGCCTTTTTTAAGGACCGACGTTAGGGCCCGGATAGGATTAGGGCAGGTTAATGCTGAAATCCGTAGGGCTCGAGTCAGGCCTAGGCCCAGTTATTCCCGAAAATGTTACATTAAACGCTGAGTTTCGGGATATAACTAGCTAAATTATGACTGAGGTAAAAGTTAAATAGAACTTTGAATCATCGTTGAGCATGGGCTTCCACGCTTCATGGTTTCTGCATGCCTACTTAGACAATGAAACACCCAGGGCTGGACTAGGTCTTCATTTAAACTGAGTCGATAGGGCCTGGGTAGGACCTGAGCTCCACGCCAGTGGGCTAGGGCTGGGCTAGGGCCTGTCATTTTGGAATCGTGGCGAACTCCTGCCCCGAAGCATTTTTCGTGTATCGTACTCAGATGGCACGGCCGCAAAGCAAAAGCCTGAGATGTGGTGGGGAGTCGTTTTTGCGACGTCAAGGGTTTTTATTTTGACGGCCTAAAATGGAAATATTGGGGCAGTACAAACCTTATAGAAGGAATGCATGGGTATAGTTCTTACCGTTCGTGGCCATGCAAAGTGTGTTAAATTGGAAAGAAGCATAATATCTTAAAAGTTGAAATCAGATTAGACTGGTTCAAATGGGACTGGGTCACTCTTGGCAAATAAGTTCTCATCATATATTAGTGCTTCCGAGAAATATACGACTGATAATAAACACTGCAGTACTGTAAACCAAAAAAAAAATGTGCTCGGCAGCGAATCTGGAAATTCGCTGTGAAAAGTAAAGGGTAAAATTATGCCCGCAAATGACGTGAGAAGCACTAATGTATATCCAAGCTTTGGAACCACCGAACCAGTCCCACAGTCCCAACAGCAAACGTAAAAAGGCCGGAAGTCCAACTGACCTAAGGTTAGTGACCTGGGATTTCTGAAAAAAACTGAGATAGCAGTATTGTTCCATGTGTCATATCCTATCAATATGGCACGTTTCATGCCAATCGATACATTTTACAATATGTTATGCCAGCTTCATTTTTTGGAGTGGTCATTCTTAATCTGTCCTAGGTCAGTGACCTGAGGTGGCCCTGAGCTTAAAAATTTATACAAGGTGTAAAAATGATGTATGAAAAAGTACCCGAAGTTTCGTATCTTTGTGCCTTTTGTTTTTTTTTTTTTTTTGGCTAGCCTCAGAAAACCGGAGAAGGGATTTTCACAACTCCCGACCTGGCGAAAGCTGAAGTTTGGGCCGCTCCAAACGGGTAGTTATCCGACACGGACGTGAAAACTTCGGAAAACTTGAGAGACACCCTTCATTATTCCACGGTGTTTTGAGGGCTGCAGTTTTGCCTATATGGTACAACTTTGCAGGAAATTGTGTAAAGGTTTGCGAATATATAAGTCTGATACATACAATCCTTTGGTCCACGTCTATGGACAGTTTATATTTCATTTGTGTAATGGAAACTAGGTATACCATTACTCACCGTAGCTGCCACCATTCTGAGTATTAAAACGGGCTACACAGTGTTACCTATATGCCAATGATGCTTTTAGAGGCACATTTAGAAGCGGCGCGTTTAGAAATTGATGTTGGTAGACGGCAGTCGAAATCGTACGAATGTAAGGCGGTTTGGCATAAAACCAAAACTTGCTCCTTAAAACTAACGAGGGGTACTTAAAAAACTCAACAGTTTTGCAAAGTGCGCAGAGAAATTACTTATTTTATGCGGAGGCACCAATGTCCTCATGCTTTCAAGTATCCTGTGTAGAAGACTGGAGAACGCTGAAAAATCGCTCTTTTCCTCAGTCACCGTGAAGCCACGGCACCTTGTGGCCTCATTGGTCCCAGACAATTCGCTGCCTAGCGTAGCGTCACTCTGTTGTCACCTGGCCGTAGACTCTTTCTGCGGGCGTCCTTCACGGCGCCGGACGGCTTTCCAGTACTTCGTGAGCAACGCTTACGATGCTCCCCGCCTGGCGAAAGAGGCGCTGCTGAGGGCGTACCCCGACGACGGACCGGTGCCCAGGGACCAGCTGAAGGTCATCGACATCGCCGCCGGCACGGGCCTCGTCGGCCAGATGGTGAGCAGCGGTTCGGGATCGCGTGCTTTGCGTTCGGGGCGCGTCGACTGGCGCATCAGGAGGCGGTCCGGGATCACTGACCGCTGGTGCCGTTGGCAGTCCGTGATGATCACTGGTCGGGGGCAGTCCCAGTGGTGCCAAAGCCTGACTTGGTTAAACCATTCTTGACCGACGGAATGCAACTAAAAAGGTTAAAAGAGCGTCTGTATATGCCTGCCTCTGATGGCCATATTTAGGACACATTTCGATGTTCGGAAAACCGGTAGTTGCACGCATTGCATCTAATACTTCTCATCTTTGCGCTCGAGGGCTATATTCTTCACAATTCCGCACTGCTGATCTGTTCATTATCAAGCTGTTTTCAGCGCCACCTGCTATTGGTATCACGTCGCGTAGAGACCTGTCATCCCGACTGTCACGGGGAAGGAGGTTTCTTGCGTACTGCGTGACATAATAAAACGATACGAAGTAGTTTACGTCACGAGAATACGACTTCACTTATTGTCTTATTATTACATAACGACATACGTCATAATATATATATATATATATATATATATATATATATATATATATATATATCGTGTGTATGTGTCATAATATTTGAAGTGCGCTCTGAACGCTAGAACTGTTCCCACCGTGTGCCTTTGATCCCACTTCCCAGGTTTTGAAGCTCTATTTGATCTATGCGCTCGGCTGTCGGAAGCGGCCATCACTGTGAATGCGCGGGGACCGTTTGCCTGTTGCGTCTCACCAAACATTCCAAACGAGTACGCGAAGAAGCCGGTTAGCTGTCAGCAGTGGCCCAAGTATACTGGTTTGTTATATGTCATACGAATGTTCACCACAGCTGCACGATGCTGGGATCAAGCACGTGGACGGCCTGGACGCCTCCAGGCGGATGATCGAAATCATGGAGGCCCGCGGCGTTTACCAGCGGCTTATCGAGGTAGGTCACAACAGACACCAATGTGGCCCTTGCGTGCCTGAAACCCACTGACAGGCGAAATTAATGCTGTTTAAGTCACTCCAAAATAGTGTGTCAAAAAGGTCCACGAGTTTTGTGGAATGTCTACTTCTTCGAAACCGAAATCAAAATCGTTGGCCGAATAGCGGTACCGCGTAACCAGTACTCCTATTCCACCTCGTCCTACTTACAGCTGTTGCGTGACGCCATCAGTAGGCACAGGCCAGTAAATGTTTGCAGAGGGATACAAACAAAACCTCGTTAGAAAGAAGCCCGCAGAACCAAAGCTTGTCGCATAAGTCTCGTATTGGGGGAAGCTCGTGCTCGTACGACCGTATAACCGATCTCGTACGACTTTGTTCTGCGTTTGAAGAACGCCAGCGGATGTTTACAGAATATGATTTCTATTTAACCAAATTTTTATGCTCCTAAATATTTTTGCAGAAAAATGAGTGATGAGAACGTCGTAATTGGCATTTTTTCCACAGCATCCAAGTCTATGAAAGGTTAATTAAAGTAGGGCATTCCTTTTATGCATTTCTCACAGAGGTTTCCACTGTCACTTGTTTAATTGTTTGCTTGGCGACTGGGTTGCTGGTGAACGCAGTTCTGTGGTCGGGAGCTCAGTGGTCTGATCTAAGCATTGCCTCTCTGTCAGAGCACTGGCCTCCCTGGCCTGGCAAGACGGGTCCGAGTCTCCCCGGCGCTGGATATTTGGCCCTCGAATCATCAAGCAACTAGCCAACACAAAGTCATGCTGTCTGCACTCGATCGTGTTGCACCCTTCGCGGCACGATAAATTTTCGCCGCAAAAAAATAGTATCTCCCTAAGTTATCCCACCGGACGTAGCGGTCGAAGTCCATGCAGCGAGGTCTGGTTAGCATGGGCTCCGATCCTTAATATCACCGTATCAAGCCACTCGGATAAAAGAACCCGGTTTATGACTCAGTGTCGGTTTGCATGAGATCATGGCGCCCGTTTGACCCTCGTCAGGACAAAATCGGCCTCCATCGAATCGCCGTCGAAGACAACACCTACGACGCCGCTGTCATCGCCGCCGGCTTCGTCCAAGGCCACCTCCCCGTCACCGCTCTGGACGAGGCCACACGCATCTGCAAACCAGGTGGGGCAAGCCTCTCAGCTCTCGACACACCCGACTGTTTATGGGACCGGAAGAGCGTGGTGTTTGCCATGCGAGAGTAAATCGGCCCTCCCCGACCCGCACCTTTCCGGCATGCCCGTTAACAGTAAAAACTAACCAAGGCATCCCGAATATCCCTGCAGGTATTTGTTGTTGAATGGTCTTAACGCTCGTATCCCCAGTTCTGTATCTTTTGCGCTGCTCAAGTGGCTGAAGAGAGGGAAACCGACCCGCCCTCGTTGTTGGCCGCTTTAGTGGATGGTTTCATGGCACGATGTTGATACGGAGGTGCACAATGTGGCCTGCTGAAACTGCAGCCTTCTCCACTGAATAAACTTAAGAACCCTACGATTCTTAACATGACTTGTTGGAATCGGTTTCACTCTTGTATAAAATTTAGGTTGCCCCATCCGCCATAAGCAGCTGAAAATCGCTTATAGTCGTAATGCTGCGAAGGAAGCGTGCAGAAAAACCAGCAGAACTTCGCCATCTTTGCCGCCGTCAGACGCCGCGCTGCTGTGACCAAAGTGTTGGGGTATGTCCAGGTGGTTTCATCATCAACACGATGCGGTTTGAATATCTGGTGACGGTGAAGGAGTACCACCAGCTGGAGCCTCACATGGACAAACTGGAGAGAGTCGGCCTCTGGCGCAGGATCGACCGATACGTCACCGACGGCTACTTTCAGACCACCAAGCAGGGCATCACCTACATTTATCAGAAGCTGTGAAAAAGTGTGGACGAGCGAGCGTGGCCGACCCAGAATGGATCGGGAAAACGATTCTGTCATCAACACCATTTCTTCCTTTGTTGGCTCATTTCAGTGGGGCTCCTTGTTCGCTTCAGTGATTTAAGAAATTGCGTGAACCATTTCTAGTTATTTTCTGGTTATGGGGGCATTTTCAGCTGTTGGAAACATGTGTTGTTTAGCGAGTTGTTTTAAACAGCTGCTAACAGTACATGTATCCTCTTGTTTTGATGAGAAATGCACTGATGAAAACCGTAACATTCCTTGTGTTGTTTTTCATGTATTGCGGTTTTAAGCTGAAAAGTGCTCGTGGGAGATGAAGTCAAAGAGGTGGTGCCCTTAGGGTTCGAGCTTCTTATGGAATCTGCGGCCTAACGTTCACGTCGAGGCCGAATTGAACACCACGGCACCTCGTTGGTCGTCAAGCTATTTATTTGATTCTCACGAAATACATGTTTAAACATTTCGAAACAAATGTGCGTCTTAAAGCAGACACTCCTTTTGGAAGTCGCCTTTTGCATGTTATGTCCGCGTGACCTACGATATTTGTATGACATGAGCACATTCTGGTCATTGTGTCTGGTCGGTCATTTAGACGGACTTGAAGGGGCTCATTTGACAAGGGTTTTCTAAGTCTGGGGGCAAATGTTCTCCAGGACACCCAGAGTTTGTCTTAAGAGCACTTGAGAAGGCGCACATTGCGCGTTTTAAGAGACTTTTGAGATCCCAGTAGGGCCCCTGACATGATGTAGATGGCCAGCTGATCATCTTAATTGTACCATGGGTCATAGATGACCTAGCTGCGGACCTGAGTTGACTCCAGTCATAGTGAAACATTTCTCAATTAAGCCAAGTGGGATATCAACATGTATGTTGATCTGTTTTCTATCGGCCGGTACCTGCTGTGATGCTTCCCTCCACCACATCAGTCGCAGGTCAAAGTTTGTCGGCTGTGGGGCTTTTTCGTGACGCGAAAGCGCAGCGGTGAAGGTTTTGTCGTGACGTCAATATTTGGATGTCAGCCTGCGGACTGTACCCAGTGTTTGGCCAGGATCATGTCTGGAGCAGACATGGAGCGGTTTGCCCTGTTTTGCCCCGCACATTGGCCCGGTGATGGCAAGAGGCGTTTTTGTTTTCAGACCGTCTGGTCTCTGGCGTTTTTCCTCTCCAGCCCGCCTGACGTCGACCAATAGAGCTGGCTGTACGGGAGCCACAACCGACTGCAGAAATCTCGTTTCCATTCCCCAGTGAATCAACAAGGGTGGACGGGAGTTATAAGCCTGGATGGAAAAAAACAAAGCATTTCACACCAAACATATGTCCACGCGAATTAACGGATGGACAGTTGGCGTCATTCCTCCTGAGGTGGCACCTTCTTCCGCCATCAAAGGCAAAAAAGCAGAGGTTGCAACTTAACACGTCGCCGCTCCAGTCGAAAGTCCTGACAACAAGGGATCGGTCGTGCTGAAATCTCCGCCGCACGCTTTCCGGCTGCTTCACGAGCTGACCGAAATAGGGACGAAACTGCCTTTGCAGTGAACTGCGCGGCACCAGTCGAGCCGAAATTTTCGGGATTCTAAAAACCCAGACGTTGGGAAAATTCCGGGAAACGGACTTCTTAGCAGAAGGTAAATGGTTCTTTTGTTTCAAAGTGGCCGGCATCGTATATGACCTATGGAGCTGGAGGCAATCAGAGGTGATAACTCATTGCTTCTGTCATCATGACAAAAAACGCAGCACGCATAATCCCGGAAACAAGGAAATAGTCAGGAGAGGGCAGTCTCCCCATGTTCTTGATCTTTAAAATCGTGTAAATTGTACTGCATTCCAATTTAAACTGCGTTCAAACTGCATTCAGACTGACTGACAGGACTGTCTCTTTTCCTAAGAAAGTGAAAGCATTTCTACACTCGGCGAAGTGCACCCTGCTCCTTACCCAGACCCATCAGTTTAGACAGACATGTATGCCACGACTATCACATCTATCCTAACCTCATTATTTATTCAACCTGTGTTAGCATTCACCCGAGATTCAGCGTGAATTAGCTCATGCGTTGTCGATTACAGGAGGCATTCCATGTGTCCAGCCGGTGTCACTGGTCACTGCTCACACGCCTGCAGACCCGGATCTTGAAAGAACTGGAAATAACTGGATCGGATCTGCCGCCCAACTGTTTATTCACGACGTGCCGCTGGCGACAGCCACCGTTTGGTTTGGCACTCGAACAGATGCGTTGCGTCAAAGGCAAACCGTGGATAGATTTAATCACTGCGTAGACATAAACAATGTTAACGGTAACACAATAAGACTGACAGCTTTGTAAACGTTTTAAACCCCCTTTAACCACACGCTGCTGCCTCTGCGCAAATTCTCGGGAAGCAACGCTCTAAAGCAATTCGATGCACACTGAGATATCAATCGAATGTTTTCACTGATGTGCTTTCAGCGTTACTGAAATGTTTTCCTGTGATAAACCGAGAGTAGGCAAAGGCCGTCTTACTCCAGGCGCCGCCGTGAATCACATTCGGCACCACTGCGCCCCCCTCCGCACCCACCAGGCGCCGGCGACGCTGAAACAGCAACCTTCGGAGACAGTCGAGCTAAGGAGGCACGTGCTGTCCCGTGTCCCTGGCACCGTCTGTCGCTTCGCGTCACAAACACCCAGTCGGCCGGCTGGCCAGAGATAGATCAGGGCATCGGTCCGGTGCCGTTCGCTGATATCAGCGCCCCCCCCCCCCCCGACATCTTACAGTCTGAAAGTTTTCAAGCAGCGATTACGCGGAGGTTCCCGCCGGGGGTGGATAATGTTCGCGGGAGATGATCAGGTGAGAGGTGGAGGGAGCCGGCGCTGTTTCGGCTCGTGCGCAGTGAGGGACGACGAAACCGGTGCGATCGAGTCCCAGCGTGGGCTCGGCGCTGACGTTCTTCGTGACGTGGCCTCCTTGCTTTGTGGTCGTTCTCCCCGGGCGCCGCGCTGTGGTGCATTGTGGGCACAACATTTGCCATGTATTAAGTCGCTGAAGGATGTAAATCAATTGTACCGAACGTGAGGTCAACAGCTGGTTGGTTTGTGCTCGTCTTGGGTGTTCGCGTTTTTTCGGGGAGCCAGAGCATCGTGGTCGCGTCGTGTTTACACGTCAAATGTGTGCATGTTTACTGTCGCTGTTACCCATGTTTCAAACGTCGCACTGCCTGGGGTGTTGTTGAAAATAAAAGGAACACTGACATTTGGCTGCCAACTGTTCATCCTTTCTCAGTTTTCCTTTCTTTCACCAGAAATGATGTAGAACGATTGTGTGCCCGGTTTTAGTTCATCAGCAAACGAAAGGTGGCCGGGAAAACTGCTGTCAGACGGAACGCCAGTGCAGCGTTCACGACTTGACAGACCCAAGTTCTGAACAGAGTTTATTGGGCGGACCAAATTTAGGAGGCGTGAGCGCACGAGCGGTCCGAAAAGTGACGGAGGACCGCTGTCCTGCCAGTCGCTGGCTCGTTGGCACAAGCTGGTTAAAACCAGTCACGGCTTAGGCGGCGTGTGGTCCTGTCCCCGGCTCCCGAAAATATCCGAGCGCTGGCCAGAGACAGCCGACTGGCACATGTGGACACGTTCAACGCGCGAGGGCGTTTACCATGACAGTGATTAATAGTCGAGCACTGGTCGAAGAAACGGACGCGCGCTGTCCGGCGAACCGCGTGAGCACGCGCTGAGGCAACGATTGGCAATGCGGCTCGTGCCGGTGATAGTCTAATTCTGGCGTAGTAATCACGAGTAAATACGAGAAGAAACGAAAAGCCAAAAAATGCCTTGAACCTGGGAGGATGACGCAAAAACGATAATGCGACGCTGGCAGACGTTGGGGCGTACGCCGGAAATCCGGCTCTCTGGTTCCTATCGGGTGATATCAGTCTTCGGCTTCTCCTGCGACCTCAGAATCTGACAACGTGAATAAGCAGTTCAATAAGCTTTCACCCTCCCGGCATGCAAGAGATTCCTCTTCCGATCGAAGAGGCGCCCCGAGGACCTCTTCCACGATCGAGATGCATTTAATTTATGAATACTGTGAAGAAAACAGGGGAGTTATGCGGGAAGCCAACAGTCGGCGCGGCCTTAAGCCAAAATCATCATCATGTGCGGGAACAATTATAAAGAACACCCGTATCTACTGTCGACGTTATCTAACCCTGCGTTTCTAGTTTTTGGCGTTAATTTCCAAAAATCTGACCGAGCGCTGTTGAAACATCACATGAGCCACCGTCTCAGCTTGAGCGCCGATTTCGGAAAAGGGTTTGGCCAAAATCGGGCAAGTAAAAGAACTATCCGTAGAAGTTCCGTTACAAAATCAAGGCGACTCAACTCAACAGATAGAGGCTACGGAGGTAGCCTCTATCTGTTGAGGCTATTTATCTATCTGGCGTCGTTCATTCGGTGCAGGGCTCCGTCCACGGCTGAAGACGAGCTGACAGCCCGTCAGGTCATTCCCTGCATCGGTATTGACAAACGAGGAGGGTGACGCATTAACATGCTCAGAACAACTCGGTACAGAAACAGCTTAAGATGAAGCCCGACAACAGAATTGCTGCTGAGAGGGAACACCGATTATAAACATGTGATCAGTGCGATAGAGTTATGAATAATCCGAACATTGCTGAAAGGAATTCATGCTTCCCCTGCGAGGACTTGCGGGAACCGAAACACTCGCCTTGGGTCAACGAAGCAAAACATGAGAAGCCAAATGTCCTGGACGTTCTGAAACTGGTACACGGCTGAAAAAGGGAGCACGGAGATTACAGAACCCAGTTCCCCGTAAAAATGGAGAAATTCCTGAAAATACAAACCAGTGGGAAAGGCACTTGTGGGCCCCTTCCGGTTCCGCCCCAGCTAGCATGTAGATTGGCACTGTCGTCCGATGTGATGTGCTTCATCTGAATCTCCCCCGAACATTTAATTTAAACGCAACGACGCACGTAACCCGAAGGAATTCATAACCAGCGCATTCTGACAGACACTAGTCAGCCGACCCACCAGTCAGCTTCTCCAGTCAGCTGACTGGAGGAGCGTAGTGGAACAGCCGTGGGTCGATCTGCAGGAGCACGATTTACATCTTGTGCATGGCGGAACTTTGATGATTGAACTGTTTTGATTTTCGAAAGCAAGGCTCGCTGACAAAACGACCATGGAAAAAACGAGTCATCAGAGATCATTGATACCATGCTTTGCTTGGCCCCCTGTGTTTGGCCGGCTGTGAGCTATTCAGCTATGGTAACGAGATTTCAGCACACCTGCAATGCACATCGATACCGATTGGCTAGACTACGTCGACCTTCACATCAAACGTTTCGAATTCTCCTCAAGGACTAGGTTCTCGATATCGGGCATTCTTCTGTTATCAGAAACTCGTCTTACGTCGTCATCATATCTTCTAATACTTTTGGAAGGAAATGGCTATTTCTTGCTTGTCGAATGATAATGTTTATGGGATTTTTCAGAGACTCACCTTTCGAAACGTCGGTCAGGATGAAATACTTATTGATGGACTGAAATTGTTGTTCATGCAAAATGTTTTCGTAAAAAAAAACAGTCCTGTTAGTGGCATTCGATTATCACATCGTAACAAAAAGTTTAAATTTCCATGTTTCTGAAGGCGAATTGTTTGGTACCCATCTTTGCTCATTTTCCGTCTTATAATCAGCATAAACACTGAAGGCATCGTCCAGAACACACATGTCAGCAGAACGAGAAGGCGAACAGAACAGAGGAACACAAGCAGACAGCAAAAGCGAAGGGGAAAACAGCGAAATAAACGGACAAAAACAAAACAAAGGCGGACAGAACGAACAGACGAACAGGACACGGACGAACAGCAGCCTCTCCGGCGGCGCCGCGGTGGCGCCCTCAGGCGGCGGCGCCAGCGTCGCGCCGACGGCGTCACGTCGGACGACGACGGGCCCCGGAGGGGGGGGGGGGCGGACTGTCGCGCCGAACCGGGCGTCGGCTCCCCCCGAGCGGCAGGCCGGCACGGCGCCCTCGTCGGCCGCGTGCTCGGTTGATGGGCGCAGTGCCACCTCTCCTTCCTCCCGGCTGCGCCTGGAGGGTCCGGCCTCGGGTCAGTCCCGCCCTCTCCTCAAGCCCTGCAGTCGGCCGCTCCGCTGCGGCTGGGCGTCCCCGTGAACGAAAGAATAAACAAGTACGGACAACAAACAAGTCGGAGAGGAGTCGGCGGACCTCGCGCCGGGTTGAACCTCCGTTACTGCGGCGCGGCGCACCGCCGGCGGAGTAGGCCGAGAGGCGCGAGGCGGAGCTCCACCGGGGCCTCGGTGGCGCCCTTCGCGAACGGTGGCGTGCCAGGGACGCGAGCTTTCTGACCCGGGAAGATGTCTCCCGTCCGCGAGCGGTGCCGACCCGCGCTGCGCTGTTCTGCCCAGGGCGGAGCGTGTTTTGTACCCAGCACAATTTCTGCTCACCCGGCTTTGTGAGGAGAAGCACAAACAACGCCTGTTCTCGGTTTATTGCTAATACTCATGGGCATTGAGATCTCAGAGAGCTCTCAAACAGAGCAAGCCGAGACAGTGCATTTTCTGTTAGTTGGCCGGCCGAGATTCAACCGAATCACGGAGGCCGCTGTTTTCTTAAGTAGTGACTAGGTAACAGTGAGTGATAAATGATGAAATTACCATTCAATGTTCAATGATCCACTTCCATAAATAATACATTGGACATGGAACTCACGCATACGCGAGAAGAATAAGCCCTATGTAGATTTCAATCGCGACACTACGACTTAAATATCACGTCCATGAAAATGAGCAGACAAAGACCCCATGAATAGACGGTGCTTCATCCGCTTGAAGTTTCACGTGAAGTTGACTGCGAAGGTGCTGGCACTGCCAACAGTTAGCTAAAAGCCAAATGCATTGCTCAGATCAAAGTTATGCATATTGTCCATTCACCAAAAAATCCGCATCGCTGATAGCAAATGACAACGGAAAAGAGAGCGGTGACCAGATTCAGCCGTTTTTGCCAGCGTGACTTCCAATCGGACGTTTGCGGAGGATCCATTTGGGTCATGTGATCTGTCACACGCTCACAGCTTTTGATAAATGTAGGTAATGCCCTGCTTGGTGGTCTGAAAGTAGCCATCCGTGACGCATCGGTCGATTCTGCGCCAGAGGCCGACTCTCTCCAGCTTGTCCATGTGAGGCTCCAGCTGGTGGTAGTCCTTCACCGTCACCAGGTATTCGAGCCGCATAGCGTTCACAACGTAGCCTCCTGTAGTCACGACTGTTGTCAGGCGTCAACCGAGAGATGCCTAGCGAAAGAAGTGAGACTGGCGAGGTCTCTTCTCGTTCGTAAGAGGGCACGCCATCTTCATTCTGATGATGAGAAAGAGGGGGCGGGAGCATGACAAGAGCGCCGCTCAGACAATGATGGATGCTGCACAGTGTGTTTTTTTATTCTTTGTCTTTGCATAGCTGTTAGAGGCAACAGCTATGCATGGCAACTTACTGAAAGTACAGTACATTCGAGTGCCTTTTCGTGAAGTGCATCAAGCCAGAGCTGGCTAGTGTCAGACAGCCTTATCTATTTGCAGTTCTGTGTTTACCGGGTTTGCAGATGCGAAGCATTTCGTCGAGGGCGTTGACTGGACAGTGACCTTGGACGAAGCCTCCGGCGATCACGACGGCGTCGTAGGTGTCGTCTTCCACGTCTATCATATGGTCCCCCACTGTATCCTGGGAAATGTCACGCAGTATGTTACTTTGATGCAGGCGCGGATCCAGGGGGCGATGGGGGCGATCGCCCCCCCTCGGCCTCAGGCCTGAGAAGGAGCCCCATGAGAGGGGCCCACTTCGGGGCCCCTCCCGGGTAGGCTCCAAAGGGCCCCTCAGACTTAAAAGAGGCCCTGAAGGGGCTCTGCATGAGCTTCGAGGGGTCTCGGTGAAAACGTGACGAGTTCTTGATGCAGTCAGGGGCCCCCTGGGAGGGTTAATCCCTGAGATGCGTAGAAGGGTCCCTGAAGCTCCCAAATGCCTCCTGAGACCACAACAGGCCTCAAACATGCCAGATTGCCCCTGAGACCGCCAGAAGGGTCACAGGATCATTGAGACGGCCCAGGTGAAGACTGGTGTGCAGAAGAGCCCCCTGGCGGCCTGCAGAGGGGGCCCCTGACATCTGATGAGGCCACCAGTAGAAATGTTTTTGGCGCGATTATCGACAATTGGATAAGAGCTAGCTGGTTGCCACTAATGAAGTTCAGCAACGGCAATCGTCAATTGTCGCAAAATTTTCACTGACTGCTTTTATTAAAGGGGTTCACTAATAGAATACAGCTCACCGTTGGTCACACAACCCCGAAATTTTGGGCCGGCTATACCCCTCTGCGATCCTCTTGTGAAATGTTATGTTAATATTTTTCCCGGAGCCCCACATGAAATGAGGGGGCCCGCCGCTGGGCAAGGACCCCTCTCCCCGAAATTCTTAGCTGGCTGCGCCCCTGTCCCCGAGTGTATAAGGTGAGTTTATGGCACAGAAAAGGTCTCCCTGAGACCGCCAGCGAGGCCCCTGAAGCGCCAACAAAGGTTCCTGATACAGCTCGGGGGGCATTAAGACTGCCAGATATACCCCATGTAACAGAGGAAGACCCCTGATACAGCCATGAAGAGGTCCATGACACTGTCCGAGGTATCCCTGAAGCTGCTAAAGGAGCGCTTGAGACGTCCTGAGGCACACGCGGAAACTGTAAAAGGAACCTGAGACCGCTTAAGAACCCTGACAAGGCAGACCGCCCGAGACCACCAAAAAGACAGCAAAAAGTTTCCAGAAGCCACGAGGTGGCAGAGGGGCTTCTGGACCAGATACAGACAGGACCTTTGAAGTAGAGGGGGGGACGCAGCCGCCTAAAATCCCGCCGTTGTTGCCATATTTTGGCCACATTGTAGGAGAACAAAACGCAAAATTTCCTGAAATGAGCTGAAGTGTTTGAATTTTTTCGGTTACTTTATATGGCAAAAAACGCAATCTGGACGGGAGTAAACCAACGTTTCTTTAATATCTGAAGAGCAAAAAAATGGGGCCCAGCTGGGAGTGGGGACCCCATGCTGACGATTAGCCCCCCTCCCCCTGGCGAAATCTTGGACCCGCCCCTGCCTTGATGCATTCACAATGTAAACCAAGCATGAACTATCATGCAAGAAAAATACAATTTTCAGCTCACATACATCTCAGTGCAAGGAGTAGTTCTTGACCTCAGGCTCGGAACTGTTTAAGGCGTGCATTGCGCTGTATCTAGTTAAAAAATGAAATATATCTCACCACTAGCAGACGTTGGTAAATGCCACGTGACTCGGCTACCTCCATCATTTTCTGACATGGCTCCAATGCGTCCAAGTTTGTAATGCCAGCATCATGGAGCTGTGGGATATGGTCATGCCGTAACACTATCAACATCTGCTTGGCCAGCCAACTTCCGATGATGTCAAAGTCGACGGTCAGACTGTTTACGGTTGGTAGTTTATCCTCTCAGTTTCAGAGATCAACAAAATAATTTTTTAAAGGCATTCGGAAAGCTAACTATTCGCACTTAATAATTCAGTTTTGGCAGATTTAGCGTAATCAAAAACGTGTGGTGCTTAATAGTTACCCACTCAATCATTGTTCTCCACCCCTGCCTCTTTAATATTCTGCTGGGTGCGCCTTTGGTTCCGTGAATGGCCCGTTAATGCAAACATCCATAATCGAGGCGTACCCTCTGGCCAACGAGGCCCGTGCCTGCTGCAATGTCCATCACCCTCAAGGCGCCTCTGGGAACAGGCCCATCCTGCGGATACATCCTCAGCACAGCCTCGGACGCCAGGCGAGGGCCGTCATACACCGCACCCGAGAAGATCTGGAACATAGGTCGCACCAGAGACGCGAGGCCAAACTCTCAGTGTGTGCGGCAAACGTGAAAACGGGAGGAATGCGAGGCCCGCATATGTAGTTTCACTGTTCTGTTGCATGCCCAGAAAACGAGGAAGACTTACCGTGGCGGAAATGGTTCAGTGCTGTGATTGAACATAACAATGGTCTTTCTCGATGAAGACAGCCTGCGCCGTGCGACTTCCCTTTAGATTCTGAAATAATCTGTCTCTATTCGCAATAACATGCATGATCCACTTGGGCGTGCATGGCGACCACAAATGACTGAACTCGTCTACCAGTACGACGTCTGGTGGGTCCCATGACGAGCGGGAGCTACCGCGTTCCTGTCCAACCTTGGAAACGCACTTTTAAGAAGTGTTAACCACATTTATTTCCCTTCCTGCATGCCGTAATACAAACATAGACTTAGGCCTATGTTTCAGCATTCTGCACTCGCAGAACTATGTCATTATCACGTGCAAATATGATAACGTTTGTTATCATTATGGGGCGGCTGAAAAACACCGAAGAAAATAAAAGGCGAAGGGCAAACCAATCGCTCGTGAAATAGTCAGATACACAAAAAACGCTTACGAGCTAACGCATTGCGGATGGAAATGCGGAACTTTCCAAGAATTCGATTATCCTATGGCGAAAATGGCGTAATTCAATGTGGTTGGAAAGTTCGACGTCCGCGAAATTCGTCCTGGCTGTGCCGGCCGAGGTAACAGCGGTCGTTCAATTTCTTATCGTTTTGCCAGTTGAAGTAGGACACGGTTTACGGCCTCGCTCGTAATCCTGCCGCGCCTAATCCGGTGCTCTGGTCTGTTTCTCATGGCCTTTCTTGGTTAGCTACCCATCTGCCGCAACAAACCTACCGGGTACCAACACCACCTGAGCTGATTTTAACTCGGAATCACCTTATAACGGCAACATCACTTGGCTGTAGTGCTCAATAACCTTAGATAGGCAACGCCACCGACGTAGATTTTAGTACTTTAGTCTAGTACTACTTTAGTCGGTGGCCTCATAACTGTAACATCAGCAAAATATATTGTAGTATTCTAATGCCTTTCCGTGGTGGAGTCCACATGACTGTAACTCTCGTGATCTGTTTTGGCTTCGCACAGTTATGCCACAAGTTTTTTTTTTTGTTTTCTAAATCATAGTTTTGAAATTTCAGGAATGAGATTAAACAATTTTCCATGCGACCATATAAGCAATCATTACCTTGTCAGGTCAACGCAAATCTTGGTTGTTTGCAGTAATCTTCACACCGTGACTCGAGTGTTCCATTTATGAAGAGATTTGCCAAAAACTTGAAAGCGTATTGCGCTGGCTTATGTTTCTTGTGCCGTAGAATTGAAAACACACAGTTAAGGCGTTAACAAGAGTGTGGATGCGATCCGTTTGGATCTCATTTGGTTCATACGTAAAAAAGATTAAACGTTCAAGTAACAGCATAGCTCAGTCATTTAACGTTGCTTTCATAAATATCGCAAGAAGTGCAATTCCGTCACGTCGGTCGATGACCTGTTGGGAGAACGCAGCCCGCTGCACTCTTTTGCACGCCTCTGTTGCTCCAAATACAAGAAACGAAAAACAGCGTCAAAGCAGCCGTTTGTATGTCATTTTACAGCTTTATCATCACGAATTACACCAGAGATCCAAAGGAAGTTGCCAGAAAAATTGCCATTTCTCAGTAGACTATTCCGTAAGCTTTGGAGTATACATCGAAAGATGACGGTCACGTTCCTGCCTCAAAAAAAAAAAAACGGCGGAGACGTAGAAATTTCCGAGGCGGCGATCCACAATTTAGCACCGCTATTTGCTCAGAACAGGGACTTTCCATTAACCTTTACGTTGTTTGCTCGGAACAGGCATCGTCCATTAACCGTGTCAGGAGTACGAAACGAGACATCACGCTCAGCCATTCCGCTTCCGTGGCTACGTGTGCCGTGTGCTTGCCATGAC
Source organism: Capitulum mitella (assembly GCA_030062745.1). Taxonomy (NCBI): domain Eukaryota; kingdom Metazoa; phylum Arthropoda; class Thecostraca; order Pollicipedomorpha; family Pollicipedidae; genus Capitulum; species Capitulum mitella. The sequence continues at coordinate 2,749,534 of CP099849.1, read as the reverse complement.
GACATGCAATGCCAAACGGGCGGAGCCAATGTCGATTTCGTGACGGTGATCCTGGTTCGCTGCCGATGCAGTGGCGGTGACCCCGCGATGGCCACGATGCCCGCCGGGCCCGTCCGCACCGTGTTTGCGACCCCCCCCCCCCTTCACCTTGCTCCCTGCGGCGCTGCCGGAGATATCTCCAGTTAGCAGATGTCTGACCCTGTCAGAGGCTGCGCGCACTGATGGCCTTCCCGTTCTCACTCTGAAGAAGTGATTTGCGGTCATCGGTCCGCAAGGATCGAACATCTTCAGATGTGCTACTCCAGCGTACAGCCAGGATAAAATCGGGAGTCAGTTGTCGGCAAAGTGGTCACGTCCCGTCGCTTGCGACGATCGATCCCAGCAAAACCGCTGGCCCCGCCAAACATAGCGCAGTGCGTGATCAGCGTTGCTGCTGGCTCTGACGCTGCTCTGGAGATCTAAGGGCGGCAGTCTTGCGACAGATGTGATGTCGTCGCGACACCTGAGAGCGTACGGCGCGCTCCACGTCGCTGCTTGTGCCTCAGGCCCTACACGCGTTCTTTTCCCAGCGTGCATTAGGATGCCACAGCCAGCGGCACAGCCAAAAGGGGGGCGGGGCCGCCCCCGGTGCGGCCGCCCCCCTAAGCCCGCATTTTTTTTGAGCAAGTCACTGCACATCGTCTTCCCAGCAGACGGTTTTCGTATGATTTCAGTTCACACTGATCTCCGCCCCCTCCCTTAAGAAAACCCTGGGTGCGAACCCTGGCCACAGCTGTACCGAGGAGGCTGCCACCGGCTCGGCCGACTTACACCTTCATCGCATGCGGCTAGGGACGGCCTGGCCGTCCGTCTGTTTCCGAGCTGCCGTGCCTTATAGCTGCCAGGCTCCGGAGCCCCTCCAGGCCTCTTTACTTTCTCAGCCCCGTACGCCGTTCCACCAATCTTCCTCGGAGATACTTTTTGTGGTAGTTTGGTCTGAAGGGAGCATGTCTTTGGTTTTCCATGTGTGCGTTTAAACTGCATGTGTCTTGCGTTGTCTTTCTAGGTAAACTCCACTATTCTCTGTGAACACACACCATAATCACGTCGCTGACGTTCTTTCAATACATGAGTTTAAAACTGCAAGTGGGCAAACAAGGTGACAGCAGAGGTCGGAAGAACAGGTTGGGCCGAAACGGGCAGCACGGCCATCGTTCAGTCAACACCGTTCTGAGGTGGTTTTGCTCTGGTAATACAGAGGTCGATCTTGACCTCGGGGTATGTTCAGTCCATAACATGGCCACGTAACCGTCAGGCATCCGAGGAGTGGAAGATAACCAATGAGCCTCAGTGACGTCGATGACGACGATGCCTTCAGACCAACAAGGGAAAGCAAGGCGACCGCAGTCGAAAGGGTTTGGCGGGGGAATGCGCCGAAATGTGCCAGCTTATCTCCCGTTTATTGCAGACGAGAAACTGTGAAATGTCAGCCGGCTGCGGATGGGCGGGACGGGGCCAGTGTCGCCTGGTGCCGGCTGAATTTAGGCTTTGTTTACATCGGCCTTCTCGGTGCCCGTGCTGCTGGTTCGGCCCCAAAGGGCGCCAGTCGCTGATTGGTCGGCAGGATGATGTAAGTGTTCATCTGCGCAAGCCGTCCTGGGCGAATGAGGCACTTATTGGGCCGCTGGAACTGCAGCCAACTGGAGCTAGGTCCACTGGCCGGAGTCATGCAAAAGCGAAGCGATCATGAACGGACCGCAGCGCTTATTAAATGAGGGATGGGATATATGCAGAATTATTTTGAAACGTGTTATGGCGGTAATGAGGACTATTAATTTAATCACAGATGCTATTTCGCCCAGCGAGGTAATTGACGAGATTAGGTGACGCCCCCAGCCGTCAACGGCACCACCCTCGGCAACCGGCAAAGTATTCCTTTGTTATCAACGAGATCCCGTGTTGCTGGGAGGCCAGACGGGTCTTCCACCAGTTATCGCTCGAGCCATCTGCGCGTGACGCGCGATCTGTGCGGTACCGTCCCCGCGCCGTCAGAGGCGGAACAAGGAATGGAAAACAAGTGAGGACGGCGTCGCTTGTTCTGTGGTCACGGCACAGCCAAAGGGGGAGGGGCCGGGGGTCCGCATTGTTGAGGGAACCATTGCACATCTTCTTCCCAACGGGCGGTTTTCGTATGATTTCATTGCACACTGAGCTCCGCCCCCCGCCTTCTCGACTGCATCCCTATCTGCGATTATTTTCTTTTGTGCTCACTCGAAATGTCCAGCTCCGTTTTCTCTTGGAATGCGTTACACTCCAAGCGTCCACCACACAGAGATCCTCATCGCTCCAGCTCTACCGCGCGGCGCCCGCCAGCTCGGCGCCTGTCCGCGAGCTCTCCGCCGTAGCGCGGTCAGCCGCCGCCGGACATGACCGGCACTGACCGGCAGAGGCGGCTCCAGGAAACAAGCACGGGCGTACAACGTAACGGGGGCCATACTTCCCCCCCGAGTCAAGCGGTCTACAGTAGATATATAGCGGTCTGGCAGGAATACGGAATAGTGACCATATGTATGTTTCAAAAAAACATTAGCGCATTCCTGTGGGTCAAATATGAGGCCAATTGCATGAAATTACTGCTTTCCCCATGAATTTCATCAAAAGCCAGTTGCATATGGCAAAACGTGACATTTGCCTCCCCCCGAGGAAAATCTTGGCCACGTGCCCGTTCAAACTTCAATGACGGACTGGATTAGCTGACGCCAGACGAGACACAACACTCGACCAGACTCTGGATATCTGAGCCCAGAGGCTGTGCGTCTTAACTGGTAAACAAACAAAACTAGCCACGGAAGACGATCTACAGACGATGTCCCGAGTGTCGCAGCTATACGCATGGCTACACCGACCGCGGCGTCCTGCACGCCGCGCCCGTAGGCGTACCCTGAGCGGACCGCGCCCTCTTGGAGATGGACATTTACTTGTAAGATCTTCAGAGACTTACCTTGGCTGAAGAGGAAAAATCGCCAGACCCGTACGGCTCCAGTGATGCCACACGGCCTCCGTGAAGGCCAGAGACGACCTCACACGCAGGAATGGCCGAAGCCACCCTCGGAAGGGCCAGGCGGCCACGACGCGGCCGTCTGCTGCAACGGGGCTGGCACGAACCGGCTTTCCCGTTTGCGTAATCTCCATCAGTTTCGCAGTTTGGCATATCTGTCTTAATTTGGCATTACGTGATCTTGATGAAATCTTAGTAACAGATTGGTTTGAGTAAAGAATTAATCACCGCCTTAGTGAAAGAGGGCCCCCCCCTTAGGCCCGCAATTTTTGTGAAAACCATTGCATATCGTCTTCCCAGCAGGCGGTTCTCGGATGATTTCAGTTGATACTGAGGTCCAGCCCCCCCCCCCCTCTTAAGAAAATCCCAGCTGCGCCCCTGGAATTAATCAGCATATTTCCGTTTATTTTGTGACGCGAATCACTACTTGTAATTGTCACTCTGACTCGCTGTCGCAACTGTGGGTGGCGGTTATGCAGTAGAATGTCTTGGTACTTCAGTGCCATTTTTGAACTGATTGTGTTTTGCAGAACGGTTCAGATACGGAAAGTACGACCGACAGAGCCACGTCTGGTATGTCGGCTGCTGGGCCAATGCCTCGCAGCGTCACGAATGGTTACCGCATTGGTCGGGGTCTGTTCCCGCAGCAGAAATCCTGCAGATAAATGGTCAACTAAAACTGCGACTGAAAAAATGCCAAAAGTAATCGTTTATGCCCCTTGCAAAAGGCGATTGTCTACTTTGTGGAAGTTACGGACTCTAACGTATGTGCAATGTGGAAGTCATCATGCAATAAACGGAAGCAGATGGCAAAGACAGCAGCATGAACTTCAGTCTACATTGAGAAGGATTTTGATGCTGAATGTCGATGTGGCGTTTGATTATTCCGTAATTATCAGGATCACTGGAACTGCACAATTTCCACTCAGCGCTATGGCTTTACAATTGCGCTGTGAATAAGCTCTATTTCCTGTCGTACCGAGTCATTTGCGTGTGGCTGGATAATTGCCTTGGGTGCACTAAACCACCTCATGACTCGCCTGATTTGCAAGCACAGAGCATTGCTATTGTCATCCCCATGTTTCAGCCGTGCAAACGGCGCGCTTGGAGAACGTTTGTTTACGCCAGTATCAATGCCGTGCAATGGAAGTGTTGCTACATTATTCTCCCTCCGTTTTGGCGCACAAATTTACCGGAAACCGGCGCCATGATTTTATTTTTTTCGGGGAAGGAGAAAGTGAAACGAGACAGTGTGTAATAGGGGAGACCGGGGTCAAATGTTACATTTTTTACCTTTTCGATCCTGGAAGAAAAATATTTCGGTTTGGGGAACGTTTTCTCGGGTTTTTACAAACCCTGATATTTTGCCTTTGTAGCGGATATGGAAAGATCCCGAAATAATGACTTTAAGGTGTCGAAATTACTGTTTCAAAAAGTCACTTCAGCTGTTACAATTAACCCCAGGTACGGGGTAAATTGTAACAGCACCTAGGGTCAAATGTAACATGTTAGCGAATGGTGTAGTGATGTAGTGAAAGCCACTTTTGTCGAAAACAGCTTTTATTGAACAACATTGTCTCTTACATCTTGAGTCTTTCCTGGAATAAAATCACAGCTCCAATACAAAAAATACGATTTCGCAACGGCGTTAAAGCTCAAGTACTCTAGCAGCTTTTCCTGAATTAGATAACAGCTCTATCTTTCCCAGGCCAAGAACCAACGCGTCATCAAAAGCAGAAGACGTCTTCTTCATCATCACTGCTGCTTTCCCTGCGTGCTGTCTTTCGAGCCCTCTTCCCACCAGCCTTCGTCTTCTTCTCTTCATGCTTGTCCTTGTCAAGATTGAGCTTCTTCGAAGCTTGTTTGCAATCCTTTCGACTCTCTTTTAGCTCTATCGCTCTCTTTTCTAGAGTGTCAGTCAGAATTGCGGCCTTTCGCTTTCGACCCGCGCGGCTGTTTTTTCTTGGGCCTGCCATGGGTAGCGGCCGAATAGCTTCAGGGGTGAGCTGCTTCGAGGCGATCCCCGATAGACGAGACTGTTCGATCCCCGATGGACCAGGCTTGTCAATCCCCAATGTATCAGCCTCTGCAGAAATGATGCATGTATATATATATATATATATATATATATATATATATATATATATATATCATCCATGATGCATGGATATAATAATGTATTCTCAATATAACATTCAGAGAAAGACAAAAAATAATCAACAAATAAAATAATAAAATATCTTAATAAATCCTCTGTGAAGGTGAAACATCTACGGTAAGACCACGGTGACTAGCCGCCAAGAATGCAACCACGTCTTAAAATTAAAATTGACAAAACAGTGCCTAAAAGATAAATCAGGGACTGGTGACAATAATACCGTAAGTATGATTTTTGAATAATATTGATATTGAACTTGGGAACAAAATTGCATGTTGATTAATTGGACGGGGCATGTTTCCATAGCCTCCGCCCCAGTGGTTACATTAATACCAAGTGCATTGATATTTTACATAAATGTAGGTTGAATGGTCTGGCCAAAGGGATCAATTGTAACACTGTTACATTTGATACCAGCAAAAATGTTACAATTGTCCCCGTCACGCCACGCCATCTTTGAGACAAAAATAACGCAAAACAAGGCGGCGTGGGCGGCAACTGATGCCCTCATTTTTTGACCAGGTACCCCCACCCACCCCACACAAACTCTTAAACCCGTGTCTGGTAACATACGTGAATGAGCTGATCATATTAAAAAATAAATAAAGTTACAATACACTCTAAAAAAACACAATTGTGAACAGCACAATCGAGTCACCCGCCGCACAGGCCTGAAACCCCGTGAGGAAAAGGAACAGCTTACTGCGCATATCCAGTAGTGACTCCAGCGTCATCCATCTGTAAGTTTCGAAGTAAACGGTTCTGTTACAATTGCCCCGTGTTACATTTGACCCCGGTCTCCCCTAATTTGTGCGCCCGATAAAAGTTTTTTTTCTTTCTGTTCCTCAGGTGTCGTTTCAGGGTTGCCATTAACTCTCAGTATGTCAATAGACATAACCGTAACTGGGCGTCATGTATGGGGCTGTGCAGCTGATCAATGCCTACATTTCTGGACATTGGCGGGTCCAGGGAAGCCAATGAAATGACCTGCCATTGCGGCCAGTGCATTGCTATGCAGTTGCAATGCGTGGCAGACATGTTGCGTGTTGTTTTTCGCACTGCCATAATTTGATTTCATGGGGAAATAGTGTATATTTTCCTAAATTTCCTTGTTACAGGCCAGTCTGTAGAGCACGGCAGGTTTCGATAAATGCTCGCTGGGACAGAGTTGGGGCAGGGACCCAAGTTTGGGGCAGATTTTGAAACATTCTGAGTGGTGTATCGTTTGCCTTGACCAATTCATTTCGTGTTTTCTCAGATTTCAGGTCAGGTGGTGAGATGATGGCAACTCCCTGTTGACTACAGAGTTTGTTGAAGGTGTCTGGCCGTCTGGCCACAGTAGGGGTCGTTCCGTAATCGGCCATCGAGGGGGCCGATGTAAAGCGAGCTCTTGTTTTGGCTTTCATGGTACGGCACGACCCCGGGTAAAGGAGGCGGGAAATATGAGGCTGAAAGAACGGCACGAGAATGAACGAGTCTAGTTTCAACACAGACTCACTAAACAGAAAGCTGGCCTGGATATCAGCTGCTTCTAGATCTTTGCGCTGAACAGCAAGGGCAGAGCACGGCTCTAAGCTGGTTTCCAGCGTGCCACGTAAAACGTATTCTGTACATCGGTCCACCTCTACTTCCAAAAGCAGCTCATTTTCCGTAGGTTTAATCCTTAAAGGTAGCTAGACCGCATTCCTTACACGAACGGACCAAAAGAAACATACCCAACTAAAACCTGCCTCAGCGAGCTAAGCCGGCATTGTGAGATACGTAACAAACTGTAGGGAGGACGATTATTAAGCGCACCCCAACACCCTCTGGTCCGTGGGTGAAATCTCTGCGGGGGCTGCGGTGACATGCCCCGCAGTTTTCCAAAAACGGCGATTCGTCGCCCCTTATTTTTGCGTACCAAATCGGCACTTTCCATTAGCGATACAATGCAGTCTAACAAAAGGGATTTTAGTTTATATAGTGAGATAGTACTTGTAGTGTATGGTTAGTACGCATATAGATGTATAGATAGTATTGTTAGACAGTAGTTTGCCATGCAACGCCCCCCAAAAAAGTTATTTTACCCCCCCACCTCACCTATTATTTGTGGATTGCAGTCAGGTTGTCCCCCCTCCCAATTGCTGGACTGTGGCTACACCCATGCGCTGGCCTCCAGAATATGTTGCGCAGGAAACGGGCAAGAACCCAGGCCTGACGATGAAGCCTGTATTGATGCAAACAAATCGATACGCATGGGTGCCCTGACTGAGGAAGCATTTACCTCGCAGTGGTCACCGCTCAGTGAGCGGTACTGGCCGGAGGGAGGGGCTCTTCATCCAATATTCAGTTTGTTTTCCTCGGACGTAATGGTGAGTTTACCGGCAAAAAATCGACGAGCAGTGCGGTCATAAAACATGCAGCGTTTGAAAATGCATAAAACATAAGCCTTCAAGCGGCGATATCGATTTCTTTGGCCCAGCAGTCCCTGACCAAGTGTGTGGTACTCTGTCTTCCGCCGTTTTGTTTTGGGGAAAATCCAAACAGGAAAAGCAATCAATGAGATCCTCACAAGCGTCGTCACAGACCTGTGGAGACGGGATATATCCGGTGGGCAGGGGAATCGTCGCGTGACAATGCTGGTAGTCATTTCACACACTAAGCATGCCAAATATCATGCGCGGAAAAATACAATCTTTGTGAAAGGGTTTCACTTCCTTGCGATGTACCGCGCATTCCAAGGATTATCAAAATGATCACGCCTCGTTAAACAAAGCCAGCAATGTTTCGTTGCCTCACAGTATCAGCGGTCGGGTCAGCTGGTCAGTTTCGGCCGATCCAGGGACCCCGTGCGGTCAAACACGATCTTACGGTGTCGTAGTCGCCGGCCGTTTTCTGGTACTGTTGCTGCACTTCGTCGCTGCTGCAGCAGCTGTTTAGGCGTGTGATGAGAGGCTTCTGGTGACACTCCTCTTCTCCTCGGTCGCCGGTAGTGACCCGGTCCATCTTCGTGGCCTCGGCAGGGCTTCACCCGTGTTCAGCGTGCCAGCCTGCTGCCAGCACCTTATGCAAGCCAAGCGTTCCGTGCACGGTCCGCCCGAGTTGTCGCCGTTGCTGCTGGCGCGACGGTATCGACGACCGGGCGGCGCACTCGTCGCCGTCGACGGCGAAATCGACCGCGCTGGCGACGTCGTCCGTCGTGCACGGGCCTCGCCTGTGTGGCTGGCCGGGTAGTGACCGTTTAACGCTCGTTCTTAATGACACCCGGTAGATACCTCAGGTCGGCGCAGTTGGGGTGCCGACTGGCGTAGGAAGTTCACGGCAAATGGCCCTGCGTTGACAATCTTGGAAACAAAAAGAGAAAAAAAACATGTTGCAGTGGACCTGTTTAGTTTTCACCAAACCTGTGATGCATCACGCAGCGCTGGCGTTCTTTTTAACTGTGATGCGCCGCAACTCGCGGTAGATAGGCGCTTGGTGTTTTTAACCCTATTCCCGGCAGGGGGGGCTAAATCCACTCCCCTCGGATTTTTTGCTTGCCAATTCCAGGCTTTTTAACGCAGCTTCACGAAACTTGGTCACTTTTCCTAGCTATTCTTTCCACGACTCTGTGACAAAATTTCACAATTCTATTTTGCTCAGGGGCGGAGTCAGGCAACGTTGTTGGGAGGCACCTCAGGCAATTTTTGGCCCTGTTGAGGGTAGAAGAAAAATGATTGCCAAAACCAGAGTTTTTAAGATAGAACTTAAAACTTTATGTGGATGTATAGCTAAATAGTTGGGAAATGTGCACACAAAATGTTGTTTGTCTGAGGTCATTTTACAAGGTCAGGTCAAGGTCAAAAGTCAAAATTTGTTTTTTTGCAATAATTTCGGCGCCGTTCTTTCAAATGCCAAACTCGGAATATATATGACGTAGAAAGGTGCCATCTACTTGTGCATCAAGTTTCAGCTTGATATCAGGTTGGGTCACGGAGCTATGACCTAAAATGTCAGCGCGCGTACCCTATATCGCAATAGCCATGAAATGAAATTTTTGGAATAGACTGAATTCAAATGATTAGAAACGTTTACAGATAATATCCAATGCACACGAGATTATTCCAGGCGACCCCAAGGTCACTGGAGGTCATTTAAGGTCAAAGGTCACAAGTTGATCTGAAGAACGTGTGACCATGACAGTTCCCCCTTTTTCATGTCCCTGGCACCGCCTATGCTAACATTATACAAACATTGTAATGCGAGTTTTACTTCTTTAGCATAGCATGACTAGCAGAAGCCAAAAAAGTGTTTTTACCTTTTTTGTTCATTCTGTTGTTAGAAAATTAATCCTCCTATTTTTAAAACCCTCTGAACGCCCATGCATTTTCTCAAAATTTCAGATTTGCGGACCTCTGTTAAAAGCCCTATCCATGATCTCTCGATTGATGCCAATTTCATTGAAATCGGTCTATAAACAACGGAGTTATAAGAAGTCCAAAAGTACCCCCCATTTTGACATTTTTGCCCCCCTGCATCCAAAAATTTCAAAATTTTGAAAATTTCTTTTTATAAAAATGTAGTTCACGTCACGGCAAATCGATTGTCGTTTGTTGCGATGAAATCGGACAAGTAGTTCTCGAGATCTCAGGGGGGGCGAATCGGCCCCCCCTTCCGGGAATCGACCATACCGTTTAGCCCTCTGGGAATAGGGTTAAAGCATGGCTGGCGATCGGGGGGGAGTGTTGGCAGGACCCCAATATTCAGGGATTTTAGCACTGGTCCTACACCAGTGATTGAAAAATCGGTCTGCAGCTTTATGTGGACCCCTCATAATTTTGAGAAATCTCCAGCCATGTTTAAAAGCCCCTGGTTGAAACTAATCGCTTTAGACTTAATTCTTTACTTTCCGCCTATCTCTTGTCTACTGCGGCCGTTCTTCTCCTTATTATGGCTCGTTTCCCTTTAAACCAGCAGAAAATACTGGGAATCAGATCAACATTGGATGGGTCAGGGCTCTCTCAAAAGTATACATACTGACACCGTTGCCCAGAACAAAGTACTACACCTGCGCTTAGTTCCAGTCCGTCGGAAATGCTCCAGGGTTTGGCAGAAAAAGGCGTGGTCGAGCTTCATTCGTACCAAATAATCAGCGACTTGGATTCGGAACTAATTCGGCGCGTCCCCGCCAAAAAGTTCAACTGAATTCAGTCGACTTTGAACTTTTCAAAGGATGATAGTTGGGATGCTGATGTTGGCAGTGATGTGAGTGTGCTCCAACTGCATCAAGCTTTTTAACAGTCCATGAATGGCATTCCGTAACCCATTCCTGATCGTCTGTTTTCAGCCATATTTTGAACGTTTGCATATTGAGCACTTAACTGTCAAAACATCATTCCCCGGACCATTTTTGCTTTCCCAATTGGCTAGTATCCTGTGGGACTGAAACCAGATGTTTGACCGATTTTTGATTTGACTCGGATGTATTGGATTCGACACCGAATTCAGGACAATTTTCATTGCTCCGAATTCGGACTCGAATTCGATGCAGCGTAATGTGCAGAACCAAGGGAGGGACCATGGCCTGAGATTTTGCGAGTTGTCCTGCCGCGGTTTCCTTATTTGGTTCTGCTTTCCTATGCGTACGCCAGAAACATGCGTGTCCGTATGTATGCTATTTGTATACACGTCTGTAGGCATTTTATTTGCATTGACGTGACGCTGTATGTAGAAATGTTTCCTTGTATGTTTATATTAGATATCATCCTAGATGATATCGTTAGCGAACATTGTAAAAGAAATTTTCAGAATAGCGCAGCTGGGATATATTTGCCACAGGATCCAGAGCAAGAGACACGGGGTCTCATTAAAAACAGCGTGACGTAAAAATCAAACGCAGGTAGACGACACACACAGACATGACATTCCTGCCGAAGAAAACAAGGTGCACTGGCATGACAAGGTGCACTGGCATGAAACAAGGTGCACTGGCATGACAAGGTGCACTGCCATGACAAGGTGCACTGTCATGAAACAAGGTGCACTGTCATGAAACAAGGTGCACTGGCATGACAAGGTGCACTGTCATGAAACAAGGTGCATTGTCATGAAACAAGGTGCACTGGCATGACAAGGTGCACTGTCATGCCTGGACCAGCGATTCCCTGCGTTCCTGTGCGAGGCCGGCCAAGGTGCCACGTCTCCCAGGGCCCTGTCGACGGCGGCGGGAGTCGGACGCCACCACCGGCCGAGGCCGGCTATGGAGGCTGGTCCCAGGGCCCTGTCGACTGGCGGCGGGAGAGCCGCCACCACCGGCCGAGCTGCGACGGAGCAGGGGGGGGCCTGGAACCGTCGACTGGTGGCGGGAGAGCCGCCGCCACCACCGGCCGAGCTGCGACGGAGCAGGGGGGGCCTGGAACTGTCGACTGGTGGCGGGAGAGCCGCCGCCACCACCGGCCGAGCTGCGACGGAGCAGGGGGGGGCCTGGAACTGTCGACTGGTGGCGGGAGAGCCGCCGCCACCATCGGCCGACCTGCGACGGAGCAGGGGGGGGGCTGGAACTGTCGACTGGTGGCGGGAGAGCCGCCGCCACCACCGGCCGAGCTGCGACGGAGCAGGGGGGGCCTGGAACTGTCGACTGGTGGCGGGAGAGCCGCCGCCGCCACCGGCCGAGCTGCGACGGAGCAGGGGGGCCTGGAAGAGATGTGCTGGGTTCCACCTGGACCCTGGGTCAGGCCTCTAAAAAAAGAAACATCGGTAAACAGTTAAAATATACAACGGACCGAGGAGTCTTTATTTTTAGGCTAGGTTCTTTCATGCGACCGAGCATTTAGAAATACTTTGCTGATAGCGCCAAAGTACATCATGACCCTTATTTTCGACCAGCTCAGAGATTTGTTTTCCCTTCACTTCAACCCAATTGTCCTATGTATGAGTCTTCACCCAATAAGGCCCCATAATAAATTCGCAAATCTTCGGGTTGCCTAGTCAACATTCGGGGGCTGAAGCGCCCACAAAAACTGCAAACTACACCCATGGTTATGGTGAAACATGCATTCCATCAGCCTGAGATACATGGTATTTCCCGTGGGTAAAAATGATACTTTTCGGCGTTTTATAGGCTATGCTGAACTGTCCCAGGGTCATTAACATACGAACAGAAAGCCAAAGCACACACGGTGCGCTGCCTGTTTAATTTTCCGTGTCGGCGACCGGTCCCAAAGGCCCAGAGCTCTGCCTGCAACTCGAATTACGGCAGAGCTCTCGATGGCTTCTGTTGACCTTTGTCGACATGACCTACGATCATTAGGTTGTCATAAGGGAAGGAAATTGAAGTAGTCGCGTCGATTGATGCAGTTTTGAAGACAGCCGTTGCGATGGGCTCGGAGCATAACATTGCCGGCAGTTATTATTAATTTTTTAGTCCCAACATGCACACCGGCGAGGTCCATCAGAGCGGTACCGAGCTCAACCGTCGTTTTTGGAGTATGTGGTCGTCGCTTCCGAAACAAGTGACATCACGATTTTTAGCTCGATAAGTCTGCAAACTTATCTCGGCCGGAGCCGACGAAATTCATCCAGATGACCGTGGCGTCGCCCCTGTTACTGTTCTGCATGAGTGGGCATACGAGCGACTGGAGGCCTTTCCTACCAACGGCGCACTGCCGTCTGTCCAAATGAAATGGACGTTACTTTGTATGGCGAAACTAAAGGGTTTTGGACGCGCTCTTTTTGCAGCCCAGCGTTTACTGCAATGTTATTCCAATCAGTTATTACCGGAGATGTTTTTATTCCTGTTTATCTTACGAGCCAGAAAACGGATTTCCGATATTTCAGAACAATTATTACAGCTTATTACCAAACAGCCCCAGTGCATTTTCCGTCTTGAGATGTTATGTGCCGACATCAACTGTTTACAAACATGCACATACTTGTAAATGCAGCTATTTACTACCAAGCTCGTTTTCATATTATATGAATCCTGTGAATTACCGGTTAAAACGCTGTTCGTCTAATGAGATTGCGCTTGTCCGTTTGTTGGCGTCGCCAACTGTCCGCGTTCGGAACTGAAAGACAAGGGTGGCTTTTCTACATGTATTTGGCCACCGATGTTCAACGCTGGCCCGAATGTCTTGCAAAATCACCTCACCCCATCTCCTTTGAACAGGAAAAAGCTATCAAATGCGCTCATAGGCGCACAGCACAAAGAATAAAGCGTTTAGTTCCCGAACATGCGAAATGCACACGGCTGTTCTTGAATCATACGACGGATTAGGGTTGAACCTACAACACAGTGAAAATATTGTTATTTTATAATCAACCTTCTTGTTCTGAAGATTGTATGATTTTCCTTAGGCAGACAATACATCACTCCGTACAACAATGATAAATCCTACATAACACAGCTTTTGAAAATGACGTTATACTTTTGCAACCTTGTATAACCTAAGAGTCAAGACTGGAATAAAAATCGAAATGCCTGGAACTAAAAAGTATTCAGCTACCTGCAGCATACTCCCATCCAGTTGCTTCGTTCCGTTCCGTTCCGGAGCTGCAGGAAAATGGCATGTGGGTGAACCGTCCCCCGACCTCCGCAGGGCGAGGGTTATGTATACCGACTACGTTTTCGATTTTCACTTGAGTATTCCGGAGAGTGATACTGAAGTGCCGGCTGCTACTCGTCAGGCTACCGTCGCCCTCCGCAGGGCGAGGGTTATGTATACCGACTACGTTTTCGATTTTCACTTGAGTATTCCGGAGAGTGACAATGAAGTGTCGGGTGCTACTCGTCAGGCTGCCACTGTCCCCGTGTGGATGATTACAGACACGCTCAACGGGAATCGGCAGTCGGCGATCATATCTACAATAGACTGATGCCTGGTGCTGCCTCTGCACGTAGCGGAAGACAGTCCACATTCAGCCCAGACTCGCCCCAGCCCAGATGCGGTCGGGAATTCCCTTTACGAGCCGATGTCTCCCTTAGGACTTGAAAAACCTGGCCATGCCTGAAAGCACTCGTTATCCAAAATGCAGCCGTGCAAAGAAAAACCACCTGTCTCGTTTATGGGGAAAGTCATAGGCGATCGAAAAATCTTCTCCATGCGACGGCCTTTACGATTTTCTTCAAAATTGCACATTCAACTATCGACCGATGCCCATTAATCCGGTTGAAGAAGCCCTATGAGCCATTAGAATCTAGGGAGTCAAAACCCCTTAGCAAACTTCCAAAACGGGTTTTGGCAGCTCTAAAAACGACACGCATAGGCCGAGTTGCATATCAAATGAAAACAGTCGTGTACCCAAATATAACCGTCCAAAGAAAAGCCGCCTATCTTGTCCATAGGAAAAGTGACAGACGATCGAAAAAATCATGTCTATGGGGCGGCCTCTACGATTTTCTCCAAAGCTGGTATATTCAACCGTCGACCCATCTCATGAATCTGGTTGAAGAAACCCTATAATATATATATATATATATATATATATATATATATATATATATATATAATCTATATATATATATATAATATAATATATAATATATATTGAAATCTAGGGGGTCAAAAGCCCCTAGGAAACTTCAAAACGGGTTTTGTAGCTCAAATAACGGCAGGTATAGGCACATGACACGCAAGGGGTTTTGACCGGTAGATTTCAATAGCCCATAGTGTTTCCTCAGCCAGATTGATGGGCATCGGTCGATGGTTGAATGTCCCGGTTTTTAAGAAAATCGTAGGTCCGCCCCATGGAAAAGATTTTTTTTCAATCGCTTATAACTTCCCCCATATACAAGAAAGGTGGGTTCTCTTTGCACGGTAGCACTTTGGATGACGAGTGTTTTCAGGTGACGTGTGGGATAGCCAGGTTTTTTAAGTCCTAGGGGAGATATCGGCCCGTAAAAGGAATTGCTGTCCAAATCTGGGCTGGGCCGAGTCTGGGCTGAAAGTGGGCTGTTTCCGCTACATAAGTCTGAAGAGGAAATCATTGTAGATTTGCGAAACTCGTGGATTGCAGGAGTTTTTGACGACACAGGTTTCACGCAAAGTATTCGAGTGAGTTCTTGAATGGGATAAGTCAGTAATGGTGCTTTGCGTGGCCGAATTGTACACGGTAGTGACAACGCCATTCGCTTTCATAGAAGCACATGGCAAGTAAATTGAGTGGTGAATAAGAGTGTTGTCAGTCTGCGCTTGCGGGTGTGCCAAATGAGTGAGTTTTTAAGTAAGGTCATTTGGGCGGGGGCTATTCATTTCGTTTCACTTGGTTAGTTGTGGATAAAAGGAAACGCTAACGCCATCTTCACGTTGCGAATACTTGCCTAAATCCGTGAAAAGGTGTGGTGGAGAAAGCCACAGATGCTGGACCTGAAATGTCGGCGGCGCATGACATGTGCGGTGTTGAGAAAACCAATTAAATGAATAAGATACCATTGAAGAGTAGTGGAACCCCAGAAGATTTTTTGAGTTGTTTAGCCATGTCCATATGCAAGGTTCTAGTACCACCCATGTTTTTTCTCCGGAGGAAAAAAAAATAAAAAAACAGAAGCCACGGACATTTTTTTTTTTATTGAGAATTTAAGGTTGGTTTGGATCACAAGCTTTTCCTTCAGCCGTTTGGTCCAAGTCGATTTTGTAGAGCAGATATCAGGGGGAATGACCCCCACCCCATGGATTTCAAACCAAATCCAGCACGTGAAAATAGAGTTGTCATTTATGCCTGTGAATATAGCGCCAGGAGCAGTGCGATTCGCAGGGGCGTTAGAACCAGGGGCGCGGGGAAGCAGCTGTCCCCCAACTTGGGGCAACATTTGACATTAACCCTCTGGCGTAGCATCGAAAGGAACGAGGTAAAAATTGCGTTTACCTCCCCCCATCTCCATAGAAGTTCTACTGCTCCTGGCAGTCCGAGTCACAAAGTTACTGGTGTTTATGAGGCGTTTTAAATTATCTGCAACCGAAAGTATAGCTGGGTCCGCTTTCTCGTCCTTGTAGCTCCATAGCTGCTGTTTCGGTCTCGGCAAAACTTTATTCCACTGGCAGTCTCTCTCAGTTTATTAAATCGGAGGCGTACTTAACATCGTGTCGCGTCCAGCAGGCGTCTCAACATACCGCGTCGAAAGTACGAGGTGCTTCTGAAGCTCGCGTAAAAACGAATCTCGATACAGTCCTGCCATCTAGTGGCTACATCTGAAGTGATCGCTACATCTTAGCCGACAGATGGCTAAACATGCATGCGTCGCTAAACTAGGCACAGATCTAAACCATCTAAACCTATATCAGGCC
The DNA here is from genome assembly GCA_030062745.1 of Capitulum mitella. Classification (NCBI taxonomy): domain Eukaryota; kingdom Metazoa; phylum Arthropoda; class Thecostraca; order Pollicipedomorpha; family Pollicipedidae; genus Capitulum; species Capitulum mitella. The sequence goes on along the minus strand of CP099849.1, from coordinate 2,733,099 downwards.
CATCAATAAATTAAAAAAAACGCTTCTCTTTTCCGCGGACGCTCAGCATTCAAGGCACCTAAGTCAGATACGGGGCACATGAAGGTTCACTACCATTTGATAAGTTCATCTGACCACAGAGCGCTCGGTAGTAAGCTAATGTTGCCACGAGTAATTGACTCGGAATGATCGAGACGAGATGCTGGCACTACACATCAAAGAATTCTGCAGACCATCGTCATCGTCCCGTGTACACGCACATGTCTTATGTTATTTTATGTGTGCATGGTGTACACAACGTTTCGACCAGTTTTACGGCCGACGTCAGGTGTTAATTGGTCACAAATTAATAGATGGTATGTGGTCATGAGAACGGTATGGTATGTTGTCCTGATAAGGACCGCCTAACTTTTGGCTGTCAGCTTTGTATGTGTCACACGTCGGTGTTTCCGTGTTTCGGGTTCGACCCAGGAACGTTCTGATTCGGAGCCCTGCACGCTAACCACTGCGCTATCGAGGGAGACGTCATAGATGTATTTTATCCTCCTCGATATCGCAGTGGTTAACGTGCTGGGCTCCAAATCAGAAGGTTCCTGGTTCGAATCCGAAATACCGAAATGCCAAGGCTGCGACGCATACATGGCTAAAAGCGTATGTGTATATATATATATATATATATATATATATATGCGCCATAACTCTTTTGTAAAGAATTCTTGATTCTAGTTTCTGTTTTTTATCTATCGTCTTTTTTACGTACATTTGTGATTTAAACTAAAAAAATTTTGGTAAGGATCAAATCAATACTGGTGGGGTCTTGACACAACCAAGCCTAAAGAAAACGACACCTCTGCATATGCCTTTGAACCATAACTCAGTCCATATACTTTAAGAAAGCACGCTGCGAATCCGAATATGAATCGATTGTTGGCTCTGGGAATCACGCCGTGAATCGATTCATTTCAGCTGAATCAAGCACGAGTCTGGTTGTTTTTCCTATTGCGTTTTGTCGATTATTCGTCATGCTTGCAACGATTTCTTACGCTCAGTGTTTGAGCTCCGACGGCGATCAAAAGTGTTTTGACTTCGCGGCAAGGATTCATACCTGATACGGAACCCAGACTGTCGGCAACTGACACGACGTGATTAATCGCCGCTTATTGCTTGGCGCAGGGATTCAGTTATTTTGATGTTTCATGGAGGTTTTTACGGAGAGGCTAATTTTGAAGCCACATCAACGACTTCTTTGGGCGAGTTCAGGTTGTTTTTTTTTAAAATGGAGTCAGGCGGAATATTTCCTTTCACACTGGCAATTTCCAATCTCGCGCGATAACTCTCCTAGCCTCACTATCGCCCACATGCACGTCGCCCTGCGTTTCCCGAACACCGCGAGATTAGACGTTCTTCGCGGGCCCCTTGAGTCGATTACATAAAGCACAAGTTCCTCACTCCATCTCGGAGTGAACCTGCTCGAGCAGCATCAGCAGCAGATCCCACCGACGATCCAGGGCCCGTTTGGCGTGCCGTTCTCAACGACTGAGTCGGAAACAAAGTTCCACCGCTGCCTTTTGAGCACCCCGCGCCGCGCTCCCCTCGCCTCAGAGCTTCTGGTAGATGAACGTGACGCCCTGCTTGGTGTCCTCGAAGTAGCGGTCGGTGACGTAGCGATGCACCCTGCGCCACCTGCCGGTGTCCTCCAGCCACTTCATGTGCGGCTCCATCTTCTGGTACTCGTCCACAGTCACCAGGTACTCGAGTCGCATCGAGTTGATGATGAAGCCACCTGTAGCGAAGTTATGGCTAAGCGGCTTATACGTCGGCGAGGTTAAACATACGTTCTTTAACCTTGTTCAAAAAGTTAGCAAGGACGCGGAGATCTTCTCCCTTCGATTAGGGGTTAGTTAATGTTCTCCGAAAATAATGATTTCACCTTCGAAACATGCAAACCAAAAATCCGGACACGAAACAGAACGTGACCCCCTAACTTCAATATTTCTTACTCTCTGCGGCAACGAAACAATAAAGATATCACGCCTTGACTTAGGACAGCATCTTCAGAGATATTCTTAGATTCTATTCGGTATTATCCTGATGCATTCTAAAGCCAATAACGGTCATAATGTTTGGGTGTCAATGCTCCATCATGATGGTAGCCGTCTCTTCACGCATCTCTCACCTGGTTTGCAGATGCGGAGCATTTCGTCGAGGGCGGTGACCGGACAGTGACCTTGGACAAAGCCTCCGGCGATCACCACGGCGTCATAGGTGTCATCTTCCACGTCTATCCTGTGGTCCCCCATTGTATCCTGTGATCACAGACTTACCTTAGGCCTTCGGGACCAGTGGCTGGGGTAAAGCCTTCGTGCGATAGGTCAGATATCGTATTTCCCCGCACCGTGTTAACAATTTCGCGGAATGGTAGTGGTGAATTGTTCCCATGACTATATCAAGGTTGTTTGTGTTTGCATCGTCATCTTCACTAAAAGCAAGCGCTTGATCAAAGCCGTGGACCGTGCGACCATGACAACAATTAAACTGAACGATAAACAGTGCATGTCACAAGAGCATCGCACAAACTTGGCAGAAGTTTTACCAATTACATTTGGCCCGTTATAACATTGTGCTTTTGACGTGTCATAAAGTAAAGGATGTGTACGTGCCAGGAAATGTCTTCTCGCAAACGTAGACGTGTTCCTCAATCTGCACGATCGACGTGTTTCATTTGTGGTTCTTGTTTGTATCATGCCTGACTTGCTATTTTTGCGGGCCCCCAAAATAAGCGGTTTGAAGCAAGATATGCATTGCGTGTGACGGAAATGAAGCTAATGGAAAAACGATATTTTTAGAGGATTCGTTGGAACCAGAATCGGGTCACATCATTGTCTCGTAACCCGTACCGACATGGAGTCATAAAAAGATCCCAACCTGGATAAGACGTTGATAGATGCCACGGCTTTCCGCCAGCTCGATCATTTTCTCGCAAGGCTCCAGAGCGTCCAGGTGAGTTATACCAGCATCGTACAGCTGAAAAACAGTGTAAACTTCCGCTTACCGGTTCCTTACTCCATGGTTGATAAGGTGTGGAAATGCAAGGAACTTGCAGTTCATCTGTGTTTTTTTCTTTGTTAGGGAATAAGAACAACATCTTTTCTGTAAAAGGTTAACGTTGAGAAATTCGAAGTTCTCAAACGGAATGCTTTGCCCCTTACGATGCCAAAGATGTCGCTGATCACATTTCCAGCGCTTGGGTTTTTGAGAAATGCCTAGGAGCACCAAATAATGTAATCAATAAAATTCGTCCATTATGAGGTCTGTCACTGATGATGACGCAATACGGGTGTTCTGTGGTCGCTCGCTGGCCAATGCGCGCTCGTGTCTTAAATCCCGTTGTCATCCTGTTGTCATCAACATCTGACAACAGGATGACAAAGAAGCATGGGAAATTCAATGAAAATCGATTTGAAACTGTGTAAATTTAGAGCTTCCAGATATGGCGTATGCTGGAATCGAGAACGTGTTAAACACCGAACATTCCCTGTAAATAAACTCATCGCTGCGATTTACCATACAAAGTAACGTGGCTTGGGGAAATTGGCAGCTCGGGGAACGTTGGGCACATCGAAGCTAACGTCAAGATTTTGCAAATCAGTTCGCGTTTGCTTATTCGCGTACACTGGATCACGCAACCAGATCGCCACGCCTCAACGGCATATGTAGGACTGTTCATCTAAGATCAACCACTTTTCTTTTCCACATAAAGAACATAAGTCAAAGGTGGAACATTTTCCTTAAAAACGACTGGTGTGGTACATCTCATTGCTTGGAGCAGACCATGCTGACGAGTTTTCAGATGACACATAAACACCAGCCAACAGTCGCAGATCCCCTCCGCCGTCAGCCCCGATGTTTAGGAACGCTGCAGGAGGTGGACGCGTGCCCTGTGCGGACCCTCTGACAAGGCTCACCCTCTGGCCAACCAGCCCTGTGCCGGCCGCCACGTCAATGATCCTCAGCCTGCTCCGGGGAACTGCTCCGTTTTCGGGGTACATCTGGAGCACCGCCTCGGCCGCCAGCCGCGGAGCCTGGTACACGCTGTTTGAGAAGGTCTGAAACCAACGGACCTGTTCAGAAGAGGAGAGAAGATGCCCTGACGCTAGGCGCCGCTGGCCGCGGCGAGGCGTCGATAAGAATGAAGGATCATCAGGAGACCAGGGATAAGTCTGTTGGCATTCTCACGTTCATCAGATTCGGAACTTTCTTTCGACTTGCATGTGCATTGGGAATTTCAGTACTACTAACGGGAGATTGAAGCGCATGACGACTTACCGGCCATTATATGGGCAGCGGGAGCATTTATGGATACTGATAGCAAAGAAAGGGCAAATGGTTCGGAAACTCTGACCCATGGGAAAGGTCACAAATGAATCTGTAAACGAAAAACGTCGGCGAAAGCGTCAAACGTGTTTGTCATCAACCAATAAATTCTTGACTGACCATAGACGAAGCCCGGTGAAGTTGGTGACAACCAACTGCACGCTACGGCATATCCAGCTCCTGCAATGCATCAGAACAACACACGTTGGCCACCGCACAAGACACTTGTGGTGTTAGTCCTCCTAACTTCCTTTGACACCATCTGTCTTACAAAGAGTCATTCCCGTCGTTGTTGAGGTGTTAAAACTTTATGCACAGGGAATGCATTGCAAACGAAAAGAGAAGAGCCTCCAAAATGCCGACCTGCTGGAGAGATTTCTGAAGGGACGAGCAAGCCAGATGTGTAAACTGTGATTCTTCATCGAGACGAAGGTGGTTCAACTGGGTGGAACATTTCTGAGATATCCTGGAACAATACCTCACTGTGTTCGAGAGAACTGGCCTAATTTCTATCCAAAGCACAGCAAAACAATATTTTTGCAGCATACGATAATGCAGGCATACTGCCATCCATTATTCCGTCATTGTTGAAAAGAAAGGCGTCATTCTGTACGGTTTATGAACCCTCGCCCGCACTAAGAGGTGCCTGCAATCTCCTGAAGTTTTTCGGGCGTTGCCCTAGAAAAACCGCTCCTGACGCTCTGAAATTTCTTGCAGCTGAGTTCGATATCGTTTTACATACTCTGTCAAAATCTGAGATAAAAAAAGCGTGAAAGGCCACGGAGCTATGACATCTTTCTCGAGGTCATGTCGTGGAGTAATCTTATCATCTGCGGTCTGTCGTCGTACAACAAGCTCTATTCCGTGCTCCTGCCCGCTGCGTACTCTTCCATGCGGGGGTAAATTCTGCCCCTTCGATCTCGAAAACAATGGTCCGATTTCCTAGCAGAAAACGGCGTTTGACAGCGTGCAGCGAGATCTATATTTCCAGAAAAGATGTTAAAAGTTTTAGAAGAGAGAAACAGGGGTCAAAATAAAAATAACGTATGGGTTAACCTGTACGAGCTTTCTGACCAATTTTATGACGGATTTTGTTCTACTTTATGTCATTCTACCGACAGCTGATTGCTCTTTCAACTATGTTTCAAAGAGGCCGATTTTCAAAATTCATGATATATATAGGCGTATCCAGGGCACATAAAGGGCGTTTTTGGGAAATGTTAATTAATTCTACAGCATATTTTGAGTTTGGCGAACTTAGCTGTGATCGAAAAACATTCACATATTTGCCACGTGCCATACCATACGCACATGGCAAATGCCCTTAGGCGGATCCAGTTGCGTAGGATAACTTTCCTAAGGTGGGGTAACTTCTGCATTGTGAACTTGTGGCAACTGGCAGTCATATTCAAACATGTTATGAATGTTATTTTGCATTGTGCTTTAAGTTAGCATTTTAAGATGAAGAGTGCATCACATTTTGGAATAATAGAACCATGGACGTAACAGGGAATATAAAACTGGATATTTTTTTTAAAAAAATCTGTCTCTTTGCTATATATTCTGAATCTGGCGGGATTATGTGTATTAAGAAAACATTTCCATATGTGTCACATGCTATATTATGCACACGTTGCAAGTGCTCATATGCGGACCAAGGTACCAGAAGAAGAGGGGCAATATCTGCAAGGTGATAACTGTGTTTTATTCCGTAAATCGAGTCACAATTTTTCAGGAACTAGAAAAAATAAAATAACCCCTTTTACGTTAACCTGGAGCCACCTCTGAATTTTACCTTCACCGGAATATATGGCATTTGATCGTAACATATGTGCGACAAACAAAACCAGTCACACAAATTCAGATGTCTGTTTGGCTCACTGAATCTGTTATTAGACGAAACATGCATCCGAAAACCGATGCCTGGAGACACCCATGGCAGTATATATAGGCGAATTATATGTGCAAATTAGGACAAATATGTGTACACCACGCATTAGCTTTGTTTTATTCATACATAAAGTGAAAAATTCTTAGGAAGAGAAAAATATAAATTCTCTTTTTACAAGCCACTGGATCCGCCATTGAACATCATTAAAAATACTTAATAATATCGATATGAAATAAAGGTATAAATATGTGTGATTAAATAATATATGTAAATAAAAGCGTGCAGGGCGCAAATATTTCAATCAGTTTAAGTGTCTGTGACATTATAAAGGGCATCAAAATAGTACCTCACCACTCCGAAGTGCGTGGTCACCATAAAGCGCGGTATTCCTCAAATATGCGTCCCAAAAACGTGCCCTGGAACCGGCTCTAGAGAGGGTGAATTTTTGAACCATGTCATAACATTTGAAAAAAGTTACAAAGCTTTGTGAAGCAGCTTCTAAAAGCTCGGGAATGTCAAGTGAAAAACCGGACGGGACAGACATCTGCTACCATCCCCCCCTCCCCCATCATGGAAAAGGGTAAGCGTTTGACGGCACTTAGCCTTGCTTTTTATGAACCATGGTGCCAGTTACATCTACACCTACATTAATCACTTGCGTCCAGGTAATTTCAGGCCAAAATCATGAATTGAAACCAGTGATATTTTATGACCTATTATTAACATTGGAGGGGTCATGGCGCTTGAAAGTGTTGCATTGCATAGTAGTAATAGTTTTCGTTCCGATTTCCCGTTAGTAGTAGTTCTAAGGCCCCTCTAAAGCACCACGTAAGTCAGGCTCCACATAATCCAAAGGAAATCGGAATCCAGTTGGCATGACCTTCTTTGAGGTAACGTTTAAGGTCACCCTGTGAACTGAAAAAATAGAACTGGGCGTCATCGTCGTAAAACCCAACGACCAAGCTAAACGCTTGTCCCGATTTCGTGCCTTTATCGTGTCAAGGTGGTGGTCGTAACTGTCCCAGTGCTGTCGAAAGCGGTCAAATGGCAAATATTGGCGAGGGCTAAGCCTTGACCAAGTGCATGGCGGCTGTGCTGTGCGGACTGAAAATAAATTCACAAAAACTGGCCATGACGTTTCATTAGTTCTCTGTTCTATGTAGTATTGCACTTCATAACATCAAGAAAAAGATCGGAATTCGTAAAATCTATTGGTTATATATACCATGTGGTTCTGTTTTAAATGCATTCATTTATAACATACATAAACGTTTGTTTAGAAACGTTCTCGGGCCGTAAATCACATGAGTGAATTCAGGGTGAGCAACAGTGTTCCGTTGTTGACATGTCTGTTCAGAATCTATCATCGAGTTCCAGATCAAGGTTGCAAGATCGGCTATTTTTGGCTCGAAACAGAATCGCCGCCACTGACGGCCCCTGAACGACCCGCGACCCCAGAGGCCAGAGGCAGCACAAACAGGTCAGTGTTTGGTCCTGCTTGACCCCGGGCAGGGCAGGACCAAACACTTCCGTTCCGCTGGCGGCGGCGAGCCCAGCGGAGGAGCTGTGCCCGAGACTCGCCGCCCCCGTAAGCCGAGGGCCGCACTACGGCCTCACCCCCTACACCCGCCCCGGGCACCCGACGGCACGGCCCCAACCTACGTCGAGCTACTCGTACCTGGTCGTAGACGCTGGCCGTCTGGTTGTACTCCTCCACCGTCTCCTCGATCGAGTTGCAGCTGTTCAGGCGGGTGATGAGCGGGCGGGAGGTGACCCGGCCCTGCGTGCAAGTCGGTCCTGACATGACGCGTGGCGGAGCGGTGCCGTGCGTGTGAGGCTACACCGTTCAGTCTGTCGAGGAGGCGGCGGCGGTACTTTTATGCCGCCAGCACCCTCCCCGGTCCCCACGTCCGTCGAATAACAAAGCGGCCCGATTGGCTCGCGCTCGCTTCAGCGGACCCGGCTAAGAAATGCCACGGTCAGCTAACCAGGTCGCCAGGCGTGGACGGGAAGGCGAAGGCGGACAACAGGCCTATTTAGTGCCGGGGAAAAAACAATGCAATACAGTACAAATGAGTAGGGAAATATCTGATAGTATATACAAAGTTTTTGAAGAAGGGGACCAAGACATAGGAAACGGGCAATCCCGGATTCCCGATTAACCGATTCATGTTCCTCTCAAGAAATTTCTGGCTCTGTTTACGGCGGATTTTAAGTCAAAGAAGGGCCAACTCAAAATGTGTGGCTGAAATATTCCCCGGCACTAAATGGGCCTGTCCCCCGAGCTGACTAATTGTGACATTTTCCTTTCCAAGGACAAATTGTAATTAGCATGGCAGACTGGTAAGCAGGATTTCCTTGTTGTAGCGAAAAAATCTAGGACTGTGCTGCCTTTCAGAGATTAAATGCATTTTCGCAGCCAATGAAAAAGAGTGGGAAGCTTTATGTTTGTGCCTGAACTTTGAATTTTGAACTCTGAACGACAGGACCTTATATGCAACTCACCCTAGCACGCGGTTTTAATGACTCACAGCGGCCAGACTGGAATGTTGAGTTTCTTCTAACAAGAAGAAATTATTCAATTCCTTCAAAAAAAGATATGTTGGCTTAATAGAATTTATCACTTTTCATTTCATTTCGTTCTTTACTTCACAATGTTGTTTTTCATAAATGTTCAATCCAAATAAATTGTGGCCTCCGTATTTGCGGCATTAGTGTACATTTGAAGTCGGGCCCCACATTTCAAAATTTGCGCCCGTGGTGTATTTGCCATATATGGGATAATTTCAGCCCTAAACGTAGCTGATTGACGCCAGCCATGCCCTTTTTCTTGCAGGGTATCTACGTCGTCGCGAAACGCGTTGTTCGCAAACTTATCGAGCAAAGCGCTGAAAAAAAATCAGCACGTCCTGGCAGAATTTCATTAAAAGAATGAACCTGAGAAATCTGTCACATTTTTTTTATAAACGTACGACACTGATGAGGGCTTATCGGGCGTTTTCGTACTGAGAACGTTCGTTTATGTACGTTATGTACGCTCTTCCCATTCTGCATTGTTGCGAAATGCGGGCCAAGCTATCCTCTGGCTATTGCGCTGTTCAGTGTACGGCTCTGGGGGGAGGGGGAGCGGGGCTGGCAGTAAGATCCGCCCCTACTCAAGGATTTCTTGTTTGCATAACTCTACCCGTGCTCGTCTTCGCCCGGAAATACCTTGAACAGATGTCCGTCTTATACGCCATGTGATCTTTCAACACAAGTCTGATTGGCTTTTGCTAAAGCTACATGAGTCTGGTCCAAATGCCAAGTGTTTAGACACTCTCCCTCGACAGACACACACACACGCTCAGTTATAGGATTTCATCATTAGGCCCATGGCAGTGATCGGAAGGAATGGATCTGATATTTCCTTGATCCTTTCATATCCGATATCCCCATCCTTATTCTCAAAACTCCTTCCTTCGGCACAATTAAAGCGCCATACTCAATTGTCTCTCCTTATTTCCATAGCTCTGAAAGTACCAGAATTGGTCGGAGAAGCTGTGAACAACACCCAGAATCCATCATACATTCTAGTCAGACTCCAAAAATTTCAGCAAATCTCCATCCGAGCGTAATAGAGCGGGGCAAATTAGCCCATTCTCAGGAAAACATCGATTACCAAGCATCGATTAGTTGCGGTCTTATAAACCTCAGTGTCGAAGTTATCTCTGCCAGGTCAATTGATGTCAAGAGAGGTCAATCGTCGAATTTTGAGCACCTTGTGTTTTTCCGGGGCTGGTAAATAAATCGCAACCAATGTCTATAAAGGCTTAGTATGATGGATATCATGGATATCATACTACAAAGCGTATATAACGTTTGCCAGGTCAATCAGGTGAATGAGTCAACATCTGGACATAATTAACCCTATTCCCGGCAGGGGGGCGGAATCCACCCCCCCCTCTCGGGTTTTTTGCTTGCCAATGCCAGACTTTTTAACGCAGCTTCACGAAACTTGGTCACTTTTCCTAGCTATTTTTTCTACATGCCATGACAAAATTTCAAAATTCTACTTTGCTCAGGGGCGGAGTCAGGCAACGTTGTTGGGAGGCACCTCATGCCATTTTTGGCCATGTTAAGGGTAAAAGGAAAATGTCTGCCAAAAACAGAGTTTTTAAGATAGAACTTAAAACTTTATATGGATGCATAGCTAAATAGTTGGGCCATGTTCAGATAAAATTTTGTTTGTCTGAGGTCATTTTACAAGGTCAGGTCAAGGTCAAAAGTCAAAATTTGTTTTTTCGCAATAATTTCGGCGCCGTGTTTTTTTTAATGCAAAACCCGAAATACATATCACGTAGAAGGATGCCTTCTACTTGTGTACCAAGTTTCAGCTTGATATCAAGTCGGGTCACGGAGCTATGACCTAAAATGTCAGTGCGCGTATCCTATATCGCAATAGCCATAAAATGAAATTTTTGAAATAGAGTGAATTCAAACGATTGAAAACGTTTAAAGACAATATTAAATGCATAGGAGATCATTCCAAGTGACCCCAAGGTCACTGGAGGTCATTTAAGGTCAAAGGTCACAAGTTGATCTGAGAAACGTGTGACCATGACAGTTCCCCCTTTTTCATGTCCCTGGCACCGCCTATGCTAACATTATAGAAACATTGCAATGCGATCTGTACTTCTTTAGTGTAACATGACTAGCAGAAGCCAAAAAAGAGTGTTTGCCTCTTTTGTTCACCCGGTTGTTAGAAAACTAATCCTCCCATTTTTGAAACCCTGTGAACGCCCATGAATTTTCTCAAAATTTCAGATTTGTGTAGCCATGGTAAAAGCCCTATCCATGATCTCTCGATTCATGCCAGTTTCATCGAAATCGGTCGATAAACAACGGAGTTATAAGAAGTCCAAAAGTACCCCCCATTTTGACATTTTTACCCCCCTGTATCCACAAATTTCAAAATTTTGAAAATTTCTTTTTATAAAAATGTAGTTCACGTCACGGTCAATCGATCGCCGTTTGTTGCGATGAAATTGGACAAGTAGTTCTCGAGATCTCAGGGGGGGCCGAATCCGCCCCCCCCCCCCTGCCGCGAATCGGCCATACCGTCTAGCCCTCCGGGAATAGGGTTAATGTCGTCAAAATAGAGCATGACATAATCTGTTGGGTTGCCACTAGGCAGGTTAAAGATGTATATCCATGAATTCAACGTAACCCAGCTCAGGTGATCTGAAGTCGTACGAGGCCAACATGTCAATAGATAAAAGAAACTCACGATTTTTTATCGAGATCATTCGGATAGATCTGGAGAAAATACGGAACGATACGCCTCCCCCAAGTAGCTGATGACGTCGAATGGCTGGAACTAGTTTACCAATAATTCTGGTTATCTGTTTTCCTTATGCAGTCATAGTCCACACCAGATTTGTTTATGCCCGCATTTATGGAATGTTACTTATCCAGCATTTGAACACGGTTGACTTCTGCCGCGTTACCCAAGTTTACTTGTACTTCGAAGAACGTCAGTTTGCCATGCAGAGTAACTCACCAAAAAGTTTCGCTGAATAAATGCAAAGAAAAAAAGGAATATTTCCTGCTAACCTCTTGACCCTGGTCAATCTGATTTGACCGAAGATAGCAGTGCATTGCGAACAATTTTAGCACGCAGGATAACTCCCTGCAAGGTTCGGTAGCTGGCTGTCGGTAGCTGGCTGTCTGGCAGCAACTGTTCCGTACGTAATATACCACCCGTCATGTGCCACCGAACACGCTGTAGCCCGGCACGCCGACTGCAGGGCAGTAGTGGATAGAATTATGAATTTATTCTGGAGTTTAAAATGGCATAAAATAACTTAGCAACACATAAAAAACGGACAAATTTATAGTTTTCCCATTACGTTACCATGAACAACTTTTACAATGGGAAAGAACTTGGCGAGTAATTTTTACCCCTACCATAAGCGTGCGTGTTACAAAATTAGGGCATTCGGAATGTTTTGTGGTAGAAAATATGAACAAGTGCATCGTGTTATTGTTATTGAATTGCCTGGGCTGCCTCTTCCTTTGGGAATAGCACGTCCTCCCTGTGGGAGATCACCGGATTGCAGTCCGTCAAAGTGCATGTAATCCTTTATTACGCAACTTATGGGTTCTGGAGCCATGAGCAAGGAACGCTCTAAACAGTTCCGTTAAAACGTGTAGACATGTGGCACTCAGGTCGCAGTCAGAGGCCCAATTTCGCAGCCGGCAGGGCTAACCAGATTTAACCAGTAATTACGGGTGAAGCGTTGTTGACATGTAACACAGCAGCGCCGCCAACTGCGCAGAAGCCTGCGACTGTTTATCAAGCCCAGCAAATAGAGCTACGCCGGAGAACGTTCTTGCCGAGCCTTGGCATTGATGGGCGGTTTCTGGCGGTCTCTGGCGAGCTCTACTTCAACCCGGGTGTTCCTCAGTCGGCCGGCCGAATCGTCCTTTGCTTACCCGAGGGTGTGCTTGAGACTCTCCATTATCTCGAGAGCAAGGAGGTCTACGGAAGGAGATGATGAAAGATAAATAAGGCGATAAAATAAGGAGATGAAAGCTCTGTTGATCGAAAGCCCGTTAAATTGTAGCAAGAATAAACGTATATGCAATGATTCCGTAACTCTACGCCGTGCTCCTGCCCGCTACGTGCGATTCCGTGTTGGGGGGAAGATTCTGCCCCTCCCGCGGTCTCGAAAACTATTGGTCCGATTTCTTACCGGAAAACGGTGTTTGACAGCCTGTAGCGATATATACATTTCTAAAAGAAAGAAATATTGAAAATTTTAAAAGGGGAAATAGGGGATGAAAAAGAGGTGTAAATAGGGCTATACTTATTCGAGTTTCTTGACCACATTTTACGACCGACTTGTTGCAATTCATGTCATTCTGCCAATAACTGACAGGTCTATCATATATCTCGGGAAGAGATGGATTTTCAAAATTCATAGGCATGTCCAGGTCAAATAAAATGTGATATACGTTTCTGGGAATGTTAATTCATTCTACTTAATTTCTACTATGGAAATGTTAATTCATTCACTGAATCTGGCGATCTTATTTGGGTTTACTTTATGTATTATAAGTCATATTAGATACATATAATGTCCATACCCGGATTCATGTGCCAGAAAACGTTCTACTTGGTTAATCTAGCCATGGGTTCTGAAGAAAAAGAGAAATAATACAACCATTTCATATTGTCCTGGAGCCACCTCTGTTCTTTATTTGACTGAAATATGTGGTACTTAATCACAATATATGTGGAGCTAACAAAACTAATCATACAGATCCAGATATCTGAAAGGCCATGGGAATGATGTCAGCATGAATCAAATGTCATAATGTCATTTCCAATAATAAATGTAATAATAAATGTCATAATGTCATTCATCAATCATCAATCAAATAATCAAATGTCAGAATGAATGAAATCAGTCCCCTGAAACCGATGCCTGGTGACGCTCCTGGCAGCATACTTTGGTGAATTATATGCCCAAATCATGGCGATATATATATATATATATCTCCCTCTCTTCCCCCTCTCTCTGTATATATATATATATATATATATATATATATATATATATATATATACATTGAACACTAGGGCATACTTTGCTTAAGTTAGCTTTTTCCTTGTTTTTTTCGATGTCTCAAACTATATATTTTAGTTCATCACTCAGTTCCTGTAAAACTGAGCCGAATGAACACATTTAGTATCACATTACACTTGGTGGGTTTTATTTAACGTTTTGGATATAGTACTATCCATTTTCAAAATTACAAAGAGACACTGCATTTCGGTTACACTTAGGCTTCAAAATAAATCACAATACAAGTTCGCTCCTCGGTTGCCACACTTCCGATATAAACGCCACATCAATAGAGTTCTGAAAGGCCAAAAACCTCCATACCCTCTTTTGCCCACGCTTTTCGGAAAATTATCCGAAGAGCTTCAGGAATGCTCCGGCGTTTATGTGCTTGTTTAGTGCTGGGCTGAATTGTTTGACGTATAATGCTTCAAGGATATGGAGTTTACGTCGGTCAGTTGTGGATGTGATGATTGCTGAGTTGTCTGTGAGCTGCTGTCTGGTGATGATGCTGTCGTGGGTGTCCTGCATGTGTGTCTTTGGTGCTCCGTCTTGCAAGTGCATGGTCAGACGTCTCGAGAGTTGTTGTATACACATCAACGTAGTCTGGGTTGTTATGAAGTATACAATCTTCATGTGGGCATGTAAACCTGTAGACTACGTTGGTGCGCTTAAGGTGTCCGTGTTTCTTGGTGGTGTTGTTCTGCATGATAAAGTGGCTGGTTTTCTTGTTCTTGTAGTGGATGGTGAGTTTCAGTTGATGATCTGTGTTGTTGCATTTTATGTTAATTTTCAGTATTTCACGGATGACTTTTTCGTGTCTATGGGCTGATGACATTTGATTACGGTAAAATAGTTGGTGGGTGTTCGTCTCCTTGTCTTCGTTCGGTCTGTTGTTATGGTTTCTGTCCAGGAAAGTCTTGATCTCTTGGCCAACGGCCTTGTTGGAGTAGCCGTTGTTCACCAGGAGCTGTTTCACTTCTTGAAGTTCCTGATGGTTTAAGGGAGGTGTCTTAGGCCATTTACGGCAATGTTGAAGGTAAAAAATGGCTGTTAAAGAGGGGTTTTTAAGATGGAATTTAAAGCTTTGCATAGGTGCATAGGTGTGTAGGTGTATAACTTGGCAAACATGCAAACATATTTCATTAATCGGAAGTCACTTAACAAGGTCAGACCAAGATCAGAAGTCCAGCTTTGTTTTTAAAATATTTTTATGCTGATTTTCCAAACGCAAAATGCGATATATATGTGACTCAGAAAATGACCTCTACTTGTATATTAAGCTTCAGGTTAGTATCGGGTCAGGTCACAGAGCTATAACCTGAGATGTCCTTGCTTGTACCATGCACCACAACGGCCATAAATGGAACGTTTAGAAATATAGTGCATTCAGATATCTGGAAACGTTTCCAAACACTCGGAAATAAACTGAAGGTCATTCCCTTTGACTCTAAGGTCATTTGAGTTCATTTAACGTCAACGGTCGTGCGTTAGCCTGATGGATATCCGATCATGACAATTCACCCCTTTTTCATGTCCCTGGCGCTGCCTACGCCAACATTATATAGCATGTTGCACCAGCCAACATTGTATAAACAAAAGTACGACTTCTACTTCTCAGGTGTAACAGGATGAGCAGAAGCTAACAAAATGCATACCTTCATCCATTTTTCAAGACATGTTCTTCCCATTTTCCAAGCCCTGTGAATGCTTGTGAATTTTCCAGGAACACCAAACGTATGACCCAACTGGAAACGTCCCATCGATTGGCTCTCGTTTCACGCCAGTTGCATTGAAGTCGGTCTATAAACAGCGGAGTTATAAGAAGTCAAAAACACCCCCGCTCTGACTTATTTGTCCATACCCTGTATCTACCTTTTGCAAGAATGAAAAAGCCTTTTCATAAAAATGTAGTTTACATCATGGCAAATCCATTGTCGTTTGTTACAATGAAATTGAAAGGGTAGATCTCGGTAGACCTGGTGGAATATCCCCTCCCCCCATACGGGAATGTGCCCCAGCGCTGTAGGTACAGGAATATGGGTAACCCTGTTCCGTGTTCCTGCCCGCTGACACGATTCCGAGCTGGAGGGCAGATTCTATTCCCTTGCAATCACGAAAACTATTGGTCTGATTAGCTAGCGAAAACGGCGTTCGATGACCTGTAGCAAGATCTACATTTCTTAAAAAAGGGATAGGGAGTCAAAATTAAGATAGCAGAGCTTTCTGACCACGCCTTATGACCGCGTTTGTTCCAATTGATGTCACTCTACCGACAATTGATAGATCTGTCTCATACGATAGAAAGAGCTCGATTTCAAAATTTATGGGCGTAAACAGGCCACCTAAAAGGGGAGCACGTTTTTTGGAAAATGCCGATTAATTTTACAGCATCTTTTGAGTCTGGGGAGCCTTTTTGTGTCCGGAATGCATTTCCATATGTGTCACATGCCATATCAAACACATATAAAAAATGATAATAGGCGGATCTAGGTACTAAAAAGATGGGTCAACAAGAATATGGTGATAGCATTGTATTATCCCGCAAATCGAGTCATAATTTCCCAGAAATAAGGAGAAACAGAATACCCCTTTTACATTACAATGCAGCCGTCTTTGATTTTTATTTTCACTGAGATATATGACATATGATTGTGGTATACGTGGAGCTAACAGAATCATTTGCAGAGATCCAGATGTCTGTTAAGCCCATTGAACATGTAATATAACATGTCCAGTGCAGGAATACGAAAATATAAACATTCTTTTTGCATGCTCTGGATCCCCATTGACAAACATTTTTCTTCAAAAATATTTGAAACTGTGTAGATTACAAGTATTTCGACCATTCCAACTCTTCGTAACATTTTTAAGGACATCAAAATAGAATCTGAGCACGTCGAAGTGCGCGATCTCCAGATAGCGCGATGTTCCTTAAACATGTCTCCCAAAAACGTGTCCTGGAACAGTCTCTGGAAGAGGAAATTTTTTTAAAATTGTGTCGCAACATGTCAAAAACACATTTAGGAAAAGCAGCAACGTTTCGTGCATTAGTTCCAAAAACCTGGTAATGGCGAACGAAAAACCGGAGCAGGGGGCAGAATCTTTCCCCCCAGCGCGAAATAGGATTAACCCTATTTCCGTAGGGGGGGCTTCCAAAGCTCCCTCCGGTTCTGCGCACCATTTCCAGGGTTTTTAAAGAAGGTTTTCGAAAGTTAATCACTTTTTTTGCCCATTGCTTCCGCGTATCATGTCAAATTTTCATATTTTTATCTCGCTGATGAGTGAAGCCAGGCCACGTTTTTTCGAAGCCACCTCAGGCCATATTTGGCGCTTTAAAGGGTGAAATGAAAATGGTGGCAAAAAATAGAAGTTGTACGATTGAGCTCAAAAATTATGTGAGTGCATAGACAAATAAGTGGGAAAACATAAAAAGTATTCCTGTTGACCTGAGGTTACTTCGCAATGTGAGGCCCAGATCAAATGTCATGATTTGGTTTGATGGAAAAAATTTTGACGCTTATACCTCAGTTAAAAAAGCGCAAAATATGTAGTTTAGCGCAGTACGCCCTGCTTGCTTTCAAATTTCAGATCGATATTAGGTCGGGTTAAGGAGCCTTGACCTGAAATGTCCACTCGAGTACCTTATATCGCGACGTTTGTAAACAGGAGTTTTAGAAATATAGTCCATTCAGATGACTGGAAACGTTTTCAAACAATATGGACAAGCCTGAGGCCATTTCATGTGACTTGAGGTCATGTGAAGTCATTTGATGCTAAGGTCGTGAGATGACCTATCAAACATGCAACCATGTCATTTCCCCTTTTTTCATGCCTTCGTGACGCCTGTACAAACATTATACGAATGATATAATAAGATTTGTATTTCTGAAGCATAGAATGACCAGCAAAAGTTAAAAAAATGTATTAAAGTTTTATCTCCATTCAGCATATATACGTATATATATATATATATATATATATATATATATATATATATATATATTTGCCCATTTCCCAATCCCCTGAACGCCTATAAACTTTCACAGAATCATAAACGTATTTGCCAAAGGGTAATTCCCATCGATAACCTCTCGACTAATTCCAATGGCATCAAAATCAGTCAATAAACATCGGAGATACAGCATGTAAAAATTTGGCTTTTCTGTATTTTTACCCCCCCCCCTTCCCCTTACCGAATCTCAAGACATTCCGAATTTCTTGTAATAAAATGTAGTTCACGTCATTGTAAATCCATTGTTGTCTGTTGCAATCAAATCGTGTGGGTAATTCTTGAGATCTGGGGGAAGGGAGTAAGCCTCTTCCCATACGGAAATGCGTCCTAGCGTTATGCGTGCGGAAATAGGGCTAAAACAGCGGGAAAAGTGGCATAGTGCAGCATCGCGGAGTAGCGATGAGGGAAAGGAGAAATGTCACCAAATGCCAGCAACTATCTTATGCATATGGCTGATAAACCAATCACCCTGAGACGCTGTAAAATCTGACCAGTGTGTATGAAACGTGAGCGGTCACTAAATAAATTTCAATGGATGAGACTTGATTACACTTTATCTCTTTTTAGCATTAGTTGTAGTGAGTTATATATAGTTGTTAGTAACTAAGGATATAGCTATATAACTATATAACGATATATATATATAGTTATCGTTAAAGTTACACTTAATCGGATGTAACGAGATCGCTAACGTCCAAGCGTCGACATGGTCGACAGTGTATCGCCACAATGCTGGCCCAACGGCCTTACTTCCCTCACACCAAGCAGCGGTGCGTGGCGTACGCGTGCTCCATACGCAGGGACGGGAGATTGCAATTTCGGCGGGGAGGGCAAGCTCTGTCGGATCGACGGTCCACCTCATTTGGGTTATCTCCCCCCCCCAACGAAAAATAACTGGGTTGCACTATTTTTTGTTGTCGCCTAGTTCTTCGGTAAATGAACAAAGTTTTTTCCAGACTTTGGCGCTGGTGTACACCTGTGTTCTCTAAAATGCATGGATTTTCTTGTTCAGGTCCGTACCCATTGACATTTTTTAGGTCTTTGTCCTCGGGCAACCGTGTACATAATGGCGAATGATGCAAACTTTTGTCTCTTATTTTGTTTGCGTTGACCACATGAATTCAGCATTATTATAACGTATATTTGTAAACGGTTGAAAGGCAAGTCTTTGTCCTTGGGCAACCGTCTACAAAATGGTGAATGATGCGAACTTTTGTCTCTTATTTTGTTTGCGTTGACCACATGAATTCAGCATTATTATAACGTATATTTGCAAACGGTTGAAAGGCAATTTTCTGGCACAACATTATATTATAACTCGAAACTCAGTAGCAAAGCTCTTTCAGACTATCACACGAGAACGCAATCATTATCCCAACCGCCGGCCAAAACAGTTTTGGCTGTCCCCCACATACACATAATGTACTGACGTCAGCACCAGACCTCTGACATAATGGACGGAACCATCTTGCCAGTACCCACGGGATCAACAGTTAGTACCATGCCCAACACCACTACGCATGGTATAAAAAAAGAATCTCAACATACATCGAGCTGAGTGACGTTAAAAACACATGGCTAGTATGTAATAAATATAACATATTTTTCCCATAGAGCTCGTGTCAAATTTCCAAAAAGTGCGGGTCATGGCTCCGCCCTCCCTCCATTGCCCTATTCATGCGCCTATGTAATGTCCACAAAAACGGTTATATTTCTCTCTACTGACGCCACGTTTGGTGCAAAAGGCTGCCGCGTACACTTGTGCTGATTACTCCTGAAGTCATCGCCAGAATCGTCGCACCTTGTAATGGGCGCCGCGTGCCATCAAATTTCATGATTACCTTACCTGAAAACCTTCGGATTTGTATTTGATTTCGCGAAAACAGTAGCGTCGTTCGCCGCTACTCCCACAATGACTTTTTTTAGAAATGCAGGACTGATTTTCTTCGACTTTGCTTGGTGCAATGACCGGAATTTCCGGGAGCAAAAGCATAGATTTGCCCTCCAGCCTGACGGCTGGGGGGCGACCGCCCCTCCTGCCCCCCCCCCCTCTTTTTCACCTTCGCTGTCCAAACGCTAGCAACATAGGCTGATCTCTCGCCTAGAGTCGGGAGCATATGACGCCCATTCTCCGACTGGGGCATGTGTGGCTCGGAGCTTGCTGGAGTCACGTGTGATCCAATTCAGCTGCCACTTGCTGCACATCAAAGCTGTGCATGCCGGGCATGTGTCTTTGGCTGGAAGTAACGTATTAGGAAGGTGCGGACACTGAGGCACGCGACATCGCGTCAGCTCGCTCATTTCCAGTTGTTCCATTGTTGGTCTATATCAAACTCTATAGCAAACCATAACAAAAGACCAGCCGCTTTCCCGTCTGATCAAGCACTGTTGTCCTCGTTAAGATATCCCGCATGAATAAGGCAGGAATGCAACGCGTTAAAACGTCTCAGCAATAAAAGACTGCTGATAGGATCTGTGAGCACAACGTGTGAAGCACTATCACTGGCTTCACCAAAACTCAATGCCTTACTATTGCGAAGTATTTCGGAGGTATACGCCGAAGCGTATGTCAGCAAAACAAATTGCCGAGTGGCAAAGTCGCAAAGAAATGCGCAGCCCACTGCAGCTCCATCTTGGATTCATCCGTATACGTCATCATGTACTGGCTATACCCGGCAATGTGCTCTAGGGCTCGCGACCAAGTCTTCTGATAGTAGATCTCTCTTCCGATCCTGAGCAAGTCAGCCTTCGGCGTTACGTGCTCTCAAGGACGTATGTCTGGTGGGCGCAGATATGCTACGCCCCACGGCTTTTACTGCTCTCGTCAGTAAAAGAAAAAATCGTACACACGGACACAAAAAAGGTACAGTCGGTACCTGCAGTCCGTTTGTAAAAACCGCCCTCATGCGGCGCGAGAAGATGGTTTGTACGCTGGTTGTGCTGAGCACTGGGCCAGTTTGCATACGAAACGCATACCAAACATATATCGTTGCACATGAAACGTATTCCAAACATCTGCCATCGCAAGTGCAGGGGCGGCTCGTCAGCTTCCACAACGGACTGGAAGTTCACAACGTACCACATGCTCCCGTGGCCATCTGGAGCGTCACGTGACGTACGGTGTCCGATGTTGCAACAGCAGTCGTATGTCAAGCAAGCGAAGCCGAGCTCAGAGCGGATCAGTGAGCGATGTAGAAGTCTTCCTACCCGCTCCATAAGAAGTCCTAGCCACGCAATGGAGAAGCCGTCCACGAAGAGTGAGCGATTTTGCGGAAGAAGCTATGTCTTCATATCGTCAGTTGTATATGTCCTATATCGCTAACCATGACGCCAAACAGTGCCACACTCAAAATACTCCTGAGTTCACCTGTTCACAGCTCACATAGAGCTGGTGGCCGATTCGAGCATGGAAGAATATCTTAGCCAAGATTTTCTCCGGAAAGTTTTACGCCTCGTACACCGAGATGAAAAATGGTTATGACAATACTTTGTTTCCAGGTCGTGTCACATACTCCTTTCCAAATCAAAGAAGACGGCGCCAATGTGTCACCCAGCGCGGAAAATAGCGCAACCAGAAGCGTCCAGTGACTAATCAGGATCAACTGCGCTTCGACCTCTTCTAAACTGCAATGAGCACCTGAAAAAATAACATGTCGTCCTAAAAACCAAGACAGTCACCTGGCCATCGTTCTCTCCAAAGACCTGCACAGCGGTGACGTTAGTGAGACTGTTGTTTAGTCCCGTGGACTTGCACCACTTCTGTCGTATTGTAATACAGGAACAACGACAGTCCCCGCCACAGTGTCGGAACTCCGCCAGCTCGCCACACTTTGTTACACAAAACTGTAGCAATTGATTACAGAGAGGGAAGGCGCCTCAGCATGCCACTGTGGATACCAACAGCACCACCTGCTATGCTCCGCAGTGATGCTGAAGAAGGCTCCACGGGACGAATTGGAGTGGTTCCGGCTCAAGACGTCGATTAACCCCACTGAGGCATTTTCGACCCGAACTAATCGCTTTTTGCCAAATTGCCCTCATACTGTTGAAAAGGAAAATGCTACGAAAATGTTTGTTACTTATGTGGTAAGCTTTGTGGTAACTCAACACGATCTTAGCAAGAAAAGAAGAAATAAACATAAGCTACAGCGATGAGACCTCTGTGAGCTGCCTTTCAAGCATTGGAGGATTAAGACGAGCTGGTTAACAGCGGAAATGAGAGCTGAAAGCGGCTTAAAACAACAAACATCTCGCTCCCCCTCTCCCCAACGAAAATTAAGGGTGCCTTCATTACCTATCAGGCGTGCAAGAAATGAATCGCAAACGTATTTCACGCCCATTTTTTCGTAGGTCTATGTCTTTTGTAAGCAACTGATCTGACCTAAGGTAGTTGATTTCTCACGAACAGCATGTTGCGGACTTCGAAGAGCGTTAAAGGCAGTTTGCGTCCCTCTTCTCACCACAAAGAGCGTCTTGTATAGGACAGAAATGCCAAAAGAATGGCAGGGTTTAATAGGGTTAACCCAAGGTCTGGCTAAGCGATTCTCCGAAAAATTGAGAATATACATTTTGTAGAGCATGCGTTGGGATTTTGGGCAATTTTCCCGTTCATAAACACATTTTTTGGCAGTCGCTGATGCACGCTTATCAAAGCTTGACATGCTTTGATTGAAGGTCAGAGAGATCCGTAGCCTGACAAGATCTGGTTTCGAAATTTTGTAGCCCGCTGCAAAAACGACGTGCCAATGGCTACTTGAAATTTCACATGTATAGGTCTTTTTGCGCTTGCGTTACGTCCAGAAAACCTCAGGAGGCGTCTTTGAAAACCACTCTTCCCGGTGATTGGTGGTTAACTTGGATTTGCTATGTAATACCCACATAATATAAATAATATATCATTCCTATATAATATCGGACTTTGTCTTAAATAATCGTGGACGGAATGAGATTGATGTTGCAGGGTGCTGACGTCATGCTGTTAATGTAGCAGAATTTGGAGCACATGTTTTGTTTAAGTAACATCTAAGCAGCCTTATGAGAGATAAAACGGAATTAAAATGACCTTACCAGCCCCGAAACTGTTCATCACTGTGCTCTTCAGCTTAGACTAATTTGCCCCAGACTTGATGTGTGAAACATGATCTGATGGTGATACTAAGGTGCGATGTCACTAAATTGTGATGGAACGGGATAAAACATTGAGAAATTAGATGCGCAGTCACGCCTCCATTGTCCCGTGGGGTGAGTCATTTGATTACCGGACTTTTTTACTTCATAAGATCTTGTCGTCCATGTGTCAGATGGGATCCATACAGCTCTGATTTTGACGAGCAGAAGCATTTAAAACGTTAAAAACAGTCATGACTGTTTTTTCGGAAGCAGACCATGTGTTTCCACAGACCACATTCACACACTATACAACGGCTAACTGAACTTTCTACTTGACTACAACGGCTAACTGACCTACTTGACCGGACCTAATGCACTTGAAGCCTAAGAAATAGTTTGTATCGTGATTAGATAGTCGGGCCACTTCACACGTGAACGCAAAACAAACAGAACGTACAGGAAACGCCTACGGAGCGAGACCCGTTCAAAGACAAAGTATACTAACACTGCACAGAATCTCCGAACACTCCGGAGTCCGGCTAAACGCACCTGCTTTCAATGGAACGATAAAATTGGATCAAATGCATATGTTCAAACTCTTAAACGTATTCACGGCACGGTTGCCACCCGTTGGGAGTGATACTTCATACCTACTTAGTAGATTTAAACATGTTCTCCAAAGTATTCAGATATCATCCATTTCCACGGCGCTTTTAATGTAGTGATATTGAACCAACAATAAATAAAGTAATCGAGTGTAACAGTCATTTATTATTCTAAAAACCAAACAAAAAGTCATTGAAGTCGTGGCAAAGTTAACCTAGTTATAGGAATCCTTTTTTAGTCGCGAAAGCTGTGATCCAGGCATATTTTTGTTCTAGCCCACGAATATATCATCAATATGAATAACACATGATGTAGCTTCCGAACTACTCCACACATTGCTTTTCTCATCCAGTGCGACGTGTTGAAAAAGCCAATTCCTTGGATTTCAGCATCATTATGTTGGGATTTTTCAAATCATATGTACCAGTTGCCCTGGAAACCTTACAAGAAGCTGGATACCCACCAGCCAGTGCGTTGAACTGGACGCGAACGCGTTCACGTTTCCCGCCAATTTTCCCTTTACACTGCAAAGTGGTGGGGGAACAGCGTTTCCAGCATTTAGATCGCTGACGTTTCACTATATCTATGTTCGTATGCTTCCGCATCCAGGCATGAAACTTTGGAGAGGCACGTTCCCCCCCCCCCCCTCCTGGCTGTAGAGATTTGATATGGGTGCTGGGTGCTGTGGACGCTGGCTGATAAGAATGGGTTCCAAAAACTCATTGCTCCCTTCCCCATCATTTTCGGAACGCTTCATCCATGTCCTACCCAAAGTGATTCAGTACATTTTGACTTGACTCTCTTAAACAGGGAATAAAGGCGTATTGATCTGTAAAACCCCTTAAATGAAAGAATGAGTCCGATCAGATATTTACATTCTGTCAAAACCGCATTTTTGCAACCGTGCTCTAGCCTTTCAAAACTAGTGCAACAGCTGTAGTGGCGTTATATGCTGGTCTTTCCAAAACGTATTATAAAACTGCGTTTATGGGGCAAAACTTATAAATCCAATAAGCTACTTTCATAAGTGCAAGATCTTCAGTAATCCTAAACAAAGAAAAGTTAGCAAAACATAAAAAGCCACCACAAAACCTAATTCTCGTGCCAATGATTCTAGCACTATCGTCTCTAAAATATTTCGAATCGCATAAGCCAAGGTAAGCGTTTCTGGAACAGCGAAATTCACGCATAAAAGAGTAAAGAGTTTCAGAGAAAGTCCCCGTGGGCGCTAAGTGACCAAGTTATCAAAGTGCCCTAAAGCCGCATCCCTCCCCCCGCACACGCACACATGTACTCACGCCCCTACTTCTCACTCATGTTTAAGCGTTTGATCGTACGAACTGAGCAACACTCAACCAGAATAATTTCAACAAATACGAAGTTGGCAAAAAATGTTCCACATTTTGGTACCGGAAATATGGAATATGTAGTCAAGACAACGATGAACGTTTAATGTTAATGCTAAAGGCGTCTCATGGTCAATGTAAGGTGCATACAGCGGTTAAACATAAGTGGGGGGATAAGTTTATTTGTGGAAGCCCTCCCCCTATTCAAAGTCGCGTAAAGTGCCCCGCTGCCTGTGGCTCCCTCCCACTTTCCGCCGCCTATGACAGCTTTCTGATGGAAAAATAATATTTTTCCTGTTTTCTGGCATAGTTTGCGCTCCCACATGTTTTTTTTTCCAATTTGCTTTTGGTGGGATACGCGTTGAAAATGCTTATCGGGAAATGCTACGAATGTCATGTTTAAGGCTAAGCATGTAATATCTGACGCCATACGTTCAGCCAGGGTCACTTATTGGCTTCTATCAGTCCTGCTCTGGCCCGTTTCATGAGCATAATACGCCTCTAGCAAAAACTTACAACTTCTAAGATGCTTTTGGAATTCTGCCTTGTTAACATTAACTTGCAAGGAAAAAACTGAGGGCATAACGCAATTTGACTTTGTTGCCTGGACTGATTTCAGGCCGCGTTGTAATATGTATCATTGCGATGAAAAAGGTTGGCCAGTGTGTTTCTTGAACAGTGTGCATACTTCCATAATGATAATTTCAAATGTTTCATTGTGGTGTTCATGGTGATGCATGATTCACTGTAATGCAACGCGAATGCAACACGTCCAATGCCATGTCGTCGATGGTGACCGCAGTATGCCTTATATGTCGGGTCTGCATAAAAAAAACAAAACTAAAAAAGGATATGAGATATTGTTATAGCTAACGGTTAGACAGACGATTCCGTACGGCGTAGTCTCAGGTTATAACAATCAGGCAGTGAAGCCATGCAAATTGTAATTTTTTTAGGCTGTGGCGCGCGATTAGAGGAAGCAAATACGTAAAACGCTCTAGATGATAGCGAACGATTGGACGGGCAAATTTAAAGCGCAGCACCTCTATTTGACAGAGAACGTCGAGGATATATGGAACGTACTTTCAGGGCGTGTCTCTTCCGTTAAAGAGCAGCGGTAATTAATGTTACTCACGACGTATTTTATAGAAGTATATTTTCCATATAACGTTTTTATTATTCACGCGTTATATCATTTTCACATAACGCGAACTTTATAGCAAATGATTGGGTAGCGCGACCATATGAACCGTGGTTCTGGGGTATAGCAGACGATCAGATTAGGCAAATACGCACGACATACCTTTAATTGATAGCGGAGGATATGACGGGGTGATTGTAGAGCACAGGTTTATTTGATAGCGAACGATTATACGAGGATGTGTTAAGTGTAGTAAGTGTAGTAACAGGTTACAGCGATCGATGAAGCAAGCACAACATGTAAAGCGTAGGTTTGGACTTTGGTAGGGATTTCGACTAGACCAATACGCACAGTGCGTTTTTAGGTCATGTCTCTTTTATTTAAAGGTAGCCACAGTTAATGTTCTGTGGGACTGCGCGCATTTTTTCGAATTTTTGCACTTGTGTTTCCTAGTCTGTCTGTGCACTTGTCCTTCACACGCTCGACCAGTGTCCAAGGACGAGCGAAATCGTCCGAAATATATGGTCTGATTTTTATCGACATCGACCTTCAGTGTTCCCCGAAAAGTCGAAATCACAGGAACTAACCTGAAGATAAATGACAACGAAATGGTACTGCATCAACACTGCATCAACATAAAACTAAAAACAATTGTCATTGGTTAACTCAGCTTCATTCCTATTGTTTCTGAAATGTCTTTGAAAACATCGAAAAGGTTTTCGAGGACCACAGGGCGTCGCGGGGGCGTCGCATCAGAGAGAGAAGCATCTGGACAGAGAGCACAGACACACTGGGCCGCTCGACCCTCGAGCTTGTTTTTATCCCGCTTCACGTCCACACCTCGTCCGCCACACTGCGTACGTACGAGCCTTCGATAAACAGCATCATGGGGGTGTGTCCGGCCGACTCCGAAGGCCAGAGGCCGTGGCTCAGGCTGGCCCCAGTCACGTGACACCAGGCTTTGCAGCCGAAACAGTCGGAGCCGTCTGGGGAGTGCTCTAGGCGCCCCCCCCCCCGCCGAGCGGCCCGGTCAGCCGTTCCGATAAACATCACCGACAGGCGGGTGTCGGTCCCATTGCAGCAGGCACGCTGTTTATGCGCAGAGCGAGTCTACGTGAACTCTCTTTGATCGCCGTGGGTCCGTGTGTTTTTCCGATGAAGAGCTCCGTGAGGCTTCGAGACCGCAGCAGACGAAATGAACACCGCCTCACTGACCTGATTGAGGTGCGTCGTGCGCGTCTTTTTGGCCCTCGTCCAGAAATTGCAGACACGAGCTCCAGGCTCCAAACGAATGTATTGCAGAAGATCGGTGTTTATATACGAAACGTTTTTGAGTCAGGCAAAACGTGGAATGCGTAATCCTGGTGCGGCCCGTTGCAGACCGGCACACACCAGTGATGCGAGCCAGACGGATGTCTGCACGCGAGAGCTCAAACTCTGCTCGCATAAATAAGGTCAGCGAGACGCTGTTTATTTTGTCTCTTGCCGTCTAGAAGCCACAAGACAAAAGACGAGTTCAGCTTTACGCAGCACAGCACACTAATGGAACCGCCCCAGGCGCGATGTGAGAGATCCAGCGCTTCTCCCAGCGGCAGCCCAAACCCCGCGCCCCCCCCCGTCCCGTCCCCCCCCCCGCCCAGCCGGCGTAAACGGCCGGGCCGGCTGGCACCAGCGGACAACCGTCGCTCCCAAGAGCGACGGCTGGGTTGGCCAGTTCGTCACACCGACCGCTGTGGGAAAAACGCCGCTCCCAGGGTCCCGAGCAGAGGGGACAGACAGCGATAACCCCCCTCAGTACGGAGTCTAGAGGTAGGCCACCACCTGGTATATATATATATACTATATATATATATATATATGTGTGTGTTTGTGTCGTGTGTGTGTTCGGGCACGTTTCAACGAAGGACCAGAATTACCACGAAATCCAGAGAAGTA
Source organism: Capitulum mitella (assembly GCA_030062745.1). NCBI lineage: Eukaryota > Metazoa > Arthropoda > Thecostraca > Pollicipedomorpha > Pollicipedidae > Capitulum > Capitulum mitella. The sequence goes on along the minus strand of CP099849.1, from coordinate 2,705,096 downwards.
CGCGACAGTCAGAACAAACGTTAATAACGTACCCTACGTCTACTTTCCTGAGAAAATGTGCAATGAGTCAAACAGGGAAATATCTTATGATCACTAGTGAACCCCATATATGCCGAGAGTTGGCCGTGCTCAAACGCACTGTTCGGCCACGACTACAGCTGGACACTTGGCTGGAAAGAGGTAATCGCCCGGGAAGTCAGGGTGGCAGCCTTCTGACGCGTGTAACGAGGTTACATTTTCATTCCAGCCAGCGTTCATTTATATCAGCTACACGGCGTGGAAATCGCCCAGCCACGGGACGTGAATCACTAAAGCGGGTTTCAGCTGTAACTGGGTTACATTTCGCGTTTTTTGACATTACATTCTGTGTTTGTCCATCTTCTTTTCATCGTGACTTTCCACAAACCAGGCCATTGCCCCTGCGTCTGCTGCCTGCGCCGCCAGGCAGAAAGTCCGGCCCCGGCGCACAATACCTGGGTGCCAACACCAGCCAAACAAGACCATTACGGGTCGGGAGCCTTTGAGGAGCGGCGCCGACGTCTGGAACAAATGTAACATTGCCATGGCGCCAACGTCTGGAACAAATGTAACATTGCCATGGCGCCAACGTCTGGAACAAATGTAACATTGCCATGGCGCCAACGTCTGGAACAAATGTAACATTGCCATGGCGCCAACGTCTGGAACAAATGTAACATTGCCATGGCGCCAACGTCTGGAACAAATGTAACATTGCCATGGCGCCAACGTCTGGAACAAATGTAACATTGCCATGGCGCCAACGTCTGGAACAAATGTAACATTGCCATGGCGCCAACGTCTGGAACAAATGTAACATTGCCATGGCGCCAACGTCTGGAACAAATGTAACATTGCCATGGCGCCGACGTCTGGAACAAATGTAACATTGCCATGGCGCCAACGTCTGGAACAAATGTAACATTGCCATGGCGCCAACGTCTGGAACAAATGTAGCATTGCCATGGCGCCAACGGCTTTTTCTAGCCGGGCCGGCGCGCAGGTGGCCGCCTGTCTTCGCACCTCGGCGAAAGCTCGCGGCGGGGTAAGTTGATGACAACCAAACAAGATCGTTACCGGCCAGAAACCGGCGAAGACCGACTTCGAAAATCGGAGCAAGTTCTAGCCAGAGGCGGCGGCAAAAGGCAAGGCGATTTCCTCGAAATTTGGAGCAGGCACCAGTCAGAGGCAGTGACAAGAGGTCGGGCGGATTTCGAGGAGGAGACAGGCCAATGAGAAGCAGCGGAAGAGGTGAAAAAGCCAATAGGACGATGGCAGGGAGGGGCCGGGGTGAAGAAAGGGAAGAAAAAGGAAAAGCGCAGAAGACTGGGGGGCCAGCATTTTTGACTTGATGCGTCCCAGCCTCCAAGTATGGGCTCGACTGTGTACAGGTATTCGTGGTGGTTTTGTGTCCAGGCCTTTTGTTATGAGAATTTCATGTCAAAGCAAGTGTCGAAGGCTAATGGCTGTTTTGCGGTCTGGTCAGCTCGCTCGTTCCCTTTGATGTGTGCGTGTCCCGGTATCGAAAGGAATGACATGTTGTTTACGTTACAGGACAGTGGCTGTTGTATGCAGTCTATGATACAGTGTCAAGGGTCGACCGTGTTGCTGATGGCTTGAAGTACTGATTTCGAGTCGGAGCAGACAACTACGTTCAATAGGTTGTGTCTGATTGCCATGCGAATCGCCATCAGCCATTGTGGCCATTGTTTCTGCTGTGAAGATGGATGTTTTGTCTGGGAGGTGGTTGCCGAACTTGAAGCCAGTCGATGAGAGTCCAAATCCGACTTTGTCGTCGACTTTGGACCCGTCCGTGTATATGAATGATTTGTGGTTGTTGACTGTGGTGTATTCTTTGGTGTGGTGTATTCAAGCAGTCGTTTTCACCAGACTTAGAACGGGTCGCACAAAACACACACAAGCAGTCTTAGAGGACAGCTCTTACCAAGATCCACAATGCAATAGCTGCCACACACCACTTAATACTAAGCACCTTCTGCTAGAATGTAGAGGTTTTGAAGAACAAAGACGAATCATCAAGGCCTTCTGCCAACAAAAGGAAATCCAGCTCATTCCAGGCACCTTCCTGGGTAACCAGTATCCAGACTTACTACACATGCTACTCAAGAATTTCAATGACACAAAGCTAGCAGGAAATGTCTAGCACATCAGCATCACAACAAAGAGCACCACGTACACAGCCAGTGACGGTGACTTGCCTCACGGGAGCCTGGCCAGGATCGCGCATTTTATTTATTTGACCAATCTGCCCCGGGCTCCGCCCGGCGCGCGCAGAGGCAGCCGTGGGGACCGCGCGACCCACCAGTTCAAGCCACCAGCGGGCGGCATCGGTCAAGCACCACCACCACACTGCACCACTACATTACCACAATACAACGCCCCACGTCCTTCTTCCCTGTTTTCTTCTTCCGCAACACCTGGTTTGATAGGGTGAGCGTTTAGCCAGCGTGAGAGGCGGTGTGGGCGATCTCCTCCTAGCACGCACGACAAAGACCTCTCGTGAGGTCTTTGTCTCTCTCGTGAGGAGCAGGCCATGTGGCGCCACCTTGGCAAAATCCAACGTAAATCATAACCTGAATTTATTTCAGGAGGGCTAAATATGTCGACTCTGAGAGGCGACGGCTTCCTTCCTCTTCCCTCTGAGCTTCTTGCCTCCTTGACGGAGACCCTACACTTTGCCGATGTTATAAACGGCTTCCGAATTTACTTTGCACACATACAAACTCAAAGTAAACCATTCGTTTGTATTCATTCTTTCCCCCTATAACGTTAAATGGAACACTAGTGATGACTTTAAAATCACCACATACACTCTGACGTTACGTAATTCACACAGACTACAGCGCATAATGGCCAGGAGGTCGTGGCACGCCTTAAAACTCAATATCAGTCAGTCAGAGACTGGGGGGCGCTGCGGAGGATATCACGGACGTGTCGCCAAGACAGACGCGCTACGACAGAAGACGGGGAGAAGTACCGTCGACATGGAGAAAAAGTGAGTGGCGCGGCGGGAGACGTGGCCCTGTCCCTCTCCCGTATCCGGCGTGTACGACCCTACCTCGCCCGAAATGTAACGCTCTCTGGGGCTAGTAAAGGTGGGAGTTAAAGCGTTTTTGCGTAGGTCCGGGAGCCGCAAACGGCCAGGGTAGGCCGTACGTTGGGACACGTGACTCGTGTGTAGTGATCGGCGAATACAAGGCGCCCCTTGAACGAGTCCTTGCTGAGGGGGTTCGGAGCGGTCAAACGAAACGATAGAAGTTGGCGTTCGTGTGTCGCCCTGCCATAGTCACCCTAGGCCGGTGGATCGCCCGAGACGTGCAGATCCGACTTTGTACCAGGGAAAGATCTCACAACAGGGAAATCTGAGGCCAAAATTATCCTGCCGCGGCGCGCCTGTAGGTTTGCGATCAGGCGCGTTCCGTACCGGCGCTCGTCTACTAACGACAGCGCATGGACCAGTCCGCAAAACTCCAGTCCGGCCCGTAATACCTACAGACCGATGGACCAATGGAGTGGCGTTAAAAGTTGTCAACTGATAATGTCGACCTTAGGCGCACGCGTTTATAGTCAAAAGGGCCCTGCGGGATCGGTTACCGTTTTACCGGAAACGTAGAGCCAGGTCGTGGGCGGCCGGCGCGTAAGAGCTGCATAAAAATGCAAAGGAATGAAGTTAAGGAGTTATCCGCGATCTTCCCGATCTTCCCAATTTCTGTCAAATATAATCGGACGCGGCAGTAAGATTCAATGCGGCGGGATGTCGTTCTCGATCCCTGAGGCTCGGATTTAAAATGCGGCGTTCGCCGAAGCAAATGCCACTTTGTTTCTTGCCCACGCAGCGGGCCCCGCCAGCGGGTCGGCAGCCGGCCGGGAGGCTGCCAAAGGGGGATTACACAAACGTTCCCAATGCTGCCCCAAACGCAGCCAGTCAAGCGTGGGGGCGCGCGGCGCCGCACGCCAAGCCTGGCGCAGTTATTCCCCGCAGGTGTGACCTGCCGCCCCTGCCACGGCCGGCGGAGAGCGGTCCGAGCGGGCGCCGCCGCCCGGCCGCGGCCGTACAGCAGGTCGGGTCGCGGTCCGCCGCCCGGCTGCCGCAGCGAGCCGACGCGCCTCCGCTCTCCGGCGGCGCCGACGCCTGGCGGCCCGAAGCGAGAGCGGTGACGCGTAAACGACACCATTTTACGTCAGAACGGCCAGTTACCGCCGCCGCCGCCGGGGCGCGGCGCGGGCCGAGCAGCGACCGTTTACTAGTGCCGACAGTGTCGGGTACGCAGATGTTGGTACTATAAAATACACAAACCTCGCGGGCAATGAGGCCGGGACCTGCGGCCTCCGTCTAACGCGAAGTGGTTCGATAACTGCCGGTGTTGAGGGCTTGAACAAATCCCCATTTCGATTCAGGACAAAACACTTATTCATACGGCATATACGATAGCAAACAAAAACTTTAATCGCGAGTGACAAGGAGCGTCACAGCGTCGTCTGGACCTGGGCGAAGGAACCGTGGACGACTGCAAGACCGGGACGTAGGCCGGCATGTCGAAAAAAGTTCGGACCGCGGTGATCGGTAGCCAAACGTCCCGGGATAAGGACTGAGCTGGCCGAGGCCACGGCCGCTCAGAAAAGAGGTTGAGGGCGAGTAGCCCTCAGGGTCTCGGGCTGACCGGAGGCCCGGGGATCCAGGCTACGCTGAAGTAAGGGGCTGTCATCCAGCGCATGTTTTGATAGATTCTTTCTGCGCGCAAATGACTGAAGTGTCAGGCAGCTGTCCGGAGTTGGGCGAAGGGGCCGTGGACGGCTGCAGTACCGGGACACAGGCCGGCAGGTCAAAAGGCTCGGACCGAACTGATCGATAGCCGAAAGTCCTGGGGCAAGGACTGGGCTGGCCCGGCCACGGCAGCCCAGAAGAAAGGTGTCAGGGGCGAGTAGCCCTGAGGGTCCCGGGCTCACCGGTAGGCGGGGGAGAACCCCAGCAGCCATGACGGTGGATCATCTGGCCTGGTGAAAAGGCCGGCTGGGTTGAATTAAATTCGACGAGAGGAAAGTCTGGCCTACTGACGAAACAGTCTTAACCGTAGACGTTTGCAACGGATGTTGACAAAGTACGTCACTGGAGCTGGGGAAAAGAGATCAAAGGGGAGTGGGATGAGTGACTTCCGTCACCAGAGAAGGGGATGCGCGTGAAACTGGACAGGGTAATGACAGGCTAGTGGAGGATCATTTAACGTTCATCACAGCCAGTTTGTATCTATCGAGGAGTACTACAATTTAGTTACGTCTTTTTAAAACAAACCAGCACGCAGTCTGTGCCGGCCTACACTTAACTAAAATGGCCTAAACATGTTGTCTACTTGACGACTAAACATGGTTCTTCAGGGCAACGTGAGGCGATATAGATGGCTGAGAGGGGGAATGATTAAAAGGTTCCTGGATACTGTCATTGCAGTACCCCAGAATGCCTCCTTCCTTTTCACGCCTTTTTACGTCTCACCCCGCGTCACTCACTGTCCGTATGCACGACCAGAACTGACCACCTCAGCAATTTGTGCACAGTTTCCGTAGTCGGTCGGCGTGTCGGAGGGTATTTCAGGGAAACCGAGCTGTTCGGCAGGCACCGGCCACCGCAGCGACGGCACGCGCAGCGGCTCCCCCGCGCGCGGCCGTTTACGAAGCGGTTAGCAGTAGGAAGAAAGCAAAACAGAAGACCCCCGCATAGTATTTATCCCGAAAATCGCTGAAACCGACCACGCCGCGGCCGTGCTACACGCGCCACACTCAGCCGCGTGTGTCGCATGTCACGTGGTGTTTGTGGTGCGCAAGCTCCCGTCAGACAGACAGAAAACCCCTGAGCCGTAACTTGTTCTAACTTCGCTTGTTTCCAATGTGTTTCTTTTCACATTTCCAGCTTAACCTTGACAATTTTGACGCTGTTATGCATGTGCGTGGCATATCCTGACCCGGGTTGATAATTTTTGTTTCATTTCCTGTTTGTCCCTGATAATCTCTGCTGCGACATGTATACGTTTGTGACCTGAACCGGCTGAGCACATTTGGCCGTTTTTACCGCTGGTGTGTGTAGACGGCCCGGCGGGTACTCGTTCTTGTGTGTGGAGCAGGATGTCTGAGATCAGTTCCATTTTTACGTCATTGTGTACTCTAACCTTTCTTTCGTTTTCATCGGTTTTGGTATTTTTAACTTAGCTTACGTGTGCGATAATAGGTGGAGGCATCTTTTTCCTCGGTTAATTAATTAAATATTAATTAATAAAATTAAATATTAATTGATTAATTGGTGCCTTAGAGTAACCGTTTAATGGGACTGTAACCTCGCACTCCGCGCACGTATTCGTTTCACGACTTATTTTGCAACAGGTCGAACTTCGGCGATTTTCTCTGAAAAATGACCCGAAACACAGTGAGCCACACCGCGACAAGGCCACTAATCACAACGGAACGGATCAAAATGACCGTTTTCATAAAGACTGTGCACAGCATAACCTGAACAGCAAAACGTATGGTCTTCTCGCCGGTGTAATTGCCGGTGTGTCCACTAGTTGGTCCAGTTTCTGAGAAAATTTGATTTTTTATTAATAAAAATGTCATCAGCCACCTGTATAATTCCACATATCTTCGGTATGAAGGAAAACGGACGTTCCAGTTTCATCGTGCCTCAGTGGCTGAAGACTCACACACCCTTCCTGAAAGAACGATATAGTGATAATGACTGCAGAACCTAAAATGTTCATTGCATGTCATCAGTGCATTTTAGAAACACGGCCAACGAGAACAGCCTCGTCTGAATAACGTGGCTGGGAACTTCTGCACTCATCCAGAGCATGTCATGTATTGGACATATCTGAAATCAGTACGGCAACGGAGACGAGGGCAGGTTTAGATTGTTGGAGACCGGGACAGGAAGGGCTTCTTAACACACCGGCACACCTTAAGGGATCCTAGATAGTGTTCCGTGCATGTTCATATAGTGTTCAAAGAACGCTAATATTGGTGTTGAAGCCACTGCGGGACGAAGGGCGGCGGCATTACAATCTCTGGAACATTCCATACAAGCCAACAACACAAAGTATTTCATGGAAGGAAATGACCTCTAAACAACTCTAGTCCTGCCAGCTCTAAAAGTCCTCTACGAACATGAACACTAGCATTAGTACAGGTTTGTCCAACGAATGGTTTTCAGACGTGTCATAAAATAACTAGTAATGTCTCGGCAGTTCACGAAAAAACGGCCATCTCATTAAACCAGCTGACTTCTTTATTGTTTAATAGGTGGATTTACAACACAAAACATGGTGAATAAAACATCAACTTGTGAGTTGTTGTTTTGTTTTTAGGCATTCCTTTGGTTTTCCGCCATAGTTTTAGACAGCACATGCCAGCATACTCCAGTTTGGTGTAAAGCGCACATGAACAGCACAACTTCATAGCGAAATTGTGATCAGTTTCCCAGCTGGAAGAACATCGTCGTCTCGTCCTGGCAAGGCGAGTTTGAGTCGCATCTGCACTCGATATTTGTCCCGCAGGTCTGATAGCGACTGGCCAGAAAAGGCATATGTCGACTTCCACTCGACAGAATAGCGCTGCAAAGTCAGCCATTACCTGGAGGTGCACGATCGTGTAAATTATCGTCTAAATTCTTGCAACGGGTTCCGATCAATAGGGGTCCGGATCTCAGACATCACCCTAGCTAATCGTTCAGATCAAATAAAAAACTTAACAAGAGCACTCTTGAAGGAAACATTACGACGCCTAACCAGAGTCATGGACGCCGTTTGGACACGGCTTGTACTACCAGGTCTGTTTATGTCCTAGGGCATAGCTTGAAAGGCCATCATGGAATTCCAATGTCACATGCATAGCCGACAGGGTGCGTCTCATTTCCACGTATGATAAACAATGGATATTATTAAGTTTCTTTCCGCAATGATACAGCTATTTTGATGGTGCACATGAACTGTTGTATTTAGATGAATGAACTGCCCATTTAGAAGGGAAAGCTTGTTATCTTGAAGAATAATGTATCAGAAACAATATGAAACTTTATTTATCTTTTAGGTCTTTAAGATTTAGGTCGGCCTTGGCAGATCTTCTGAGATAAACGTCGATTCATGGCAGCATCAGACAAGTGGACTTAACGCCTGTCCTATTCTGATCCTTGCTTGAATGATTATATGTTTAAGTGGTGGCCGCATTACCGTCCATTTTAGGGATTTGTCCTGGTTTCAGATGCTGAAATAATGTCATCATTTGTGAACTGAATAACATTTGAACAGACAAATAAATAAAAAAGTAACTATCCTTGCATATATATATATATATATATATATATATATATATATATATATATATATATATATATATATATATATAGTTGGGATATACAGCGGAATTGGCAGGGATGATTTTCTTGGGTGTGGCTTAGATTGTTCGTATAAGTCGTTCCGTTTGCAGTAAATATTCATGAAGAACGTTGCCAGTGCTCATTGTCATATAAAGAACAAGCGAAAAAATTACGTTTTATTACTAATCTAACGTTTCGTCGACACATGAGACATCCTCAGAGGTAAGCATGGGTCACCAAGACTTGTTTGGTTTTAACGGTTAGTAAAGACCTGGATCTGCTGGTTCTCACGCATAATTAGACACGGACAAGCAGCGCTGAAATAATACAGGGCAGATTAGTTCACCACGTATCCATCTACTCACAGTCTTGGCCCTAGAGGCGGCCCTTCAAATAACTGCAGGGCCCCACAAGCGTAAAGCTGGCTGTTAATGAGTGAGTCCATAGCCCGAATGAATATGGCTTCAAGAGTGGCTAGGTGTCGTTCATCTGTTGCCCTCGCCAGGACCTTTATGTTCGAGGTGATGGTGCGACAAGTCAAGTGTTCCTGGTGGTGTCGTCTGAGTAAGTAGGCCTTCGTGCTGCAAGTGCATGGTGATGCGTCTTGTCGGGGATGTTGTGGCGCTGCAGATCTAAGCAATGTTGCAAGGTGCACAGTCTCCCAATGGGCATCTGTAGTGATACACGACGTTTGTTTCCACAAATGCCCTTTGGGAGATTGCGCATTCCTTACCAACGTCAAGGTTCGCGATGATCTCATCCTTATTATGAAGCCTGGATGTCTTTTGATATAGCATTTCTATCTCTGTCTTTGTCTTTTGTTGAGAATATTTCAGTTGAAAATGACAGCTTAAACCTAAGTTTGATAGCTCCTTCTGGCCAGATGTTAAAGACAGGTTAAAGACGCTTCGACAGCTTAATAAAGCTATCTTTTGTTGGGGATTTCGATGGTGGCATCGCAAACCAGATGCCAGCTTCTTACCAGAAAGACGAGAAGGCCGTCCGCACCATTATCACTAAGAACTGCCAATCCGTTCACTTAGCAGACAAAATTCGACTGACCATCTTTTACAGAAGCCACAAGGTTAGGGTCCGTCAAAAAAACACTTTTTTGAAATCCATTTGTTTTCGCACGTTTTCCCGTGCTATCGACCATGACATTTATGAAAATAACAAAATTATTTTTAGGGCACAATGGGAAGACCGCCCGCTTTTCGATTGAAAGTTCGCGATTTTTGCCTTTTCCTGGTAATTTCACGTCTTTTGTTGATTGTAGTGCATATATAATATTTAACTATTTTGTTCCCCTAAATTAAGTATTTAGAAGTAGAAGATCAGTTAATTGATAAACCGGTTACGACTTTATTATAGAGCAAATTATGTGTAAAATTTCTTAGACCTGTCCCCCCCCGCCCCCAAAACACACACCCCTGCAGATTCGTGGAACTTCAGCATTCAGTGTATGTGTTACCAGCTCAAGCCAATTTCATTGAACTCCACCTATGTCTGCATTAAAGCGAATGCGACTTCGCATTCAAAAGAAGAAGCCCGTTGGTATCCAAGGTAGCTACTAGGTTGCCATGACAGAAATGCTAGTAGTAGTATGCATGACAATAATGATAGTATGCATGACAGAAGAGAGTAACTCTCTGTAGCGGAAAAGCTACATCCATTATTTCTTCCGCAAAACAACACGACTGTTCGATGCATGGATGTTCATTCCAGAAAGATACACACACTCAAACCATTTGGAATGTTGATCAGCAGATCCTGCACGCACGTGACATATGCATTGTGCATGTCCCCCCACGTAATGCACGTAGTCATCGCGCACACTTTCTTTACTTATTGAGCGTGCACTTCTTAAAGTTTCCGTACTGCCTCCGGCTCAGCTCTACGCCCTGAAGAAGCCACTGACTCTTTTTCATCATTTGTGAGGATCGTAGCGTAGTCACTGATAAGCTTGATGCCTCTGTCAGCAACGTCGTTCGTAGTCTTGGCAGTTCTTACGAACTCCTTCGCTTTGAGGAAGTTGGGGTCCTGCTCCCACTCCTCGGGCAGCTGCTTCAGCCAACTGTGGCTCACCCCGAGAATGGAGAAGAGGATGAAACTCCTCTCACCGACCAGGTCGTGGATCTCGGCGGCTGGCGTTACCACGGGGAAGGAGGGTGGGAGGAGCTCCGGCTCCTGCTGTGGCTTTAAGTCGCTCATCTTCTCGGCCAGTCTGGACTTCTCTCCAGGGCTCAGCTGGTCTGAAAAGAGGGCGAAGGGCACGATGGTCTCGTCTAGGTACCACCCGTGCCTCTGCAGCTTTTTCAGCGCAGCTTCCGCCAGGTGGAGATCGACAGATCTGCAGGAATAAACTTTAGCGTGTTACATGCTGCATACGTTTCCTGGAAGGAATGATGACATGGGCGTCACAACATGCGCACACAAAGGGGGGACGGGGGCCCGTGCCCCTCCTCTTAGCAGGTTGCGAGCCCCCTGAACCATCCGACGGGACCCCCTAAGCTGTTCAAAAGGTGGCCCAGGCGGACCAAAAAAAACAACGTTTCCGCACCTTCGGCGCGCAAAATCTTTTTAAGGGGGCCCCCTTCGGGCTCCAATAGATGAGGCCCCGGCAGCCCAGGGCGGTCAAAGAAGCGTTTGAGGGCCGAAGGCCAGCAAAATTTTTTGCGGGGGACCCCTTGGGCTCCAGTAGGTGAGGCCCCCCCACTCACGAAATCCTGTGTGCGCCCCTGGCGTTATATACCCTCTGTGTTTGGTAAAACTTTAATTCTTATTCATTTGCAATAGGGGTGAGCCGGTGAGCCATTATGTAAGATTATGAAACACTTGATTTTATATTTATCACTTATGGGTAAGCTACTGCATACCTGTAGAAGAACAGCTGCTGGTACAGTTGTAGGTAGTTCACGGGCGCGTCAGCCCCGTAGCCCGCCTTGAGGAAGTACGGCACGTAGATGAGGGACAGGAAGGTGACGATCCGTTGCAGGGCCATCAAGGTCTCCTTGCTGTAGGGCATCTGCTCCGAGAACAGGTACATCTTGCAGGCGTAGATGGAGAAGTTCAATAACCTCGCTCTGTGCGTGGCGCCAGGCTTCAGCCATGCGACGTGACCGCGCGGAGGAGCTTCTCCGAGGACAGCCAGGAAGAGTTCAGCTACCTCACGATAGTCGTCACGAGGGAGGGCGTCGGTCCTGTTCTTCTGGCCGAGAGTCCTCTGGTAGAACTCGATGGCAGTCTCCTTCAGCCCGGTCAGGGCGCAACTCCTCACCACCTGGTTCAGTCGCTTGACGGGAGCCTCAGAAGAGGTGTCAAGATCGGCCCAGCGCTCCTTGAACTCTTGGAAGAACTTGTTGTCAGGGCTCAGATCTTCGGTAAAGAGCTCATACCACACGGCTTTGGCAATTAGCTCCGCAAAGTGATGACGGCAGCCGAAGAACAAGACGGGCCTTCCCAGCCACGGCTGCAGGCGGATGGCGGCACCTTTCTTGCTCCCAGTGTTTGATCCTGTCGTGTCAAACACCAGAACAGCCACGTTGTCCTCCAGCTCGTACTCCTCAATCAGCTTCTGTGTTGCTTCGGCTTGGGCAGTGCCAGTGCTGGTGGGGTTTTCGTCCTTGTCACGGAGAGTGGGTACGGCCAGGAGCTTTCCCTCCGTGTGGTGTGGGCCTCCACTGACCAGGACGGCCAGGCGTTCATCTTTGGTCCCAAGGACGTTGTCAATCAGTTTTCCGTCCCAGTGGAGGACACAGGCAGGTGGCTTGTGCATTCTGAAGTCCTTCTTGATGGCGGCAGCTGTGGCCTCTCTATGCCTGTCAGAAGTGCGCCTCACTGTGCTCTCGCTGAATACAAAGTCATTGAGATTGGCACTGGCACCCTTCAGAATTGCAGAGACGACACCAAGCGCAGCAGTAGGGGTGGTCTTTGTCCGGTCAAGCATTGATACAACATTAGGATTATCAAAGACCTTCTTGGGCATTTCCACAGTAACTGTTTCTCTTCCTCTGTTCTGCATCTGCCTTGGCTCTGGGACGAACTCTTCACAGTCATCCAGCCCATCTTCATTATCGGTCCCATCCCCGAAAGAAACGGCCTGCTTCTTCGCGAGCACATCCAGCTCATTGCTCTTCTTTTTCTGTTCCTCTTCCTTCCTTCCTCTTTCGGCTCTCTGTCTCTTTTTCCTCACTGATTTAACGTATTTGAAGTCTGTTCCACCGATGCTTCCCCGCCTGGGTCCACGTTGATCCTGCAGGAAGAGGATGTTCTCAGAGACAGAGGCTTTGCTGAGCAGGCGATTCCGTAAGAGCGCCGCCTCTGCCTGCGGAGAGGCCACATCCCACAACTTCTTAATATCTTTTTTGAACGTCTCCCTCTTGGTCTCCTCCAGACTACTCTTCTTTCTGATGTCCTTCATCAGGGCGTCACGCTTCTTCGCCATTTTCAAGAGGCTATTCTTCATGTTCGCAAATGTTTCGTCTGTATGTTTGCCAATTTCCAAAGTTTTGTCACCTCGCTGATCACATACTCCACGATGTGGTCTCGCTTCCATTTCTTCATTTTCTCACTCCCCCTGCAGAAAACGTAAAGTTGGAGCGCCTTCTCCTTGGTAGGCAGCTGAACTTTGAAGGGAACCAGCAGGCTGATGCTAACATTATCCTCGATAAAAGCCTGGTGCCATCTTGGGTTCAAGACAGATGAGGGTGGCCCAAGCAAAACTTTCTCAGCTTCAGAACGTTTTCTGGGTGTCATGCTGTGGCGTGCAAATGCGTCAGTTCATGTCGACTCCTCCCCCTCCCCCAAAAAACGTCCAAAACGCGAAATTCTGCCCCTGACTCAGTTACGCGAAGCGTGCGATGACTGCCTGAACTGGCCTGAACTACCTGTATCGTTTGTGGTCTTGGCTTCCCGCCAGTATCCATGGCAGCCTAGCGGTTGCCATGGATACCGACGAGCTTCTTCTTTTGAAAGCCAAGGAGCCCCGTCAAGTTCGCTGTAATGCAGACGTGGGCAGAGTTCAAAGAAACTGGCTGAAGTTGGTAACAAATGCGAATGCCTTGTACACTAATGCACTGTACGCTAAAGTTCCATGAATCTGCAGGGGTGCGGGGCGACACGTGTCAGACAGAAACTTTACACACAACTTGTTCTATAATTAAGTCGTAACTAGTCTATCAATTAACTGATCTTCTCCTGCTTCTAAATACTTAATTTAGGGGAACAAAATAGGTAAACATTATGCATGCACTGTAATCAACAAAAGTCGTGAAATTACCAGGAAAAAGCACAAATCGCGAACTTTCAATCGAAAAGCGGGCGGTCTTCCCATTGTCCTATAAAAATAATTTTGTTATTTTCGTAAATTTCATGGTCGATAGCACGGGAAAACGTGCGAAAACAAATGGATTTCAAAAAAAGTGTTTTTTGACGGACCCTACCCTAAGGTGTCTGCTGTTGCGATGAAAAACAATCTCTCCAAGGATAAGTCGCTAGTGAAGGAAACCAATCTAGTGTACCGGTTTAAGTGCACAGCCGGTGACTGTACGCATCTGCCAAACAGTACATATATTGGCTATACTACCACGACCCTAGAGAAAAGGACGACCATGCATCTACAAGACGACGAACCCTAGAAGCATCCCAGAGACCTCCACCACGTCATCTTCACCCGAGAAATCCTCCTGAATCGGACAGCCATACTCATTCGCTGTTCAGAAAAAGAAATCGCAAATACTGGAAGCTGTATACGTCAGAGATTGCAATCCTCTTATCAACAGGCAGGTCAGTGCCCAGGCTGCCCTCTCTCTGATGGGCCCCAGATTGGAGTCAGGGTCTAAGAGGCTTTTCAGATTTGTACAGTTATGTTTGTTCTGGTTAGTCAACTGGAAGTGCTCGAAATTTTAGGAAGTAGAAGTTTTCAAATAGTTTGCGGAAACATTGCTCAGTTAATTTCGTGTCATTTCGTTAGAAACCAACGATCACGCTAAGAAACGACCCTCACTCAGAAATTGATCATGTTTATGATATTTTTATCACACTGTAGAGCTATGTCATACGTATGTGTAATGTGCTGAGTGCTTGTCTGATCATGTTCATGGAAAATGGAAGAAACGTTTCATGATTTTGGAGTACTGTTTTTTGTCTGGAGGAAAAATAGCGAAAGCTCGTCCGAAGAACAGGAACCTTAAGGGGGAAAATAATAACGACTAGTTTCGCCGTCACATTTAATCGCATTTGCGTACGTATATATACATATATATATATATATATATATATATATATATATATATATATATATATATACACATATATGAAGAGAAACCACAGTTCGGAGCCGCAAATTATGTATTAAAAACAACTGTTTCGAGCCATTTCGGTTCCTCGTCAAAGTTTTACATACACAGTGCATCATCTCCGTCACACGCATTCACCGACGATGTTTTTATTAACACACGTACATGACACAATTCAATCGGAGCATTCACAGCAGTATTTTGCTTTTATCACTTATCTTTACTTATCTTAACTTTTATCACTCACTTTAGCGCTACTACCTTACTAAAAGGAAACTAGCCCGGTGACATATCTATATTTTCTGTAGTGCCGATCAATGTTTACTCTACGATGCGCCTTTTGATATAGTCATTCGAAGTGAACACAGTTTTGGGTTTGTCAAAATCTAATGACTGATTAAAATCCCTAACATGACATAATCTAACATAACATAAACAGACGAAAAAAAAACCGTGATCTCTGGGTTATTCCTCAGGTCGCATAGGTAACTCAGGAACACTCGCGAATGAAATAGAAAATATTTGAAGAATATTCTTAGGACCACGATATCCGGAATGGTTTATTCATGAAGCCTATTTGTCGGCTAGAAGAATATTTTTCTTAAAAAACAGAGAGGGAAAAGATGCACCCAAAAATGTTTAGTTCTGCCATATGACGAAAGTCTAAAAGGCTTCAGTTAAGCGTGTCACGAGGAAGATGTGGGTGTGGCATTTATGTACCCCAACACGATTAGGAAAACTGATAAGAAACCAACCAAAAAATGACAAAAGTATTGGAGTTTATGCTATCCCATGTAAACAGTGCCCCATGAGAGCCAATCTCACGGGGGCAGGGAGGGATTTATCAAAAAGGATATACGAACACCGGAGAGATATACGGATCGGAAACGAGAAGTGTCATTTCTTGTCACTTTGGGGATTTTAACCGTTCACTTAATTTGGACCAAACCAGAACTGTGTTCAGTGAGAATGACTATATTAAAAGGCGCATCGTAAAGTCGGGATTGATCGAAACTACAGAAAATACAAATATGCCACCGGGTCAGCTTTCTTTCAGTAACGTAGTAGCAGGCATGATAAAAGCGAAATGCTGCAGTGAAGGCTCTGATTGAATTGTTTCATGTGGGTGTGTTAAACATGGTCGGTGAATGTGTGTGGCAGAACTGATGCTGTGTGTATGCAAAACTTTGATAAGAAGCCGAGATGACTCGAAACAGTTGGTTTTAATACATAATTTGCGACTCCGAAGTGTGGTTTCTCTTCAGGTATCAGAACGAAACTAAGTGCACTTGTTTGCAGCATATATATATATATATATATATATATATATATATATATATATATCCATGTATGTATGTATCTATACACATGTAACAAGCACTTCAGCCTGCATTACAGCCCTGCTCTTTTATTACAATAGTTTGATTACTTTTCGTAACAATCGAATTTTGAAATTTCGGACAGCATTGATCGGTAAAACAGCAGAAATTAAACACAGCCTGGGATTACACCCGCTGACGAGTCCTGGGAAAGTTTGTTAAGTGTGCTGAAGTCTGTCTGTACTCGCTTGCGACAGGAGAATGCGGTTCCGCTCCTGGGCTTGACCTGCGACCTTTTTCCGGACGGCCGCGCTAGTTTTGCGAGCCTGCTGTCAAGCGAACGCTTCCAAAGACGGTTTATAAATGGTGGTGGGCGGTGACCCGCATATGTGGACCGGTCAAATGCGTCCAATGTTAACAGATTGTACCACATGATGCCGGCATTTTTCATTTTGGAACGGGGAAAGAAACTCAGAGCGGTAGAAATATGCGTAATGTTAGCAGTGTCGGCCTTCAAGGCTAGACAATGTGAACATGGTTTACCCGCTGAACGACCATGCTTTTTGTTGAGCGTTTTTTCCTAGAAAAGCACAAGTGGAAACAACAATGATACAAAAGCCTGAAGCAATCTTCTTGCGCCTCATTTTTCGATTTCGAAACAATGCAATGCAAGAAAAACGCTGTTGCGTCTTGTTTACCTCGACTACTTGAAAAAAAACTAGACTGCCATTTTGCTCTATGAAGAAAAATGTTTAGTTTGCAACAAGTTTCAAGTTTCGAATTTTTGCGTTGTTCGTGTCAGTGACTGACATAATTAGCTACATTATAATAAAAGAATATTGTTATAATCAACTATATTTCGATAAAACACAACTTTTCTTCATAGCGCTGGTCGTTTAAGTATTTAATTTTTTGTTATTTCGAAATAACTTACATAGCTGCGCTTAGCACCTACACAAGTCATCGAGAAAGATACGACTGGAGCTTTCAGACTACAGCGAAACGGGCAAAAGAAACTTTTAACAAAGATAACGCATGCAAACAAATTATTCTCGAGCAAAAATCCTAGTAAAGTTGTAAAAATCATGGGTTGCAGTGATTTTGTTGCCTTAAGTAAGCGAGTTTTTGTATGGGATAAGCCAGTCAAGTGTCGTGAAACTGGTCATATTCTGCACGGCGAAGACAAACCCACTCCCTTTCATGGAAACATGTCGCAAGTAGATAGTCTGATGGATTAGCGTTAGAGTTAGTGTATCCGTGCACCTGCTGGTGTGCCAAACACAGGCGCGCCCGGGAGGGGAAGGGGACTTGGGAGGCTGGAGGCCCTTGCATAGCACTTGCAAGAGGCCCCTTCAATGCCGCACGTGGAGGGGGCCTGGATTCGGGCTGGAAGGTGCCTCTCCGCGCATAGCGCAAACGGTTTTCCCGGCTACGTTTCGTCGGTCCCCTCGTGCAAGGAGAACCATTAATACGGGCCCTTTCTGCTACGGGCTGCTCACTAGCTGAGATTATTTTACTAGCTAAGGGGCGCTGCCGGCGTGTGAAACAGGCTCATTCTGGCCTCTAAAGAGGGCACCTGCCGGCTGTAGAAAACCCTCTGGCGTCCTGTGAAGGGCTCGCCTACTGGTCTATTAAGGAGCCAATATCAGCCTGCAAAGGAGCCCTGTGTCGTCTTGAAGTTGGGTCCTGACGTGCCCGTAGAGGGCACTTAAACGGGCCCCTTGTCAGCTCGTAAAGGGTTCCCTGTCTGCCCACAGAGGGTCCCTCTGCTGGCTTGTAAAGAGCCTGACTATGGACCTCTAAACAAGCCCTCTGGCAGCCCGTAAAAGACCCATGCAGGTACGTAAATGACGACCTGCTGGCCTATAAAAGGGCTGTGCTAACCTGTAAGGGGCCAGCTTGCGAAAATTCAGATGGCCTGTTGCTGACTTCTAAACGGATCACCTGCTGCCGGTTTTACAAACCAACGGAATGCCCCGCTAAGGTTGAATGGGCAATCTGCTCGCCTATAAAGGGATTCCCTTTTGGCCTGTAACCTCTGCCGTTCTGTACATGGGCTTCTGCGGGGCTGTAGAGATGGCCCTGTAAAGAGCCTCCCCCCGCCCCGCTGGTCTTAACGAGTTCCTGCACGTCTGTGAAGAAACCCTTACAGCATCATCTACCTCTTATTTATTTTTTTTTCGTAGCTGACGGTTGCGAAACAAATGCAATATAGAACGCACGAGGAGGCCCATTGAAACCGGAACCCCCACCCCCACCCGAAAACATAGGCGTTCCGCTCCCTCCAAGGGCGACAGATTTCTAATTACAGTGGGTGTGCGAAAATCACCAGGAGGGGGGGGGGGCAACTGGTAAATCAGAAATGGGTAGCATCCGCTGTGAGTGCCGTGATGGGGTCTGCAGGCAGCGAAATGCTGATAATTCTGACGACAGACATTTGTGCGCCGGGATTGTGGCGAATGGTTCAGTACGGTCAATAGGCTGACAGCAGCGTTTTTTTTCCTTTTTTTCATTGCGGCTGTACATTGCACGGCCACATTGAAATAAATGCCAGCTCGTATTGGAAAAAATACCTATTAAGTCATGCAAGTGAGATGTCACCAATAAAAGGCCCCACTGCTGGCTTCACAGCATGTATATTTTGCAGGACGCTCACATTTGAGCGTTGCTCGTCGATTTGAGCGCGGTGCATGAACTGCCAATTTGCTGCCATTTCTCCTTCTTGAAAAAATACCAAGACATATTTCCAAAGAAAAACGTCGTTTCGGTATGTCTGCTGCCTGGGGACGAAACAGCGCCAAAAGCATGTGTTTCAAGCTCAGGCAAAAACAGGGTGTGCAAAAGGGGTTTTGCACAGCCACTTTTTTGACAGGGCGTATACCCTGTCAAACCCAACTGTACACCCTGCCCCACGAAACCCGCCGCCACTGCCTCCCACCGAGGAAACCTTCTGAAATCAAAGGACCTTACTGCTGAAGGCCAAGCGCCTCCCAGCTTAAGAAAATTTTGGGTGCGCCGCTGGTGCCCAACAAGTGAGTTTTTCAATAAGGTCATTTGATGGATGGCTTTTTCTGGTGCATCACTTGGTGAGTTGTGGATAAAAAAAAACATAAATGCCGGCTTTATGTTTTTTTTTATGTTTATGCGAAATCTGTCAAAAGGTGTGGTAAGGAAAGACATACGAGAAACTTAAAGAGTCGGCGGCGGTTAGTCACTTACGGTATTCTAAGAAGCAACAAAGCAATAACGAAACGTTTAGGTGAGAAATGCAACCCTCAGAACAAACAATTTGTTTACCCATCTGTAAGCCCCTAGCGCCGCCGCTAAATATTATTGTTCCATGGTCTCGGATTTCGTTGTACGACAATCTTTGTTGCGTGTAATTCCAAACCACTCCGCGGGACAAACTCCACAGTGACTGCCGCTAGGTGGCCAGGCCACCAGACAGCCACCCCAGGGGGGGCCGCCTGCCCCTCACTCAGCCACTTGATGATATAAGGAGCCTATAATTTGCAACAAGACAACGTAGAAACAACTTACAAAAAAGAACCTCACCATGGTATTCAGCAGCCGCAGTCACCTCCACTCTTCCCTCAGGAGATGACCTCTGAAGTCAGCGCAGCTCAGGCGGCGGCCGGCGCCACTGAAGCCCGGTGGGTCCGGCTAGAGTGCCTGTGGCATCCTGGACCAGGTAGAGGCCTACCATGCCAGGCAATGCGGTGCTGCAGCGATCCAGATCGGAGTGAAAGAGAGTCCGGTGTCGCATTCTTCTTTTCGGAACCGCTTTCATATTGGAACAATATCTATTGGCGGCTTTTAAAATCTTTAAATTCTATTTTGTTTCTAGAAGCAAAAAACACACATATAAATATAACTGTGTTCTTATTTACGGGCAGACCCATAAATGGGTCTGCCCGTAATAAATAAATGTCAAGATTTCGATACAGCATTTAACAAGTTTTATACCCACATTTGCATCGCATATGACGTCGCTCTTGCGAATATATTCTGTTTCCAGTGGCACAAATTGAAGTCATGAGTAGATCGAAGCTTTTTTGCAATCAAACAATGGTCATATACGAAGTTTTTGGAGTTGAAACATCACGGATGCCATTTTGCCACAACAGGTCACGACAAATAACTCACGAGAAGGGGCGCAATCAGCTAGCCTAAGAGATGGAATCGCCATTTTCTGTATAAAAATTATGTGGAAGGTCTCCGACTGGACGAAGGGATAATAAACAAAAACACAGCAAACAGCATTGCAATGTGCAGTACTGGTTTGTGTGTCCACAGCAAATGCACAATGATGCGAAAACCCAAGTCCTTTTCCATCGTACAAATGCAGAATTTCACTCTCGATTCCAGAGATTAAGAGTTGGCACGTAGTAAGCACCATCTGTGCCACTCCCCTTCCATCCCCTCTGCCGTTTCGATAATGGCCAGGTTACGGTATTGATTATCTACGCACAGACACATGCAACACACTTGGCAGTGTGGTTAAGAACGTTCATACGTGTGTCTGCCAAATGCTTCAGCAGTTTTGCCAAACTGTTGTCCTGGAAACGTTTTTGGCCTATAAGTCAATGACTGGTATGAAATCTGTGCTAAAAACATGTTACTCAATCGTGCGAAAGTGCGAAAATGCGAGCGATATATCTCCTGCCGGTCGGAACTCTCTGGGAAAATCCTCAAGGGGAGAAGATGTCATTTTCACCCCGTGTTGGCGAAGAGTATCCTTCGTAAGAAAAGTTCTTATTAACGTCCACCAAAAACTTACTCATATCATTATTATATGCGGGGCTGGAACCTATACGTTCGATGTAGCCTTTACACAGAAAAATTACAACCATTTGGGTTTTATGGACCAAACGTGCGTGCATTTGGGTCACACAACACCCCTTATTCGGGCTGCTTGAACAAGAGCGATCTGCTGGAACCATTTTTACGCACGATGGTTCGCATTTTCAGCTTCAATGAGCGAAAATGGCTCAACCAAACGTCATGTAGGATGATGTGTCTCAGATTCATGAGAACATATTATCTCCAAACGGCATAAGGAAGGGATAACTTGAGCACGTCTTTCAACGAGTCATCTCGTGTCACATGACGTTTGCTCATCTTAGATCGGTGGGACTCTCTCACTGTCAGAAAAGCTGTTCAGCTCAGCAAGACGATGAGATTATCCGAGAAGATGAGTGCGCATCAAAATGCAGTCGCTAAGAGTCCGCCATCTTTCATTTGTCGCACGGGCGACGGTTCCGAGCGAGCGACGCGGACGTCGGATTCCGTGCGCAGTGGCGATAAGAGCAGCGGTGACGGTGTGATTTTTGCCTGTAGGTGAAGGAATTTGTGTCTTGGTATTTGTGTGCCGCGGAGGCTGAGTACTGACAGGTACATGGATCACAGGATTTGTCATGAAACTGGCGTCGGATTTTGTGTGCGGTTGTGGCGTGTGTCGGATTTTGTGTCGGATTTCGTGGCGGCTGGAGTAGCAGTGACGGCGAGTTTTGCCTTTAACCCGTCCCCGACTGGGGGGGGCAGTTGACTGCCCCCCCTGAGGTTTTTCTGGGACTGCGAGAGAACCAACAAACACAGAGTCACAAAACTTTGTGTACCTTTTGCTCCATCAATTTTACGTCTCGTGTCAAAATTTTGACCTCAGGTCAGGTCAGGTGCCTGACCTAGATCAGGTCAAACAGACCTAAGTCCAAAAAAGTTTAGCTCCCTCTAACTTTTTCGCAAAACAAGATATCTCAATAATACTTTCAGAGATTAGTGATCGTGATAGATGCAACAAATCTGCTATCTCGGATTTTTCGGAATTTTCCGGGTCATTGACCTAAGGTCAAGCCCATTTTTAAGACATATCGCCGTTTTTTTTCTGAAATTGACGGAATATTTCATCACATTTTTGGTGTGGAGTGAAGCAGACATCTAGTTACCGTCATTGGGCAAAGTATCAGTGACTTCCAGCCATTGACCTGAGGTCAGGTCACGAATAACTGAAGTGGGCCAAAAATGTACCACCGTCAAAATCGACGATAAATTACTCAGAATGGGTAGAAAATGGCACAACTAGCTTGCACAGATGTAAGTAATACCAGGAACCTCAAAAAGTTTGAAAAAGTAGCATATTTTGGAAATAAACAGGCTCTCGCGAATAAAGCTCCGCCAACTTTGTACATTGGCAACTAATCAATTTTTCCAAAATTTAAGCATGAGAAACCATCACAAGAACCACAAAGATCAATAAAATTTACATAGATTGTCTCTTTTCGCGAAAATAAAGGAACGCTAAAATTAGTTCTCGTCAATTTGGTACCGCATACGGCAGCGACGCACAGTGACGCCTGACGGGAGAATTACGGTGTCTTTAACTCAACGTTTCGGCGTATATATTGAACAAATCTGAGGAAATTAGACGTGTATCGGCATCCGCGGACATTTACTTGTGCGCTGGTGCCTTTACCTATGCGTTATTAGTCACAGCCCTTGAGATTCGGGCCATTTCTCGGTCTCATGCAGTCGGCTATGAGAAAACATATATAGGGCGTAAATTGGCTTACATATTATCTAAAACTAAAAATGAGACCAGTTTCGAGCTTTACTCGTGACGGGCTTTCCAACGGTATGCTTATTTTTATCGTGCAACCAACCGTTCGTGAGTTAGGGGGGGGGCAGTCAACTGCCCCCCCAGTCGACGGTGTTCGGGACGGACCGACGGTCGTGCGCGGGTTAAGTGAGGAAATTCGCATAATGGTTCTTTGGTACCACGGAGATTGAGTATTGACAGATGCATGGACCACAAGATCTGTCGTGAAACTGGCATTGGTGGATGGGGCGCCCCATACGACAAGTACGGCAGTTACCACACCATCTCTGGAACATTTTAACAGAACAGGCCAACATGTTCCGTGGAAAGAAATAGCCTTAAAGTAGTTCTTGCCAACAATCACTGGAAACGCTGCTACATCAATGACCTTGATCGATCATAGTATGGCACTGTGTTATAACACCTCGTAGCATCCATAATGTAACTATCGTCCAGTGGCGCACCCAGGCTTTTCTTAACCTTCGCCGGGACAGGAGAGTTCATGAGAACCTCCTCCGGTTTTCTGAGTCTAGAAAAAGCGGAATAACGCAGAGATACGAACTTGGCATGCATTCTTATAAGTCATCTTTCCGTTGTGTGTTAGTTTATCAGCTCAAAGCATTTATCATGTCATTGGTGCAGGACAAGTCCAATAGGACCATGTTCCTAAAAATTAAATTAACAAACATTTTGCGGAATGTATCGATTGACATGAAACTTGCCATATTGATAGAGCATGATAAATGGAACAATGTTGCCATATCGACTTTCTTCAGAAACGTCCAGATCATTGAATTAAGGTTAGTTGAACTTTCGGCCTAATAACGTTTTCTATTGAGACTGCGGGACTAGTTCGACTAGTTCCACAATGTGATACGAGAAAGCATGTATGTATGTATGCAAGTATGGATTGACGTCGCGGGATTATCCACGGTCCATTGACTGTTAATCCCCGAGTCACGCGTGAAGGAATAAAACATGCAACCATCTACACATACACAAAGCACTCATGTGCGAAAGGACAAGGAGGTTGAAGCTTGGGTGTACACACCGATGCTCCTCACACTATGCACTGGTAATCGCAGCCGTTGACCTGACCTGGGGTCAGGTAAAATTCCATACCAAATTTTCAGACCCTCAACCGAGCACAGTTTTTTGGTTTACAGTCTTTGAATGTGTATTGGTAGTCCTATGCACTTTCGAAACACTAATAACGGGTCAATACTATGTTTTTGGACAAAGCTTGAATCTATGATATGGAGGCTGCTCATAACGAAATGTCACGATTTTTGGCACGTGGAAAGATGCGATTGTCCCAAACAATTTACGTAACAATCAGGCTTGCGGCATCATTTTATCAGGAGGATGGTATCTCTCAAGCATCAAGTAGTTCTCGACATGGTCGCGAATTTCGCGGAGAATAATCCCAGTAGTTCGAAAGCTTCCCTAGCTAGGTTTTTTAAAAGTGTTGGCGTGTCGGGATCAGCTGTATGTAATATCCCAGGGAGTCAGGTACGGAGCCAGGATTTCCATCAAGGGGGAGGCCAAACGTCAAATTTTGTCATATGCCACGTGCACATGACGAAACTTGCAGGAAAAAGCAGCGATTTTGTACAATTTAACTCATATTTAACGCACCGGAAAATATATAATGTTTGCTTTTGCAACATTTGTATGATCACTATTCCGTATTTGTGCAAAATCGTCATATATCTAGTGAGGACCGCGTGGTTCGCGGAGGCCATGGACCCCGTGCCCCCCTCCCTTGGCTACGTCCCTGTGGGGAATGTGAATGTTAGGAGACATGCTCAGCATGCTGGGAAAGGTCGTCAGGCGGTAAAAATGCCAGACGATCGCAAGGGTCAGTTGATCAGAGCTGCTAATGGCAAGGTGAGTATATCCCAACGTCTTCTAGGACAACAATTTTGCATATCCCAGTCGTATGTGAAGAAAATACTCCAGGAGAAAGGACTAAAATGTGGAGAGAGTGTCAAGGCACCTCAGGTCATGGAAACCCAGGAACCCGTCAGAAAACACGGATTCGCAGTTTATCCCGTGGACCAATGTTCAGCAGCCCAGGCAGGGACGTGATAATGGATGATGAATCCTGCTTCATCTACAGCGGCACCCAAAGGCCCGGTGACGAAGGTGCTGTGTAAATGCTAGAGGAGACGTCCTTTCAGAAGTCAGTGGGGTTACCCGCCCAGTGATCATGCCCAGCAAGAATAATGTCGACGGTAAAACATACCAGAACAAGTGTATGAGGGTAGTTTTGCTTTCATTCGTGCGAGACCACTTCCCAGACGGATAGCATGTCTTCCGGCCAGGCCTGGCGAGCGCACGCTACGCACGTGAGACCCTACAACTGCTGGAGAATGCCAGCGTTCCTGTCATAGCTCGGGACATGCGCCCTCCCTGCAGCCGCAGCTTTGTCTTACAGAAGACATGTAGTATTGGCCAAGCAAAGGGCATATGTAGGGGACTGGCAAGCATGCACGGACCATCAGCTGAAGGCTAGAATCCACAAAATCATCAGAGAAGTCGACCCGTAGGTGCCGCGCAATATCATTGCAGAAGTGTCTGAGCGTGTGCGCCTAGCTCACAAATATGGGGTCGCTTCCCTAAACCACTGACTCCATCGCAGTCACAGAGAAATATTGCTAGTGTGTGAATATTGTATTTGTTTCAAATGTGCATCGACTCATATGAGGAATCAAATTTTGCCCAAAAACAAAGTTATCAGTCTTCATATGATGAAAAACTTACTTGTCAGAGGTGGCCCGATCCCCAGCTGACCTGATTTAACCTCTGAAATACTATGCCTGTTTCAGTGCAAACAATTGTATGGCCACAAATGATGAGAACTGCACCCATGTCTTTCTTCCGTACGTAGTAGTCCGCACTTTCCCATTCGTTTTATTTTTATCGCCAAAACGAAAGCCCTGACCGTCGCGAAAATAACCCCTTTCCAAATATTACGCTTCTGCATTGCGGCCGTGCCCACCGCTCGGTGTCTGAGTGACTTTTGTGAAAAAATCGTTTTTTTGGGAGCGGGTTTCATGATGTAGAAGGGATAGTACACCACCCCGATGTTATAGAATTTTATGCTGTATCGTTTCTGATCAATGGTAATGTGACTGATGATGCGACAGACACAGAAATGTCCGACGCATCGGCGTAAATACCTTGACCTTGGCTGACTTTAATATGATAATTACACATTTCACATGCGCATGCCAGATACATTTGTGCGTATTCAAGCGAAGGCACATACTTATCCGTTCCAGAAAACGAGGCTCCTGCCCTCACAAAAGACGATCTATCACGTTCATTTCCTGCTTTCCTTGAAGTGATCAAATTTCGCCTCAAGTACCTTTTTCACTCCGGATAGGTAAATCTTTAATGTTAAACCTCTTTGGAGACAAGTAGAGGCCTTGGTTATCAGTGTTTCGCAAAAAAAATATTAACATGATAATTTGACCCGAGATGACCTCTGGTGACCTTTGTTTGAAAACCTCGGATGCTTTCTTCGAGGTTTGTCAAGGGCTTCAGAGCAGTGTCTACTTTTTCTGTGGGACTTGTAGCTCTCGCGATCCTGAAGGGTTCTCATGACTCCTGGGGCTCGGTGAAGGTGCCTCCGGAGGCTTGCCCGGCGGGGGTTAAATGGAGGGGCCATCTTAGGCTAAACGAACCCCCCCCCCACAAACAAAAACTTCACACATTGCCACGAAGTGGGCGATAAATTCAGTGCCACCGTAGCGTTTGTCACGACACGCAACAATGAACGCAGCTTACTGCGTGTTAAGTTCAGAAAGCTGCGCGTCGCACTTGGAGTCTCTGTCCAGAAAGCTAACCTCGCCAGAGACGACGGGACAAGGATGCCGGCTAAGGCCATGAGCCTGACGTACTGTCTGGAGCTGCATCGTCTCGAGCCTGAGCGGTGTAGGGACGGGGAGCCCGTGTCGCCGAAATTACAGCTTCAGGGAATAAAGATAGGACCTCATTGGCATGCCTTCTGCCCATAGACGTGGCCAGAAAGACTGGAATGACTGGAATGACAAAATGAAATTGCGGAAAGTCCAGATTTAGTCTCAGCCAAATGCGGTGGCATGTGCAGCTTGTGTTTTTGTGTAATGATCGACTGAAGTTGCGGGAAGCTTAGGTTTGGTGTTTGAGGTAACATGTGCAACTCGTGCAGTTGAGAAAGCATTGTTTCGACCATCTGCAGAACGTGCAATGCTTCACTTAAGTGCGATGTTTTACAAGCGTCAGATGAACCCACATGAGATAACGTTGCTAACCATATGTGTAACCAAAAGTGTCTCAGCTGAACTGATTATTATATGGTTCAAAGCACCCGAGAGAAGAGGCTCCATTTTGCACTTTTGGGCCATGGTTCAGGTGAACTAGTTTTCTGGTGTGAGTTGAGCAAATATTATGGTGTCAGGTGAGCACATTTTGCTGTTTTGTTAGGGTCAGTTGAGCGAAGTTTGTAAACACAGCGCGATATTCAGGTCGTAAGGTGAGCGATAAGTAGTTTTTGCGAACGATTTTTTCTGGTTTAGATAGCACAAACTGGTTCAACGACTCCAGAAATATTGCTGATTTCTGTACTTTACGTCACACCATTTTCCCGGTTCCAATTCTGTATGTGTGCTAGTAGCACCACTCATCCTGAACTTTAAAATTCGGCCTGTGCCAAAGCATTGAAAAAGTGGATTTAAAATTGCCCCCGGCAATAGCAGTAATATGTACTTGGTAACGCTGCTGGCTGTATGAACCAGATACAAATAAACGTGCAGCACACAGTCCGTCGAAGGTAAAGAGCACATACGGGAATGAAATTGTTTTCAAGAGCTTGCAATTTGGCGTAATGGATCCAATTTCGTGAGCAATATCGTTTTCACGGAGGAAATTGCATTGCCACGTGTCCCTGCCCCGATGCCCAAAAATAAATTGTCTATAAAAACGTGAAAGAATGAAGGAAGCAATTCGTTCAGCTATCATTTAGTCTATGATTTCTCAAGATACGAAATTGAACAATTAAAAGGCGTCATATGTCGCGCTCGTTCGTATCGAATTGCATTTGGACGTTTCCAAGGACATTAAGGCACTAGATCGATGGCTGGAATAGAATGCGAAGTTTCGTTTCTTGAACAACTGTGTTGGACAGTGCGACACAAACCTCGCCCCAGTTGTCAAATCGATTTAAATACATATAGTGGCAATCTAAACAACGCCTTGTCGTTGCCTGAAAAGCTGTTTGTCAAAAAAAAGTAAGGAATGCATTTCACTAGAGACGAAGAACTCAGCTCATGCTCGATCACGTTTCAAGGTACTTGTTGCCGTGAACAGTCAGTTTCAGCATTCACAAAGACGACAATCGACCACTGAGCATTGCAAAAGCGTTTCTAAACGGCCTCCTTCAGTGTCGATGCGTTTTTATTGTGTCACACCAGCCACATTGCAACTGTTCGGTCCACTCGCCACAGGGAGGGACATAACAACGGGGCCCCGGGGAGGTCCAGCACGCCTGCGGCGACATCACGCGGCGCCGTCCGCGCCCGGAGCGTCCACCTCGCCGTCTGACACGGCCGCGTCCTCGCCGGTGCAGTAGTTGTTCAGCTTCAGCGAGTTCTTCTCGGCGGCGCCGTAGTGCCCCGAGGCCGCGCGGCCGCCGACCGCGCCCTCCACGCTCACAAGCTCCAGCGAGTCGGCCACCAGGTCGGCGCCGTCCGCTCCGCCGGCGCCGACCGCGCGCCCGACGCCCTCGCCGTCGTCGCCGACACGTTCCGACGCCGCCGTGGCGCCGGGGGCGCCACCATCGGCGCGCGGCGACGCCGCCTCGCCCGGCGGCGGCTCGGCGCCGTCCGGCCCGACCTGCGGCGTGCCGGGCTTCAGCACCACGGGCTCGATGACCTCGTACGTGCGCTGCCGCACCAGCCGCTTCGGGATGGCCGGCAGCGGCTCGTAGCGCGACGGCAGCTGCGCCAGCGCGCCATCCTCGTCGCTGAGGCCGCGCGAGCCGCTGGAGGAGGCCCGCGACAGCGGCTGCAGCGAGGTCAGGCTCACCGGCCGGGAGAAGTGCGACGGCGGCAGCCGCGGCCGGCCGCTGTTCAGGCGTACCGCCGGCAGGTGCGCCATCGGCGGCCGCTGCGCCACCAGCGCCGCCAGCGCCGCCGCCGGCTCCGTCCCAGGCGCGAGCTCCGGTCGGTGGCGAGGACCGGCCGACCAGGATTAAAACGTCGATGACGCGACTTGCACGTGACGGATGTGTTCCGAATCACGGTGGTGGAGGGACAAGAAAAGAAGGCGCGGTGGTAGAGCGGCTCGAAGCTTGCAGTCTATGGCTGACGGAGCTTCTTTACATGTTTCGAGCTGAAACACACCAGGCAGATTAACGACGCCCGAGACAATTACGGTACACAGTGACGTAGTACGTAGTTACGCAGTTACATAGTTACTTACGCAAGGCACAACGTAATACGGAACATGTTCGCTCCCCACAACATTCTCGCGCACACTAATGTGGATGTTCCACCCTCCCCAGGTAAGCGAACCACTCGATGTCGACTGGGACTGCTGGAATGGTTCGTGGCTCATCAGCTGATCACGCTGCCGACGGGAGGCCATTGGAGCGTACTGGGTCGAACAGACGACAGAAATGCGTTTTGCTCCAATTGGCATCGGCGGTTGACATATTCAGTTCTTACGCACGTGCATCCTCGCCTCAGGGCGGCCATTTCACATACATGTAAAATGTTGCAAATATTGTAATGTATTTGACATATAAATAGATTGAATATTGTGCGATTTTTTACAACGTAAAATATCGCAAAGTGGCAATTTTCATTCGTTTGTAAATGTATACAATGCAGTGCATTTGCATTGCATTGCATTCCATAGGTTTGGTTGCAGTGAAAATGGGTGAATGATGCAAGGAATATGTGAATTTTTTGCGCCATGTCTGTTTCGCATAAATGCGAAAACATGACGCAAAAACTGAGGGCGAAGTACCTCAGCACGACACAGGATGAACAAGGCTGTGGAATGAGGAAAAGGGAAAGAGATACAGCAGCAGGTTTTCAGCAGAGTTTTGCCGTTGAGCAGGCCGCTATGCTCAAGGGCAAAACATCTGCTAAAAGGAGGTAACGATGGGTATGCGCTAAAAAGAATCCGTTGCTTAGCGTTGCGGCCGTTCTGACACCGTGCTCAGGTGAAGAATCCGGTGCTTGACAGAACAAGATATCACGAGTGGCGGTTAGTCTGGATAAAAGTTTAATGCCGGTATTTTCACTAACAAAAGCAGCATTGGTACGATATACGGACCACTGAAAAATAGGAACATTGATCATATGAACACGGGAAGTTCATGTGATGTCTTTTTCTATCACTTGACATTGCTTCGTTTACAAAAATGGGTGTTCAAGAGTTTGTCGTGAAATTCATAAAAGGAAATCCGAAGTGACTGAAACGATGTGGCACTGGATATTTCCAACTTCCGAGTAAAGCCAGGCCACATTTATACAACGCCAATAATAAGTCTGAGACTAGAGGAGATGTTAGCCATGCAAACCAGAACAGTAGAAGCAGACAGAACCATAAAATTGGGCTGAGAAGCGGGAAGTTCTAGTTCATGGTGCCATGAACAGATTTTGTGTGTTCCATGTTTACTAGCTCTAAGGTTTCGCACCATTTGGAACTGCAATCCAGGATTACTAAAAATACAACATGTAAGAACTTAGGACGGAAAATAAATAAAAAACTTCCGATGTCCAAGGTAATCCATACCTTCGTCATTTGTATATAGTGGAGTCACTATGTTTCGAAAAACTTGATCAATCAACAACAAAATAAAATGTTACTGAGGACAGGTATGCTTTGGTTTGTTTTATCCAGAATTTTAGGCGCAATATTTTGTCTTTCGTCAGTTTGTTGGCATTCCGCATCTCTTACGTAGGATTTTGCTGTATTTTCTCATTCCCGCACGGTTCTTAAATCTTCTCCATAAAGTCCTTATTGAACCGTCTACCATAAGGACTTTCGTAGTTTATCATACCTATGCAGTACTACTTTTGGCCTCAAAATTTGATCCGGCCACATCGACTGCAGTCATAAGGTCACCAGGGCAAATATGAGTAAAGCAAATGTACGCGCGTAAACATACTTATGTGGGATATACTTAAAATCAAATGCAAATGCACAAACATAGATATCTATTTGGACAATCCATAAAGCTCTTGTGGCTTTTACAGTCTGTCGTCGAGGTGGTAAAACAGTGCAGAGTGAGTGCGGCGATGTCAAATAAAACTCATAAAAAGAGTACATGACTAGGAGACACTGCCAGGTCCTGCTACTGATATCGGGCATACACCAACTGACGCTACAGTGCGCGCTTGTAAGGCGGCACGGGAACATTATGGAAGCCAGGTGGCAGGGCGTTGTAAAGGACGGCATCTCGCGAGCAAACACGGCGCTCTCCCATCTCGGTGCGGGACCGCGGGACATGCAGATCACCGTCCTGCCAGGTGCTCTGATGCGTCTCAGATACTGAACCGAACCGACCGGCAAGGTCCTCGGGTTCGCCCTGCAGGCGGACCTTGCGTAACAGCATGAGGATATGCAGCCTAACAGGATCGTCAGCAGAGAGCCAGCCGAGCTTCTGAAGCAGACCCGACACTTGACCGGATTTTCTGCGGCCGAAAATAACTTAAGCTGCGTAACTTAATATTTTTTTTTTTAAGCCGAGACAGGATATTTTTAATATCATTGCGGCAGGCAGAGATACAATATCGGACCTGCGATAGAACCAGGGCATTCACCAGCGTCGTGATGACTCCGGTGGGCAGGCAGTGCTTCAAACGTGATAGTTTGGCCAGGATTCCGAAACATCGTTTGGTAACAAGAGACACGTGATAAATCCAGCTGAGAGTACGATCAAAGAGCAATCCGAGGTTTTTGGCTTCCAAACGGAAATGTACGTTTGGCAAATGCACATATGACAAATGTACGTTTGGTATGAATTCTGACAATGACGGTTTGGCCTGAACTCACGCTTCTCCATATGGATTCCAGCATCCCGATGTAAGACACATAAATTTATGCACATATATTTGTGTTAAGTATATTTTTCTTGCGTCCATACTTGATACGCACAAATAAGCTGACGCACATCTGTCATACTTAGGTTCGCGCTTACGTACATTTGTCGTATGCACAGTTTTGCGTGTACGCGCAACTGCTCATACTTTCGTTTACCATGCGTAAATCTGCGGTTACACGCATCTGCATACGTACATCTGCGTATTTCCATGAAGCACATCAGCCTTACGCACATTTGTCAAGGAATCCGTGACATCTGAATTGCTTGATTATGTGTGATCAATTGTACTCCGATTTTAATGATTTGAAAAATATTCAAGTACTTGACGGCACCTTTAAATCCAATATTTTTTACTGGATTTACCATACCACATATTTCCCCAGAACTGTGCAACAACGTGAATTCATGAAGAATCCTATTTTAAACGGCATATAAACGTTATAAACGGGGCAAAAATATTACCGAGAAGTATTCCTAGACCTAACTACTCCTTTAGATTTGGTGTCGTTTTTGACCAGCCCTAAGAGTTTATTGTTTGTGAATCGGAAGGAAACCGCGCGTTTATCTTCCTTCCACGGAGCAAGAAAGAGGACGAAAGGCAGAATGGGCAACGACGAGAATAATCAAATATTCAAAACACCTCAAACCAAACACGAGCGACCCACGCCCCTGCGACCTTGGGCTGCTGTGACGCCGCCCGCGGAGACCGCGAGGCGCCGGCGGCGGCGCGTGGCTCACCGCTTACCATGGCTCCCGGTGTGAGACGGTGGCTGGCGACGAGAGGCCGTGCTGCCGGCGGTCACCGTCACCGGTCCACGTTTCCGCCCGGCCCGGCCGCGACCGTGAAGCCGTGTCATGGTGGCGGACGGGCGCCGCCGCGGGAATCAATACAGCCGCCGCTCAGCGGGACCTGCCAACCCGGGCCGGCCCTCATAGCAACGCGTTGACAACAAACGGACCGCGCGGCCGCTGCGCGCCCACCTCTGCTCCCCTCCCCCCCCCCCGGGCGGGAGGACGCAGGCTCCGTGCTTTCGAGGGCGAGGATTGGGCAGCGGGCTAAAGCGAATCTCTCGAGCCGGGCCTGATGCTCTTCTGTGCAACTCCTGTTTTCTATTTCATACGTGATGCCATAATTGTGTCTAGGTACATGTTGCAGCCAAAAGCCCGAACCCAGTGGGAACTAATTTATATAATATATTTTTACAATATACAATTTGTATAATATATTTTTATAATATACAGTTTATATAATACATTTATATAATATGTAATATATAATATAATTTATATATAGCAATTCTTGCAACCAGTATTTTCAAACTGATTCTTGTAGCCACAAAAGGCTCGGCACGCAGCCATTATTTCAATCGAAACATATTTTGTAGGTTTCATAAACTTTTCATAGTTCTTTGTAGTTGGAGTTTCACACGGTTTCAACCAAGGACAAAGACCATGAAATTTAAATTTGGCTGTACGACAATACCAGGGATTTTGGAGGGTCTGTATTATTAAAGAAGACATCATTATTACAGTTGGGTCTTTGACCCAGTCGCCCGTGCTTTGGGACCGCCACCGCTCTTCAGTGCGGCCAAGGTTTTTTTTTGTCATGTTACCAGAACGGAAGACGGTATCGAACACTTCTATCCGACGTCTGTGCAGGACCAGCGCTTACCCGAGAAATCAAGCAGCAAGCAGTTACCTAAAAAGACTGGGATTTTATCTGTCAAGGCTCAGAAAACGGGGAATCAAGGCAAACAGTGGACCCTCCAGCTACTGTTTCGGTTTACAAGAGCGCTGGCCCCACTGAAAATGTTGGTGGGCCCAGCTCACATGCCATTGGCCCGAAGGTCTATCATTCGAAACATAGTTTTTACGCCGTACGTCAGAGGACAACCAGCGTTCACTAAGGCCGCTTGTAAAATTTAAAGAACTATGAATGCGTGTTATAACTAGAAATTACTGTATCACGTTCTAAGAGTTCTAAGAGTTTGTTCCCAATCATGTCAAAACCGGTCCGTGAACGGAGTTTGGGCAAGACTGGGCCGAGGCACGGGGGAAATGTAATGTTTATAAAGCAAGATGTGGTCTGAATAGTTGAAATGCTGCCAAATGCGGAGCTAAAAGAAAGGCACAGCTGTGGGTGCCGGCAGAATGCTGAACTTACTTCAGAGGCGGCCGCCTAATAATGAACCGGCAGTTTTTTACTTTTTTACTTTTTCAGTGCAGATCACCTGGGCAGTGGACGAACCAGAACAGCTACCTCAAAAACAATGCTGCGATCCTAACGCAGCGCATTCGATGCGTGATGTTTATTTCACACTCATCAACGACGCCACTATCGCAATCAAAGCATCAAACGACGAAACACATCGTGCTAGCACGCGACGACATGGGAGGACGTGAATTCCCATGGCCAGAGGAACCGCATTTACAGCATCCGTGACGTCAAACGTGTTTCCCCTCGAACGAGTCAAGCACACGACGCACACAACAGACTCAGCCGAGCCGAGCCGCGACGCAAAACATCGTCCGAAGAGCACGCCGAAAACAGGGGACGCGCCGTGCGCGGGCGGCAGTCGCGTCGCCGCGTCGCTCCGTCGTTCTGTACAGGTACTGGGCCGCGGAGTCGGCCTCCGCGGCGCTCGGGCGGGACCCACGGGGGCCGCGTCTCCGTCCGCTCTCTCGGGAGGCGGGCCACCGCCAGTCAGAGCTCTCTGGAAGCGCCCGTCTCCCGTTCTCCGCTGCCGGCCGGCCGGGGACCCCCGGCGGACGCCAGCCCGCCCCCGCCGCCGCCGCCGCCGCCGCCGCCGGAGCTCACTCCCAGCGGCTTTTTTTCCGCCGTTTCGGCTCGCCGGCGGCCGCTGAGGCGCCGCTGGTCTGTCCGCCCTCGGTCACGAAGCCCGGGTAGCTGGTCTTCTGCCAGGAGGTGTCCTTGGCCGCCGTGAACTGCCGCAGACGTCGGCCAGTTAGGACAGGACACGGCCAGTCATGAGCGCGAGCTCAGAGGCCGTGCACACGTTTGGAACACGGCAGCAAGCTGAAGTGACGCGTGACGGAGTCAGGGCGTTTCCAGAGAATGAAGTCCAGGAACACGCGGGTTCACTCCAGTCACCCAGAGTCCGGAGTTCAGAGAAGCCACAGAAGGAAATGCCCAGTTCATCCTACACACTGGCAGAGCAGCAGGGCAACCCATTTTCTGACATCCTCTCCAAATCGATACGCAGTCGTCTATTCCGGTCGTGCGAAAAGGTTAACAATAACAAACGGTTTCACACACGACAAACACAGCAGTTGCCCGGCCACCATCATCTGCTCCACACACACACTCACACGGTATCACGGCACACGGCACCCACCCCGGTCGGACGGGGCACCTACCGTGGACATGTACTGCGCCTTGAACGCCTGCTTCATGGCCGAAAGCCGCTCGCTGGCCGGGCCGCGGCCGCTAGGGGCGCTGCTGTCAGCCGGCCCGGCGGATGACTCGGAGGGCGCGCCGTAGGCGCCGCTGTCCGCTGACGTCGTCAGGCTGCCCGTCTGGAGCAGGGGACGGAGCAGTGACAGAGGCCGTCCCTCGCAGCGGCACTTGCGTGAGACTGCTTTCGGCAGGGGACAGAACAATTATCCTCTCCGTAGCGCAACGTCCACCCCGGATCATCAACCAACGCGGAGCGCAGCCCGACATACGAGCGTTACCATCAACCAGCGTTAGCGAAACGCGTTAACGTGTCACGACACACCGGCGTCAACACACGCCACGGCCTGACACGCGTCTGCCGGAGCCGAGTTCAGTCTGCGGCGATCCACAGAGCCCGGCTGGGCCCACAGGACCCGAACGGCCGGTGTCGGCGGCGCTCGTACCTCGATCGGCTCGGAGGCGGCCGCCAGACCGGGCCGCTCCTTGTAGCCCAGGCCGCGGCCGCCCACGTTCAGGTTCTTGCCCTGACCCGACTTGAAGCGGGACTTGCGGAACCAGGCGTTCTGCAACAAGGCGGAGTCATCGCCCGTTGCGGGGGGAAGAGGACAACGCCACTGTGATGAGAAAGTTTAGTTGACCAGACAATCACACAAAGTTTACCAGACAATCACACCTCATGTGACAGAAATGGGAAAACGTGAAATGCTGTTTATGGCGATTCCAGAGAACACGTCAGAGGTTTTCAACGACGTTCTTTACGCATTTCACGATGAAAAAGGATATTTGTCGACCTATTCCAGTATTTTGCCTCCGAAGGATTGCAAGCTAAGCGTCACACGCGCTGAAGATATTGTTCGCCGACATTACTTGCTGAGCGGTTCAAAAACAGATGAGAAAAGAACTAAAAGCGAAAACATTATTCCCGATGTCGAAGAAAAGCTGGCAAGCTAACGCATTGCAAAAGCAGATACAAAACATTTCAAGAACTGAACTATCTCATAGTAAAAATTGCACGATTTTGTGCCCAGTTGTTGCGAAATTATTAGCTTCCAGAAAATTTTATGGCCGGACCGGACTGCTCAGTCTCATTCCTTCTGCAAATCAAACTAGGATCTACTCGACCTTCAACCTTTCTCGTAACAATGACCTCAACATCCAGCCCGCATGAGATCAACACCAGCCAAATCACCTTTACAGACACATCTAAAGAGCGGATTAAGTCAAGGTTCGTGAAGTGGTGCCGAGACGTCCACAAGACTCCACCAACCTACAGCCCTACACCCGCGCTCCCCTCCACGCCGTTCGCACCTGCATGGCCTGCTCCATCAGCTGTTCGGGCACCTCCTGCCCGGCGCCCTCCAGATTGCGCACCAGGTGGGCGGCAAAGTCCTTGTCTTTGGGCGTGACCAGGGTGTAGGCCGTACCCTTCTGGCCGGCCCGACCTGACGGCGCAAAACGGGCGTCACTCTCGCGGCTCACAGCGCCACCCCCCGCGGCCTGACACCCGGCTCCCGACACAGTCGGCAGCACTGCTCTGCTGCGGCTCGCAGCGGGGCTCACAATGCGGCTCCACGCGCGGCCCGCGATACGGCCACACATGCAGCCCACAACACGGTCAATAAAGAAAGAGCAAAACACGGTTCACAACACAGTTCACATCGTCCATCTCCTTAAGAATAAAAACAAATACCGCGGTATGAATAGCAACGCTCTAGATTGGACTCACCAACACAATCTAAAACATGGCTCAAAACTCAGCTCACAGCGCGTCTCACGACGCAAAACAACGCAAAACTGCATGCACCACAACTTGGCTCACAACACGTCACACAGACGGTTCGCAAGGCGCAATGCGACTCGCAACACGACTCACCACGTGACGCACAGCACTACTCACAACACGACTCCGGCACGACGCGCAAGGCCGTGCGGCCGCGGGAGCACCAGCGCCGCCGAAAAGGCCGCGAACGCGGCCGCCGCCCTGCGAGCCCAGCGACGGCCAGGGCTGCCGGCGGCGCTCACCGGTGCGTCCGATGCGGTGCGTGTGCGTGTCGATGTCGCGCGCCACGTCGTAGTTCACCACGGTACGGATGTGCGGAATGTCGAGGCCGCGCGCCGCCACGTCCGTCGCCACCAGGATCGGCACCTGCTTCTGCTTGAACGCCGTGATGATCCGGTTCCGCTCCACCTGGGCCGGGCGGAGATCGTCAGCGCCGGTCGGGACTCGGGCCGGAGCGAGAACACAGCGAAAACGAGCAAAACAATCGCCGCTGTTGCGCCCATCGGCTGCATTTCGTTTTCACAGGACATGGATAAACTGCTTCTAACAAACCAACAAGACACCATTTGTCCTTTCGCCTATAAAAGAATGGCTTGTTAAAGATCCGAGAGCACTTCCCGGTTTCTACCACATCCCAATCCCAACCGAAACACAAAAATAACCCATGAAAGGCATGCATTACTTACCATATACCTGCTACCGCAAACATTACTAACCAACACTTATGCATAACAACGCCGATACACTGCGAGCTAGGAAGCTTTCAGCGTCATCTGGCACATACGAATGTAGCAGCACCGTCTCAAGCCTCAACCGGTTAATGTGAATAGGGTCGGAGGGTCTCCCACGTGAGCTGGTCATCGTCAGTGGGTCGAGTGCCTTCAGCCTTGCCTGGTCAACGTCACCTGGGTGGGAACGTCCTGGGTCAATCCCGCTTGATCTGGTCAATCTGGTCAACAACAGTCTGACAGCCCAGTCCCACCTGGTCAATATCTCCGTGAATCAGTTCCAGCTGGAAATCCTGTTTCCGTAGGTTGTTGGCCAGCTCCTCGCTGTTGGCCTGCACGTAACGTAACAGCGTAACGCGTCACGGAAATAGACATGACGGCCGGCTTGTTCGTGGCCTCGCTCCATGCGATGGAGCCCGTCAGCGCTTACACGACAAGAACAGGAACAGGGGAAGTATACATGCCACACTGTCCAACATGAACTATACTGCTGCGCTCATCTTGCAACTGACGAGCGGCTCGGAGTTCAAACTATCTGCTACGCTTGCTTTCATTTCGCGAAAGGAAAGCATTCTCCGTGCGGCAAAATTTGTTCCCTGTAAGAGCGAAGCTGCAAGAAAAGATGCAACCAAAAATTGACTTAGTTCCCAATGCGCCAGTAGAATGTGTCAGAAAAGCACTAATTACAACGCCAACGCGTAAGTAACGGTACGACCGATAACACGTCAACCACAGCACCACTGCCAACACTCCTCACCGCCACCCCAGCCCCTGGCCTCCTACGGAGGGGCGCCTCGCCGCCGCCGCCGTCCACCACCCACCTTCCTGGTGACGAAGATCAGCACGCTGCCCTCGGACGTGAAGGCCACCAGGTTGGACATCAGCCAGGCCCACTTGGGCGGGCCGGCGCCGATCACCACCACGCGCTGCGTCACGTCCTCGTTGGCCTCGCCCAGGATCGCCCTGCGGCGGCGGACAGAGGTCAGACGGCTGCGGGCGCCGCCTGGCGGCCGGCAGGCGGCCCCGCCGTCGCCCGCCCGGCCGGGACGCTGGACCAGATCAGGTCAGCTGAGCCCGGCTCGCTGCCGAGCTCCGCCGCCACTCGGGAGGAGGAGTCAGCAGACCGCGGGTCTGCTGGCTGCCGACTGGGCGGGTTTCGGCCACCTGCACGGCTGCCGTGGCTGGAAAGTCGTCAATGAACATTCTTCCCCGACGGTCGCCATGGTGAAGCTCGCAGTGCAGCGTTTCAACGCCCGGTGGACTTCGCACAGCGAGGCCAATTCATCTGTCCGGAGACAACGCCTGCATGCAAGGACACCGGCAACTGGACAAGAGACCACTGCGATTTTGGGGGCCGCACGATCACGGAGCACGACCGCCCCAAATCCCAGAATAGCTGACCAGGTCATGATCAACCGCACAACCGGGTGCAAGTAAGCAACCAAGAGGCACGACCAGTTACTCGGACAGGCTGGAACTGCGCGACGAACGAAAAACAGCACGTGACCCACACAACGCTTTCAAAACCGCCCCCGGGTATCCTCTGCTGGGGGGAGGGGCGGCTACCGCACCCCGGTCGCGATAGGCGCGAGCTGACGAGTTCCGATAGCGCCAGGGGCCGGGGCTGAGGGAGCCGCGGGCAGAATAGTGTGCCGTCCACCGCGCCGCCGGTCAGACGCGCCCGACGCCGGATCGCCCCAGGCCGCAGATCACCCGAGGTCACGCCAGGCAGCGGCGGGTCACGCAGTCCCGCAAAGTCTCGCCGGAGTCATCATGGCCGCGGCCGGTCACCGCCAGCTCTGGCTGGTCGCTCTCTGTCTGCTAGCACTGTCATGCGGTGAGTGTCGGCGCTAACTGCGCGATGCCGGCCGCGCGCGCAGCGGCGCCGCTGGACCTTCAGAGGCAGAACTGCCGACCTGCAGATGCTCACTTTCCACCACTGCTACGCCTGTACCGTTCCGCGGGCCACGGCGAGCTCTCACCAAAGCACGGGGAGGAGGAGGATAACGAGACAATTACAGCGACGTTTTCCGCGAGCGTCTCGCCGGGAGGGCCACAATCTCGAGCTCACAAGTCCTGGACACCGGGCTTCGGACCGCCCCCCTGACCTGATCAGGAGCCGGCGGGCAGACCCGACCTGTGGTACCCTCTAGCCACAGCTCTGGAGAGGGCGACAGGCTGGCCCGAGACCGCGAAACGGTCGGCCGGACCGCGTAGCGGAGCTGCATCGCGCGACACAGATCTTTCAGTGCATCGGATTTGGGCCCGGCAAAACTGCTCTTCTATGGTAAAGAAACTGGGCAGAGAGGTAACCTTTCACACAACAAACTCCTCTTCGCATACAATCCTGTTTCAATGCTGATACTTCACCGCATTCCCGATCATTTTGGTTGGGATTTCAGGATTGGCATATCATTTAATCAGGGCCGGAAATATGGCTTTTCTTGGCGCCGGAACATACAGCCTTTTACAATGCAAAGCACACAAATAAAAATACATGTTTAAGCCAGCGTCCTTGATCCAAGTCGATGAGGATATCACCGCTGCATTCTGCCGGATAGATACAGTTATTTGCTCGGAGACTTACCCAGAGGCCTATAATATAGCTTTTGATGATGATTGAAAAGCCAACTTTTGGAGTTCATAATCGCTTTAGAACAAAGTCTTGGCGTCCCTCGACACCGAAAAATAACAGTTTTCAAATCCTGATCCAAAACAAAGCATTGCCCACTACGCTGCAATGCACAAACCTCGTCAATCCATACAGAAAAAAACTAAACAGAAGCCCTGGACAGTGGACAAGGATAAATACACCCTTATGTACTCATCTAACATACTAGTTTCGAAAGACAGTATGTACGAAATTTGAACAATGCACGTCAGCAAACATTCTAATCTATTTTGGATGCGGCCAGCGTCAGCATACATTTCAATAACCACCGTAAGAACGTCCTCATAACGAAACAAAAACTGTTCCAGGTGTGGAATGTTCCAGAAGGTGATATAATGGTGATCGTGCGAAATCAGTCCTCAGTAATGACAGAAATCAGTCTATGAATGTGGACGACATAATCTTACAAATGACGACTACTAAATCAAATTTAGGCGTTTTGCACGATCAGAAACTGAACAGCACTAGCTGCAAAACCGCGAACCAGGGACAACGTGCGACGAGTAAAGGAAACTATGTATACCATTGCTAACTATAATATGATCAAGGTACCGTACATTCAATAATTCCGAAACGTATTAATACGAAAGGAAATGGGACTAAAATACATAACTAAAAGGAATTCAAAATATCACAGCTTGAAGTGTTTTTTCCGCAAAGTTTGTACCTTGCAATCCCACTAAAAAACGCATGACAAGGCAGCTACATGTCGTCATACTGTGCCTATTTGCATGCTTCCACTACTCACACAAGCAATCATCTGCGACACCTGGTACTGCCAACTCATGGTTCAAGCCTGAATCATAACAAGCTACAGCGGACACGAATGTAATGTTGGCAAACAGGTCAGACAGTCTAATTATATATTTCTCTTTCAGGTGAGGACACGACGACAACGACCGGCACAACACCGACATCGACCGGCACGACACCGACATCAACCGGTACAACATCGACATCGACCGGCCAACCAATCCACCGAAAAAACTAAAAACTTAAACGACACCGACATCGACCGGAACATCACCGACATCGACCGGCACGACACCGACATCGACCGGCACGACACCGTCAACCATGGCCGTGCCCAACCCGGGACCTAGCATTAACAAACAAGTACTGGATGAAGTGTCAGCAATGGAACGTCATCTATCAGATTTAACAAACGCCCTACAGTCCCTAACGACAATCTCACCACCGACAACCTCGCTACCGACATCGACCGGAACATCACCGACATCGACCGGCACGACACCGACATCGACCGGAACATCACCGACATCGACCGGCACGACACCGACATCGACCGGAACATCACCGACATCGACCGGCACGACACCGACATCCACCGGCACGACACCGGCATCGACCGGAACACCACCGACATCGACCAGCACGACACCGACATCGACCGGAACAACACCGACATCGACCGGCACGACACCGACATCGACCACAACATCACCGACATCGACCGGCACGACACCGACATCGACCACAACATCACCGACATCGACCGGCACGACACCGACATCGACCACAACATCACCGACATCGACCGGCACGACACCGACATCGACCACAACATCACCGACATCGACCAGCACGACACCGGCATCGACCGGAACACCACCGACATCGACCAGCACGACACCGGCATCGACCGGAACACCACCGACATCGACCAGCACGACACCGGCATCGACCGGAACACCACCGACATCGACCAGCACGACACCGGCATCGACCGGAACACCACCGACATCGACCAGCACGACACCGGCATCGACCGGAACACCACCGACATCGACCAGCACGACACCGACATCGACACCGACGACGACAGCCCCGACGGCTAAGATTGCCAAACCGAACAAGTTACTGCTGTTCCGTTCACATGGGCCAGACGCGACCTTCATACGCTCGCAAAACGATGATATTTGCTATCAGAATCTGCAAAACACCCTTGTCCACGCTGCTAAAGCCCTGGACATGGTCACTGCTCAGAAAATTGACAACAACACGCTGCAATCGCTGAGGGAAAGCAACGGCAACCTCACCACTGTGCTGACCTGCACCAAAAGCCTGAAACTGACTGCTCACCAACAGCAGTCCATTCTGGGCAGAATAGACATGGTTCAGGACCACCTCGCTGTCGCCGAGGACACCATCGACAACATCGTCAACCCGCCGCCCGGCCTGCAGCTCAGCTCCCCCTTCATGGTGGTGCTGATCGTGTTCGGCTGCGTGCTGGGCGTGGCCGTGCTGGGCGGCGTGGCCGTCATCGGAGGCCGGGCCGCGCGCCAGCGGGCCGCCGCCGGCCGCCGCGGCGCCGCCTCCTCGGCCGGCCAGCTCAACGCCGGCTACCGGGCGACGCCGGGTGACGTCGAGCTGGGCCGGCGGCCGAGTCGGCGGGACGGGCGCCGCAGCCCGCCGCCCCGGCAGCCCGGGCCGTACGGCGACGTGCGCGAGCAGCGGCCGCAGCCGGCGACCGGCTTCCTGCCGCGGATCCGCGCCGCCACCAAGTGGGTCACCGACTAGGCGGGCGCCTCCGCCGCGCCCCGACGGCG
The DNA here is from genome assembly GCA_030062745.1 of Capitulum mitella. Taxonomy (NCBI): domain Eukaryota; kingdom Metazoa; phylum Arthropoda; class Thecostraca; order Pollicipedomorpha; family Pollicipedidae; genus Capitulum; species Capitulum mitella. The sequence goes on along the minus strand of CP099849.1, from coordinate 2,662,224 downwards.
GCCGGCGGCAGCCCGCGACCGGAGACGGAGGCGAGCTTCGAGCCGCGCCGCGCCCGCGGGCACGGCGGCTCGCTGGACAAATCGCCAGCTTCTTGTTGGCGCTGACACGGTGCCGGCGAGGCACACGTTCGGGTGATAACGGGCTTTGTCGAGACCGGCCGAGAGGGTGGCGGACATCGCCACGATGCATGACGAGTACAGTGAGACCGTCTAAGCCTATGCGTTTGGTGTCATGGTATTGTGCTTTTGTAATTCTGGCCATGGCTCTCAATACTCCCGCATCTCCCACTGGAGAAGCTTCATTTTATAATCACTTCTTTCGGGTTCTCTCGCTGTTGCTGACGGTTCTCAGTTAATTCAAAAAGCAGGGAGCGAGACCATGCATTGGGGAGTTCTGTGTTACATTAATGCTTGTTCACTGCCTTGTAAATGACCCCTTCTTCTGTTGCTTGAAGACAGCAGCCGTTGGCCGCGGTAGAACACAATGGCTAAAGATCATCGTGGTGCTAATCGTGGTGCAAATGAATGCCGGAAACAGAGTTGGCAAAGTGGAAACAACTGTGATGGCTATGAGGCAGAAGAGGGATCAGATGGTGAATACTCATTGCTCAAGCAAGTCAAGACATAATTACATCTATCTGTGACTACGTACGTACCTTAATGCTTTTGACTTTGCCTTTAATTGGACATAAACCCAACCAATATGTGTTAATAAATAAATAAAATAAGTCGCTGCCGGGGTCCAGTGAAACAAATATTTCTCGAAAATAAGTTTTGACTCTCATAAGTCCACATAACTATATAGCCTGATGCATATGGCTTCAGGCACCTGTGTTTAGATGAACTTAAATATTTAAATGAAACGAATAAGTTTAAATGAATCTTCGCTAGAATACAACTGAAACCATTTCTGAACCGTCTTTTCACTGCCGTGACGAGATTGGGAGCGATTACGATAATCTGCATTTGGACTTAACTTGAATTTCATGAGACTAAAGAGCTGGTGGTAATTTCACCACAGCAGCATGTCTCACCTTAAACCAAGCAAAAATCACATAACTCTATATGGTTGCCTTGATTTTAAAGTTTAAGGTTCATCAAGGTATTTTCGCAACAGAAGGATGCCGTATGCAGCTTTTTTATTTTACTTTATTTCTTTGTAGAGTCAGGGGTTACATCTCCTTCACTGTTAAATCTACTTGTTTATGTAGCTATCCATCACCAAAATGGAAAACAACTAATCAGCAGCAATCAGTCCCTGTAAACAACGGAAATGGCCAACGCAGTGTGCGTGCGTGCGTGCGCGCGCGCGCGCGAGCGCGTGTGTGTGTGTGTGTGTGTGTGTGTGTGTGTGTGTGTGCGTGCGTGCGTGCGTGCGTGCGTGCGTGCGTGCGTGCGTGTGCGTGTGCGTGTGCGTGTGTGTGTGTGTGTGTGTTGCAATGTCTAGTTTCAGCTCCATAGCCAACTTGTGTAGGATTTCATAAAATACATCCCTCTTTCGAGGCAAATAATAAACACACTAATGTCCTAGGACGCCAGCCCTTGGTTCCAACCCTGGTCTAAAACTTTGGAGTGTTATGGCGTCAAACGCTGAGATATAAAAAAATCGACTCCCACACATCCTCTGCGATTGGTCAATTCTTAAACACCCACAGGCTCGTCTTTCCCTGGAGTTGTTTTTTCTTTTATTTTGACACATTATCGTGAACTACTGCGTTGACAGGCATGCTCGTCAGAACCCTGCGTCACATTGGCGTGTTCTAATCCACCACTATCTAAAGCGTATCATTCAACTGCACTTCGCAAACCATCCTTGAACACCTGCGGACCACGTCCGGGTGCATCAGTCTTCTCCCCTCCCCCTCCACCCGCCAGTTTGGCCGCGGGAGTTAGACTTGAGGGCGCAATGACGTCGCTGTCGAGTGGCGACCATGGACAAACAGCGCCATAAAAGGGCGTCGAAACCACCTCCCAACCAGGGCTGAGCAGGCGCCGTGCCCAGCCACCCAGTCAGCTCTAATAAGAAGCCATCCTCCCCATTCGGCTGGGCTCGGCGACAGAGGCACCATTTTCACCACCGGTGGATGGAACACGTCCGACCCCGCACGACCAGGGCTCCTCAGACGTGGAGAGCGCCAGCCCCGCCGGAAAAGATGGCCCGGACGGCGACCTTAGGACCTGACGTCTAATCGAGATCGTGACCCGAGGACGGTTCACCCTCGGTGCAGGGCAGCAGCATCCGCAGTCGTTCCAACCTCAGTGTCGAAGCAGGCCTCAGCCCGCCGACAAAGACGTCCCGCCACGTTCCACGGCGCCCGGCGTCCTGGCGGGCCAGCACGGCCACCGTGAACAGCTGCCGGCCGCTGGTTTATCACGCCGTGTTTGGCTACGGCACACGTTCCAAGGTGGCCCATGGGGTAGACCCGTTCATGTTTGCTGTCGAGTTGGAGGACGTGCAGAGCACGGCACCGGCGAGCGTCAAGCCAAAGCCATTTCGGCCCGGTCCGCTCTCCGCGAACCAACCGTTCTCAGTCACGCGTCACGGAGCCCGGTCCGGACGGCAGGCTCATTTCCGGGCCGGTACGAACACGTCGTCATCAGGTGCAACGGCCGCTCCGCAACACGGCGAGCAGACTCGTCGGGGGCGGTTAGAATCCCCGCGTGGCCCCGACGCCCCACACGTGAGCCGGGCGAGCAGGGAGCCCGGAGGCGCCCCCAGGCCGCCTCTGACGCCGGCGGCGCCGTCACGCCTATCGGAACGGCCGTCACGTTACGGCCGGCCGCCGGCACGGCCGCCGCGCCAGCGCCCGACGGTATCTTATCTGCGCGGCCCGGCACTGTGCCGCTATCATTACATCCTGGTGCAGAACCGGCGGCCGCGCAAAGGGTGAAGGAGAGGCCGCAACACGAGCGGCGCCGCTGGCAAGCCCGTCACCGGCCCCCGACCGAGCGCGGGGACGGGCCGGTACGTAACGACTCACCAGTTACGGAACACGGGGATGGGCCCGCACGTAACGACTCACCAGTCAAGTCTTCGGCGTTGTCTTGGCTCTTCTGCGTACCAGCAACTAACCGGAATAAAGATTCATCGCGGAATGTACTTCACTGGACATTGTCTTAGCTTTTTCGCGTATCAGCAACTAATCGGAGTAATAATGCACTGCAAAATGCACCTGACTGGACACTACCCTCGCTCTTGTACATGCAAACAACCAATAGGAGCAATGATTCACTGCAAAATGGCATTGTCTTGTCCATACCACTGGACGCTGCCTTAGTTCTTTTGCGTACCCTACATAATCGAAGCACTGTAAAACGTATGAAGTGTAAAAAACGACGTTCGCGTCACCAACGCTCAGCGCCTCTACAACGCCGTCAAGAAAACGAACCTGAAATCCGCAAGCAGGCAAGGGTGAACTCATATGCAAGTCGGCAGGATTCAAACTCATTATAAAGCTAACCGAAATCAGAGGGCCTTGTCGTGCCAGCAACGGGAACGGCTCAACGCATTAAGGCAACACTAATGCAGCCTAGCACGCTGACGATAGTCTGCAATATAGTGACGACGCTGAAACGGAATGAATGACGGGACTAGCACAGATAGCCGTCCTATAGAGCACGAACTGGCATTCGTTTGGCTTCGAAGAATGAGGCAGCGGCGAAAAAAACGCAGGATAAATGAGTCACTGCACCACAGAAACAAGAGGACAACGTCCACGAAACAAAGGGACAACCTGACGCAAGACACGCCAGCGCAATAAAAAACCAAGGCCGCAATGGCGCTAAAACGCGCACTGTCGACAGCGACAAGATTTCAGGCCTCGCCACTGATGCACCCGGCGAGATTCGACGGCAAACCGTTGCACACGAGCGCCACTCGGCAGGTGTCCTCCGGACCAGCCTGACGATGGCCATCCCAAGGAGCCGTTCGCCGGGCTCACCTCGCGGGTCCGAAGGAGGCAGCCCCCCGGGCGCGGACCGTACCTGAATGATGCGCACGGGGTCGGTGAGCACATCGCGAGCCAGCTTCTCCACCCGCTTCTTGAACGTGGCGCTGAAGAGCAGGGTCTGCCGGTCCGGTCGGACGTGGTCGCAGATGGAGCGCACCTGCGGCTCTGCGGGCGGACGGCGACATCGTCAGCGGACAGCGGACACTCCGACGGCGGCGTCTGTCACATACAGAGGACCGGCGTCCGTCACACACAGAGGGCACAGTTGGGGAACAGGGGACACTACGATGGCGGCGTCTGTCACACAGAGAGGACACAGCCATGGGAACAGGACGGACCTCACAGCTGGCCTATGGCGTACAAATAATAATAACGTTGCGGTGCGTTACACATGAAATGAGACTCTTCATTCTAGATGTTGCGATTTTGTTCCGTGGAACCTTTGGAGTACGCCTGTGGGCGCGCCACTTTCACTGTTCCGTATGGGCGGCATGAAGGCAGTCAATAATTTTGCAGATCGCCTTTTTCGGTTATTAAAGACGCTCGTATGAGTGTCAGCACTGGTTCAACTCGAACGAATCCCAAAACTTTGAACAGACGCTGAGGGCCATGACGGCGCCCCAGGGGTCTTATGCTCGTGCGCAGAGAAATAATTTTACAACAGTTCAAAAAGGCTGCTATTTCCGGATGAAAAAATATCGCAGTTTGTGAGCGATCGACAATAACGTCAATGCTGCATATTCTCCTCAGGGGCTTCAAACCGTCACTGAAGAGGAATAAATGCACTAATGTCCACATTCCTGGGTTCAAAAGTACCCCAAACACGAAATTTTCACAAACACGTCACAAAACCTTACAGACCAGCATGGAAGGTATACTGCCCTGCCAGTGCTTTTGGCAGTGCTTTTTCATGCCCGTTACGCTCCGAAACGGCGACACTGATAAATACCGTGAGATATACACCAGTCGGTTTATCTTGCCACTCTATGGTTCCGGGTTTAAGCTGATACCTTAATCCAGAAGTAGCGTTATCATTAAGTGCGTCACAGGACTACAAGATCATGGTTTCAAAGTCCGTAAAGGCTTTACAAACAGTCAAGGCACCGGATAAAAAAACAGGTCGTTTGAACTGGGTGGGTCTTCCAAATCACCTCAGAAATACCTCCCACTCTCCTGACATTCACAACGACTGCCCTATGAAATGTTGCTGCGCCACCGAGTCGGTACTGAAGCCAATGGACAACATTAACTTCCACTCTAATTCCGAGACCACAGCAGGTCTGACAAAGAGGAACACGAGCTCCGCAGAGGCTTCTTTGAGCCCTTTCCCCTCTCGGAGAGAGCCGTCCCGGCCACGGTCCGCTTCAGCACGCTGTCGACGGCGCCCCGGGCTAGATTTGCCCCGGGCGTCGCGAAATCGGCAGCTTCCCTCCGACAGCCGGCAGGCGGCGAGGCGGGAGGGCCGGCCGCGGTGCGACCTGCACCCGGCCACCGGCGCCGGGCCGGCAGGCCGTGCAGGGCCAGCGCGGACCCAGCCTCGCCGGCAGTACAGGCGACAGCCACTCGACGCCAAGGTGGCGGCCAGGAGACGACTGGGTGCACCCCCGGCCATATGGCACGATCACGGCGTCGGCGGACGTCAGGCGGAAACCACGGGCCTGCGTCAGCGGGCAAAGTGCGGTTTTAAATAAAACTGAGCCAACTCCGGAACACCGCACCGATCGGCGGATGCCGACAAGATCTGACTAGCGGGGAGCCTAAAGCTGAGGAATAGTCGGATTCTAACCACCACGCCCGTCATGCTGCAAATCACTGACATGGCAGGCGAAGCCTCCAGCTTACAAAGAACAGCTACACAGCCGAACAGGACAAAGCGTCCGGGAGCAAACGTGAACACGACAAGCAACAAACCGCGGTCAGGGCCAATGTGGCCACCCTGCCGGAGACGTTCTCACAACATCGCCAAAGACGCCGTTCCGCTTGCTTCACCAGGGTTCCACTGAAGGTGCAGAGACGAAATTTCCGTCCCTTTGCTTTGACGTATACGCAGACAACAGAATAGTTCAATGGCCGCCACTGTCAGCTCCGAGTAGATGACCACCAGCACTGCGAACTACCGTAATACCGAGTGAAAGAAGAAACTCAAAAGTGCAAATATTTGTTCATGGCCGATATCAGATAAGTTGTGCCTGTCTGCTGATAAGTCTTACGATACATGCTGATAATCCCTACGGAACAGGGTGCATCCGAGGTTTGGTCACAGCCTTCAGCCAACATTCCTTTTTTATCAGAATTTCTAGTTTATGCCTTAACGACCAGCATCACAGCAGGAATCATCGCAGGCTGAGGTACCGCTTCTCACTAGAACTACGCCATCTGCTGCGAAATGCTGGAAGCGCAGCGTTCTAGGCACAAACGAAAGTCCCTTTAAAAAACGCTGGCTTAGCTTAATCTCTGCACACACTGTTTGCATGCAACGTAGACTCCGTGCCTGACACTAATCATACACTATTACACGACAGCGAGTGTGACAGGATTAATGACAGAGTTACGCAGTCTGATATCTTGCGCTTCTAACATAGGCACCTGCATCACGACCGCGTCCTGATCAGGTATTGAGACTGACCCGTGTCCGTTCATCAGGCAGCGGTATCTCTACGTGAAAGCACAGGCGTCTCCAGTTTTATAACACCATAGGCCAGATGTGTAAACGCGCCGGATCCATAGAAACCCTTCCAAGAGCGACCATCCCCAGCGCAAACGCGCGGGAGTAGCGCGCACCTACCGAAGCCCATGTTGAACATTTTGTCGGCCTCGTCCATGACCAGGTAGGTGACGCGCATAAGGTTGGTCGCCTTCATCTTGATCATGTCGATCATGCGCCCTGGCGGCAGGCGGTGGCTGGGTTTCAGGGGCCTGCTCACGCCTCCAACTCGCGCACGATACACTTCATACTCACTAACGACAGAAACGGGCCACAAGAGACGGGGAAATTACCCAAACCATCTCGACCTAGCCAGTACCGATTTTCGTCCCTCGCCCAATGTATCAAGTAACACACAACAACGGTGAACACTGTACCGTATAATTCAAGTGGCTAACTGTCAGGCGATTTAAGTGACACAATGTGGCAACCTTCCACTATTACGGGTCAAGGAAACTTGAAACCAGCATAAGATGGCCCTGCCAGAGATGCTGAAACCACAACGATTTCACCAACGACGGAAACGCCTTACGAACACAGGCAGAGACGCATTACACCCCGGGCAGAAACACCCCATGCGGAGGTGAGGCCACCGTGCCGAATAACACTACGCGGGCCCCTGTTCCAAATCAAACGGCGACTCACAACCGCACACGGAATTCTCAACACCTGCGACTTCAGGCCGTCCGGGTCACGGTCCGCGCCGCCAGCGCCCCTCGACGTGAACCACGCCCCAAGACCTCGCACGCCCGCGCCACCTCACCGAGAGAAACCCGGCCAGCAGGAGTCAGCCTCACCAGGCGTGGCGACCACGATCTCGGCGCCGGCCTCCAGCGCCTTGGACTGCTCCCACTTGGAGCCGCCGCCGTAGCAGCAGACCACGTGGATGTTGTAGACCTTGCCGAAGCGACGCGCCTCCGAGTAGATCTGCCGGCAGATGGCGGTCAGGGCCGGGCTGGGCTGGGCGGGGCGGCGCCGCCATGCGCGGCCGCCGGCCACGCGCTCCGCCGACTCCGCACGCAGTCGAACCAACCTGATGTCGCTTGATTTTTAGAGAATTCTGGACATCGTTTGTCGACGTCGAGGCGCACTAAGACACAACAGGATCTGCACTCCAAGAGCAACTGCCTTATCGCTGGACTAAAATGGGATATTACGAACTTCTATGTGCGTTTCCTCACTTGCGGTTTCCATACACATGCGCACCACGCATTTTTGTTGTTTGCACGATCAGCACAAGCGTGCGCTCCGCTGGCAATGTAATGACAACAACATGCGGAATTCCACCACCGGTTCGTGTGACGTCACATTTCCACGATCTCAGCGTGGCACTCACAGGAGGCACCGGCCCAGTGACCCGCCAAGACGACCGACGGGACCACGCCGTCTGCCACCACGGACGTCTGACCTGACCTGGCCCTCCGAGCCCGGTCTGACCGGCTGACCTGCTGGGAGAGCTCGCGGGTGGGCGCCAGGACCAGCCCGATGGGCCCGTCTCCGGGCTTCAGCTCCGGCTGGTCCATGATGTGCACGAGCATCGGCCAGAGGAAGGCCGCCGTTTTGCCGGAGCCCGTCTTGGCGATGCCTGGCGGCGACGGCAGCGGCGTCACGCGGGCACGCAGTTCGGCCTGGCCGCTCTGTTAAACGTCGCGGGGATGCGACGGTTAACGGTCCGGAACAACCGCCCAGCGGCCCCGGCGTCCCGTTAACGGCCCAGTATTTCATTCGGAACGCTTAGCACGGCACGGAATAATCAGGACCGCCGGCGTGCTATTTGACGCGCTGCTGCCGCTGACCTCGGCCTGAAGCTCTGGTTATCGCATCAGGTCTAGCCGCGTTTCAGTGTCGCAAACAACGGAAACCACGTCGTCGCACAGCTAATAATTCCAAAAAGGATCAGTCCAAAGTTAAGTCACATGTATAGATCCATGTAATTTCAGTCCGTAGGAGCCTGCTGGATGCGGTGCGGCGGCATCCAGTTACGTTGATTTGGCGTTACAGTGGTCTGTTCGCCGCAGCTCTGGGTCCCGAAAGGAGCCCGTATTTTTCGCGCTAAGAAGAGCAGAGTTGGAGCTTCGGCGCTCACGACGGGCGAGTCGCAACACCAAATCAACAAAGCCGCCGCCATACCGCATCCAGCAGGCTTCCCAAGAACGCACGTTACGGCAAACAGGCCAAGGTAACGCAAAATAAAGGTTAATATCTCCAATAAGCCAACCAGCTGAAAGATTCCAAGCAAATATCGCCAATCATGCCGATGTGCCTCTCTGCAAAACCAATAAATAAAGACAAATACCTCCAATAAGCCAACCAACTGAAAGATTTCAAGCAAATATCGCCAATCATGCCGATGTACCTCTCTGGAAAACCAATAATACAATATCATCGACTTCTCCGACCCATCACACGGCAGCCTGTTTTCAGACCCTCCAATCACGCCGTCCCTACTCCCAGACCCACCAATCACGCTCCTGCTCGCTCTCGGACCCACCAATCACGGTGCCCCCGCTCCCAGACCCACCAATCAGGCTCCTGCTCGCTCTCGGACCCACCAATTCCCAGACCCGCCAATCACGCTCCTGCTCGCTCTCGGCCCACCAATCACGGTGCCCCCGCTCCCAGACCCACCAATCACGCTCCTGCCCGTTCTCGGACCCACCAACCAGGCCGCTCCCCGCTCGCAGACCCGCCAATCACGCTCCTGCCCGTTCTCGGACCCACCAACCAGGCCGCTCCCCGCTCGCAGACGTACCGATGACGTCGCGGCCGCCCAGCGCCACCGGCACCGCCTGCGACTGGATCGGCGTCGGCTGCGTGTACTCCATCTTCCTGATGGCCTTCATCAGGCTCTCGTCGAAGCCGAAGTGGGCGAACGAGGTGACCGGCCGCGCCGGCGCCGGCCCGGACACCTGCCGGAGTGGCGCCATTGCACGAATGGCGTCGTGCCGGGAGAGAGCGACGAGCTTCGCCGGCGTCATCGCGTGCTCACGAGGCAAATGCGCTTTCAACTGGCACTGTCGAGGCGCGGTCTTCACACGACTGCCACAGTACGTCAAGCCAAATTATCAAAGACTAAAATCTCGCAAATCTGAAAACCTGAAATCTCGAAATGGCGGCAAAAACGGAAACAAGTATGCTCGATAAGCAACACATAATACATAACACACAACAATACACTACACTTCAGGATGATACAAGCGCAATCTCGCAAAAAAGGAAACTTCATAATAGCGTTGTAACGGCATGGGTGAAATATCAGCCTCCCTAACCACAACATCAGGTCTTGGACGCTCAGACGGCAAGTAATGCAGACAGGCAGCTCACGCTCTCCGCCACGCCCGCCCAGCGGATCTCCTCCCGATCTCATACTGATTGCTAGCCCCATTCGCACCCCGCCCCATTAAATTCATGTTTCTCGACTTCACGCCAATCTTTTGGGACACGGGCAGCCTCAAGACCCCACTATCTCTGGCCTTGGTGCCGAGCTTTATTACCCTCTCCAGACCTGTTCGCCTTAACGCCGAGCTTTACTGCCCCTCCCCCTCGGATCTAAACCCCTGACTCGCCTTGATGCCGAGCCTCCTGTCCCCCTCCTTCTCCTCTGACTGTCCCCCCGAGCTCGTTTGATGCTGAGCGTTCTCCCCCCCCCTCCTTCTCCCCTGACTGTCCCCGCGGCTCGTTTGATGCTGAGCCTTCCGTCCCCCCCCCCCTCCTTCTCCCCTGACTGTCCCCGAGGCTCGTTTGATGCTGCGCCTTCTGTCCCCCTCCTTCCCTACTGACTGTCCCCGCGGCTCGTTTGATGCTGAGCCTTCTCTCCCCCCCACTCCTTCTCCCCCTGACTGTCCCCGAGGCTCGTTTGATGCTGCGCCTTCTGTCCCCCTCCTTCTACCCTACGACTGTCCCCGCAGCTCGTTTGATGCTGAGCCTTCTGCCCCCCCCCCCTCTCCCCCTGACTGTCTCCGCGGCTCGCTTGATGCCAAGCCTTCTACCCCCCTCTCCCCCTGCGGCTCGCCTTGATGCCGATTTTGCCCCGCAGCTGGTCGATCTCGGCGACGGAGAGGGCGGCGATGTCGGCCGGCTCGGAGTAGAAGTTCTTGAAGAACTCGGCGTACTGCAGCTGGCTGTGGTCGATGGCCGGCAGGGGGTCGATGTACTGCCGGGGAGACGGGGAGGTGTAGCAAAATTCACGTCATGGCTTTGGACTTCCCGTATCAGAGAACATTCAAATTTCAATGTTTTCCTATATTTCCCTAAATCTTAGACGTTTCCCCTCAAACGAATTTGATCTATGAACTGTCTAAGGCTACCAGACGCCTTCGACTTCAGTTCCCAGAGTCAGCACCGAAGAGAATCAGACAACGACGTGTGAGAACGCATGAACGCATGAATCAATGGTGCCGCAATGCCGCTAGATGAATCATATCCGTAAAGTTAAAAGATACTTCCTTTTTCCAACCTTAAAATAACTTACACCCGCGGAAATTTCTGAGCTCACGGACAGTGTTGGTAACCTGGTTTTTCTTCCTGGTGTCCGAGTACAAATTCCCTTTTGGAGTATAAAATGTCATGCGTTTATGTGAGACACTTGGAGTAACTTGGTGCTTTGCAAACATATGTGGCCGGCAGGGGCGGATCCAGCAGCTCCGTTTGGGCGAGGGGGAAAACCAGTTTCCTGGGTCTACATGGTAGGTCAGCGGTGTCGTTCACCGGGGGGGGGGTGGAAGACGGCTGGCCGTGAGTTCGAAGTGAACTTCAGCAGCCGAGTATGAATGGTAAACCATCAACCACGAAGAGAATGCTGGGCAACTTCAAACTCTGGTTGAGGAGGAATACCCATGTCTCTTTTTTGGGGGGGGGGATATGACCATTTTGGAGTACAAAATTTTTCTTGGAATATAAATTTTTTGGTGCTCATTGACACCAGAAAACGACAGTTCTTCCAACACTGCTCACGCATCTGCCTTGCATCAGCCAGTTCTTTGAATTTCGTGCGTTCTCACGTCCGTTGACTGGCTAAAGCTTAGTCTTTCCTGAACATTCAGATTGCAAAACGTCTCCTGTTTGGTTGTATATATCATAATTGCACCATCCCCTTTGATCATTTCTGATCGTAGGTAGTTTTTAAGCAGGGCCCGTTTTTTCTCGTTATCTATCTAAATCTCTATTGGTTCAACATCTGGAAGACCTCGTGACGCTCGTGACGTAGTGAAATGCTAGTGCTGTGAGTGGTCAGTCTCTGACATGAAGAATATAAATGGTAAAAGTGAGAGCTCTGTGGCTCTGACGACTAAACGAAGAACTGGGAAGGAGCATTTGTGAAAAGAGAACCACTGAAGAGGAATATTGGCACAAACGAGGTCGCCAATAGTGAAACTATCGCGCCGAGCACAAAACTCTGCTACAGGCGGCTCGTCGCCGGTCGGCGCCGCTCCAGGCCGGCCGCACGGGCCTAGCTTGGCACACGCGGCCGCAGGCCGACTGCCGGACCGTTGCCGCCGATCACTGGCCGATCATTGGCCGACGGCACGGCGAGCGGCCTTCCAGCGGCCAAATACAGAAACGAAAATAATGACATACGTCTTCTACTTTTAAACCATTGCCGACACCAAAAATCACAGGAGTTGTAAAAAAGTGTAGCAGAAATTACAAAGTTAAAAATGTGGACAACGGTACACGAATGAAAAAAGGTGTTGTAAAAAAGCTGCATATGTAGTAAAAATTGCAAACGGTTGTAAAACCGTTGTAAAAAGTCGTAAAAAGTCAAAAACCTGTAAAACGTGTAACAGACATCACAGAGTAAAAACGTAGACCACGGCAAAACGAATGAAAAGCAATCAAAACGGGAGTAATGTCCCCCTCCACTGTGTCATGTTAAACATTCCGACCGACGCACCCCGTCCAAAGTCAATCACCCCAACGACCGCAGTAACTGTCACCAGAATAGCACGCGCCCAGCTGGCAATACACCACCCGCGGCGACCCCACAACATCGCCGCAAATCCAGCGGCAGCAATTCAACGAGACCTCGCCCAGTTCGACCCAACCTGCCCCGTCGTACCTTGGACTTGGCGGGCACGATGGGGTTGCCCTCGGCATCGTACTCCACCTCCTGGTCCGAGTCGTCGTTATGCGCGCCGGCGTTCGGATTCTCCTCCATGTAGCTGCCCGGAGAGAGACCAGTTCGTGGTAACAGATGTCGCCACTGTCGTCTGATGTCGTGTGTTTCGCGGCCAACGAGTAGCAAACGTCGCCCGTTTTCTTGTCCACGGCGACCAACACCCGACCAGCGAAACGACAATGCGGTCATCTTAAACCGTACACAGATCAACACGCTAAAAGTCTGATACGCTGACGATTCCCCTCTGTCCCGCACTCAGTGTTTCAGCACGCTTCGTCAATTTCCTTAGCGTGACCTAACACCAGAGTGCAGAGTGCTGCGAGGTGTCTGGCAGCCGTCACACGTCGCATGCCGACGGAACCCGTTTTCACCGTCGACAGAGACTGACCGGAAGAAGGATTCGTGGTCGTCCTCTCCCTCAATGTCGTCCCTCACACCCTTCGAGGGCTGCTTCTTGGACGACTTTCCGCCTTTACCCTTCTTCGTCTGAAAAAGCGGAATCGCAGCGCTGGTTCCAGGACAACGTCGCAGCGCGCAACTGCGGCAAGGGACGTCAGAGAACGTTTCCACTTACGAGAACAAGAGAATCATGTTCATGCACACACCGTGGTCGGCACGCAAACAATACTGTTCATATATTCCACACAAAATGGAAGACACAAGTACAAGACTGTCCGCCCCGTGTAACCTGCGCACATGGCAGCGCTATTTCAACTGACACCAGCAGTGTCCCCACACAATGATCTCAAACCACTCCTCGACAGCCTCATTTCACGAATGCCACATCTCAAGTCCGACCCCCGTGTTCCGCCTGACCACTACTGCTGCCGCCGCCCCGCCCGGACCCCCCGTCGGACGGCCCTGCCGCACCTGTTCCTCAATGGAGGCCATGAAGGCGTCGAGCGGGTCGATCTCGTCGTCTGAGTCGGCCTGGGCGCGCTGCTGGCGGCGCCGCTCCTCGGCCGACGGGCTGCCCGGCGCCGGGATGTACGCCATGCCGGACGCCTCCACCTCGTCCCCCTCGCCGTCCGACTCGAAGTACCTGGCCGCCAGGAGGCGTCAGATGCGCGCGGCCCGGAGCGGGGAGGAGCCCGAGAGACAGTGCGGGCTCTGCCACGATGGCCGTCGCCGCCGGCGATGTATGTTTCGATGGGTTCCAGGCAGGTGCCGGATTCAGACAACTAAACGAATGCGGCACATCAGGGACATTTCACCTGCAGATATTCTGCTGATCAGCTGGGCGCGATCTCCGCACTGTACCACCCGCCCTACAGCAAGTCGACGCCCTACCCTAAAGTCGACGACGACCACAAATACATCGGCACAAGACCGAGAATTACTAAAACATTCATTACATCTATCCTCATGGCTGTGGTTCGAATATCTGACAACGCATACACCACCCAGCCACAAAGCCCAGGTTGAAGCAGTGTCACCCACACTCAGTACCTGGGATCAAGCCATTATGTTTTATTGACAGAGATTAGAGTGGACAAAATACCGGCAGAAGGGATCCATCTTTGACATTAAACGGAGATCGGTAACGACACTGCAAAACGCCCCACCTCAAAGCCCAGCAAGCACTTACTCCTCCTCTGACCGCATCTTGCGCTTGGGCGCATTGAAGTTGTAGGTGGCCAGCGCCGTGTTGGCGATAGAGGACATGGTGCTGTAGCCGTGCTTGCTCTTGTGAGCATTGGGCGGCGGCGGCGGGGCGTCCGGTCGCTTGAGCGGGCCCGTCTGGTAGTTGTAGCTGTAGTTGCGCCCATAGGCGCCAGGCTTGTAGTTGCTCATGATTTAGCCTGTGGATGAACACATGATGCTAAGTGAAATGTCATAGTGCGTGATAAAACAAAAAAAATTATGGCAGTAGAACAATTTTTGATCCACCAATTCACCATGCCTGCTTCAAACATCTGAAAAACCAAAAAAAGACATCTTATTGGAGGTTAGTACGAACTGACAGCCATTGTAAACTTGATCCCACTGTTTGCAAAGTATTGTTATTAGCCAGAGTTCACATTAAGTTGCTACGAAAGCTCTATAATATGGGCTATGGGTCCACAGAGCACACCCAATCACGAATTTTCATTCAACCATTGGTCCTCTAACAAAAATGTCAAGTGCCATTCATGATGCAATACAACCATATGGGAGTCAGTAAGACCTGGCAATGCAGCCAGAACACTCATGTGGAGGAACCAGACTCATATTCTGTGCAGTTCCTCCTGGAGGCAGAGACACCTGGCACAAAACAATGGAGCACTCAAGAAGAGTGTTGTCTTTAAGGCTTACCAGCAAATGCTCACAAATGAAATAAAACTCAAATTAATGACCTGTCAACCATACTGATGCACATATCTTACTCCTGAGTCCAGGGCCCCAGGAGGGCAGATGTTAGATGTGCCCCTCTGGCTGTGGTAATGATGTGACCCACTACTGGCTAGTTGCCAGCTGACATGTAGGCCAATGTATAGCAGTGAAGTAGCCAGAATCGACAATGTCAGAATGAGTGCTTTCCCAGACAAACTGTGTAATATTAATGTAAGAGTTCACAGGGCAGGGACAGCAGTGGCCCTATTGACTTTGGAGAGTTTTAACAAAGTCCTCTTGTGCAGAATGAAAGCAGAATGTCTCAAAATGGCTCCCAACCAATCAATACAAAACTCTGACACATGCACACATCATGAGCATTTGGAAGGGTTTTCTATTATATGATGGCTTCATGAACATTAAAAGAAATCTGATTTGGGTGGCATGTTCAGTATACAATACATTAACTGCAAAACACATGGACTAAAACTACAAATGCACTGACTACACAGTGTGTGATATAATCTGCCAGGGTTGCATTTTACTCACACATTTAAAGCTAATGAACAGTAGACAGTTCAGAGCATCTGCAGCCAACATTCATAAAGAAAGTCCTCATGGAGCAAATGTTGAGCATTTGTGCAAACTAATATTTTCCATGACCTGGACTTATTTACAGCAGAGTGAAAAAATGAGCAGAAACATGTTGCAATAGGGAAATCTGTTATATTAATTATCTTACTATTACTATTGCAATTTGTATTCATTATCTTACTCTATCACTTAACAGGTTTTTCACTGAGGTCATGGTTTCATAGTACTTGAAACATACCTGGATACTTGGCACCTGAATTCATCAAGTAAAAAATACTTATGTCCACAAACAAGGTCTTGCAATTCATCTTCTGTACAGTGGATGGTAGAGCAGAGGATATTGGGCCAAGACAAAAAATCTATGATGACATTGAAACAACAGACAGTATCATGGGCATAATGACATGGAAAACCAAAAATTGGGTCTCTCAGGCTGGCAAAAGTTTACTGAACCATATACATGGCAACATTTGCTGCCAGCTGGTTGCAATAGGAATCCAAAAATTTATTTTTCCCCCTACCATTTTAGGAGAGTGTACCACTCTGCGTCATCAGAAAAAAGTCAGAGGACATCATAACTCATTCCTGGGTTGTTTCTAACTGTTGTTTTTAATTGTTCTATAGCTGTTTAATTCTACTGAAGCTTTGCAATTTCAGAACAATTTACACAACTGCCTTCATGGTGTAAACAATTACACACTGTTTCCATAACATCATTATAATTATAGCAAACAGAAGTGCAAAACCAAATTGTCAGTACAATAAATACACAGGAGAACAGCAGGCTTTGTGTTTCTGACATAATAAGAAAGCACCATGTATGTTCAAAACCATACCATGAAAGAATTTTTTAAGTTACACAAATCTTAACTGGATGGCACCATTTTTACTGAGTTGTTCAACATTCCACATATTGTGGTTAAAACCTGCACTAGTTGTATATCATACCACTGAGTTGCACACACCACAGAAAAAATATGCACCTACATTCAGTGACTTAAAATAAATATCTGACCATTCAAAGTCTGAAAGGACAAATACTTCCAAAGGCAAAATACTAATAAATCCTAAACATATTTCAACTTTACTTGCATTGCATCAACATGGGAATGTCATTGCCACACCACTTGTGCTCATTATGCAATTACTTAATTTATTTAAAGTGGATGCTTTCCATCATCTATGACAACACCAATGAGCATAAATAAAAACATCTAACATGCAACCTTCCCTTCTTTTGTGTTCACAGTGTCATGTGCAATGTCTATTAAATCACTGCCTAAAATGCCTGCTACATTATTACCTGAGATCACCAACCTGAAAAGTATTAAAGTGAAAAGTATAAGAAAGTCCCTACTCCAGCACAATGCCTATCATTAGCAGAGCACAATTTAGCAAAACTGGTGCAATACTGGTCCCTGGCACACAGTTTGCATGTATTCATCCTCTTTGCTACAACCATAAATCTAGTATGTGATGATGCACACCAGCAGGGACATGATTAAAACAAACACAATGCTTGGAGAAAGCATTCATCACCAAGAGGCACCACCATACCATTTCGCAGCCCTTCCTGCGCACCTTTGCCTGCCAGTTTGTTGTTGGAAGTTTACTTGACAGTTTGCAGCCCAGCTGTAGGTTAGACTATGCTGCACTATGCTATGCAAGGTTTGGCAGTTTGGTTTGATTAAGGTTATTTGTTCAACACGTTTTTATCTTGGTTATTTATACATTTTTTACATCTATTCACTGACACCATGAGATACCACCCCATGCAGGTTTCCACACATTGGACTGCAATTTTGCATATGCACAACTCCATCTTAATACCACAAAACAGTGGCAACAGTAGCATAGCTTGGTGAGTTATCCAATTTTTATGTGAAAAACACACTTTTATGCAATGACATACCTAACTCTCACTAAACAAGGTGAATATTTACATATTGTTTACAGTGTACCACCCTCATTTACTGCTCACTGACATTCTTACTATCATAACATAAAAATTATATCGGCCATTCGGCTGCTTACTAACACATTTGATATGGCAATCTATTTGCTCAGGGTCTGTAACCACGCAGGTGACTTTCAAACCGTGGGTCGCGGAGTCACCCAGTCAACGTTCAGTGAGAAAAAACACATCTCTTTTAAAGATGGGGCGGCCAGCAGGCAGCGCGATATATATTTCATTCAATAAGCACGAAAGAGCAAACGTTCCTCAATACATACCTAGCTTTGTTGTTATACACCAACACTCAGTCGCCGAATGTTTGGTGTAGCGTTCAGTGGACATGAGCATAACGATTTATTTCGCATCAACATCTCATACCGCCATTTCTTGTCCCACCTGCTTCTCAATTGTCTGCTGACCTCCCGCTATGAAAAGCTGCCATATGAAGAGAAAACCCATGGGATTTATCGACGATTCTTTCGCGTGAACCACCAAAAGGTGAGTGTAACTGGTACTCTTTTGTAATGTGTGACTGGAGTTGAGGAAAGTACAGGCCACGCGCTGCATTTTTTTAATCGGCACAATGGTACTTTACGAAAAGAAGCTCGTCCAAAATACACCGCCGAATTGCCACAAACTCCACGTTATGCCCATAGGAATTATTCCAAATGTACACAAAATGGTAAAATGCAACACTTGGTTGAACACAGGAACGGAGTCAACGGCGGTGATTGGGGCGGCCATCTCCGCCCCCTCCCGCTTGGGCTCCAGGGGGGCCAAGCGTCTTTTCACTCCCTCGGCATTTCGGTGCCCTCACTCGTCGAACGTAGTGATAAAGGCGTCAAATGTGAAACCTTTAGCCCCTGAAGGCCAATAAGAAAATGAAAGTCATTGACGTAGGAATGTTGCTCATGGATACAAATGAACCCTGCTGTTCAAGAGCGCACATGTGATATCGTGCAGCCTTGTTATTGGGCACGGGCGCCCATATATTACAAAGAAACTGCTGCAACATGGGGGAAACGGCGACAATATAGTTCATGCGCGCCCCGTCATGACAACGCGCCGTTAAAACAGATTTATGTGACACAGAGGACACAGAGGTGCCCTTGCCATGGTTTACGGGTGTCTTGGCGTTGAAAAAGCGACCCAGTGACCCAAGGGAGTCGTTTGGCATCGAGAAGGCGCCTGTGTTATAGTACGTACAAAGATGATCTTTTTGATTGTAGCATTCCCACGTGACACAGAAACACCCTTTCAATGGCAGCGCATTTAAAAGGCGCGCCTTCGATGGCATAACATTGAACCATTGATTAACGCGTTTCATGCGTTATTTCAGTAGTCTATTCAGATAGCAATGTGGTACACCTAAATAGGAATACTTCTGGAGCAGATTCGCATTAATGCAAGTTTGATTAAACATGACAAAAAAGTTAGTTGTTATTATTTTCTTCTTTAAGCTTTCTGTTCTTCGTACAAGCTTCCGCTCCTTTTCCTCCAGGCAACACGCAGTCCTCCAGAATCATGCAGCGTTTCATTCATTTCCCATGAACATCATCAAGCAAACATTAGACACATTCCATACACATCCGACAGATCTAGCAAACAATGTGATTAAAATAACATAAATACGAGGAATTCCTGGGTGTGGGTCGTTTCTTATCGCGACTGTCGGTTTCTAATGAAATGGCACGAAATTGACTGAGCAATGTTTCGGCACGCTATTTGAAAACGCACGCTTCCTAAAATTTCGGGAACTTCCGATTAACTACGTAGAAAAACCTAACGTTACGAATTTGAACAGCTTCTCAGACCCTGGCTCCAATCGGGGTTCCATCAAACAGAGAGAGGGTACCCCGGGCATTGACCTGCCTGTTGGTAAGAGGATAGCAATCCACGATGTATACACCTGGTATTTGCAATTTGTGTTTTTTTCTGAACAGCGGGTATGGTCGTCTGGTTCAGGATGGTTTCCCTATTGATGGTGATATGGTGGACGTCTCTGAGATGTTTCTTAGGTCCGTCGTCTTGTAGATGGATGGTTGTCCTTCTCTCTACGGTCGTGGTAGGACAGCCAATGTAGGTGCTATTTGGCCGATGCGCACTGTCACCGGTGATGCATTCAAATTGGTGCACTTGACTGTTTTCCTTCACCAGCGACTTATCGTTGGTGAGGTTATTCTTCATCACTAGAGCAGACACCTTGGAGCTTTCGTAAAAGATGGTCAGTTGAATTTTGTTTGCTGAGTGGACGGATTAGTAGTTTTTAGTGACGATGGTGCGAATGGCCTTCTCATTTTCCTTGTACGATGGTGACATCTGGTTTTCGTAGAAAAAAAAACTAAAGGCTTGGCCGTTGGGGTTCTGTTTGTTATCACTGATATTCCCTGCTGATTACAGCCAGTTCAGTTTGAGATTGATTTCGTTGTCGATGTCTATGAGGGCGTAGTTGTTATTCACCAGTATTTTCTGGACTCTTTGCAGCTCTTGGTGAACGAGTTGCCAAGAAGAGCAATGTTTGAAGGCGCGATGAACATAAGCTCTGCTAACGCTTCTCCTGCAGCGGTCAGGGCACTCGCTGCGTCCATTCAAACAATGCCCGCTGCTGGTGGCTTTTTCGTAGACCTTGTCGGTGAGTGGTCCTGCAGAAGCGTCGATGTCTGTGTCCAGGAATGGGAGTCTGTTGCTGTTGCTGTTTTCGGCGGTGAAAGTAAGACATGACATTTGTTCTAGTTTCATTTTCAATGTCTGAAGCGATTCGTCATCTCTGATGTCGACAAAGACGTCATCGATGTAGTGACAATAGGTGAAGGGTTTAGTTTTGATGTCATTTAAGGTCTTTTGCTCAACATAGCTCATGTAGCTTTCTGTAAAGAACACGCCGAGTGGTGAGCCCATCCCACAGACATCGACAACGAAATCAGTCTCAAACTGAACTGGCTGTAATCAGCAGAGAATATCACTGATAACGAACAAAACCCCAACGGCCAAGCCTTTAGTTTTTCCTACGAAAGCAAGATGTCACCATCGTACACGAAAGATGAGAAGGCCATTCGCACCATCATCGCTAAAAACTACTAATCCGTCCACTCAGCAAACAAAATTCAACTGACCATCTTTTACAAAAGCTCCAAGGTGTCTGCTCTAGTGATGAAAAATAACCTCTCCAACGATAAGTCTCTTGTGAAGGAAAGCAGTCTAGTGTACCAATTTAAATGCATCACCGGTGACAGTGCGCATCGGCCAGATAGCGCCTACATTGGCTGTACTACCACGACCGTAGAGAGAAGAATAACCATGCATCTACAAGACGACAGACCTAAGAAACATCTCAGAGACGTCCACCATATCACCATCAATAGCGGAAACCGTCCTGAACCAGACGACCATACTGGCTGTTCAGAAAAAAACACAAATTGCAAATACCAGAAGGTGTATACATCATGAATTGCTATCCTCTTATCAACAGGCAAGTCAACGCCCGGGTACCCTCTCTCTGTTTGATCGAACCCCGATTGGAGCCAGGGTCTGAGAGACTGTTGAGATTTGTAACGTTAGGTTTTTCTACGTAGCTAACCGGGAGTTCCCGAAATTTTAGGAAGCATACGTTTTTAAAGAGTGTGCCGACACATTACTCCGTTAATTTCGTGTCAGTTCATTAGAAACCAACAATCGCGATAAGAAACGACCCTTACCCGATAATTCCTCGTATTTATGTTATTTAAATCACATTGTTAGCTAGATCTGTCAGACGTATGTGTAATTTGTTGAATGTTTGCCGGATGAGATGAAGTTGACGGAAAATGCATGGAATGTTGCATAATTTTGGAGGACTGCTTTTTTGCCTGGAGGAAAAGGAGCGTAAGCTTGCACGAAAACGGAAAGCTTAAGGAAGAGAAAGGTGACAACTAACTTCGCTGTCATATTTAATCAAACTTGCGTAAATAGGATTAGTGCATTACGGCCATCCGAACGTGTTTTAGACGCCTCCATCAGTTTAGTTTCGACCTTCTGTTGGGTTGCCGTGGTATTTGTTGTGTTTTTTTCCATTTTTCACAATGATTCCATTTTTCATTGTTTCTTGTAGCCCCGCTGCCGTGTTTTGCGCAATGTACGCCGTCAGAAACGGCGCCCATTTATTGCCGTCGGACGCGTTTTTTTCCAATGGTTAAGGCCTATTCAAATAGCACTGTTCACATAAATAGGAATAATGCGTGGCAGCCACTCGGACGGGTCTTAAGCGTCTTCATCGGCTTAGTTTCGGCTTTACTTTGAGTCCGTCTTGACATCTATGGCGAAAGTGATGCTTTCCATCGTTCACGATTATTTCAGTTTTCACCGTCTCTGATGGCCCCAATGGCTGTATCTGTCATTAATCATGGTGCCTTGTTATTTAAAAGGGCAACTCAGTTACAATGAAAAGGCACCCGTATTGTAGCAAATGTACCCCTGTCGTTCAAAAGGCGCCCCTGTGATATCGTCAAGAAGGCCCCTGTGACATCACGAGGACGTCCTTGCGATAGCGTATGGGTGCCCTGTTGATAAGAAACGGGACTGTGATACCATGGATGCGCCCCCATGATGGAATATGGGCCCTCTGTCGTTCTCAAGGTCCACGTCACATCAAGAGGGCGCCCTCGTGATGGTTTATGGCCAACCTGTCGACCAAAAGGCGTCACTAAGACACAAGCCACCCTGGTGAAGGACCATAACGCCTAGTTCTTCAAAAATAACGCCCAAGAATTTAAAATGGCATCCTTTTAATAGAGTGGCTCCATTGTGACAAAGATGTACAATGGAGGGTACAGATGTACAAAGAGATACAAAAGCAGACCTTATGTTCAGACTGGTGCTTGGTTCACTTTTTCCACGGATTGGTTTTGTCCGCTGAAACAAAGGCTCCCTAACATTAAAGAGGGCATGTGGAACATTACGCGTTCTTGTTTTAGGGCAAGGGTGCCGTTCTTTTAAAAAGGCGCTTTTGTAACATCAAGGAAGCGGTCATAATATAGGGCATATTTCACATGATATGGGCATCCCGTTTTCAAGTGTGCACGAGTCGAAACGTCCTCGTGAATCATTTTGACGACGCCCGTCATACACAAATGAACGCTCTGCGTGATCTAAATGTTATTACCGTCGAGTTTGACGCCCTTCGGGTGCGATTTTTGCGCCATCGCTGTATCGTTATGGCACCTTTAAAAACCTGCCATCCCCCGAGCAAAATGCAAGATCCTCTCCTTGGCTCCGTAAAGATACAAACTCAATAAAATAGTCATGTGCGTGCGAAACCTTCAACAAAAAACTTTCAAAATGTTATGAGTGACGCCTCTGGGTATATTTCAGCGGCTTTTCACGAGTAAGGAAGTATTCCAATTTCCTATCCGTATCATTTTTCTTAAGGTAACAGGTAAAATAACAGGTAAGAGCCAAAAAAACGTAACAAATATTTCCTGGGATCCCATGATTTTTTTAGACTGTTGCCTTCCTGATATACGAGCTAATCAGCTAATTACTGATGTGTCACATGGAAAACAATTGTTCAGTCAATCAAGGGCGGATCCAGCATTTTTCCAAGGGGAAATGTCAAAGGTCATCATGGGGTTCCCTCCAGACCGAGACCGAGACTCTCATTTTTTTTTTTGCTCTTTGGAAATGAAGAAAAAAGAAACGTTGATCTACTCGGGTCCAGGGAGAAACATTTGATGAAATTTTGCTTTTTTTGACCATTTAAAGGGAAAATTCGGGTTTTGTTCTCCTACAAAGTGGCCGAAATATGGCAACAAAGGTGGAATTTTAGGAGGCCGCTTCCCTCCCTCTATTCCAGATATCGTGCCTTGGTCCAGGAGCCACTCTGCTCCCTCGTAGTTTGTGGAAACTTTTCTGTTAGCTAAGGTTAGGTTAGCTCTTGCACTTACAGGAGAATTTTTCGTGGTCTCGGGCCATCTACCGTGTCAAGACCCTCTGATGGTCTCAGATTCCTTTTACAGTTCTCGCGTCTCTCAGGACTTCTCGGGCACTCCGTTGACAGTTTCAGCGGCACCTTGGACAGTTTCAGGGAACCATCGGGCAGTTCCAGAGACTCTTAGGCCATCTAGGGTTCCCTCCATTCGGACGCAGGAAATTTTTGCCGTCTAAGGAGCCCCTTGGGCAG
The DNA here is from genome assembly GCA_030062745.1 of Capitulum mitella. Lineage (NCBI taxonomy): Eukaryota > Metazoa > Arthropoda > Thecostraca > Pollicipedomorpha > Pollicipedidae > Capitulum > Capitulum mitella. The sequence continues at coordinate 2,638,437 of CP099849.1, read as the reverse complement.
CATCAAGGGCCCTCTGTAAATCTCTCTATACACTAACAGAAGCGCCTCCGAAAGTGGTCTACGTCCTTGGGTTGTTTCGGGGGCCCCTATTGCCAGAGGCTGCTGGCTATCAGCCTTAAAGACCATTCTCTAGCAGTCTCAGTGTACCATTTGTTGACCTAGATATCCCTCCTGTCGTCTCTGGGGAACATTTTTGCCGTCTCAGGGGCTCTCGGGCAGTTACAAGAAACCTTTTGGTGACTTCAGGGCCTCTGTACAAAGTCATGGGCCCTCTGAACGTCTCCGGTAGTCTCCATGGCTGTATCAGGGATCTCTCCTTGTCACGTGGGCTATATCTGGGAGTCTTCGAGTCCCTCTGGCCGTATTAGGGACATTTGTTGGCGCTTCATGGGCCTCACTGGCAAACTTAGGGGGACTTTTCCGTGCTAGGAGCCCACCTAACATACTCGGGGGCCCTCTGGCTGTCCAGGGACCCATAGCGCCTCAGAGGTTCTCTTATCGCGTTTGCCTCGCAGGGGCCCTTAGATCTTTTTGGCGGTTTCAGGCGCCATTTGCCGTATAGGGGCCCAAATCTTTCCGTCTCAGGACCCATCTGACCTTTCCGGGGCCCCTGACTGTATCAAGAATCCCTCAGATTTTTCAAAAAATTCAGTGTGGTTCATTTGAGGACCCTCTCGAGGTTTAAAAGGCCATTGACGAATCCCTGATCAGCGGCCCCTTATGCCATGCTAGCCACCCTCTGAAGTTCTTGCCATCTCAGGGGCCTCTCTGGATGACTTGGACCCTTCACCGTGTTCGGGCCCCTCTTGCGGTCCAAGGGACCTTTTGACAGTTTCAGGGGCCATTCAATCCATCTAAGGTGCCACCGTGCCGTCCAAGAGTATCAGTAACCCTCCCGGAGGCCCTCTGACTGCATCAGAAGCCTTTTGTTTTTCACATGGGTCCGTGAAACCCATTCGGGGCCCCCATGAAATCCCAGGGGCACCTCTGCCGTCCTAGGGACTCGGTCCTCATCTTGGCCGTCTCTGGGGCACTGTGATGCTTCTGGCGGTCTCAGGGTCAGTCTGCCGTGTCGGTCCCTATTGTGGTCTCAGGGGCTCTTTTTGGAGCTTCAGGTGCCTTCTATGCGTCTCAGGGGCTTCCTAAGCCTCTCAGAGTTCCCCTGACTGCATCAAGAACCCGTCACGTTTTCACACAGGCCTCATAAAGCTCATACGGGATCCCTTCGGGCCGCTTTTGAGTCTGAGATTTTTGAGAGACAGACGCCCGTGAGGCCTTCTTTAGGCATGGAGGTGATCGCTCTCATCCCACCCTTCTCCCCCTTCTCGGATCCGCTCTTGCAGGCCATTAGTGTGCAGTTCAGTTTCTCGACTTGAAACGTAGTAGTCAGCGTGTGTTTCAGCGTCTGTGCCGCCCAACTTAGTGGAATGCGGCACAGCCTACCGGTTTCAGTTTCTTGAGTCACCTGCCGACCATCAGCTTTCCTGCCAGGACAGGAATGTATGCTGTAAGGTCGGCGCCCAAGGCATGCAGCGCTTGCAACACCCGCTTGAAACTTTCAGCAGCATAAACAGTATCAATAAAGAATGTGTTGAATGGCAGCCCGTGGCTCTCACTCTCTCCTTTCTCCCCCCCTCTCTCTCTCTCTCTCTCTCTCCTCTGCTGGACGGCAATTTCGCCTGATACATATCACCCGCCTTTTTGAGAAACTGACAGTCTCTCGGACCGACACTGACGCCGGCGGCGCCACCCCAGCCCAGCTCGGCGGACGCTCCACCGGCGTGTCGCGGAGGCCGTGTTGTCCGGCTGCCATGGCCGCCGGGCGGCGGCGCCCGGCCTGGCTGGCGCCGCCTCAGACGACGCCGGACCGTCCTCCAGGCCGCCATGACGCCGCCGGCCGACCCGCTGCTGCTGGCGCTGCTGGCGCTGCTCGTTCCACCGGCGGCAGCCACGTCCGAGTTTCAGCGCCTGCTGCGCGAGGGAGCGACTCTGCCGCCCGACCACTACGTCCTGCTGCCGGTACCCGAGGGCTGGACGCACAAGCCGAGCCCGCTGCAGCAGCTCAACGTCACCGCCTGTGAGTGGTCTTCCGTTTCCGGCCGCCAGCGCAGGCCAACGGGACACTCTCAGCAACGTTCCCCGCAGGCCAAATAAGGTCTTAACCAGAAGGAAAAATGTGTTATGTTGAACGAAAGCACGAGTGAATAATTAAACTGAACCTTTTTTTGTTTTAGCGCGGAAAAATGGCCAACACTGGAAAGAATGGGTTTTTATACGGCTAAGGAGTGAGATATCTAGCGAAAAACAACTCGTCCTGCAAATCTCACCGTTGCGGACTGTTAAACGAGCTTCTGTTCGGAACGTCCTGTGATTAGCTTCAACAAGGCAACAGGAAGTCTTATTCGCAATATGTCGAACGCATTGATTTGACCGACTTCGCCTCTCTGGCCTGAACGATTTCAGGAGCGACCAACACGTTTTAGCATCTTGTCTATGTTTTTGTACGCTTTGCGCCTGTTCACGTTCCCAGGACAAACGTATCGCTGGCGAGTATGGACATGGCACGGGCGTATCCAGGATTTCGCAAAGGAGAGGATCGGTACAAATCTGGCCTTTTTAAAAATGAAAACTCAAAATGATTCTGTACACTTTATTTTGACGTCCCGGAATTTATTTTTCATTTTAATACATAAGGAAGTGTTCAGTCCAACGCTGTTCAACCCAAAGGAAGAATGGCCCCTTTGTTCCCTCCCCCCGCCCTTGATTGCACTCATGGTACAGGGGTGTCGATGCAGCCAGAGGGGCCTTACCCCCTTAGGCCCCTCATTTTTTGGTAAGACCCATTGCATATCGTCTTCCTAACAGGCGGTTTTCGTATGATTTTAGCTCCCATTAACCTCCGCGCCCCCTCCCCTTTAAGAAAATCCTGGTTGCGCCCTTGTCGCTTTATATTCTTTTGGTAGATTCTGGACCGTAAATATGAATTGAACCAATGAGGATATGCACGGTCGCAGGGGCTCCTCCACAGTTGGGGGGGGGAAATGTGGTTTGACCCTATGCTTTTGAGTCAACGCCCGTAGAGTCAATATAAAGCTTCCAAAAACTTGAGGGCGGCGTCCCCCTGTCTTCCTCAATATCCCGCGCGTTGTGGATAGAGGCCCTAGTAATGCTGTTGGCCAAAAAATGAGGATGTACAAAAATATTATTCTAAATGTAACTGATCACTGTCCAAAAAAGCGATGCCTTATTGGCCCGAAAGCCTTAACCCTCGCCTGACGGGAGGAATTTTCACTCGCACCGATGACAGGGGGGACAGTAGGCAACCCCCATTCGCCATTTGGCCCCTAATTGATCCAGCTCCTCGGGGCGAAAAGCGATCGATACCTGTATGATCATGGATTGCAACGCTAACCGGGTTCACCACATCAGGTCAACCAGCAACATCCAAGGTTAGGTCAAACTTTATGCTTGGTAATTATAAACCAATTTTCAGGAGATAAAAACGGAACATTTTGGGGTCTTATAGATCTAAATTTATCCCTTTTATCGTATTTAATGCCAAGAATTGGTACAAGAGCGTTCTAAGGCCGAAAAGGTCAGCTTAGGTGACTGATCCCGTTTGATCTTGAAAAGGTCATGGTGATATCTAAAATGGTCTGTTCGCATGTGGACTAACATTAAGAACCGATTTCATGCCTGTCATCTGTCGTTTATGCATACCCATTGTCCTAAAACAGTATGAAGACAGCATTTGGCGCAAAAATGACTCTGCAAACCTTCAGCAATAGCGTCATAGCACGGTGACCTGAGATGACTTGGGGCCACTCTTTTTTAAGCATCCGAGATGAATGTATCGCCAGGTATGCGAGATTTCACGGCCGCTGTCGTGAGCCGTTTTGCCGTGGTTCCGGAAACACTCCTCGGAGGAAGGCATCCATCCCTCTCGTCCGGCCTGGGTTAATACATTTACAAGCAATTAGAACATGTCGGGAAAATATCACCACATAAACATGCTCTTACCAAACTGCCGCCTTGCGTCGGAATCTTAAGCACGCACACTGGAAGGGGTAACTTTTGTGCCCGCTCCCCACCTGTTTTTCTTCAAACTCTCGAGAACGGATCGAAGATGGTCGCTGCTGTTTAGTCATGTTTTTGACAGTTTTTAAAAATTAGCCGGAAATTTTGGAAGTTTGAAACATTTGAAGCCAAACAAACATAACCAAAATAACGGTTGTAGGAAACAAATAGGAACTTTCCGAGTGAACATGCGTTCTATGTAAAATTACTGTTTGAATATTATCAGCCTACATCATTTGAGGCGAACTAAATGTGATGGATATACTAAGAGCAACCCCAGGGTCAGCGAATGTCAAGGTCATCATTGGCCATGGTCAACCAGCTAGTGGCCTGATCTACATTTGCTGTACGGCATGTCGATTTTATGAAATATGCATTTAAAGAACCTAATTAATACATCTTTGCGCACTCTGATGCGCAAAGAGATATATATATATATATATATATATATATATATATATATATATATATCATGTTTACGTTTTACAAGAATCAAATCATGCAACTGGGTTCATTTAAGGACGGATCCAGAAATCGCCAGAGGGGCAGGATTAGTGGGGGATCCCCTCCCGGCCGACCTCCAGTTTTTTTATTTTTTTTTTATTTTTTGCTTTTTGCTTTTTAGGAATGAAACAAATATTGATCTGCTCGGGTTCAGGGGAAATATTTCATGTAATTTTACCGCTGTTTTTGTAAAGTAGCCGAGAAAAAGTGAAATACGTCGCCTTATGTGAAAAAAAATTTGCGTTTTGTTTCCCTGCACAGTGGCCGAAATATGACATCAGCAAGATTTTAGACGACTGCGTCCCTTCCTCTGTTTGGAATGTCGTGCCTGTACCGGGTCCTGGAGCCGTCTAAGATTTTTGCCGTCTAAGAAGTCCCTCGGACAGTAACAAGGGCCCTCTCTGTTTGCCGAGGCCGATGTAGGCAAGTCTCTCTCTGTCGTGACAGACCCGCTTATTCCTTACTCTTACCAGGGGCCTCTGGTCGTCTCAGGGGCCCCTATTGCTAGACTGCTATTTAACAATCTCAAACGTCCCTCTCTAGCAGTCTCAGTGGATCACCTGTTGTCCTAGGTGCTCCTCTTGACGTCTTGGGAACATTTTTGCCGTCTCAGGGGCCCTCTGGCAGTTACAAAAGACCTTCTGGCGATTTCAAGGCTCCTATGAAGTGTCATGGACCGTCTGAACGGCTCCGGAGGCCTACATGGCTGTATCGGGGGTCTTCCTCTGCCTTCCTGAGGTTTTAGCAGTTTTATATCTAGCCGTTTTAGGGCCCCTCTAGCCGTATCAGGGGCCTTTGTTGACGTTTTATGGGCCTCACTGGCAGTCTCAGGGGGAACTACACCGTACCAGGAGCCCGTTCAACACACTCGGGTGCCCTTTGGCTGTCCAGTGTCCCCATAGTGTCTCAGAGGTCCTCTTATCGCCTTTGCCTTGCAGAGGGCCTCCGAAGTTTTTGGCGATCGCAGGTGCCATCTGCCGTGTATTGGCCCACCTTGCCGTATCAGGACCTACTGAAACTTCCTGGGGTCCCCTGACAACATCAAGAGATAAGAACCCCTCCGGTTTTCAAGACCAGTGTAGACCATTTGAGTCTCATCCCGATGTTGAGAAGTTCAGTTATGAGTCCCTGTTCAAGGGGCCCCTTTGGCTGGCCAGGGTCCCCTTATGCCGTGATAAGCGCCGCGTTGGGTTTTTGTCGTCTCAGGGGCCTCTCTGACACTTCTAGCGGTCTCGTGGACGCTTTGCCGTGTTGGGGCCCCTATTCCGGTCCCAGCGACGCTTGGGGAGTTTCCGGCGCCTCTGTATCCATCTTAGGAGCTGTCTTTCCGTCTAAGAGTCCCTTTAACCCTCGCGGGGGCCCTCTGACTGCATCAGGAGCCTTCAGCTCTTCCACACAGGCCCGTGAAAGCCATTCGGGACCCCTATGACATTCCAGGGGCCCATATGCCGTCTTAAGGACTCATTCCTAATCTTGGCCGTCTCAGGGGTCCTGTGATCCTTCTGGACGGTCTCAGGGATAATGTTGGGGCACTGCTGTGGTCTCAGGAGCCCCTTGGGAGTTCCAAGGGCCTTTCTGTTCCTCTTAGGGGTCATCTAACCTTTCCAGAGGCCCCCGACTACATCAGGAATCCTGTGACGTTTTCACAGAGACACCGTGAAGTTCACACGGGGTCTTCTTCGGGAACTTTCTGAGTCCGAGCGCCTTCAGGGCCTGAGAGGGCCTGAGAGGGCCCCTTCGGTGCCCCTTCTCAGACCTAGGGGGGTGGGGGGGGGGGCGATCGCCCATCGCCCTCTTGGATCCATGCCTGGGCTCGTTATAACCAAATAACTTTAGTTTAAACATTTGACATAGAGCTTACTTTAGGTCAATGACTTCATCCAGTCAATACCCTAGCTTCACTTCATTTGACTTTGTAGAGGTCAGTGAACGCTGAAGGTGACCACATGTACCGACGCCGATTACTATTTTCACCGAAAGTACGTTAAATGATGACTTTAGCGCTTTTATTTTACTCAGGCTGCATCAGCATCCCGTGTTGCGCGAAATCTGATCTGCAAAGATAAAAATGACGCCGCAGGCCCATGACATGACACGAACTCGGCCCGAAATATTTACCCCATACGTCAGATGAATTGAAATGGTCGTATTCTACATTTCTAACGCTCTAACACGCGGTCTTTTCTTGCTTCGCCCGAAAAGCCGGACGGAAGTCCCTTACGGGACGAGAAAGGGGCCAAAGGCCTCATCCGACCTCATTCGACCCTGGAGATATTGACTTATGATCATGAAAACTGCATGCAATGTAACTCGTTACAATCCTACCCTACCTTTAAATTTCGTGTCTCTAGCTTCTTCCATTTCCGAGACCGGCGGGGGCACAAAATAATCCCTTTTCCAGTGCGCGTTGGCGCAAAACCCCCTTCCATTGCGTGCGTTAATCATCATTACAGGGAATTCCTCAAAACGCAACCCGTTGAGCCCAAACCAAGACGGATATTCCACAAAACGCAGTTGTCCACCCACTTCGCCAAACTTTCGCTAGCGATACGCGCCACCGACCGCTCCACACGCGACCAACACTACCGTCTCCTGCGATACGTTCACGCGCTGCCGTGCGCTTTCCGTGTGCGATAAGGAGTCAGGCGCTGACAAGGCGTCCCCCTCGTACAGCGCACTGCTCAGCTTAGCGGGACCGAGCTGGGCTCGCCACCCTGACTGACTAATATCGAATTTTAAGGCGTGCCACGACCTGCCTGTCGTCATGCGCCGCCTGTTAAGTCTGTGTAAGTCGCTCGACACCCGAGCCCCCGCGCTTTGTATGCGAGCAGAAACATCGCTTTTAGGAGCGTCGGGAACCGTCGGAAATGCTCCTGGTTTCTCGCGACTGAGCCGGCCGCTTGGTGTTTTACTTGTCGCTGATTTGACCGGCTTTATCTGACGTCACTTGCCGATGATTGGCAGACGATATGTGACGTCACGCACAAGGCCCTACCCACCGGGGATGGCTCCTCACAAGGCGTGAAACGACACCGAAGGCGGCGGAATGTAAAAATATCACATAGCATATGGAGTTTTACTGCATATTTGCATATCTGAGTGCCATATTTGTTGTCAGACCAGGCAGGTAGCCAGGATTTCCCCCGGAGGGGTGTGACATACGGTGCGAATCGGCAGCGTGATTTACCGCAGAATGCCTGCGTCACGTCATGGAGTAGCGTTTGCAGCGTTAGCAGAGTCCGTTGCTGAACGCGGGCGCGGCGATGTCGGGCGGGTGAGTGGAAAGAACGTTTTTGCAGCAACAGGCCGTGGTGGGAACGGAGCGTTGGTGACGAAGTGTGGCAGCGTGGTCGCCGGTTGTGAGTCGCGCGGCGCAGTGAAGTGGAGTCGAGGATATTACTTTTCCGTTCGTTTGCGGGCGTGTGCTCGTCTTCTTCCTAATTCGTGTCAAATACAACCTACAGGGGAAGGGGGGAGGTAAATGTCAAATTTTGTCATATGCCATTGGCCGATAACGAAATGTATAAGAAAAAGCAGCAATTTTATGTAACTGACCTCATATTTAACGCACAGGAAAACGTATAATGTTTGTTTTTGCAACATATTTGCATAATCATCATACCGTCATCGTGTAAAATCGTCATATATCTAGCGAGGACCGTTTGGCTCAAGGGAGGGCATGGGCCCCATGGTCCCCTCTTGGCTACGTCCCTGTGTCAGACTGGAATGGTTTTGAAAACGTCATTGCGGACATTAACCCGCGCAGTGGAAGGGGGAGGCACAGAAGTGCCCCCTTCGATCTCAGAAAGAGAAAGAGCTAGAGACATATTAATTTATGGAAAGGGTGGAGCCAAAACGATTTAAATTGCGTGCAATTTTCATGATCCTAGGTCAATATCTTTAAGGTCAAATGGGGTCGAAAAGGTCACCTTTGAACACTTTCTCGACCCGTACAGGCCATTCCGTACGACTTTTCGGACGAAACATAAAAAGGACGTTTGTTTGGCCATTAAAACGTGGCATACAACAATTTCCACTGATTTGGCGTCTTGACTGAGAGTTTTGGGTCGAGGTCATGTGAGGCCATTGACCTATGGCGTCATTTTTTCATCTTTTGCAGATCAGATTTCGAGCAACACGGGATAGCTTGAGCGTAAACAAGGACGCTACACGTATCTTTCGGCGTATTTCCAGTGAAGGTAGCCAACTTCGGTACATCTGGTCATATTTGGTTCATATTTACGCATATATATACATATACATGTGAGTATCAATGTTCCAAACGTGTTTTTAATAGGGTCTCTGAATGCCTATTTCATACATATCGGCATATGGCAAAGCAAATCTGGACCAGTTTAGGAAACAGCTGCCCTTGACCTTTGATGACCTTGACTTGGAATGACCCTGGTATATATAAGCGCATCCATGTGCGCACACGTGTTTTTATTGGGGTCTTTGAATGTATATTTCATACAAATCGACATGTCGCAAAACAGATCTGGGCCAGGTCACAAAATATTTGACTCTGGCCTTCACTGAACCTGGTATATGTAAGCGTATTAGTGTGCGCACATCTGTTTTTATTTGGGTCCTTGAATGCACATTTCAAACAAACCGATTTGCATTATATTCGGCAGCCCCTGTCAGCCTTTGACGGGACCTCCTTTCGGTCTGGTAGAAGGCCCCTGCCCCTGCCTCTAGAGGTCGACAGGGGCCCTTTACAGGCGGATAGGGCGCCTTTTACAGACAGACAGTGACCCCCCTGGCCAACAGGAAGCGATCATCCAGGGGCCCCGGCTTTCCAGTAAAGATGCCCCTCCCGGCCTGCAAGAGGCACCCGCCAAGTCGGCAGGAACGTATTTACAGACGAGCACGGGCCGCCTTTACACTTCAGCGAGGCCCTTTTACAAACCGACAGTAATTTTAACCACATGGGGCCCCACCGATTACGAGGGCCAGGCACGAATCATAAGGGGAAGCAATTGGGGCGATCGCCCCCTCCCCCCTGAGGCCTGAGAAGGGGCTCCTGTCAGACTTAAAAGGGGGCCCGAAGGAGCCCCGTATTAGCTTCAAGGGGTCTCTGTAAGAACCTAAGGGGCTCTTGATGTAGTCAGGGGGCCTCCTGGAGGGTTAGATGGCCTCTGAGACGCATATGGCTCCTGAATCTTATAGGGGGCCCCTGAGATCACAACAGGGCCCCAACACGGCAGTGTGCCCCTGAAACCGCCAGATGGCTCATAGGGCCCCTGAGACGGCCAGGATGAGGAATGAGTCCCTAGGCGGCCTCTGTAAGTGAAAAGCTGAAGGTTCTTGATGCAGTCAGAGGGCCTCCGGGAGGGTTAATTAGACAATGGCACGGTAAGATGGCCCCTAAGATGGAAAGAAAGGCTTGAAACTCTTCAAGGACCCCTGGGACCGCAAGGGGTCCCAACACGACAAAAGGTCCATGGGACCAATAAAATTGCCAGAGAGGCACCTGAGACGGAAAGAACTTAAGAGGGTGCCTAGCGCGGCATAAGGAGATCCTGGCCAGCCAGAGGGGCCCCTGAACAGGAATTCATCGGTGATCTCAACTTCGAGAGAAGCCACAAATGGACTACACTGGCCTTTTTGAAACCTTGAGGGGTTCTTGATGCCGTCAGGGGCCCTCGGGAAGGTCAGATGGTTTCTGAGACGGCAAGATGGGCCCGTGCACCGCAGATGACCCCTGAAACCGCCAAAAAGATCGCATGGCCCCTGCAAACCAACGACGATAAGAGGGCCTCTGAGACGGTATATGGCTTTTATGGGGGCGCTAGACGGCCAGAGGGTCCTCGAGCATAACAAACGGCACGGGCAAGGCCACCTGAGATTGCCAGTGAGGCCCCTGAAGAGCCAACAAAAGTCCCTTGTTACGGCTAGAGGGACCCTAAGAGACTGCCAGATATACCTCATGTCACAGAGGAAGACCCCTGATAGAGTCATGGGAACCACCAGCTACGTTCAGAGAGCCTATGACACTGCACAGGGGCCCTGAAATTGCCAAAAGGTTTTCTGTAACTGCCACAGGACCCCTGAGATGACAAAAATGTTTCCCAGAGACGATAAGAGGGGTATCCAGGGCCACAGAGGGTCCGCCGCGGCGGGCGGACCTGTTGGACCCCGAGACCGCAAAAAAGGTCACAGAGCCCCTGCGAGGCAAGCGATAAGAGCGCCCCTGAGACGTTATTCGGGTTTCATGGGGGCGCTGGACGGCCAGAGCGTCCTCGAGTGTAATAAACGGGCTCCTGACACGGGTAAGGTCCCCCTGAGACTGCTAGTCAGGCCCTCTGACGCGCCAACAAAAACCCTTGTTAGACGGCTAGGAGGGACCCTAAAAGACTGCCAGATATACCTCGTGTAACAGAGGAAGACCCCTGGTACAGCCATGGGGACCACCGGAGACGTTCAGAGAGCCTATGACACTGCACAGGGGCCCTGAAATTGCCAGAAGGTCTTCTGTAACTGCCAGAGGGCCCCTGGGATGGCAAAAAATGCTTACCCAGAAAAGATAAGAGGGGCACCCATGACCACAGGGGGTCCACTGAGACTGCTAGAGACGGGCCTTTGAGACTGCGTAACTAGAAGTCTCTAGCAATAGGGGCCCCTGAGACGACCAGAGGGGTCCCCTGAAACTACGAGACCTTGAGACGCCCAGACTGCTCCTGAAACGGCCAAAGGACCTAGAGGATTGCCAGAGGCGCTTCTGTCACGGCACAGGGAGACTTAAAAGAGGGACTCCTTAAACGGCAAAAACGTTCCAGGGACGACAGGAGGGAACCCCAGGTGGCTTAAGCGCCCTGAAACTGCATCCCGCGGGACACGTGAAAAAAATGAGCCTGAGACCACTAGCGGGTCGGGGGCCGAGACCACCAAATCCCCTGTATGCACCTGGTAACCAAAACAAAGCAAAAAAAAAAAAAATTACAAAAAAGGGGGGGGGGAGACCTCCTGGACCAGATGCCATTTGAATGGAGGGGGACGCTGAAACTCACCTGTTTTCTGATTTTGTTCGGGAACAAAACGCAAAATTTTCTAAAATAAGGTGACGCATTTAAGTTCTTGGGTTATTTTATATGGTAAAAGGGCAAAATTACATCATGTATCATATCTGAAAGGAAAAAATGTGGGCCCGCGCTGACCATTCGCCTCCCTCCCCCCGCCTTGACGAAATCCTCGATCCGCCCTTGGCGAGAGCCCCCATTGGTTACGAGGGTCCGCCTTGATCCGAATTGCCCCCCCCCCGGGCGGAATTCTGGCTACGCCCCTGAGTTCGTTTAACAACACACTCTAGGGAAACGAACTCCACTGCATGAGTGAGACTTCCGCATCAGTCACAAGAGAGCGGCTTTTCATAGTTTGATGACTCCTGCTCCACCCCTCGTTCTACATCTCTCCGAATGCTTCCGTCATGTTCCAGGTCAGTGCCAGGTCCAGTGTCTGTCCAATCCAAACTGCTTCAGCTATAGCCATTCGCCGGACACGGGATGCCTGCTGCACAAATCACGAGGCCTCGTGGAAAAGTCAGGATCAGTGGAGGCCTCTGCCGGCCAGACCGCCATGTATCGCAGCGCAGCAGGTATGACCAGAGCCGCGGCATCATCGTTCAGTGCTCTCATGCACGTGCGCTGTACCCGACGCTGGAACACTGTAATCGGGTATGACGATTTAAACGGGCGTTTTCTTCTTGTCCGGGTAAGACTGCAGGACTGGGATCGTGGTGGTGAAAGTGAAAGAGTATTGAGAGGTAAACAGTTGTTCTCCCCCTGGGAAAATCACTGAATCAGGCTGTTAAATATCGTCAGGTGACTGATCCTTCTCTAAGTAGATCGAGGAGATGTAAAGAGCTCATATCTTCCCTTCAAAATAAAGAAGATCAGGCAAAAAACGATTACTGGCCAGAGTCAGATGGAATACCTGGCTAGTAACATCAGCGCAAAATAGCGCGCATCCGACGACAAAGTCAACTCTTAATTTGTTAGTATCAACATTGCCTCCACATTAGAAAAGCGGTATTCAAAGACTGCCAGAGCCACATCTCTAAGTGCCGAAAACGAAAAACGGCTGGCCTGCAGTTCTGTCAGTCGAGTGAGGACCGCCTCCGCCTCGGGTGGACGCCGCGGCTCGGACCACCTCTGACCGCCGCGGCCGTTTTCAGCCCGGCTCGGCGACTTCTGCCGCGGCTCCGGCGAGTGCTCGTTCGTCGTCGCCGGCGCCGAGTGCCGCGCCGGCGTCTGCGCCTGCCCCGAAGGCACCGCGCCGGACGGCGGCGCGTGCGTCACGCCCCGCGCCACCGCCGCGCCGGCCGCCGGTGTCGACGAGAACGGCTCCGAGAGGGGATCGACGGAGGCCGGAGGCAGCGCGTCCGGCTCCGGGGGAGTCGGCCGCGGCGGCGACGGCGACGGCCGAGTCCGGCGCGACGGACGCCGCCACCGCGTCGACCTCCGATTTCTCCACGCCCGCCGCGGAATCCGTTGACACCACCACGCCAGGCTACAGCACGACCGGCACCGACTCGTCGAGTTCGGACGATTACGCGTACTCCTCGGACGCGACGGAGTCGCCCGCCGAGACGAGCTATTCGACAGAAGGCCCGTCCCCGAGTTCAGCGGACCCCCACCGCCTCGCAGCCGCCGCAGACCCAGCCGCCGGGTGCGTCCTCCACAGCGGCGCCGGACGCGGCGAGTTCCGAGCCGACCACGCCGGTCGCACCAGGGCAAACCACTCCGACCTCCGCGCACGTCTCGAGCACGGCGCCTACGACGCCACGACCGACGAGCGTGTCCGCTGGGGCGGCCTCGACCGTAGCGACAACCATACCAGGGCAGACCACTGTGCCGACGGGGCCGGTTTCGAGCCACAGCGCCCACCACGCCCCGGCCAGCCACTGCGACCCTTGAATCGCTTCCGACCACCGGCGCCCATGACAACCACTGCCGGGCCAGTGCCGACCGAGACGCCCACCACAGCCGCGCCAACCACAGCGCCTGCTGCTTCACAGCCCACGGTGCCTACACCCAGAAGCGTGCCAACCACACCAGCTCAGAGGATACAGCGCCCACCACAGCCGTGTCAGCCACAGCGCCTGCTGAAACGCAGCCCACGGTGCCCGTACCCAGCAGCGTGCCAACCACCCCAGTTCAGAATACAGCGCCCACCACAGCCGTAGTAACCACGGTGCCCGTACCCACCAGCGTGCCGACCACACCAGTTCAGAATACAGCGCCCACCACAGCCGCGTCAGCCACGGTGCCCGTACCCAGCAGCGTGCCAACCACCCCAGTTCAGAATACAGCGCCCACCACAGCCGCGTCAGCCACAGCGCCTGCTGAAACGCAGCCCACGGTGCCCGTACCCACCAGCGTGCCGACCACACCAGTTCAGAATACAGCGCCCACCACAGCCGCAGTAACCACGGTGCCCGTACCCACCAGCGTGCCGACCACCCCAGTTCAGAATACAGCGCCCACCACAGCCGCGTCAGCCACGGTGCCTTTTGCTACAAGGCCCACGGCGCCTACACCCAGCAGCGTGCCGACCACACCAGTTCAGAATACAGCGCCCACCACAGCCGCAGTAACCACGGTGCCCGTACCCACCAGCGTGCCGACCACACCAGTTCAGAATACAGCGCCCACCACAGCCGCGTCAGCCACGGTGCCCGTACCCACCAGCGTGCCAACCACCCCAGTTCAGAATAGAGCGCCCACCACAGCCGCGCCAACCACAGCGCCTACCACAGCCGCAGCAACCACCCTGTCCGATGTTTAATTCACGATCTCAACCGCGATGACAACTGCGACGCCTGGATCTTTTTCCGGTCCAACGGGGCACTCAAAGTTCAGCAAAACAGAACGCTTTAAACACGATCTTGCCGCGTCCCTGCACGTTGGCGCCTTGAGCTACTCAATGATCTTGCGAAATAAATCATGATCTGTTTCAAGGACAGTTATAGCACGAAACAGCAATGTTTGGCAAAGTACTGATTCATTGGATACCACGTGGCGAGTTTTGCGATTTGCCTAGGTCCACTTTCCACGCCCACAAATAACTTGTTTATTTGAAATGCATGTTAACTGAACAGAAGTACATAAGATTTCTTTCTAAATTTTAAATTCTAAATTCCAAATTCTAAAATATGAAAAGGAGGGTGGGCAAATGTACAAGTATCCCCTGTCCTTTATCCAGCCTTTCTTTATAGCACAGGCATGGCCCAGCTCACCACGGTTAAACGCACTCATTACGCAGCCACCCTTCACAGGCAAGCTAGTTTAAAATAATCGCCTGATTGTCGGATTCTTGACTGCGGCCTCAGTTTTCACATAGCCCTAGCCATACGCAAACACGCACGGCATCCACCACGCAGTTATAACAATTAAGTGTGATTGTTTCAGGCTTCAGGCATTAATGGCGCCTCTCGCTCCACCAAGTTGCTCCCCGACGCAGTATCCACAGCCTTTGCTAGTGAAAGCACCACAGTTTTTTTCTGGAAATAATAGTCTTCTCGACATTTAAAACCCAATATCCATGCCGGGTTTGGCCCAGGTGGAACGTCGTCTAGCACCCTGTTTCTTCTCGCCTGTTTGTGATAATTTCCACACCAGCACGCAGCAGACAACGCGCGCCATGTTCTCTGTTCAGCAGCCCAGCCACGCGAAACAGACGCCGTCATTTCTTATAAGCAATGACAACTTGAGATTTTCCCGTGCTGGCTAACGAGAATCCCTGTTGTTATGTGACTCATCTTGGTTTTCTGTTTCTTCGGAGCCGGCACATTCCAAATGTCAGTATTTCAGAGTGATGGGAGTTCCGCGTTGTTCATTTGTCTCGAATGTTCTGGTGGCCGTATATACGCACTTACCGACCGGATTTTGCTGGTAATCGTTAAGTCATATCGATTTAACCGAAATAAAGCCTGCACCACGAGCCGGCCCGCATTCCTTATACAGCCACATCACACACGGCAACAGAACAGCACGAGCATCAGCGCCGGGGTAGCCCACAGCGACCTTCGCCAGCGCCACCTCGGGACGTCAGTCACGGAACTTCCCGTTCTGAAGGCGTCGTTCCCTCCAGGCCCACCCCGTCTCGACGTAGGGCTGGGAAGACGCCGAGAGCCACCAGAGTGGCGAAAGTGGGGCGCTTCAAGCCAAGCCCAGGTCGAACGATGGTCATTTGCGACCCGACGCTGCTCTCCTCACCAGTGGGGAATGGCTCACAGACCAAACACGTCACCGGCACAGTGTGCGCCCTCCCCTTCCCGATCAAACCCGGACAAGAGCGTTTGCTTGTATTCCGGTAAGGTACGGCGCCACGGCGCAATATCACCAGGGCTCAAGCTGGGGCAAGTGTCACGTGCGCACAGTGCCGTGGCACAACGGGCGGCCGCGGCCGTCCCACGCGCGCCGCACACCACCGCGGTGTGCTGGCGGCGGCCGACGCCGGCACACCGGGCCGCAGTGCACCACTCAAAACCCTGTGACGGAGGTACGACCAGCCACGGCCGAGAACAGTCCGCTGGATTCAGCGCGGCCACTTCAGGGGACGCCACGCCGGCACCGCGAAGGGAATCGACCGAGTCCGAACTCGGCTTCCACGGTGTCCTCTGGGCACCCGGCGGACTGGGAGGCGCCACCTTCACTGGGTTCGCCCCATCGGGACGGCGCGGGAGCGTGGCACAGCAGGACCACCACCCGCTGTCTAAGGTTCACGAGGAGGGCGTCAACACGACGCCGACGGCGGCCGAAGTGGCAAACTTCATCGTCTTGCACTCACCCCAGCGCACGGACACGCCGGCAACCGCCGACCCGTGGCGCCCATACGACGCCAGGCGTGGGCCAGACGCTGAAACGCTGCTCCCAGTCTGCATGGTCCTGTCAGTAGTGACGTAGTATTCGTAACCAGCAAGGAACCTCGTCTTCTTCCAAATCGGAGCCGCGCCTCGCTAACGTCGCAGCGTCGAGTCCGGGTCTCGGTGACGTCACAGCAATCTCCGACAGAAAGACACGCCTGTTTCCGACTTCACGGCTCGTCGCCGAGAGCATCGCGCCGCTCCGGCCACGGCAGCTCGTCTTCTGTTTCCGGATTTAAAATGTTCCAGAAGAAACGGAGAAACGGAGGTCGCAGGACGCAAAACATACCTGAAAAACGCGGCAGGGTCAATACCTCAGCCGACACGGTCCGTGCTACAATACAGCCGAACCGCAGGAAAGACAGAGTTCCAAACATCACCGCAGACTACTTCGTCATAACATAACTACGCTACGCAGCTTGTCAGAAAGTCACGTTTGAGTGATTTTTGGTGTACAATATTGATGGTGTACAGATCGCAGCAGGACAAAACATCGCTGCCCATCACCTGTCCAATGCGCATGGCAACTGCTACCGCGAAAAGAAGCGGGTGTTTGGAGTAAACGTTTCGGACAGGTTTAACTGGCACAGGAAAACCGCCCGCCTGAGTCGCGCACCGCCAACAACCTCAAAACAGTGGCGACCGAGTCCCGAGCTGCTGACTCGACTGACCGACCGTACTTTGCCCGAACGTTCGTGGCAAGGCTGGGACCGGCTGGGCTCATCACGGCCCGGTCCCGAGGTACATCCACGTCCCGGAGGACCGCCCGTCCCCGTGCCACACACTGGCCACACGGCAGCCTCCGGGGGACGACTGCAAAGGGTTCAAGGCGCACCGACCCAGCAGCTGACGGAATGGCAAAACCCACGCCGGTCCGGAGCCCGGGCCTGTCCACAAACGGCCGACTCGGCGGAGCCCTGAGCAGACCGCTCCCCTCCCCCCGCTCCAGTCTCGCCTGGAATTCCGACGCAATTACTAAACGCTTCGACCCATAACAGCCGCCGCCGCCGCGCGAATCGAGTTCGGGCGTCACCGCTAGTCGTTCGATCGGCAGTTTGCCGAGCGGCGCCGCGGCCCGCCGGCCCCCGCCTGGATAATACCCGGCCATCAAATTAGGGGCCCACAATACGGCCGCCGGCCGCCGCGAACCGGCCGACAGGTGGCCGCAGCAGCCACGGCCGCAACGGTCAGCCCTCCGGGGACGTCTCCTGCGCCCGCCTGTTCGCGGCCGGCGGCGGCGGAGCAGGCAGCGGCGGAGGAGGCAGGGGCGGCGGCTGCGGCGAACGGCCCCCGTCCTGGCCATGGCCGCGACCGTCGTCTGACTGCATCCGTCTGTCTGCCGTGACCGTCTGCATCCGTCGCCCAGGACCCGTCCGACTGCCGACTTCAGAGCGTATCGGGGTAAGCTTCAGAAGGCGCTGTGTATATTATTTTTTGGCCACGAACGCGCGATGTTCATTTCGGTAATAACACGTGCTTCCAAACCAATCGAAGCACGATGCAATTCAAAGCACGGCAAATCTAGCGCAATAGATTATGGCGGCACTGGCGGCCCGGGAGCTTGCTATGATTTGGTTCCATTCGTGCACGACATCGTCATAGTGTATTCCGATAACAGTAGGTTGTGCGGGTCAAATCAAGCTTCAAGAGAGACTGCTTTCTTGGAGAAACACGTACACATTCACGTGTCACCGCCACCGAGTGGCGCCAATTTAATGGTTCAGATCAGAAACCGTCTATGTGCGAGCATGATGCTACTGCGTGTGATTTCTTGAACACCACACAGCAAGCACGTCCGCCTGCAAGTGCGATGGTGAAGACTTCGTCCACAATGGTGGCAAAATATGTGGAAAGACTGCTGTGGCGCAAGTCAGCAAGCCCCATGGTACCGCAGAATGTGTGAGTGGGCACATCTGCCAGCCCCCGAGTGAGACTCCTGACGAGGAAAACGTTAAGGTCTCAACGAGGTTTCCATGCAATGTGCCCTTATGGAACCGAAACCGGGTCGGAGCCAGACAACAACAATCCAGATGAGAGCATTACTAGGTTTAGTTTAAATTCATGATAGTGGAACGTAGACGCTGAAAGTTCACAGATCCTGCTCTCAACGCAAATCCTCCCATGAAACAAGCCTCTTAACAAACGCCCAAATACGGATATCGCAATGTGCCGATTCGTGTGTTCTTACACAGTACAAATGGTCCTCACCAGGTTTTGTTTAATTCCTCTGGGAAGAAATACAAAACACAAAAGGGTCCGGTGAAGAGACCTGGAGGATAAGTGGGATAAGCACAAATCTGGATGCGTTGGTTGCCATATATATATATATATATATATATATATATATATATATATATATATATATATATATATATATATAACCTGCCAGCGGTACAAACAGACGAGATGCGAGGCCACATGACAAGGAAAAGTCGCTAGGATAGGTGTGCACTTCCTTTCAGACCTGCTGTCATCAATGTATCAAAACACTCAGATGGATCTACAAGACAGGTGGGTTAATGCTGATTCCCGGCGGACGGGCTACCACCGACAACAGTGAGAGAGGCTTTTGTGGAGAAACGCGCACAAAAACCACGCTCTGGCTTACGTGCGGTCGTGACGCTCTCGGGACTCTGGGGAAAACACGAAGCTTTTCTGGTCATGCTGGCCCAAAGCTGGCTGCCAATTACCGCCCCATCTTCGAGTTTTTCAACTACAATAATGATGGCTAGAGATACGGGTCTGAAGCTGAATGCATCGGAAAGCTACCATTTTTGTAAATACGACGCACAATAAAACGCTGCCACCCAGCACGATGCTCTCGAGTTCGAAGACAAGTGTTAACTAAGCGAAAAATAGCATGATCAACTGCAGAAAAACAGTCCGAGTGCGCGGGCGCAAACGCATCACATGCTCCCGTTTTTCTCAAGGTAGAACGAAGAGACTGAAGCAGCTGTAGGGAGATGGGTCGGAGAAAAACACGTGCTTCCGCACCGGAAGGTCTATTAGAGAGCTCGCGAGGACCCGCGCTTAGCATGTTGTCATCAATGCCATCGCCATAAACGCATTTATCTTCCCATAAGGTTTACTGAAGTGCACAATCTTTAAAGGGACTGTTCCTCCTTAACATTTATTTTGAAGCGAGACAGTCAAATTGTAGCCTGCGGTCTCAGATACCAACCTGTATCACACACTATGCCTCAGAACTCTACGCTTACGGAGGTTCAGGGCGATTCCCCAGTTTACCAATGTCTTATATTCGACCGTTTCCAACTTACAGCCGTTGCGTGACGTCACGACCGCGCGCAAGGCACCGAGCATTTGCGTTCATTGGCCTGTGCAGGTATGCATTGTGTCGCATCCGCGGATGGCCGCCCAACGTAGTTTTCAATGCATTATATTTTCAGAACATTCTGAATCGACAAATGACTGCCGAAAACGGCAACCGCAAAATTTTTCGACCAACCACGTGCTATCTCAGAAAACTAGCTAAGCTGAAACATTCCCTTTACGCCAATGCATGCGCTGAATTCCTTCTCTCACGATGGTCGGTCCCCTGACCTACCAACCGCGCCTCGATGTCAAAGTTTTTCGTCCGATAAAAATGAACTCCCCTCACAATACGTCCACAGCCGTGACACCAGCCAGTGCCAAATGTCAACTGCGCCCATAACGACAGGCGCATACAGGCCCTGTGGTGATTGTCATTTGCCTTCATGGATACGACCACCGTCCATCATGCGAGAGTAACGAGGCAGTTGGCCTGAATGCTAATCGACGAAAACTGAAAGACCTCTTTGGCAGACTGGAACGTGCGACCCGAGGCCCCTGCAAACCAATGGCCACGTCACAAAGGAGGCCGGCAAGGTGGAATACAAGCTGACAAAAGCTGCAGCAAATATGCGTCCAATAATTAGACTGTGACGTTTGGCACATGCGCGCTGCGTCGTGGCATTAAAGAGACGTCGACAATAGGCATTATTACGATACACATTTGTCTGCTCCACGACTGTGTACATAACACCACCTGAATAGTGCTACCGCTGATAATGACAAGATCACAGCTAATAACGGAACAGCGCTTGTCATTTGACTTCCGTATAAGCAGAATCAAATGCGTCAAATATTTCGACCTAACGTCCATCCGAGAGCCCAAGGACGTGGTAAGGGGTTCTTGAACACCATGGCAGAGCCAAAACGTCCTGCAGAGGGGTCTCAATCAACACGACACAGGCCGCATAACGACGTCATGCCGCAGGAATCCAATCGCTGCAACCAGCGGCAAACAAATCCCTCCATCTGAAGCACGGTCCCCGCGCCTACCCGTTCCACTCCACAGCTGGCCACCACCTCAACAGCTCCCAACGTCCCCGCAAAGCCACGTCGCCGGCGTTTTCTTATCCCCCGCCTAGCCCCAGCGAGCCACCAGTCAGGGCCTCGGCCGAGCCGGGAGTCGCCGCCGAGTCTCTCGCTCAGCGAGGCACTGTCCCCCTCCCCGGCCGGCGGGAGCTCTCACCTAGCCGGCCGGCGGCGGCGATCACAGCGCCATCCGGCGGCCCTCTATGCTGATGTTGACGGCGCGCTGCGCCTTGGAGCGGCGCTCGCGCTCCTTGAAGGCACGCCGATGCTTTTCTAGCCGGCTCACCTCCTTCTTGGAGGCCTGCGGAGACCCCGTGGCGGTTACGGCACACCGGTCACGCCGTTTAATATTCCCAGCCAAGTCTCCGTCATTACCGGTAGTCGACTTTCAAGAGGGCACCGAGCAGCCGTTCAAAATTAGATTCATGACACTCTAAAACCATCTGCAGATCCGAACCTCATTATCACAAATACTGCTGGTTCTGAACGGACTAACAAAGCGTCGTTTTACTCAAAAATTCTTCGCGAAAGTTACTTGAGCGGACGCAAACACTAAATGAGAGGAAATCGTGTCCAGAAGCTGACAGCGGACACCGACAGGCCAACGGCGAGACGAACTGCATCCTGCAGAGCACTGCGGGCCCGCCCGAACAGCACGCCAGCACCCACCGTGCTCATCTCGGTGTTGTTTTTCCACTTCGGTCTGACCACGTAGTCTTTGGCGGAGAGCATCGGCACGCGGGCGCGGCCCACCCAGCCGGGGTCGCCGGGTCGCAGAGGTCTGAGGAGATCACAGAGAGGTCACGCATTGTGCCACTCGCAGAAGACGTGTGCTGGGGTCCTGGGCACGGCGCACGCGCGTCGGATGTGAGGATTAATTAACTGGCCAGCGGCTACAAAATGGGAAAAGAACGTGTCGAAAAAATGAGTGAGTTTCTTCCTTCCAATCCCTAACACCTCGTCGACTTTGAAAGCGGAGGTAGCTAAAAGTGAAAATCTGAACGCTGGAGGCACGAAATCGTGAACATTTCCGTGGACTGTCCACTTCCAACGGCATGTCTCTGAGCTACTAACAATGGACATCAAGCACATCTGATCGAGCTACGAGTTTACTTTCAATGCCAAATTTTCCGGCACATTCCCATGAGTACATGCTCTTCAAACCACCACTACCACGCGTCGAACTCCACCAGCAGCGGACCACCACGGCCGTGCAGCCCTCATCCTCTCCCGCCCTCTCCCGCTGCCTCTGCTCTCTCTCTCTCGCCGTTCCCGGCGGTCGGCTCACTTCTCGTCGCCGGCGGCCGCCTGCCTCCTGTCCGCCGCCTCGGGGTCCTCGCGCGGCCGCTTCGACATCTGTTCAAAGTCCCGCTGCTGCCGCTCCTCCTTCGACATGGCTGACAACGTACACTGATCACGTCACACGTCACGGCGTCACACACTTGGGAAGCGGCGGGGGGAGGGGGCGCTGGGGGCGGTTCAGCGTAACACACCCGGGAGAGGGCGGAGGGTGCCGGGGACAGGTCAGCGTAACACACCCGGGAGAGGGCGGAGGGTGCCGGGGACAGTTCAGAGTAACACACCCGGGAGAGGGCGGAGGGTGCCGGGGACAGTTCAGCGTAACACACCCGGGAGAGGGCGGAGGGTGCCGGGGACAGGTCAGCGTAACACACCCGGGAGAGGGCGGAGGGTGCCGGGGACAGTTCAGAGTAACACACCCGGGAGAGGGCGGAGGGTGCCGGGGACAGTTCAGCGTAACACACCCGGGGGAGGGCGGAGGGTGCCGGGGACAGGTCAGCGTAACACACCCGGGAGAGGGCGGAGGGTGCCGGGGACAGTTCAGCGTAACACACCCGGGGGAGGGCGGAGGGTGCCGGGGACGGGTCAGCGTAACACACCCGGGGGAGGGCGGAGGGTGCCGGGGACAGTTCAGTGTAACACACCCGGGAGAGGGCGGAGGGTGCCGGGGACAGGTCAGCGTAACACACCCGGGAGAGGGCGGAGGGTGCCGGGGACGGGTCAGCGTAACACACCCGGGGGACGGCGGAGGGTGCCGGGGACGGGTCAGCGTAACACACCCGGGAGAGGGCGGAGGGTGCAGGGGACCGGTCAGCGTAACACACCCGGGAGAGGGCGGAGGGTGCCGGGGACGGTCAGCGTAACACACCCGGGAGAGGGCGGAGGGTGCCGGGGACAGGTCAGCGTACACACCCGGGGAGGGCGGGGGTGCCGGGGACAGGTCAGCGTAACACACCCGGGAGAGGGCGGAGGGTGCCGGGGACAGGTCAGCGTAACACACCCGGGAGAGGGCGGAGGGTGCCGGGGACAGGTCAGCGTAACACACCCGGGAGAGGGCGGAGGGTGCCGGGGACGGGTCAGCGTAACACACCCGGGAGAGGGCGGAGGGTGCCGGGGACAGGTCAGCGTAACACACCCGGGAGAGGGCGGAGGGTGCCGGGGACAGGTCAGCGTAACACACCCGGGAGAGGGCGGAGGGTGCCGGGGACAGGTCAGCGTAACACACCCGGGAGAGGGCGGAGGGTGCCGGGGACAGGTCAGCGTAACACACCCGGGGAGAGGGCGGAGGGTGCCGGGGACAGTTCAGCGTAACACACCCGGGAGAGGGCGGAGGGTGCCGGGGACCGGTCAGCGTAACACACCCGGGAGGAGGCGGCAATGCCCCGGAATGAGCCACCATCACACCCTTACATAACACTTACGGACAAGCGAGGTTGAATTACGGAAAGACAGGGAACGAAAAGCGAGAACTTGATGCAGAAGTAAATATCTGGTTCTTTATCGTAAGCACGAAATGGTAAATACAGCTTTTTTTTACTAATAATATATTAGTTTTTATGACCTTTTTACTAATACTATATAGGCTAATACAGCAAATCCACTAATACAGCACAGGTTTAAGTCCAAAGCTGCGAAAACCCCTCACAGAAAAATTCACACGGAAATCTGATTCCTTGCTCACGTCACCCGTCAACTGCATAAATGCGACATCCATTCCCAAATATCACCTTCAACCAGGTGGTTAAATTCGTCCCTGGCTGGTGCCAGCAGTGTACAAAAAAGTGCACAAAAGCTCGGCAGTTCTGACCGACAAGTGCCTGTTTCAGGCACTCTGCATGAACTGCTAGCACCTCAGAGACAAATCAGACCTCCCTGGCCAGCATCCTTCCAGACGCTGCCTAATCGGCCAGCCACAATGGAACAGGTCCATTACATCAACATGGCGATTATCTGAGCACAAACACACACCTGCTGCCGGCAGATGCTGAGTCCTGCCCCTGCTCCCCATCCCCCGCCCCCTTCCCACCCCGGAGCGTCTTCTCACCGGCGAAGTTGGTGGTGAGGTTGAAGATGGGCCTGGACCAGGTGCTGATGAGCTTCCCGGCCAGCTGCCGGTTCTCCTTTGTCTCCTTGGGGTGTTTGTACAGGTACATTACCGCCTTGCCGATGCCAGACGACTTAAGCAGCTGCTGTTCCGGCATCGGGAACTGGGAAAGGACGGCGTCACTTCAGCACCAAGACAGCCATTGGGCTGAAGCAAATGCAAAAACAGTTAGGAAATTTTTCAGAATCGTGGTATGAAAAGACGTAACAAGAATAGCCTTGGGAGGCAGGATGACAGTGCATCGTTGTGAGAAGAAAAAAACGGTGGGCACAACACGCCTCACCGTCTGCAGCAGGGTGAGGATCTGCTCGCGGATCTTAAGCGCCGGCAGCGAGCGGTCCGGCATGGGCGCCAGCCAGTCGGTCAGCACCGACAGCACGTTCGACTCCAGGAAGGCCAGCTGCAGATCCTGCTTGCCCAGCTGCCACATGACCGTCTTCAGCATGGAGATCTTGCGCGTGGCCGGCCGCCGGTTCTGGTTCAGCTCGCGGTCCTCCTGCAGCAGAGGGCGGCGTGCGGACGGACGGACGGTCAGGCCACGTGAGCGACGCCACGACCGAAAGCCTTCCGTCGTCGAGGATACAATCGCTGGCCGGTTCCACGAAGGACTCCGAGGCGACTGCTCGCGGTTGCCCTAGTGATATCCTCAGACTAGCGACGACTTCGGGCAAAGCGAAGCATTTCCAAAACCGTTCAAGTAATGTAAGCGGGCGATAGAATTCATGATAATCAAAGCTTTCCGCGTCAGGACATGTCTGATCACCCTCCACATGCTCGCAACAGAAACACACGGCCATTTACGGGTCCCAGTAAAAAAGCTGGCCTATCCATTATAAATCCCGTCCCAAACAGATAGCGCCCTCCACTGCGTCGCCCTCCACCGTCCCGCGCGGCAACTGGGGTCACACCCCGTCACCGACCTCGGCCGCCTCGCGCATCTGCCGGATCAGCTGCATGATCAGGTCGTCGTTGTCGTTGATGATGTCGATGTTCTTGCGCTTGCGGCGGCGCGAGTTCTCGCTCTTCTTGCGCTGGCGCATCAGATCGAAGTCAGACATGCCGGTCGCCTCGGAGTCGCCGTCGCGCGCCGTGATGCCCTCGTCCGAGTCGGAGTCGGAGGGTGGCGCCGGCGCCGCCTCGGCCGCCTGCGGGCCACCCGGGCGCTGTTACCGGCCGCCGCGAGAGGGCGGTCACACATCGGCGGAAGGGCCGAGATCGGGGGGAGACGGGCAGCGTGCGTGGGTGATGGTGCCAGGGGGGGACACCCGGGGATGGGGTCGGAGTCATGAACAGTGCAAGATTCTCACTCTGAGACCGAAAGGGAGCCGAGGGTCAAGGAAGGAAACTTACTCTCGTGTTACTGTTACAGCTGGCACTCAAAGGCTATTCTGTTGGGAATGAACCAAATGAGCTGTGAAACGGAAAATGGGGCTTTTCTATGAGTCTTTCATATGTAACTGCGTGCTTTCTCAAGTTTGTCCACCCTCCCACTCCAATGTCTTTTGGTTACTTTCCATCTCTTGTAATGGGGGTAAAGCCAGCCACAAGTCCCTCCCTGCCCATTAAATACGCAACTGAAGAAAACGCGCCTCGACCTCTGCACCTGACCAGCGTTCCCCCCCCCCCAGTCTCCTTCCGCCCTCCTCCGCGCTCAGACGTCTGCAAGCGGCCTCGGCGGTCACCTCAGCAGCGTCGGCGGCCGCCTCCGCCGGCGGCTCCTGCTCGGCGTCGGCGGCCGGGCCCTCGCGGTCGGGCGCGGCGTCGCCCTCCTCCTCGGCCTCGCTGTCGGACATGATGCGCCGCCGGCGCTTCTTCCCGCCGCCCTCGCCGTCGGAGCCGGCGTCGCTGGCGGCGCGGGACTTCTTCACGCCCACCTGATGACGGGAGGAGAGAGGCCGCCAGGCGTCAGCAGCCCGGCGCGGTTGGACACAAACATCGGGAGGTGAGGCATCACGGAAGAGCGCGCAGGGAAGTGAGGTTACCATCTGACAAGGCGGACGCTAACTGCGGCCGGTATATGTGCAATGCCTTGCAATCGCGCTGCATTTGGCCGCAGTTTGCCCGCCGGGGAGACGCACTCCCTGTCACGCCGTACCGGACGCATCAGCGCCCCGCTGAACACGTGAGATAAAACCACGCGACCCCGCCGGACCCCGATGTCGTGTGACCGACTCGCGGGTCGGGGCGAGTCGGCGACTGACCGTCTCGCTGTCGGAGCCCGAGCCGCTGCGCTCCTCGTCGCTGTCCACCACCGACTTCCTCTCCTCGTCGCCCGAGGCACGGCTGCCGCTGCGGCTGCGGCTGCGACTTTTGCTCCTACTGCCGCTCCGGCTGCGGCCCCGGCTGCCGCTGCGGCTCCGGCTGCGGCTTCTGCTGCCGCTGCCGCTTCGGCTGCCGCTACCGCTTCGGCTGCCACTGCCGCTGCGGCTTCCGCTGCCGCTGCGACGTCCGCTGCCGCTGCGGGCGCTGCCGCGGCTCTTGGGTCGGCTGCCGCTACGGCTGCGGCTTCGACTGCCGGCAGAGCTGCGGCTGCGGCTGCGGCTCTTGCTGCGGCTCTTGCTGCGGCTGCCACTGCGGCCCCGGCTACGGCTCCGGCTGCCCGACGCGGCAGACCCGGCCGACCCGCTCCTGAGAGACAGACAGACATCAGCGATATTCCAGCTGACCCGCTCCTGAGGGCCAGACAGACGTCAGTCAAACTCCAGCTGACCTGCTCTTGAGAAACAGACAGACGTCAGTCAGACTCCGGCCGACCTGCTCCTGAGAGCCATACAGACGCCCGTCAAAGTCCACACATCTAGACGCAAATTACAGCAGAACTATTCTCCATCGTCCAGCCATTCGGCGTCCAGGACCAGACAAAGCGAAGAGTGCGTACCATTCCGAGTATCTGTACATACACACTGCACAACACGCCCACTACAGCACGCCCACCTGACCAGCTACGCACCACCTCATGCGCGAAGGCACGCCAACGCCCCGAGCGAGTCCGGACCGCGCCCACCTGTTACTCTTGGCCGAGCGGCGGCTGCCGGCCGACGAGGCCGAGCGCACCGAGGCGCGCTCCTCCGCGTCATCCTCGGCGCTGCGGCCGGCCGGCCGGTCCGCCTCGTCCTCCGCCGTCCCGTTCGCCGGCCCGCCCTCGGCCGCGGCCTCCGGGGCCGAGCCGTCCACCGCGGCCGCCTCCTCGGCCGGCTCGTCGGCCTCGTCGTCCGACGGCGCGAACGCCTCGTCGCCGCTGTCGGCGTCCCCGCCGGCCGCGCCGCCGGCGTCGCTGGCCGCGTCGCGGCCGGCCGGGCTCGCCGCGCCGCCGCTGGCGTCGCTTCTCGCGTCGCTGCCAGCGTCGCTGGCCGCGTCACTGGCGGCGTCACTCCTGGCGTTACTGCCTGCATTGCTGGATGGCCTGTCAAACAACACAGGAAAGCATATTGCTGTTTGCTGGCTTGCCAAATAGTTCAACAAAACATATGAGGTCCAAACTTCTGCTACAAAGTAATGGGGAAAGCAATGATTCACATATGAGGCAAGTGCCAGTTTTGTAATATTACGCATTTATTAAGAGAACATGCATCTCTCAGTAACAAGTTTGTATGTGAGGCAAATGTCAATTTAGGGATGGTTTGCATTTACAAGAGGACATGCATTATTAACCCAAAACCCAAATACCCTGCACTGTACCTCTTTTCATCCTCACTGTCTGATGCTGACTGCTCCCCACTGCTCCGACGTCCGTCAGACATCACAGCAACAGTGGAGCAGAGGAACTGCCAACAGCAATCTGGAAGCAATATGCAGATAGTCCATCAAATTACAGTGGCTGGTAGATGAGGACACACAAGGAATACTCATTTTAGTCTATGCAATGTTTTGTCTCTGAAATAATACTATCATTCTCATTGTCACAGGGAGAATTTATTAGGAAGAACATTTCTTCCAGGCATAAACACTAACAGTTACAAGCAGCATAATGTTTGTTAAAATATTACCTTTTTATTATCTACTTTTTATTACTTTTTCTTTCATTTCATACTGTACAAAACAGGCATAACCTTCATGGAACAAAAATAAAGCTTTCTGGATCACCAACACAGAATAATATCAATCCATTGAACTTCAAAACCAGAAATAGCATCATCCTGGTGGTAAAGGCCACAGCACTGTAAAATCTTACAAAAAATTGGTGGTTCTGCACAGGTAGCTATGACCTGCAATGTACAAAGAAACGTATCCCACCACAGCACTGTTCAACACATCATCACTGGCTGCGGTAATGACCACAGGTACTGGCTGAACCATGGTTCTGATAATGGCAATTACAAAAAATACTTAAACAACATATGTCTGCTGCCCCTCCTAATTATTCATGCACTACATATCCTTACACATCAAGAAATGGACACAACACAAGAAATGGACATGTCATGCATCATTCTAGGAGATGAGCAATTGCTCTTATCCTGATAGTGGTGCTTGCATAGCAGGTAGTGGTGTAAGATTGCTGATGGGAGGGACTTGGCTCTCTTTCTTTAACATATCTGTATCATGGGATGCAAGAGACCTCCAGTTTAGCATAACCTGACCAATATCTTAGCATGACAAAGCAAATATACTTCAGAAACCAGTGTCCCAGGATTTACTTTACACTTGCATGTCAGAGTGGAGAAAGGTATCTAGAAAGTATGACAAAGGTGAAGAATTAGAAGTGAAATATACCTAGACCAAGGGAACACAATGTCAAAATCACAGATGGCGTGGACGTGTGACAAAATTGAGAAATCTATTACACCAGAATGCAACATCAAAACTGAAAGTACATAAGAGGAATAGGAGGTAACAAATTGGAAGATGCTAGTGGAAAACTGGCTCCTGTTAAGTGACAATTCCCATCTAAATCAGAACATTATGGGACACTGTCAAATATTGTGCGTTTGTCGCACGAGTTTTTCACATGGCGACAACTGTTGTGACAGCCATTACAACAGCATGAATTACGAGCCTTCCGAAGGAAATTTTTGGAGAATGAAGGGGTTAGTAAATAAAAATACTTACTAGTGGCCTCTTTTTCAGCAATGTCACAACTTTATCACGAACTGCACTGGATAAGACCTCACTGACACACAACGCCGCGCATATATTACAATGGCGCAGCACTGCAACTATATGCACTGGAACTGAAACTGACATCCAATGATTGCTCCAGGATTGTCTATGTAGGTATAAACCTAGTGGAATCCTATATTTTCTTAAAATAACATTGCATTTAGGACAATAAAATAGCCTAAGACTTTGCTTTACTATTTTCTTTCACATACTTCACTTTTTAATTAACATATTGTACATAACACAAATGTTGCATTCCGGAATTTAGAGAGAACTCTCGTTGGGAAATACCGATTGTCTCTGCAGTTTTCCGCCAGAGTGCATGGTGAATGACGCGGGATGTCCGAAAAATATGATGTGAAGATTGGAAAGGTAAAGTTCTTGCATAAGCGAAAAATGCGGGACTAATGCAGGACATTTAACCCAGCCCCGCCTGGAGGTTGACCGCCCCCTTCCTTCTCCCCCGACAGCGAGAGAACAAACAAACGCAGCGCAAAGAAATTTTGTGTACTTTGTGTGCTTGATCATCTCAACTTTCGTGTAAAAATTTTGGCCTCACTTCGCGTCATGCACCTGACCTACGCCAGGTCAAGCAGCGGCGTCAGTTTCTGTAAATGACTGAATGGGCCGAGGCGAGGGCCCGACGACCTAACCTCCCCCGATATGTGTGTTTGTTAACGGACTTAGCCCACTTTGTTTTGATCAATGGAAATTTACATGTGTCCTGTTAATATTTTTTAAATAAAAAATCCGCATATCCCCATGTATATATATATATATATATATATATGTGTGTGTGTGTGTGTATATATACACATGTATATATATATATGTATGTATATATATATATATATATATATATATATATATATATATATATATATACATATATGCAGATGGATATATAGATAGATAGATAATCACTTTATGCTTTATTATGTACTTTCTGCCTATCTCTTACTACATCTATATCTATTGCGGCCGTTTCTTCATTATTTTTGCTCATTCCCTTTTAAAATCAGCAGAAGATATTGGAGGGGCCCAAACAAACACTGGAGGGGCCCAAATTCACATTGGGTGGGCTAGGGCCCTCTCAAAAAAGAAATACAAATCGGCGCCCTGAGGGCAACCGAACCTATGTCTAAATAGCTGAGCGCCCTATAACTTTTTTTGGAAATAAGATATCACGAGAAAACTTTCAGGTACTAGAAATCCCAACAGATGCAACAAATTTACTATTTCAGATTTTTCGGAAACTTTCGGGTTATTGACCCGAGATCAAGCCCATTTTTAAGACATGCGGTCGTTTTTTCGAAAGTAGACGGAATTTTGGATAACATTTTGAACGTGAGGTAATGTAGACATTCAATGATCGTCGTATGGCAAACTACCAATGACCTAACTGTTGACCTGAAGTCAGGTCACCAATATCACTGTGATGAACCAAAACGATCCGCCGTCAAAATGGACGATGATTCACCGGCGCGACCAGAGGGGACTGGGGCCTAACCCCCCCCCCGCCCTTGGACCCGTATTTCTTCTTGATTAATGGCACGGACGCAGCAAGTGAGGGTCTTCCCATACTACACTTGCGGTAATGCGTACCGGTGATCAGTAGGGGTCTTCTTAGTCAAACCCATTGTACGGTTCTCCACAAAAATAATGGTAGATATTAGACGCCTTGACAGTATGGAGCGTATTCCCCGAACTGTATCTAATACATCGTCACAATAGGCAGTACGGTAGGTGACAATGCTTCGCATCGTTCTATGCAGATGCGCTCTTTGCATCGTCTTAGTATTGCTAAATTTTCCAAAGTAACGGTTTTTTTTTCTTTTTTTGCTTCACTCACGTTTCCACTGCCTCCTGCTGGGTGCATCCCTGACAGTTACGACCCTTCGCTGACAGGTGCCCGGTTGTGTCGGAGGCATGTTTAGAGGCTGCCTTTCGTAGTAGATCGGACAGCTGTTAACACGCTGATCAATGGGCGGATGTGTTTCTTGCGCTGTAAGAGGAAGGAGAGGACCAGCTTCACATTCCTTGGCGTAGTGGCTAGGTTTCGATCAACTTGACCAACACAGTCGCGCAATGTGTAGCGTTCTTGGTTGGCCGAGTGGTATTATCGTTTAACCTGAAATGGGTGATGAGGAATGGCGAGTTCGCGCCCCTGGATGGCCGTTTTGTTTCTTCTCTATTCTCATTTCTGAGCACATAAGTTGTATGGGAACATGGGATGCAGACTTTGTCGGGAACACATGCGTTGCACGCCGTGATGATATCAAGCGACTGGAAATAACCCATCAGCTATAAATAATGATGTCTGTCTTAGGGAAGGCATAAAGCCCACCCTAACCTAAACCGGCATCGAGCGATATCTTTAATCAAGATGTCATTAAAAGGCATTTAGGCTCCGTCGGGGGAGGCAGAGCTCCAATTCCTTCCAGGCGGCGCAGAATACTAAATTCCTGTCTTGCGAAACGACCGTTAAGTTAACGCGCGCACTGGAAGGGGGTCTTTTTGTGCCCCCCACCCATTTTTGCTGGATATCTCGAGAGCGGATCGGAGCTGGTTGCTGCTACTTCGTGACATTTATGGCAATTGAATAACTCGTCGAATGACGCAAAAAAATCCGAAATCGGCCGGAAATATTTGAAGTTTCAAGCATATGAAGTGAGGCAAACATGACGGAAGCGACGGTTGTCGCTGACACATTGGAGCTTTGTGAAAGAACCAGCGTTATATTTAAGACTACCGCGTGAACACAATCAGGCGATGTCATTCGGGCATAAGTGGTGGATGTACCAAGACCATAGCCAGGGTCAGTAAGGGTCAAGGTCGCCTAAGGTCAAGGTCAAACAGCTTTTGACGTGATCCAGATTTGCTTTGCAAAATGTCAGTATGTATGAAATATCCTTTCAGAGGCCCTAATAAAAACGTGTGCGCACACTGATACGCTTCCATATACCAAGGTCAATAAAGGTCAAGATCATTAAATGTCAAGGTCAAATATCTTGTGGCCTGGCCCAGATTTGCTGTGCGACATGTCGATTGGTATGAAATATGGATTCAAAGATCCTAATAAAAACATGTGTGCGCATATGGATACGCATACATATATACCAGAGCCATTTTAGGTCAAGGTTATCAAAGGTCAAGGGCAACTGTTTTGTGACCTGGTTCAGATTTGCTTTGTTATATGTGGATTTGTATGGAATTCGATTGGTATGAAATATACATTCAAAGACCCTACTAAAACACGTTTGGCACATTGATACATGTATGTACATATGTACGTATACATACATACGTAAATATAAACGCTGAAAGTGACCAAATGTACCGATATTGGCTACCTTCACTGCAGATACGCCGAAAGATACATGGTGCGCCCTCATTTACTCTCAAACTGTCTCGTGTTTTTCGAAATCCGATCTGCAAAAGATGAAAAAATGACGCTATAGGTCAATGGCCTGACATGACCTCGACCAAATATCCTTAGTCAAAACGTCAAATGAATGGAAGTTATCGTGATCCGCGTTTCAACGGCCAAACGACCACTCTTTTCCCGTTTTGTTCGAAAAGTTGTACGGAATGGCCCGTACGGCCGAGAAAGTGTCCAAGGTTGACTTTTTCGACCTCATGTGATCTTGAAGATATCGATCTAGGGTCACGATACTTCCACGTAATGTAAATCGTTTTCGCCCCACCCTGTCCATAAAATTTCATGTCTCTAGTTCTTTCCGTTTCCGAGATCGGAGGGGGCGCTTTTAGACCCCCTTCCAGTGCGCTTTAGTGCGAAACTCCCTTCCACTGCGAGGGTTAGGAATGCTGGACACACCCAGCATCCATTTTGATATTACTTTATGTGTAATTATGTGGAGGAAAGGTGCGAAATTCTCCACCCCTCCCTCCACTCCCCAAACCTGAGAAACCAGCTAGTGACATGTAACTTTCAGAGTGGAAAGCTGTGGGCAACTACTTTGTTCAAATTTCTTGACCCTAGAGCAACATCTTCGAGGGTGTACAGTAGGGTGGATCGAAAAAAATAAATCAACTTCTTAGGGGTCAAAACGCGTGCGCGTGAATGTGAAAACAAGAAAAATGAGGACCAAAAAAATATTTAAAATATTTTAGATAGGGCGCACGAAGCATTTTTGGGACCAGGAATACGCCTTCTAGGCGTTGAAGTCTCCATTGCTTTAAACATTTTGCACAAGAAGGTAACCCTTCATAAGTCTATGTGAATCCTGTGAGTGATAATTTTCGGCGTTTAGCGCATGCGCCGAACAAACGCTGTCGTCATGTCGGCAACCATCGAAACATATCATAATTGTCATCGTCATCACCATCATCATCATCGCCATCATCATCATCATTATTATCTTCACCATTCATGAAACGCCATCCCAGACACAACGTTAAACCAGGACTATTTATTTGTGATGAATGACATTCCACAACAAACTCCGCTGACACTAATAAACCAGTCTCAGCGGTCACTTGTCACTCGAAGCCCGTCATTGAAGTCCCTCCTCGTGTCCATCACTGGCAGATCAGTCCTGGACCGGGCTTTTGCCAGTATCA
The DNA here is from genome assembly GCA_030062745.1 of Capitulum mitella. Classification (NCBI taxonomy): domain Eukaryota; kingdom Metazoa; phylum Arthropoda; class Thecostraca; order Pollicipedomorpha; family Pollicipedidae; genus Capitulum; species Capitulum mitella. The sequence goes on along the minus strand of CP099849.1, from coordinate 2,604,541 downwards.
GTGGATGACGTCCACTGTGTCCCGCCTTCTTCTCTGCCGTTTGTGTGACTTCTTTCACCCATCGTTCGACCCCTTGGGAGTGGCAGGGAAAGTCACTGAAGTCCATTGGTGCTTTCACAATAGCCGCGATGGTCTCGTCTGACATTTCCATGACCAAAGGTGGCTCCGTTGTATCTTGCCAGTCAATCATGTGGTGGTACTCCTCAGCATGGAAGCTGATGTCAGGGATAACGAACTGGCGTATGCCATCTGGATCCTGGTCCTGGCATCTTCTGGTTCGACATCTCCTTATGCGCTCTACCGCCAGCATCCTGTTCTCCTGCTGATCGTCGGCCAGCATAGCGATCAGGGCATGCTCACTGTGGGCCCAGAACCCGTTGCGCTGAAGCACCTTTTGCGTGATGTTACGGTCTCTCTCGGGCAGCTCTCTTGACAGCAATATCAGAAAGAACAGGTTCTTCACTCCGTCGCTGACATTTGAATGAAGTCTGTACCTGAACCATCCGGGGCCGTACTGGTTTAGTCTAAAATGTACTAGCCGTACAAGCGCCGGTGCTGGAGCCTCTGTGGACAGGTACAGTCTGAGTACTCGATTTGCAAGTGTAACCCAACGGGCTTGATGGATGGCCCCTGGTTCTAAGGCCAACAAGCACTGGGTAACACCTTCTGGTCCTGCCTGGACGGCCCTACACATGTCATGCAGGTATTGCTGATCTTTGCTCATCTCATTTCGAACTTCTACCGGGATTGAACGAACTAGCGATGGCTCAAACTTAGCCAAAGGCAGTGTGGTCAGATCTCTCTGAAAGGCTTTGCCAACTGGTCCGTGGAAGGATGCTGGTCCACTCGTTCCACCATCAGCATCCTTGAACACATGTCTCAGCGTCAGTTCGTTGATGTGGATGCCGCATATAGCTTGCTGGAGCGGACGGCCTACACCCAGTTCGATTCGCCTGTTCACACCACTGTTGCGGCCGGTATTTACCGCTATGCCGTCTGATCCAAGCACCACTGGATGCGCATCGTTGTCCCGTATCACGTCCAGCAACTCCTTCGCGATATCTGCAGCACTTCCGCTATTTGGAGACACGTGATCGACATACCGATGGCCGGACTCAGTAACCACTATCTCGTGCAGTTCTTTGGCAAACGTCAATTTCTTACCAACTTTCTGCAGCGTCTTGTCCTCCCTACCGTCGTAACAGAATCCTGCTAAGCGGTCACGTCGGTTTTGCAATGAGCTTTCAACCACCTCTTCTTTACCCCATTTGTCTCTCTGTCGCTGGATTTTGCTGCGGTCTGTCAGCTCAGCCTTGTTGTGCTCTGTGATTATCCCATAATCAACCAAAGCTGCGTTCAGCAAGCAAGCCGCGGAGCGATCAGAGACACCGTACCGATGACACATCCGCGAAAAATTCGGAAGCTGATGTCGGTTCTGTACGGCGACATCGTCCGCGTCATCATCGGAACTAGGTGAATAAGAGCGGCTTGCATCAGCTGCCTCCGTATCACCCGTCTGACACTTTTCACTGCTATCATCGTCGTCATCTGCATCCCCTTCGGTCAGTTGCCTTTTCTCAGCATCGTGCTGCCTGTCCACTCTTCTGTCTCTCCCGCTAGTTTCATTCTTTTCCCCCTTCTCTTCCGCCTTCGGACATTTTCCTCAGTTGTCTTCCGGTCAACGCCGCCTATGTAGAGCTTTTTCTCTCCTCTCTGGTCTTTGAGGAAAGCTACTTCTTGAGCTTGCACCCTTTTAGAAGCTGGGCACGTGCCACAGGGGACATCAGCAAGATCGCATCGGCACCACATGATGCCAAATAAGCCATCGTACTCTCGCTGCATATTCACGAACTTTCGACCCGTGCCCCGTTCGCGTTTCGAAGACCATTTCATGAGGTTCTCCCCGTTATGGCCAGTCTTTCTACGTTCTGAGTTATCCTGTTCTCCGAAATAACATTTGGCATCTCTCTCTCGGTCTTAGCCGACGTGTCACCCATTTGGGACGCCTCTCTGTCGTCCACTGGTATCCACGTAATAAGACTGGCTCTGTCCCAGATGTCTACTATGGCGTCCTTGACTGCTTTTGCTATTTCTCGTTTTGTCCGCTTCTTTCCAGAAGGCGTTGTCCTTTCACTCCGTGTCTTCACGTAAAAGGCATACACTTCTCTTTTCCACGGTAGCTGGTTTATGGGAAGAGCGTCCGGGCCTGTTTGCAGCAGAGGGTGTTTCGTTCTCTGTCTTGTTGATGGTCCTGGATTACTCATTTTAACTCAGTTCAGAATGTCACTGTCACAGAATGTCACAGAATGTCACCCCCTGCGATCCGAATGCTGACGGGACACACCCGAGTACTAAATCTCTGGTCACCACGCCACAGTCCAGGGACCAGCGCGCTACTCCTCTGACGTGCCTGTCTGACTCGACCGCTCTCCGATGACAACAAAGCGCTTCGCTGCGAGGTATCGTTTACCGGCACCGATCAAGGTTTGCAAGAGCGTCCTCAGAGATGAGCAGCGTGGGCAACGATATGTGTGGGAAGCCCACGAATTCGACTCGGACTCTGTAGTCCGCATCTGTCGCAGGTCGTGAGGCTCACTGGTGCGCGGTCTTAGCTCGTAAGGGCTACTGTCTGTCTACCACTTTATTTTACCTGGCAGTCTCCTGTTATTTGTTCAAATCCATGCTCATCACCTATCCGTAAACTACAGACACTAAAAGGCCCGCAAAGCTACGCACAGCTACGGTGGATGGTGACCGAGGTGCTATCTTGCTATGCGTAATGCTAAACCAATGGAGACTTTAATGCTCGGCAACCGCGAAACTCACTTCAAAGACGGTTCGTGCGCCCTTTCTAGAATATTTTTAATATCTTTTTACTCCTTATTTTCCGTGTTTTCAGATCCACGCGCACGTGTTTTGACCCCTAAGAAATTGTTTTGCGACAAAAAATATATTTTCGATCCACCCTACCAAAGAATATCCAACACCGACAATTTAGTCTCCACAGTACAGTATGTCTGGCAGTGCTAAGCCACTCTTACAAAAAAAAATCGCGCAAATCAAAATGGACGTGACCGGGTGACTGCATGCCTCACAGCTAGTGGGCTCCACTTAATTGCTTGATTCAGGACGCATTCCGCCAGCTTTTGTAAAACTTAACTTAATTGATTTATTGTTGTTGTAAAATTGTTGTGGAACTTAATCTTAACTGTTGACTGAGTCATTCATCTTTTCAGCTATTCTTGCAGGATACAAAAGCCATGGAATAGTTGGCTTCCTTACGTCTCCGAAAATCGAACAGACGAGTAATATGCGGTTTGTAGTAAAAGTTCACCTTCGGTATATTCGACTGATTCCTATTGCTTTCAGTGTCATTGCCACGCATTCCGTGCTGCCAGAGGCCACCCCTTCATCTCCGAAAGCAGGCCTTCGCGCTACCGGCACCGGCTTGTCGCCAGCGGTCTCCGGCAGTGACAAGGCCACACGCCCGAAACTCGGCGCCGTGCCGACAAAATGACGACATTTCGGTCTGCGGCCGAGATGTGTCGCCAGAGCTCGTCCCGCGGGACGGCAGCATGTGAAACCTCAGACAGCCGCCGGCCGCCGCAATCGGCCTTCATATGCAAATAGTCAGTCAAAAATAATTAGTCTTGCCACGATTATTGCAGGAAAGGCGGGAGCTGTGTCGCCGTGTAAATTAAAACCGTGCCCCGGCCGTCATCAGGGAGCCAGGACCGGAATAGTTTCCGGCAGAGACCTCAGGTTTTCGCGCAGATTTCCGCCAAGGTTGCGATGGAACAAATCGGTCCAAAAAAGTGCCCGAAATAAGCGGAAACCTTTGCAGTTCATTTGCCATTATGGCCAGACGTGCTTACCTCATTGCCATGTTACGACGTCATTTTGAACAGATTCTGAATTGATGGACAAAGAATGTTTTTGATTTCTTACATCCAGACATGTGAAATTAACATTCAAAACTGCTTGTTTTCCAGGGTTTCCGGTTGCATTGCATGCAGTTAACAAATTCGTTGTTCATGTGCTGATTACAGACTGCATGAACAAAATGAGTGGTATTTTTCCATAGAAAACGTTCAGGCGATTTCGACCTTGGCATCGCATATCACGCAAACACAGCAGCACAAAGTCCTGTCGCCCGAACAGTTTCAAAGCTGCACCAGTGTAAACTGGTGTATAGTTCTGCTGCGACCGGCGCTTCGGCAGTGGAGCGCCTAACGTCTCCCGCGGCGGCCGTGCTACGTCAGGAACGCCACCACCGCCGCCTCCGCTGCCGCGGTCACCGGTGGTCAACGCCTGGGGCGCTCGCGGGGACAATATTGCCGGCGGCGGCGCGCCGATCGAGTTATGACCTCACAAACACTGGGCTCTTCATAAATTCCGCTTAGCGCTGATCTGCCATCACTGTAAATCTGCTCGCTCTTATCCCCGGGATCTGGCAGCACACAAAGCGGCGCGCCGGCGCGTCATTGGTCGCCAATAAATCGCCGCGACTGATTGTATTTTAGCTGCGTCTTTGCATATCAAGTGGACTCCGGGCGCTGGTTCATGACAGCTGAAATCCGACGTGCTTCGAACACGCCGCCAACTTACGGGCCACTTTCCGCCGAGGTGTGAAATTTACTCCCGTCAGAGGTCAAAGGGAGGAGCCGGACGGGACAGCGCCGGGAACTCTGACCAGCTCGGGTGTTTGAGGTGGGAATTCGGTTTCGATGATGCAGACATTCGATCGAGTACTCGGGTTCGTCGGGTGTTCGAATCTTGAGTTCAGGATACGAATATTCGGCGAATGTTTGGCTAGTCATTTTGCCGTCCGAATATTCGCTGAGTATTGGAATGTGAACCGATCATTCAAATATTCCTTTGCATTTTGTCCGCAAAATCTGAAAATATCTGTGCGCAAAATCAGCATAACCATGGTGAAATTGGGTAATTTCCCGGCGTTTTTTCCAGCCGCAGTATATCCGTGAGACCGAGAACCATGTTCGGCATTGATTCTGAGACGTGCTCCGCCTTTCCCGTACCGTGACATTGATGTGCGTGGCAAGTTTCGCGGGGTAGCCCTGAAAGTAATCTGACTCTTGGTCCGCTCCTGGCCACGACAGGCAGAAACGCCAGGTCAGGATTGTTTCGTTCGTGAAGGTGGGCACAATGGGAAGACATACATCAACGCATTTACTTAGCCTGTTTTACTGGAAAGTAGGAAATGGCCGGCCTCTTGATGAATTGATTTGCATTATGCATGCAGTGAGCTTTCGTGCCCATGCTGGTTTTTCATGATGAAAATATGTGGCGTCGTATTATTATTGTTATGTGTTAAATAATGCACCATGTTTTATATCATGCTTGAATGTAGCAGTCTGCAAGGTGGAGAGGGAAGCGGTCGTACCAACTTGGCAGACAAATCGGGCCATACAGACATCTGATTGTAACATCGTAGCGCCATGGTGTTCCATGGAGAGATATTGGCCAAAAAAGATTAGCCTTACCAACTCTGGAAACGTTCCTACACCGTAGATATACGTGTTATGTTGCATTTGTATTAACATTTCTGCTCTGGACCATTTTTATCCCTTCTGTGACAAAGAGAACCTTTTTGGTTGAAATGGCACCAGCTTCCAAAAATTAGAAAATTCAGCCAAAATGTTATAATGTATATCCCTCCAAATATTCCAGTCAGAAAGTCTCACAGAATTCCAAGCTCCAGTGGGCACTGACGAGGTCCGGAAGGGCTAAGTACCCAATATGCACAAGGACATCAGTAGGGGCGATGAAACTCAAATCTGTTTCTTGTCTTAGACCATTTTGTGATATTTGTTCGTCAGTCTTCTTGTACTCTGCAAACGTCCTTCAGATAGGAAAATCGTCTTTTTGTATTTCTATTTTTTGTGTGGAGTGCCGGGTACGTTGAGGAGACACGAAATATTAGGGGCATATATTTATCCACAAAAGCACATGGTGTTATTTCTTTATAAACGCATTTTGTACATTGCATTGGACTCGATCCAATGGCCAAGAAATAATCATGGCTATGGTAATGATACCATTATTTCAGTTCAATGATAAATAAAAGTTACCGATATCCAAAATTTGGATTTCAGTTCATTGCAGAAAGGAATGAAGAAGAGAGGAAGGCTCAGGACAATCAGTATTCCCAAGATCTGTCCTTGTTGGGTAACCTACTAAATTAGTTAATATAAATGTATAATTATACAGATATATAGTAATTGACTTATTAATTAACCTAACAATAATTATACATATATATATCATAAATAATCATAATGATTAACCTGCTTAAAAGTGAAAACTACCCCTAATTGCCTGCATCAAATGCCGTGCCTTCAATAACAGCGAGCTTGTCAAAATTTTAGACGGCAGATAATTTGAGTGTCTTGAAAAAAATAGCTCCTCTTTTTTTGTTATTTTTGTTTTGGCTGCTTATTTGATGGAAGTGGCCACTCGTCATTGCTTTTAGCAAACGAAAGAGGCGCTTGCATAATTAGCAACTTCAGCTCCAGTTGCGAAACAAATTGTCTTACAAATTATTCGATGTAGGGGTTCCAACGTGGACCGGCAACTGTCAGAGATATATTTTAGTCATTCAGGCGCGTAGCAAAAAGGTGGAATGGGGGCTATGCAGACCTGTGCTCTGATTCTGAGTTGTCCCTCTTTGCCATGTCACCCGCTGCTTGACCTTTCGTCAGATCACCCTGTTAACAAAGGTGGATACAGTGAGAAAAGGTTATGCAACCAAAGTTCTTTCATGTGCTGTTTAAGCGGCCGTTTTCGAGAACACTCTTATACGGCTATTAAAATGCATGGTAAATGTCATTAAGAATGGCATCGAAAACGGCTGCTCGAACTGTACATGAGAGGGTTTGCATAGGCGTTAACTCCCCTCTCTGTATCCGCCCTCGCTGGAAGGAATGATCTGAAGAAGGGTCGGGCGACGAGTGGCATGACGAAAGGGGATAATTCGGAATCAGGGCGCAAGTTTACGGCCATGGCCCACGGACCAAGCGGTTTACACTTGATATTTAGTGATTTCGCAGGAATTTGAAATAGTGATGACATATATGACACATAAGCAAATATTATGTTTTTTTCTCTGTGCTAGATATGAGGTTAATTGCGTCAAACTGAAATAGTTTTTTATGTTATTTGTTATTATTATATACAAAAAAGAATTAAACGCATAGAATCCCATAAACTTTGTCATACACCAGTGACATATGCCAAATTTTGACATTTGCCCCCCAGCATAATCCTTGCTACGTGTATCATAATCCCATAATCCTGAAGCCATTTCATCATTTACTTCCAACCCCATGTTGACGCAATTTGAAAACATAAAGGCTCCTAAGCATATCAAATCTTAATTCCATAGAAGTTGCGTAAGTCCTCCCAATCTCCTTCCCCTCGCCCTCCTCCCCCTTCCCCCACTGTGGAAACCCACGATCTGGTAGTCAGTGAATGCACGAACAGGCAGGAACTGCCTGTTCATGAATGCCTGGTGAATCGGCGAATGTCTGGTGCGGCATGGAAATGTTTTGCTGGGAATCATTCAAGGAAACTATTTCTGGATCATGTTGATAATTTGCTATAAGTTCTTAACATTTTGTGGAAACATTTTCGCGACTTCAAAATCGTTCTGGAACAACAGCATCCAACTGAAAAGCCTATGAACGTGCTATTTAGCGCACTTGTTTCGGAGAGTTACGATCTCCGAAACAAATGCGCCAGTTTTTTCAGCTGAAAAATAAACTCGTGTCTTGACGCGCGCTCGTGTTTTTGACATTTGGGATAGTTTGACACTTAAACCACTCCTTTGAGGTTCTTCTGAAGTAGACTTCGAATGGTGCGGTGCAACGTCACCATATTTGGTACACCTGTATAAAGCTGAGTACCGGATCTTTTGGTGGAAAAAATTCTCAAGGTTTTTCAGGATCACCGAGCCAGAGTAGGTCTAAGTCAGGTCATGGTTTTTAGGAACGGTCATTTTTAGGACATACGTCAAACTGCTGCATAAAGATGGTTTTCAGGATAGGCTTTCATACTTTGCATAGGTGCACATTATCTGAACAAATTATGGACACTATGTGATCTGAGATTAAGTCACGAGGTCAGGTTTACGTCAAAATTCAGAAATCATTTCTAAACGTATAACTGCCGTTCTGATCATATCAGAAAGTTCATCAGTTCATGGAGAGATGACTAAAAATGCGCTTGCTCTTGCCCTTCCTGTAGAAGCAAAACGATGAAACGCCACCGTTTTCTTGTTCAGTAACTAGTTCAAAGCTAGGGTGGTACAAAACAGTGTCAGGGGATGGCTGAACACTCACTCCTATGATTCTGATCTCTGCTAGGTCGTCTAAGGTTGCTGACCTGAATTGTATTGGCTTTGATGGACCTTTTTGTCCAAAAACTTGCTTTCTAGGGCGTTTTAGACACTAATCTGGAACTAAGCGCCCAAAATTGTCTGCGTAATGCATGTATACATTGGGGGTAAATAGGCGTTAAGGAGAAAAAGGCTCTAGCCCCATTGGTTTCCGAGATCTTAGGGGAGATCAAGTTGACCCCTCTCCCTCCCTCCACCCAAAAACGTTGTATTTGACTGACCTCCCTTGCGAGTGGTAACCGTCAAATGAGACAGACACAAGTGGGTAGGGAACGAGGAGTTTGTCATCTAAACCGTGGAGAGGCAGATCGGGCGCATTCCAGAACAGTAGGCTCATTCCAGAATAGCTGTTTCAGAATATGAAGCAGAAAAACTGCCGGTGAAAAATCTGCACTGCAGTCATTGCCGTATGTGGAAGCCCGAGTTGTCTCTGTACCTCAGATATCGTTTATTTTTCATCGCATGCAGCGTCATCTATATCTTTATCTGACTAACAACTGGCGGTTGCCGCCTGGTGCTGTCACGTGAGCACCTGAAAACTCGGAACTGGAATCATGCGCCTACATTGGATTGCACATTGGTATGCCTAACTGAAGTCATTGCGAACGTTAGAGCTATTGATCGACGAACCACATTGACTGCATCGGCAAACAGCCCATGAGAACAAAATGAATTAATTCCTTCACCAATATGAACGCTGATGAAGAGCGTTTCATTAATCATATTACAGAGCATTATTCCAGCCTGTTTTTTAAGTCTGTCATTCCCCTTTTATTTGTTTTGTCTTGACTCTTTTCACGTCGTCTCAGTTCACGCAAACTACAAAATCTGTGTGGCTGACTGGTACTAGACTGCGTCAGGACAATCGATTCTTGGCAGAAAGAAAATAGATTAGCCATTCCATTCCGCGTGCAACCCAGTGCTTACAACACCGGCGTGACGTCAACATATTCCAGCCTTCCGCTATCGAGTGACGATCACAGACTTCCGGGGCGGATATTGTGTTGTGTTTCAGGTACTTGTGATGCAGTGCCCCCATGCATAATTTGTTCGTACGCTCGTCCATTTCTCGCGTTTTTCTCGATAGTCATTATATAGGATGGGGTCTGCAATAACCGTTTCATGTACAAGTCCTTTCTTCATGGCATATACTTCATTTAACAAGTGACGTTGTACTCGAGTTGCGTTTTTTGTGCTTACATGAAATGTCTTGCCGTTACTGTAAAGAAAGGCCATTGCCATTTGCAGGAACCATGGAAGAGGCCGAAAAGGCTTGAGTCAAGAACAAAAAAGACCTTGAGAGGAAGTGAGTGCAAATGGAAACAACTGCCACCAATTAAAAGCGGAAGAAAGCAAAAGGACTGCAAAGCAAAGGAGTTTCAAAAGCATACCAGTAGTGAAATCGTTGAAGGAATGAAACTAGGATGGAACAAAAAATGCGTAGGAAAGTGGAACTGCATTTATACGATTGATATCAGTTGCACGGAACGAGAACATCAGTATCGTGAGTAGTATCGGTATTTTCTATTTCGGACACTCCACAGTGTGGTTTTCCAGTGATCCACGCCACCCACATGTGCTAAAAAAACGTACACACCTGACTTAAGTACCATGTCTTACTACACAAATAAAACGGAAATACCGCTGGTAGTCATTTTTAATGTCTCGCAGGTTCTAAGTGCGCAGCTTCTGTTCTTTTAACAATAAGCAAGCACTGCACTTCGGATTACACTTTATGCCCTGCGTTGGTGACATTTTGCACAAACGAACACCGCCCAAACAAATGCACACTTGACGACAGGAACGGGTTATTTCTATGTGGAGGCTCAAAGCAGACTGATGCACCTGAACGGTCCTCATGAGACAGTCGAGTTCTTTTCATCTTTATCTAAGTACCCTCTTCGTTCCATCCCTTTTAGCGTTTTTTTCATATCTTTAATCGCGGCCAAGCCAAACCGTGCACGGTGAGACGGTGAGGCGGTGAGACGGCCACATTTTCTGCCCCGGACCGGTCCGACGGACGCCGCCGGCCGGGTCAGTTGTCGCCGGCCGCCGGCAGGAGGCGCCGGCCAAGCGCTGCTGCTGTCCGCCGAACTGTTTATTCGCAAAGCGAGGCATGCTGATCGTGTCGAACGATGTGCGCGAGGCCTCAGACTGAAACAGCGCAAAGAGAGAAAACAGAATATGAGTAGATAGGAGCGGCCAGGAACATGGTCGCATTGTTGGCGTCTGGTCGCCACTCTCATCACTGCCCATAAAGACGCGACCGGAAGCTGCAAAACTTTCCCAGGGTGAGCTGGAATAGCGTTTCCTGTTTTTACGGCATCGTGTGAGTTACGCCAAACAGTGATCTTTCGTCTGTTGTTCATACCAAAACTGTCAATAAACAAAAATGCTTGCCAGGCATTTTAGAGACGTTGCACATTTTCCGAATGCGAATTCTAACATTTACTATGACGTCATGAGTCAAAAGAAAATGTCAATTTTCGCATCCTGAGATGAGAAATAACGCCTCACAGCTTGTCAGTTGTTGCTAGAATCGTAGGATCGGACTCTAAGCTCCTGAGATACAAGGGGAGGGGGAGGGTTTAGCACGCTTAACGGGGTTTGACTTTTAACTTAACGGGGTCTAGATTAACGGACTTTAACGCGGTCACGGGGGGGCAGAATACCGCTGCAAACGATGCTGAGTTCAGCGTTCAACGAAAAGGCACCCTTATTGGCAGGAAAATCGGACGTGATTGCGAAACAAAAAGGAACGTTTCTTAGCAGCGGAGGCTATTTTTATAAGCCTAAAGACAGACATAATTGCAGTGGAGGCTATTTTGATACGCCTAAAGACAGGCATAATTCTAGACTCATCGTCCCGCCGCTGGAGATGTCCAAGCAGCAAAACATCTTGAAGGTGGCCAAAGCCACCTTTATGACTGAAAAATGCAGAAGAGGGCCAGGCGACGAAATGTGGAATCGTAGTGCCTGTTCCCACATATAACTAATCAGCATCTCCTGGTATGAGATTGTTTTTATTTCGTCATTTTACTGAAAGTCCGGGAGCCGTTTACACCATTTTTTTATTCCATGGAACCAGTAATTGTATCTTTTAACCTGCATCTAAGCACGCCATCAAAAGAAAAAAGGAAGATTTTCATCACAAAGGCAAGCAATGAGTCTAAGAACAGCAAGGAAGTGAAGGAAGGAGGAACTGGACAAAGAACTGAAGCGGCCATGGAAAAAATCGAATGTGAATTGGACAGAACAAGTGTAGTTGTAACCCACAAAAGAAACAAGATGACCACGATAATAAAAATATGTTTTGAACGTGGTGGGCCGTCTCGTCAAATAAGACGACGTGGAAAAATCTACAACACGGATGCTGCACACAGACGGCGATCGAAGGCACGGGAGACAGGGAAAATTTCTCCCGCAAAACAAGTTGTTTTAGTAGAAGTCATCGTTTCAACAAGTTCAACAAGTTGTTTTAAGAGAAGTCATCTTTTCAACAAGTTCAACAAGTTGTTTTAAGAGAAGTCATCGTTTAATTTTAAATTTAGTTTCTACATGTTCACGTTTGAAGTTGTGTCTTATGCGATATTTTGCGGTTAGAATACATCCGGCGTCGACATGATATGTTGCTGCTCCTGAGTAGGAGTCACCAGTAGCGATACGGCAGTACAAAACTGCGACGTAATCGGGCATGTTATGGACACCACTGTGTGCTAAGTGACTGGCGGAAAGGGCCTTCTCAAACAACTCTTAAGGATAAATGCAGTCACGAAAAACGACTTAGCTCAGTTTCACTGTATGGAAACAATTTTTTCCTGATCGCATTATTAAATCGTACATCGAACGGTCTCGTTCTCGATAATTTGCTTTTCCAACTAACCATATCTTGACGACGATGGCCACATTTATGCAGAGTAATCAGAACTATTGGCTAGTTTGCTATCTAGTTCAGGGTACAGTCGGAAATGAGGGTTTATCTTTCTTGTGAAATACACGATAAAAAGAAAACACGATCAACAGAAACACGATAAACAGAAAACCTTTCACGTAAGAACTATTAGTTTCGCCTCCAATGTCAAACAGCCCCCACAACCGGGGCGTAACTTTGCATGTCATTGAGGCTTATTACTGGGCGTGCATGCACCCAAAAACATGGCCTGTTCATCCACAAACCAAAAAACAACAGCTCATGACCCCAGAACATAACACCTGGGCTCTTTCATGACACAAATGGGCACGCCTAAACGATATATATATATATATATATATATATATATATATATATATATATATATACATAGGTGGGCATCGTTACTAAAAAATGTAACTCCGTTACTCGTTACTCCGTTACTCAAAACAGCCAGTCCGTTACTCGTTACTCCGTTACTCTGCCTTAAAAAGTAACGGAAGTTACCGTTACTCCGTTATTCCGTTACTTTTTTAAATGCAGTGAAAACCAAGCGAACGCGGGTTTTAAGTCTTTTATGCTGCTTTGTGGTTGTAAAACGCATTCCATATACAAAGGAAAGAAACAAAAAGCGCTTACCCAAAACACCCCGCTAGCTGCCCACTGCCCTCACCAGCCGTTGTAGAGTCGGTGGCGCCGGGACAACAGCCGCAGCGGGTATTCTACCACTGTGTTAGCCACAATGTTCAAACCAACGAATTCCTGTTCATTGCCCGCGGCGCCGACGGAGCGGGAACAACCGGCGCTGGAGTGGACGCATGCAAAATGCGACAAACAGCGGACATCTATCGACTGGGTTTGATCAACAATGCCTCTCGAAGTATCCGCCCTAAACATAATGGTCTCCGTTCAGAGCTCGTTTCGGTCTCGCGAACTTCTTGTTTTGTTTTGAAATTATGTGTGTGTATTAGTTTGTGTACGAGCGCGTGCGTGGAGGTAAGATTCCTGATACCCTGACGTTTTTTAATACCAAACGACGAAGGACTCAAAAAAACATGACTGATATGGATTTTATTATTGTGAAATAAAAGACTAAAAAAAGGTGTTTTAGTACCTCTTCAGTTTATCCTTGAAAAGACAAATTAGCTATAAAAACATGGTCATAAGTAAGATGCAACGGAGGATGTTAGCCGTTCACAAGTGGAACATTTTGGAACGATGACGTGACCTGACCTGACCCCTGTGAAAGGCCAAAATTGATATCAATGAACTCGCTATTGTCTTACGGTTCAGTATATGTCGCTTAAGTTCAGCTTTTCAGGGACAAGGTATTGTGTCTATTTACCTAATTCCAAGGACGTGTTTTGACCTTTCATGGCGTCTGGTGGCCTCAAAATTGACCTGAGGTCAAAACTCTTGAATGTTTTCGTCTCGGTTTGACAAAACCTTTCCGCCGGTGTTTTCCTTTTTCCGTACGATATATGGGAGCCGAGATCCTGGAAGGTGCGGAAATCCGCGGTCCCCCTCCGGCCGGGCAAAGGGCATTCTGAGCCCGGCCGGAGACGGGTTAAAAACACTTCATTTAACCCTATTCCCTGTGGGGGGGGGCAGATTCTGCTACCCGTGTCTTTTTGCTTGTCGCTCCCACACTGATTGCCGCAGCGCCACAAGATTTTCTGGCATTTCATGGAATTGATACACAAGTGTTTTGTCAACATTTAAAAAAAAAAATCGGTCCCGCAGAGGCGGTTCCAAGCCCCCGTTTTCGGCGGTAATGTGCTGTGCGTGAAGCTAAAAAGTTGTGCGGTTCACTATCGTGACATTCTGAGTAGAAATAAAGATCACTGACTCATTTATGTAGTCATACACATCCTAAACAATGCGTATGCACACACATTTTCAGGCGAACGCACACCCAGGTACTGAAAACATGGGAGAGCACACTATTGTGGTTATGGTGCCCTCCCAATTTTGTTTACCTGGATCCACCTCTGCGCTACATATAAACTTAAACTGGCTTGCTAGTTGCACATCTGATGTTTATATCACCCAAAACAAACAAAAACGAAGGAAATTTCTTATTTCAAAAATCACCCTTCTTGCCCTCCCTGGAACTGCCTATGGTTTTCTATTTTAAATTTCAGCTTTCGGCATATAAAAGACTTGGACATTCCAAGCTGAACCGTGTTATTCCCATGAAAATTGGTTGGTAAACACGGCCGCAGTTGCCTTTCAAAAATCCCCAAATTTTGGAGTTTGTTTGCCCCCACGCCCTATTTTCTGAATTTTTGAATTTTTGGGGTCTGGAATTGGAGATCTCGTTGAAACATATTACATGGCATTCATTCCATCAACATTGGACGAATGCATCTCGAGATCTCTGGAAGGGCGGGGAGGGGAGGGGGCAGAATTGGTAATATTCACCTTTCGGCCAATGCATATTTTTCGAAGGTGCAAAAGTGGCAACGGCTCATATCATGTTTGAGTTTGGGTCCTCACTTCTGCGTCTACAAAAATAATGTGTCAGCCGAAAGGTGTTTCGGCCAGTCGATATTTTTTTTCGGGAACGCAGGAGTGGTAACTCGAACCGCATGGACAATGTAGCCTGTCCTCCAAGTTAAAAATGATTTAACCTAACCTAACCTAAAACCTACTGTATGGTTGCAGGGATTGCCCTAGATGGGTATGTAAAACTAATTTTTTGTTAGGTTCAATTTGCCTGTTTTTTGGTTTGGTTAGCTCGTATCGGCTGAAGGCAAACATGTGTCAACTGAATCAAAATTCAAGAGTTACCTAACCAACTCAGTTTACACATCCAGTAGGGGCCAGTGCTTAGAAAAATACCTGCATGGGCTAAATTGTTCACACAACTTGTGTTGCCACTTCCGCGTCTCCAAAAATTACGCGTAAGCGTCGGCCGAAAGGTAGATTACCGCAGATCTGCCCCCCCCCCCCCAGGGTAATGTGAATCTCACTGCCTGCAGAGAATATGGTTAAGGCAAATAGTCCAAGCAATAGTCGACAAGCTTCATAATTATGCTTCACTACTGACAACTTATTGTGCACATTCTGTTCTCAACAAAAGTAAAGACGTACAGGCGTAAAGACGCCTTGATGGGACATTTTAGTGTCAGGTAGTTAAAATTTCAGGCCAGTCAAGAATCAATCACCACTCCATCACCCCATGGACATCACAGATCCAAGGCCATGGCGGCAGTAATCATGTGCTCAACAGCCTTGAGTGATCTTGGCGGGGAACCGTGTGGCGGTGGTAAGCAATCCGTGACTAATTTGAGACAACATTGAAAACTGCCGTCAGCTGGCTGTTCCAGTATAAATGACAATAACTTTGATATATTTTAGCCTGAAAAATGACGACTGGTTAATTTATCATTTTAAGTCATATCAAACTTACGCATAATTCAATACTTTTGTCCCAAAAGAGACCAAAGTCAACTGGCCTTTATACTGAACCATTGCCGCCAGCTTGCCGTCAACGTTTATCAGCTGACGAATATTGTCAACAAGTCTGCTCCGCGATTGTCAGCTGAGTGCGCGCCCAGCCGCGCTTGTATCGCCGCACGCTATTGGGTGTTGGCTATTCAAGTAGCCAATGGGTGTGCCGATGCAAATAAAGCCGGGCGGTGTCTGTAAGGAGTTTAAAAAGTAACGGAGTAACGGAGTAACGGAGTAACGGACCAAAAAAGTAACGGAGTAACGGACCACAAAAGTAACTTCCGTTACTCAGTCCGTTACAGTAAAATAAAAGTAACGGGTCCGTTACTCCGTTACTCAAAAAAGTAACTTCGTTAGTAACGGAGTAACGGAGTAACGGACCAGTGCCCACCTTATATATATATATATATATATATATATATATATATATATATATATATATATATATAGCAGATATCAGACAAGTGTGGGTATCTACTGCATGGCTGAAGAAAAGGACATCACAGAAATGTACCCATGGATGCAGTCAAGGGGAACTGATCGCCTGTGTGCTCCCAAGTTTCTGCGTTTCTTCTTTGGCACAAAAATAAAATTCGAATTTCCGGAGCTTGGAAATATAGTGGCGGAAATACGAGACGTTTTTGATGTTACGGAGATTGAGGTTGGCTGCGCCTTTTCCGTGCGAACAACAGTGCACCCACAGAGAATTTTGAAAAATTGCACCCCTGACCAAGATTTCAAAGGTCCTAGAGACGACGGTCGCTTTCTTCTCTGTAGCCTTGGCAACGGTGCATTTCCTGGGGGATTAAATGTGAACACTCGAGGCTGCTCATTTTTTCCTAAGAGAATAACTTATTAGTTTTAACAGCTGTGTAAATGAATTTGAGATGATTTCTAGTACACAAAGGGTAGCATATGCCGTGCAGTTTGAAACTAAATTCCATTGGCCAATTTTACGTTACGACAAAAACATATGGCGAGACTAAATGGATCTATGATTCTCGAATGTCTTCAAAAGCTTCCCGCAGTTGTCTTGTTGGCCAAAACTTTAACGTTCCAGGCTACATTGTGGTACAATGTAGCTCAGAAGGTTTAAATACTTAGTTTAACAGCTCTCGTCACGTGCTTCCATATTCGTTTAGCCTTTTGTCTTCACATGGATCATAAAATGAATCGGAAACTCCTTGCAATTTTGTCCTGATTCATGGTCTCCAGTAACCTGGCTCCTGAGGAAGCTCTTTGCTCTTCAGCTTCCGCATGCATTACGGACAGGATACCGGAAAGGAAACGTGGGACATTTTCTAGTCTGATCCAATGACTCAGCTTATCCTGCCTGACCGTAAAAAATGGTGGACGCGTCCGGCCCCAAATACATTACAGCGATTACAGCAGTCCGAACACTAGTCAGCTACGATCATCATTTCCTGTATCCCTCATAGCTGACCATTGCTTTATACCGCTCTGGTCGGCCTGGCTGACCTTGGCTTGATTTAGTCCGGTTCAGTTCTGCTAGGTTCAGTTCGGTTCGGTTCGGTTCGGGCCGGCGGCGGCTCCCTGTTGGGTATGCGCGGCGCCGGGCCCGTCCAATAACGGGTGGCGCAAAAACTACGAGCCGACCGCGCGAAATATGGCCGGCATAAACCTGTTCAGCTGGTGTTTATAGTTTCAATACTGGGCCGACACGCGATTAGGCAAGTGGCGGGTGAAGTGGCGGGCGAAATGAAGTGGGAGCTGTGACGGGACGGGTAACGGTGGCTCTGAGCGGGGCTGCCGGCCGGGCTCGGCCGCCTGTTGCAGGGGTCCAGAGGGACCTGTCCGGTCTGTGTCCGTTGTGTTATTAACGGTGAATATACAAGGGATAGCTCTTGCCTGCCGCAGCAGCTGTTTCAGGCTGTTCTGAAGGGGACCACGAAAAACGCGCAAGCTCGGCGGCCTAGCTTGCGTGCTTTTCCTGGGCGGCCCACTGTTTTTGATTTTCAGTAACAGACTTGCATTGTTTTCAGAATCACGTAAATCTTGTAAAGACATAAGATCGGCCTGTGCTCGATATTTATGAATCGTACGCAGAATGGCCAGTCAATTGAAAGCATTTTACGACAAAACTGTCCCAGCGGTAAGTAAGAGATTTCATCTTTAGATATGTTGCCGAACTTTTATTAATTTCTTTCCTCTCTTCAGACTGCATGGAACAGTCATGGAAGAACGTAGCATGACGCAATGCTTCTCTTACCAGATCACCTCTGGTATTTCGCAGGGGCCATAAGCAGGTGATGGCATTGTTTTGCTTTCACGTATTCCTTAGCCCTATTCCAGTAGCGATAACACTAGGTCTCATTTCCGTATAGGTAGAGAGTTTATTTCCCCCCCCCCCCACGAGATGTCGAGAACTACCTGCCCTATTTCATCGCAACAAATAGCAATCGATTTGCCACAACAACGACACAAAAAGGAAGTTTTGGAAGTCTTGAAAGGAATAAATGCAGGGGTCAAAAGGGCCAGAAAGGGGTATATTTTCTACTTATTATAATTCCGATGTTTATGAATCGATTTTCATGCAATCCCAATAAATCCTGGGCTAAGCGGTAGGACTTTTCCCCTTGGCCCATACGTTAAAAATTTTGAAAAAAATACATGGGTGTTTACAGAGCTGGAAAAATGGGAATATTATTTTAAAACTGAATTTACTAGACACGTTAAGGGAATGCAAATCTTATCACAATGTTGGTATAATGCTGACACAGGCGGCACCAGGAATATGAAAATTGGAGCACTGTCAAGGTCGCATATTCATCAGGTCACCTGGCGACATTTGGCTTTAAATGACCTTAAATGACCTCAGAGTCGCGTGGGTTGGCTTGAGGTTTATTGCATAGTGCTTGAAAACATTCCCAGTTGTTTGGATTGACTATATTTCTAAAAGTCCTGTTTATGGCCGTCATGATATAGAGTATTCGCGCCGACCTTTTACGCCATAGCTCCTTGACCCGACCTGATATCGGTCTGAAACTTAAAAAAAGAACAATCAGAGGACACTGCGCCCGGCCATGTAACTTCCGAAGTTACGTTTCGAAAATTAGCGTAAAGAAATATCTACATAAAACTAAATTGTTACACTTCACCTTAACCTGACTCGGCTGGTTAAGCTAATAGCTGGAGGGAGCTTCAGAAATCCCCTTCGGTTTTTTGTTCGCCAAAAAACAGAATCGTCTAGGTTTTTCTGAAGCAGCTTCACGAGATTTGGCGATTTTCCCACCATTATATTTTCCTACCATTACGGTTCCTACATATTATTTCATACTTCCATAGTTTTATTCTGCTTAGGGCCGGAGCCAGTTCGACGTTTTGGGGCATATCAGGACACTTTTAACACTGTGGAGAATAAAAAATGGGTGCTAAAAATAAAGTTTGTAGGACAGAATTTTAAAAACAAATGTTTAAGTATATAGGTAAATAGCCGGACAACCATGCAAAAAAATGTTTTTGTTGGTCTTAGGTCACTTCATGATGTTAGGTTTAAGTCAAAGGTCAGAAGTTGGTTTCATGTGAATATTTTTGGTGCTATTTGTAATGCATGGCCGTAAATTTTAAAGTGATTTTAGAACCTACAAGTGATCTGTTCCAGCAGCTGATCACCTTTGCTCATCATGGCTTATATTTACCCCAAATTTACGTATCATTACGGTGTACTACGGTAGACATATAACTGCAGTAGTATTAATAACATTTTGAAGCTTGGGCATCCAGAGCCATGCGGAGACCGAAGTTTACCTTGAACACCCCAATGAATACACACTCAGTTGCATTCATCCTTATATGTCAAGGTATTCGTTGTTGTATGCACCCCATAGTCACATGATGGAAACCTTGAGCGGAGGGGGAGTAGTGGAAACATTTTTTGCATCTCAATGTAAGAGGTTCTGTGATCGGCAACTCAGCTGGGAGGGTGCTGGTCTCCCTGTCCTAGCAAAACGACTTCGAGTCTGTCTGGTGCTCCCATTTGGCCTGTGACCGCTGCTGGAGCTGGAACTGGCCAATAGTTACGCTGATTTTTATACGGTGGTGTCGTACCTTTGACGAAGCTCTGGACTTCCTCCACAAAGTAGGCGCTTAGTTGGAATTTCACGATTAGCTTTGGGGTTCAAAGTCCGTGCAGCAAGTTCTGCTTAGCATGGGCCTTGTCCCAAGCATCAGTTTTGCAAATCGTTTGCATAAAATTTATTTAACAATGAAATAGACAGTAAATATGGTTTTGATCTGTACCCAGGTAAGTGTCCAAATCAGCTATCCAATCCATGTTCTAACAACAGACATCCGAACGCCAAGAAACCATTTGCCATACCAACCAACAGCATTTCTATCAAACTGAAATTATGTTTAGGAATCGAGACGCATAATGCGTTTTCCTTTCACGGCGACACATCATGTACGACTCTGTACGCCACGGCAATCACATAATGATACGTTTATCAATACCATTGTCACAGTCATTGAAAGTTAGCCACTCACGCGACTTAGCAACAAACATGGATACCATTTTCCAACTCGAAATTTTGGCAACTCTGAAAATCGGACTTTTTGTTTTCGTATCGCTTAGGCTGGGCTCGTGTTTATGTATTTTTGGGCGGTATTTGCCGGCTTTTACTTTGGCAGCCATCGCACATCTGTGCAGCATGCCAGCGTCCTTCTCAAGCCCTAGAGCTCATTGAATTTTGGTCTGCTCCAAGTGCCCATGGCTGCACGGCCGTCTCTCTGAGGTTACGAGCACCGGCCGGCAAATGTGGGATTTTCCTGGTACTTACCCGAACCAAGCCACCAACGTTAAAAATTCCGAAAAAACACACGCATGAAATCGCGTGTTATGGCCATGTGTCCGGGACAATATGCTCAGTGAAAATCTCATCAAAGTTTCATTACGCCGCATTCCGCGTTGATCAGCCTCCTTTAAAAACCTCGTCTCAAGTCCGTATCCCTGCCGCTGCTACTTGCGCCGCGTCAGCACCGATCCTCTGGTGCCCCTCCCTTCTGACCAAATCTCTGCAGACCGCCGGTTAAACGCCTCGCCCAGTCCGGGCGTGGGAGGGGGGGCAGCCGGGGGTGCGCGGCAATGAATTCCCGCCGGGCGACGGAGGCGTCGCGTCCGGCCGGTCGCCGGCCGGCCGGGCCAAACAATTTAAAACATTCCGGCGTCCAGGGAGACGGCGCAGCGGTGCGACCGCCGCCACTGCATTAATTTAAATCCCGCCGGCTCGGCCTGATAAAACGGCCCAATAAGACAGAGTTAATTGTCAGTGCAGTCGGTATTGGAAGCGCTGCCGGCACATTGCTTTACGTAGTACTTTCTAATTACCGCGAATGATTGGACAGACAGGCCGGCCAAACGACACCCGGAATCCAATTAGGGCCGGATTTAAGCGCGGCCGGCGCGGTCCTCTGTCAGTACATCGGGCCGTTGTTTTTAGAAGCTCTCCGTCTCCCGGGAAACGGCCCGGCTGGCCGAGTCGCCGCGGTCCGAGCTCGGCCGGCCATGCAAATCGCCGCGCCGCTCCCGCGTCGGCGGCGACGACGGCGGCGGCGGGCCGGCGGCGGCGCGGACAGCCCTGCGCTGGACGCCCGGGCCCGCGGCCTGACGCGACGCCGCCGGCGACGCGCTCTCGGTCAGCGCTTTCCACCGACGCTCGCCGCCGGCGTTTTTCGTCGTCTGCGGATTTCCGCGACGGCGGCGGCGGCAGCGGCGGCCGGCTCCGCAGTCCGGCCTGTCGCGGGAGAAGCGCTGACCAGCGCGGTCGCCGCCGGAGCCGCCAAATCCAATGACATACGGCCCTCGCGGGCCCAATCCGTCTCTTCATAACCTAATAACCGGTAATTCTCACCCGTCCGGGCTGTCCGCCGGCCGGCACCTCTCGGCCGGCAGCGGCGCCGGGGGGAGTGGAAAGTGCCGGCTCGGGGGGGCTCCGAGCCAGCCCGCGCGGAGACCGACTCTGGAGCCTGACTGTCACCAGGGCGGGGGATGAGCGAGTCTTCGGTATGTTAGTCAGGTTCGGATATCCCAAGTCAGAAGAACGTGCCGCCAGTGCAAACGTGAACGTGGCAGATGAGCCGAATGTTCATCTGCCGCTGCTAGTCTTCTGTTGGTGTAGCAGGCGAGTTGCAATTTGTTTACCACAGTTACAGCCCTAGCACATGCGCCTCGCTCTGAAAGAAGCTCGCATGCTGACAAAGTGGTCGTGTTTACTGAAATAGAGTCATCGCCTGTTTTTTTGGGTTATGTTCAACAACGTGCAATGTTTCCTATCCCAGGTGTTTTAGACCGAAACCTGTGCTAAGCATAACAATCTACCTCGAAAGAAAGAGCCGATCGACCCGAAAATCCACCGTCTGGCGATTCCTTTGTCCAGCCCCTGCGGCCACCGCAATCACCGCACGCGGCGCGGGTGTGCCGTCCCGACCAATTCGTCGCCGACTCCGTCGTCCGTCGCGCCTCCGCCGTCACCGGCAGCGCTCGGCGGCGGCCCGCTGCCGGCGCGTTCGACGCGAATGGCCGACATCTGTTTCGCTCCCGGGGTCCATTCTCGCGGCGTCACTATGCGGCATTTGCATAAAAAGACGGCGTTCTGCCGTTGTCGGAGGCATTTCTCAGTGCCGGTGTGAAACGCGCCCATTTAAACGTCTAGTTAAACGGACGACCCGCTCTGTCACACCCGGCCCGTGTCAGAGCGGCGGCAATTTACAACGGGCCGGCCGTAATGAATGCTTGCTTCGGGAGGATTTCGTTCGTGCTCTTTATTCATAATCTTTTGCATATGCCACACCGTGTTTGGCTCTTCCGACTCTACAGGATGGGATAGACAGTTCCTATTTCGTCACACGCGGCATGGTTACTGAACCAAATGTGGGACCTTTACTAATTTTTGTTCACCCAAAGTCTAGTCATACGCGGACAAATAACCAAGGTCATGTTTCTCCTGTAGACATAGAAACAGTGAGCGAACAGGACGTCACCAACTGTATTGCATCCATGTAGCCCGAGGCTAGCCTAAACAGCCGGTGAAGAGCAGTTTAATGCCTGATATTTCGCATTTCCTCTAACGCGGCATGGTTTGAAGAGGTCCCAATGTTGCTACCGGTCTTGATTATACACAGAAGAGCCTACGATTAATTGTTTTTCCGACATGAAATGCTTCCTACGCGACGTCGTCTAACAGTCAGATTAAACAGACCATCACGCTTAGACATATACCACTCATCGACGTTGTAAGATGACAGACGCCACACAGTATGTGGTCCAAAGCCCTTCCCACGGCGTTGTCTACGTTCCCATCAGTGCGTCTGAGTCTCCATGGACCTCCCCCCCCCCGTCGGCTCCGACCTCAGACGGCCGACCTCCGCCCCACCGGCCCGCCTCGGGCGCTTCAGGCGCTGCGACCCGGCTCCAGACTGCCAGCCTCCGCCGCCGGCGCCGCCTAGCGCCCGGCCGCCTCCGCCGCCGTCGGCCCCGGCTGAACGGTCCTGGGTCGCGGCCGGCGCCGGCCTGAGCCTGGACCTGGCCCTCGTACGTGACCCGGACCTGGTAGCCGGTGTCGGGCCGCACCGAGTAGCTGACCAGCTGGACGCGGCCGTCCGGCATCTGCACGCGGTACTGGCCGCTGGTGGTGACGCCGTCCGTGGCCGCGCTGTGGCCGAAGTCGTTGCCGAATTCGGGCGCCGCCACCGACCATCGGAAGCCCACCGCCGTCGACGGCGCCCCCGCGACGAGCTCCCTGAGGGACGGCTGTCTGGCAGCGGGGTCTGTTCCGGCTGGCTCTGCCCCAGACGGCCTCCTGGCGACGGGCTCTGCCCCTGATGGCCTCCTGGCGACGGGCTCTATCCCAGACAGCCTCCTGGCAGCGGGCTCTGTCCCAGACAGCCTCCTGGCGGCGGGCGAGCTCTGGCCCAGACAGCCTCCTGGCAGCGGGCTCTGTCCCTGAGGGCCTCCTCACGGCGGGCTCTGCCCCAGACAGCCCTGGGGGGCCCTGGTCGGAAGGCCCCTCACGCCTCCCGAGGGCCTCCTGGCGGCGGGCTCTGTCCCTGAGGGCCTCCTCACGGCGGGCTCTGCCCCAGACAGCCCCCTGGCGGCGGGCTCTGTCCCTGAGGGCCTCCTCACGGCGGGCTCTGCCCCAGACAGCCCCCTGGCGGCGGGCTCGGAGGCCGCAGGCCCGGCAGCCGTGGCCCGCGGGGCCGCCGACTGCGGGATCGTGGGCGTGAAGGGCTGCGTCTGCTGACCTGCCTGCGGCGCCGCTCGTTCACCCGACTGCTGACCTTCCAGCTGACAAGAGGCCACCGCCAGCAGCGAGACGAGGAAAGGCCCGAAGAACATCGTGGAAACAGCCGTCACTGGTTTTCAGCGAGACGAGACGCTGAGCCGCCGGCGGCGCTGCCTGGCGTCGGTCTGACGTGCCAGACGTGGTCGGAACACTGACAACGGCGGGCGGCGGGCCCGTTTTATACGGACGGCACGGAGCGCCGACCCCTCCCAGGTCGGGGTCGCAGGGGTCGAGGAGGGCACGCGGCCTCACGGTCGCCGGGCGCCGCCGACGGCAGGCCGCCCCGTTGCAACACGCTGCGGCGACCGACTGCCAGATGACACAGAAGAAGCGAACCGCAACGCCGCAGCGTGCGGTTTGCATCGCGGCGGAGAGCCCTTTCGAATCGCATGTTCCGACCCGGCCGCTGGCATAAGGCTTTAAGGCCGGCTATCACGAAAAGAGTGACGTGGGTTTTAGGGAGCCGGGATGATTAATGGCCGCGATGGTTAGTCAATCAATTGTGCTGTCCGTCGTGTTCTTGCGATCTCTCGCGCTTGATGAGCCAGGCAACGATGGGCGGAGTAAGGTCGGTTTTGCTGTTACGGCCGGCTGAAGGTCACATTGATGATCACAGGAGCGCCTCTGTGGCCGACAGGTTTGATGATCAGAAGTGTATTGGTGTTGGTGTCAGAGGAAAGTTCCCCAATCTAATGCAAGATGTTTATTTACCATACTGGGCCTGGTTCTGAAACCAGAGACATCAAAGGCTCACTTTTACTCTAGTTTCATAATTCAATGTCACTGACATCTGATATGTCCGGAATTAGGGCTTCTTTGACATTTAACGCCAAAATCATCTCATGACTGCAAATGACGACGAGCTGTCAAATGGGCCCATCCCGAGAAGTTTCAAACAACATATGGCCCACATAATACGATGAATATAGCAAATAAAACTGGTAACGGTACAGACGAACATTAGATCGAGGAATAATACCATGGTGAACCACTATCCGGGCAGGCCCAAACCGTCTGGTTGGTTGGTTGGTTATTGGGGCTTAGGGGCGCACCGACTGCAGGGTCATTCGGCGCCCACCCAAACCGTCTGAAACCAAACCGAGGGAGCCTGATATTGTTTTTTTCTGCTGCTGCCGCCGTCCGCCGCGTTATCCGTGGCCACTTCTCGCCTCCAGCACGCGGGCCCCTCACTGTGTCTGCTGTCACCTCGAGAAGGCCTCGCTTTCAGCGGCAGCCCACCCCCAATTCCGACATCCTTCAGGTCATATTTTTCTGACGTGTCCTGATGGTTTATTTGTTATTTTCCGGCGTCGATCCTTAATGTCCACTTTTCATCAGCGGCAACCTCCGAAGATGATGGCTTTGTTTTCTTTTTCTCCCCGCCTCCCGGCTTATTTGATAAATCGCAGTGTTTCGTTTCGCGTCTGTCGAACGGTCCGCCCGGCGGCAGAATTCTGCGACCACCGGGCGCGCTGTCGCCGTGCGCCGCCCCGCCCGGCGCCGATTACACCCAATAGCACGTGTCCATTGCGGTCGGCGCCGATTCGGCGGCGCTTCTGACGCCGCGGCGCGCCACTTCAGCGCGGCGCCGGATTGGATTCCGGCGCGTTTTCAGCCGTTTAGACGTGTCGTCCTTCAGGTGATGATAGCGACGCGAAGAACCGGGTGCAAACTGCCCTGTAACTCATCATTATAGGGCGTTTGGCGGGCACGCCGGGCGCCGGGCGCCTGATCTTATGGAGTCATTTACGTAGTTGATGAGAGCCCGCGCTAAAAATTAAGAGATGAAAGAGGAGATGGAACGGTCTCGTGCGAGAAAGGATTGGCGAACTTAGAGATAAGACAGCGCCATCAAGGTGGCGGAACGCCCGCTAAATCATGTGCCAAATCCAGGCGGCGGCATCTGGCCGCGTGTGAAAAACAGCGGGGATGACAGGGATTCTGACCGGCGGTCGATACGGCCCGGCGGCGGCCGCCGCCGACATCAGCGGACACGTCAGCGGTCACGTCAGCGCCCGCTCGCCGGCTGACACTTGCAGCCGCTGGCAGACGGCGAGGTATGATAAGTACGACGTGTCAGTGGAATGGTCGCAGCGCCTTTTACAAGCGAAAGGATGGTGGTGTCGCAACCAGGCATTCGATTTTCGTAAGGCTACTTGATTTAACGATATGCTGAAACGAAAAGAAGCATTCCGCCAAGTATGCACCAGACATCGTTAGGGAAAACTGGCGCTGACAGTTCGATGTTTGCGGACGTCGCTAGCCTCGTTCAATCGTTCTGTCATATGGGCAAGGAAGACGACAAGAGTCATTCGATGACTCAGTGCAAACAAGGTATCATTTAGCATTAAATAATCATAACAGAGTGGCTGAATTCCCTATCTTACCAGTTTCCAGTATCTCCAGTTTGCCATAATCGTAACAGCCACTGAATCCCCTATCTTTTCGGTTTCAAATTTGAATAGCGCTAAGAAGCGGCTTAGCCTGAACAGCCTGAACTCGTTTCGGTTCCTGCTGAATCCACATTGTTTATGAAAATGCCCCTGCGATTAAATACGTTGGTACAAGCCAAAAGCAAGTGCTGTTTATATAACAATCACTTTTGCCTCTTTTTCGTGTGCACATATGCCATGGAACGTTACCTTCAAGCAAGAAGATAACAGACCTGTTGTTTGCATTTGACAATCGAACCAGGCTTAATTATGTGAAGATGTTTTCCACGCAAAGGATCACCATTGTCATCACCATTCGGAACTGTGATCCCGAACCCTGAGAATGAAAACGTCAGATGTGCCGAAAAAATCAGGCTTGAAACGCTCTTGGCATGTTGCGGACATAATATCATGCATTCGTTTTGCGGTATTCACCTGAGCTGCCTAAATTCGCCATCTTAGTTTTTAGAGTTTAATTCTATTTTCTTACCCGTAACGCATGGATGCATTTGGTATGGGTGGAGGGATTATTTGGCCTCCCTGGGATTTTGAGAATTACCCGTCCGATTCGACCGCAAGAAACGGCAGCTGATTTGCTATGACGTAAAGCACATTTTTATAACAAGAAACTGAAAAGGAAATTTTGCAAACGTTGTAAGGCACGGACACAGGGGCGGAGGAAATCAGAAACAAGACATTTTCTTTCTTGTCATAGCTCACGCCAATGTTCATGAACTGATGTTGATGCAGATGGCATGAATCGAGAGCTAATCAATGAAACTTTTCCTCCTCCCACATTTTTAGAATTTTGGCAGAACTCAAATGCGTTCACAGGACTTGGAAACTGGGTGGTATATATTTTTTGAAAAATTGATTCAAATCAAATTTAAGCATATTTCTGGCTTCTTCGAGTTGTTTTGTACTTAAGCAGGAAAAATCCTATTATCTTGTTGGTAGGATGTTGGTTTAGGCGATGCCAGGGGTATAAAAAATAGGAACTGTCATGATCGCATTTTTGTCGGGTCAACTTCCCTACGACTTCTGACCTGAAATAGCCTCAGATGACCTTAAAGTTACACAAAATAGCCTTGGGCTAATTTATTCGGTGTTTTAAAGCGATTCCAACCGTTTTAGTGGATTATATTGCTCAAAGTTCTAATTATAATCGTCGTGATATGGGATATGCGCGGACATCGTAGGTCGTAGCTCCGTGACCTGACCTGATATCGACCTCAGACTTGAAAACACATAATCTACACATAAACTTATAGAAAACAACACTGTTTACGTCATTCTATTCCAGTTTTTTTTGTTATAGCGTCAAAAAATATGTATAAGGTTAGAGTTTGACTCTTGATGTTGACCTGACCTTGTAAAATGACTTAAGGTCAACAAAAGAATTTTAGTATGTTTGCTCCCATATTTCCCTATTCACTAATATATGTTTTACGTGCTATTTTAAAAACTTTTTTGCAAGCATTTTTCTTTTAAGTTAAATGGCAAAAAAAGACTTCAGGTATGTCCCAAAAACTTGGCCTGGCTCTACCCCTAGGCGAAACAATGTTCCAAAAATCTGACATGATACGTAGAGAAAATTGCATAGAAAAGTTCACCAAGCTGCGTGAAGCTGTTCCAGAAAGCCTGGAAATGGTGAACAAAAAATAGGAGGATGGGTTTCTGTAGCATCCATATGGGAACAGGGCTAAGGCTTGCTGTACTTGCTGCACAAAGTCATAATAAGTGACTGGAGACGTGACTGCATAAAAAAATTAATTCACGAATCCAATGACGAAAACACCGGATACAAAGAATTACGTAAGGAGACAAAACTGAGCCCAGTAGCTCTTGTCCACCGAGGCTTGTCTCACCGATTAGCGGCAGGCACCAGAGATGTGCCAGGATCTCGATGGAATGCAGATTATTCTCTTGTTCTTTTAAACCCATCGTTGACCTGGGCGGCTCACTGTGTCACCTCGAAAAATCTGTGTCCCTCTGGAACAAGGCGGTGCCCCAGTGACGCAACACTTACCCTGGTCAGCTTAGAATCCAACACAAAACGAGAATAACCTGCACTTCACTGGGATCCCGCTACAGGTCTGGTAGGCACCGACGTAGGATTGCCGCAGAAAACTCTTGAAGTGTTTTACTGGAATGTCAAACTCCTAAACGTTTATCCCGGGCCATAGGCATATCTAAGAGCACCGTCCCCCCCCCCCCCCCCTCTCCACCACCCGACAAAAACGTTCAGTGTCTGAGCATAAGGACATTTGCGGTGTAGGTTGTATTTACAATGAAGAGGTGTCCGCCCGTGCATGCTGCACATTCTACGCAGTGCACATAATTTCCATATTTGTGATGATCAGCTTGCTGATGGCAAATGCTGTAGTGTAGGTATACCGGCGCTCGAGAATTAGGTTCTTTCAATATTTTTATCAACGCCGAATTTTGGCGCGCAAATGTCATTGTTTTCAACCACGAAAATCCGCATCAAGCCAAACCAGTTCTAGATAACTTATAGGATTTTTTCCCGTTATAAATATGTTTTTAGATTACTAGTCAGTCAATAAGAATAATCTACCCACGGAAACAGTACAACAAAATTGTTTTTCCCGAAATCTAACACAGCCACCCCGCTGAGCCTCTTCCGACGTCGTCGGCTGGACACCAGCGTAGCCCCGCCAGCTGCGTCGTCGCCGACGACGGTGACGCGGCCGACGCGGCGCGTCCGCCCCGACAGACCGCCGAGGGCGACCGGGGCGGCCGTACACCTTCAGCCGCCGCCGCCAGGGACCGACGGAGCCGGCCGGTGTAGATGGCGCCACCATCTGGCCGGCCCGCCCCGTGAGGGTAAAATGACGGGACGTGGAAATCTGAGCTTGGGAAATTCTGAGTTAGTGTGTTAACGAACGTTCCGCAGCAGGGGGCGCTAGCCAAGGAATGATAGTGCGGAAGCTGTGATGATAACATGCACTGCTCATGCAGACACGTCAAAAACGAGTTTAAGATTGATCGCTTCCCGGTGTCTAGCTTGAACTATGGTGAGAACCTTATCGTCAGACATGAGACGTTAAGTCTGACGCTGGGTCTTTCAAGTAGGATGGAAGTTTTTCGTCTCAAGCGCCATGCATTTGGGACTTCATTTCACAAAGAGATACAGATCAAGCAACGCCTCTGTTGAGGTAAAACTTCACAGCAAATCATCGCGAAATATTGCTTGCAAAGGTTAACAGTAGCAATCAATCAGCTGGATTATGGCTTTCTGTGAGCCTGACTGTTCTGCTGACTACCAGTTGTGTAGCAAGATCTCTGTCCGGCCGTAGTCACAGCGCGCGTAAAATGCGGTCAGTTGGTCCGGACGGTCACCTGTACGCTGGAGCCAGCGGTGTGTCAGATCACGAACAGGTAGGATTGAATTTAGTGGTCTGAAACCGTGTAACGGAACACCAGTCAGCCTGTTCCGTCCGAAATGTGAGGATATTCATACTAAAAACGCAGTTGATGGAACCGTTGTAGGTTTCCGCGCAGACAGAAAATCAGAAAATACCGCATTTCCGCTGTGTATTTCTATATGGAACAAAAGCACCCTAGCACCCTTCAGCACATATGACCTAAAAGAATGCGACACCAGAACTCGAGTGATATTAGGCGTCTGTGTCTGTGAAATCCGTCAGTCTGTGAAAACTCGGACATGGTCAGATCCAAACCATTTAAAAAATTAAGGTGTGGTTTGTCTAACTAGTGGCTACGTGTATTATCAACATCTGTATCACCCACCAGAAGTGCAAGGGCAAAAGCAGAGGTCACACCTGCTCAGTTGCGTAAGGAAATCTACTGCATGTCGTAGAACACCGAAACCACGCCTGTCTTAAACACTGGCAATGACATCTGTGTGCAAGTTTTGTCGTCAACAGGATGCCACTCCGTGGAAGTACGCCCTCCTCGGCAGGCCGAGCTGTTGGCAAACTGCCTCTCTCCCGGCCCCATCGGTTCCACCACATCCGTCAACAGCCCTCTCCACGTTAGGCGACGTTTCAGTGGTTTCCGCGGCACACCCGTACCCTGTGGTGTCCACCAGGGGCGGATCTAGAAGGGGCAGAGTGGCTCGTCGTGCGCTGTGAGGGGCCGATGCGCGGGGAAGCAGAGAAAGGCAGAGAAAAGAAACAAAAAAGACGAATAGAAGAGAGGACCAGACCGTCATGCGTCTCCTTCAGGCCGATTTCCAGATCCGTCCTGACACCCGCTAGGTCAGTCCCGCCCTCGGACAAACCGGGGCCGACGTCCGACCAAAGGTCCGCTGCTGACCCCCGCAGGACGCGTCTCGCCAGACCCGGCGTCCGCCACGAGCAACGAGAGCGCTGGCGGCCGACGGCGCGCCAAAAGGTGTAAGACGTCGGTACGTTCTCGCGTCTAACGACTCTTCGGTGGCCAATTCATCACATTTATGACTCCCATCTTCATTTTCATATTTCAAATTTGCATTTTCTGCCCGACGATAAATCAGGGCTAGTTTATACCTAATTAAACCGGCCGCGTCCAAGGGGCGGCGTCAACAAACAAACCGACAGCGCGCCAAAATCGACACACTCGCGCCGTGCGAAATGGCGGAAAACCGGCGGCCGCCCCCGGCGCCGGATATGTGGCCGCGTGGGACGGGCGCAAACCGTCGGGCAGTTTGGCACGAGGCCTCGTCGTCAGCGACGCGGTGGCTTGTTGGCACTCCGCGGCGGCTGTCGCCACCGCCGACGCCCTTTGGCATGCCTTGCAGGTGTTTTGGGCGCGAGTGAACGCGTGCGTTTCAAACGTTGCGCTGTTGTCTCGTGATTGTAAATGAACTATTTTTTGTTGACAAGAAATATTTCAACACCCTTTAGCGCAGGAACGACGATTGTTTAGTCATTGGCCACGTGCTAAGGTTGAACAATGTGTAAACCGATTAGTGAATGGCCCACCATACGTTAATATGGCTTTATGTGAGTGACATTATTGATACAGTTTATGGACGAGCCGAAAACGAGGTCGGAAACTGAATCTTTAATATCACGAATGTATACGATTTAGTGCGTGACCGCTTCGCCAGCAAACCTTCTTCAAATTATTCGGATGATCATGTATTCCTTCCTAAAATGTATTCTTTATAACAAAGAAATACTCCCAAAGATATGACGTGGTTAATGCACGTGACTACCAAGACAAAAAGAAAATTCCAAAAGTGCAGCGAAAAACTACATGTACGACCGCCATGTATGAAATAGATTTGACGTATGGTATGACATTAACTGATGTGTTTAAACACTGCTCAACTTTAGCATGTGCCCAATGGTTATGAAGATTATTACAGTCCAAGGGCATAAATAAGTTTATCAAATGACGTTCAAGATGCCTAAAAGGAGATTTCAGGTATACTTTTTCAGTATATTTTGCGGGAAACATGAATGCTTAGCCACATTTCGATCTAACAAGTTTTACTGACATGACTGAAAAAGCAGGAAACTTATTTACTTCTTCCACATTTCCAACCAATACACAAGAAAACGTGACCATGATTTCAAGAAGTTCTTGGCATTTCTGGGTACGAAAGATGTAACCACCATTTTGGCGTGACACAAAATGATGCCAGATTGGGTTCTGTCGCACCGACCTTGTTGGAAAACAGTGTGAATGTGAGTTGCATGTTTTCCTTTATCCCATGGAAGGACAGTTGTTCCGAACGAACCGAGGTTACATTTATTTCGAAGTCCTAAATAAACCGCGGTAGCAATATATCACGTCACAGCGGTCAGCAGATATTCTCTGATACATTTCGCATATCATGAATGAAATTTTTTATCTGCACGGAGGTCATGGATTATGGCCAGAACTGGTGATTCTAACATCTCATGATCACTGACTTGAGAAAACACACATGCTCAGTGGATTACCGCTGCCTTTGTCATGCAATAAATCTATTAAATGCATGACTGGTCATATATATACGCTTTCACTGAAATTCTGAGATTTTCCTTTTTGTTTTGGTAGTCGCAGGCGTTGATCATGCCACATCTCGGGGCTAATTTTTTGTCATAGTGAGTAGATTATAAGAAAGGGTAGATTATCGCCATATAATCTGAAAAACGTTTGCTCGCGAAACGGTCACACACTTAATTGCTTTATGTATTGGTGACATTAGAGATTCGGTTCACGAACTCGACTTCAGCTTGTTGATAAACTGAATTAATCATAGCACTCATACATAAAACTATACTAAATGACGATGATTTGAAAATAATGCGACATCATTCTTTTAGAATTCAGTCTCGTCCCGAAAATTACGACCGTTACAAGCCATAAGAGAATGTTCGATTATAAAGAGTTTTTTAAACACCAAACACAATATTCCCGGCCATGACGCTTTACGTTGACTAATTCAAAACCACTGGACAATGAATGATGAACTGTATGCCTCTGTATTTGCGGTATGCTACCTTGCAAGCTCTTTCGTCGACATAGCTATTTCAGGGGTAAATCTTTCGCTCTCAAACCTGGTTTCCAGAGGTGTTTTTGAACCCCTCGGTAATGGTAGAGTACAATATCATGAGTGGGCGTGACGTTTTAACTCGTAATTTCTTGGGATGTAAAATAATGAAATAGAGCAACACATATCCTATCTTATTAAGAGAGCATAAAAGGGAAGTAACAATATGAACAGCAAAGAAGTAGGCCTCACTCGTCATATGCATCACACGGCGTCTTACTGGTATCAATTGTGCCGTGCATCATGGTATCAAAAAAGCTGTGCATCCAGAAACATTGGTGCCATGGCCGAACAATTCGGGTCATAGACTTAAACTTGTCAGTAGGATCTGGAAGTGTGCATTGATTCGTTTTGTGGGAGTCGCAAACAGGAGCGACCTCTGTGATGCCCGTACGATCTCTTTTGAGTGCTCTCGGTACGACTGAAGTGACCATGTGTTACCTGTTAACCCTCGTATGGCGGGGCCATTTTTATACTCTCACCCGGCGGGGAGGGGTCCTGAAACGACCCCCTACTCACTTTTGAACAAAGAGAGATAGGGCAACGCAGTAACAACTGGTGTGCTGCTCGTCACGTAAGCAACTCAACGATTTTTTGGGTTTTAGGTCAACGGGTGACCTCCTAGGCCACGGTAACGACCTGAAATGACGATGTCGAAATATGTCGAGGTTTTCTTAGCAATGTAGTTTCCAAACTTACGATAATAAATTAATTTCGCAAACATCGACGTGTTGACCTTCGTCTCAGCTATCCGAAAATGCATGGCTTCCTGCGTCTAGATCTATGGGTTACCTCCCAGGCCACGAAAATGTCATCATAGCTGAAATTCGCAGTGGGGTACATGATAATCTCACTACATTTTTGTGGGTCACCTGTCAAACGAGCGGCCACACGCGTGCCAAACTTGGTATGCCGGTCATCCTCGGGCTTGGGAGGCCGCTTATTTGGGGTCGCTGGCACCTAAGTTCCCAAGGTCACCGCCAGAGGCTCTCATGCCGTTTTAAGGAAATCGCTCCTCATCGAAATCCACGCAAGCTAGAGCCACCAAATTTGGTGTGCAGATAGGCGGGCGCACGGTCTATCCTAGCATAGCATTGTTGTGGCTGGGATAGTTCCTTAACGTCACCGCTAAGGGCGCAATCGAATTTCGAATTTTCGAATTTCTCTGACCCAGTGTGACCATGACCTGCAAATTGGCTTTACATCGCGTCAAACGATGTTCATCAAAATAATGTTTACATGGTGGATCGTAATAAGACATCCTGGCAAACGTACGTATCCATTATCGGGTATGCAAAACTGCAATGGCGTTTGACGTCAATGTCTGACATTCACATTTGATCTGGACTGATCCTTGATGACCTGACCCTTCCCATACACTAAAATCAGGCCGCTGACACCAGCATATATAAAAGGTTGGGTTGCAATGTTAATATCTATAAGGTTAATATCTTCAGGAGTCAAATGGGGTCGAAAAGGTCAACTTTTTACACTTTCTCGGCCCGTACAGGCCATTCCGTACACCTTTTCGAACGAAACGGGAAAAGGCTGTTTGTTTGGTCGTTAAAACGTGGAATACGACAATTTCCATTCATTTGACGTCTTGACTAAGGATTTCGGGCCGAGGTGATGTCAGGTCACTGACCTATGGCGTCATTTCTCATCTTTTGCAGACCAGATTTCGAGCGACACGGGATAGCTTGAGTGCAAATAAGGGTGTAACACGTATCTTTTGGCGTATTTTCAGTGAAGGTAGCCAACATCGGTACATTTGGTCACTTTTGGCATTTATATGTATGTACGTATATGTATATATATATACATATATATATATATTGTGAGTATCAATATGCCAAACGTGTTTTTAGAAATGTCTTTGAATGCATATTTCATACAAAGTGGCATATCGCAAAGCAATCTGGATCAAGGCACAAAATACTTGCCCTTGGCCTTTGATGACCTTGACCTAAAATGACTCTGGTATATATGTAAGCGCATCCATGTGTGCACACGTGTTTTTATTATGGTCTTTGAATGCATATTTTATACAAACCGACATGTCGCAAAACAAATCTGGACTAGGCCACAAGATATTTGACCATGACCTTTGATGACCTTGACCTTGACTGACCCTGGTATAAGTAAGCGAATCAGTGTGCGCACACATGTTTTTATTAGGTCTTTTGAATGCATATTTCATACAAACTGACATCATGCTGCAAATCAAATCTGGATCAGATCACAAGCTGTTTGACCTTGACCTTTGATGGCCTTTACCCTTATTGACCCTGGCTTTGGTTTTGGTACATCCATCACTTATGCCCGAATGACGTCGCGTGACTGTGCTCAAATGGTAGTCGTAGGTTGGACGCTGGTTCTTTCACAAAGTCCCCATTTGTTTGCGACAACCTTCGTTTTCGTTATGTTTGTCCGACTTCAAATGCTTGAAACTTCAAAAATTCCGGACCGATTTCCGATTTTTCCGCGTCAATCGACGAGTTGTTCAATTGCCATAAATGTCACGAAGTAGCAGCAACCAGCTCCAACCCGTTCTCGAGATATCGAAAAAAGAGGTGGGGGGCACAACAAGACCCACCATTCCAGTGCTGGTGTTAAATTAGGGCGCTCAGACACTTTGGTTCAAACGTCCGGTTCCCAGTCCATATCACAAATGTCACGGATCGAGAGCTTGCGGCGTCGAAATTTGGGCCCACAACCTTGCAATTATTAGTCCGAATCTCTATCCACCAAGCTAAAGAAGACACACAGCAGAGAGAGAGAGAGAGAGGGGGGCGCTGGTAGATCCGAAATAGCCTCGCTTGCGTCGCAGCTACGCACGCCACGTATTCCAACAGATTCGGTAGTTGTCGCCCGACACTATAAACAACATTACAATACCTCTGCGTTTGCCCTTTTTTACATGTTTGCATAGCATCAAAAGGTAATGCGTCATTCCGGTGTCAATGCAGCCGGCAGTTGAAGAGGTGCTCAACATCAGCCACAGGCTACATTGGCTAGATCGATCAGTACGGAGGTGTAGCGTCAAGCGAAGGCGGACAGGGGACGGCGGAGACAGGGACAGCAAGGGACAGGCAGACAGTCAGAGGCGGGGAGGGCCGGTCAGAGGTGAGCACAAGACGAGGCGGAGAGGCAGACAGATGCAGAGAGGGGACACAGACGTCGAGCGCGCGTGCGGGGTAGTCATCGCTGGCTCGGACAAATTGCAATATTATTCACGGCCTTCATTAAGTGGGCACCAGCGATGCTGAGAAGTGTCGGTCCGGTTACTGGGGAGTGTCAGCGTCGGTGCGGTTACTGCGATGCCCTCCTGCGGCCGGGAGAACGCCAATCGATGCGCCGCTGAACAGAAAACGCCAGGGCGGAGCCTCACCTTCCACCCATATCGGCCTGCGGCGCGTTGCGCAGCGACGCACGTTGGCTTCCGTGGCGGGCCACAAGGAGCAAGCGAAGCGAGCGAGAACTGGATTAAATAAGCCGGCCTTTGACCGACGTCTTG
This sequence comes from Capitulum mitella, assembly GCA_030062745.1. Lineage (NCBI taxonomy): Eukaryota > Metazoa > Arthropoda > Thecostraca > Pollicipedomorpha > Pollicipedidae > Capitulum > Capitulum mitella. Next base: position 2,567,999 of record CP099849.1, on the reverse strand, counting down.
GCCCAGTGATTATAAAAACATCATTGCAATAAATGGAGTGTCCATGCTACCAGGGCGTCCTAATGTAAACTGTCATGTGTATAAATAGCGCAAAATTTGTATGATAAATCCTCGCGCCGAAAAGCAAACAAAGTTGCTCAGCTTTTGCAGACAGCGCGGCCCAAGTGGCGTTGACGCGGCGCACCGCGCCATAATTGGCGACATTATACGGCCCCGCACTCGTAAATATTTCCGCCGGTGAGCCTAATATCTGCCTAGTTTCCAAAGGCAGGCATCGTATTTTGCCGCCGCATCGCGTTTGCAGGCGTAGCTTCTAATTACTCGCGGCGGAGAGAGGCTCGTAAAAACTAACGACGGCACGGGCCGCGCGCGCCGCTCTGCCGTCGGCGCGGACGTTGCAGTCATGAAGTTCACCCGACGCTCGGCCACCGCACCACGAGCGCCGACTGATGACGTCTGCCGGCTGCAGGTCGGCTACCGTGCCCGCTTGCGGTGATGAAGCGGTTGGTCGTTGACCTCGAACGGCGACCGTGGAAACGCCAAGTGGCGTACCCAGAGTTCCGTGCGGGGTTTTTGTAGACTGATCAGTTGGCCCCTCCGGCCACCTAGTGGCCATGCTACCGGGGAGAGAAGCGGGCCGGAATCCTCATCAGAATTGCCATGGAACACACGAGTTAAATACCTTCATTTCAAGAAGGACGCAGTGATGTTTGACTGCTCAGCAAGTCCTTGTAAACATAAAGCAGTTGACACCACACAATTTGCAAGGGATCAGTCGTTTCCCAAAACACAAAGCAACAAAGATCAAAATAGTAGCAAAGTAGTATTTAATGCTACGTTTTTGCGATACTTGTAAAAAACTCCTTTGGTATCGACGTCCTCCGGTCGCCAGTTATTCACCCCATTTCATATGGTGGTAACTATTGACTTCCACGTTCATGTTCTGGCGACCCATAATGTTCAGTGCTTTGTGTTGTTCCGTATCAGAAACTGCATGCGGAAATGTTGTATGGCGTGGCGAAGAGCCGCAGTCTCCTGCAAATGATTCGCTACTCGTAACGGTAGCTTAGTGCCGATTTTTCAGGATTTCCTCAGATTTAGATAAACCTGATCTTATCAAGCTCACGTTGGGAAAATTTTCACCGAACCAGGACTAAATCTCGGCAATAGCATGTTTAAGGCGAATTTTTGGTACCTGGATCCTTGTCTGATGGTGCATCGTGTGGTCGGGCGGTTTGGCGTCTTTAGCAATTGAAATTAATCAGCAGGACCGGGGAATCATGATGCCAATGGTTGGCAAAGATTGCTGAAGAGACCGCCCAGCCATGGATCCCTGGCATGCAAATAAAATGGAACGGAAGACAAACAGAATTTACGCCATAGCCGACTCTGTCGAAAACATTGCTGATGTTTATTACGGTAAACAGTAAAGACACGCCAGCCTTCAAATTTCTGTTCAACGATATCAACGACGACTTACTCAGCCCGATGGTTTGGCCTGCAGGCGCGCTGCGGTTTAAGGAATGTGCATTCTTGCACGATGGCAGGAAAACGGGATGTAATGAGTTTACCTGGCAAAGTGCAAGAAGGTATTTCCTATATGTCTGAAGTAGCCAAGTAAACAATTCATGGGTTCTGCCATCGAACTAACTCCTGTCATCAGACTTTCGGGTTCTGATACCTTTTAAAGTTACTATATTTAATTTACATCCAATGCCTATTAGCTATGTATGTAATGGACCTTTGTCCTTTATTTTGAGTGATGTAATTAGGCATAACGAATACAAATGCATTTTCAAGTCTGCAAGAAAAGCGTTTGTAAGGGATCGCGTTTATGGTACTCGTAAATGCAGGAAGTTCCCAAATTCAATACACCCTTTATTTTTCGTATAAAACCCAAAGTAAATGCAAGCCATTCAGGAAAAGACATGCAGAACAGTTTTGCGCCAAGTTTCTTGCTCGGGAATTTCCGATAGCTTTATTGCAATAAACGAATAGGAAAATGTTACAGTAATGCAGATACAAACGTGCACAGTTGGTCGCCGCTTTCTTGTTCGGTCCGCGGTCACTTTCGACAGAGGCGACCAGAGCTCGACCCATCCGTAAATCAAAGGCGTGTTTCTGCCATCGTTTTCTCCGTTTTTTTTCCCTCCTTTTTTAACGTGACTTCAGTCGTCTTCTGTACGACAGGTAATCCGCTGGCAGTGACGGGCGCATTCTGCCGTGACGTGCACGGCACCGTTACCGTGACCCGCAGCTAAGTCGGCAGGCTGTCGGTCTTCCCGTCCCGGCAAGACGGATTCTGTCGCCACGATCAATCGGCCGTTACCTGGAATTGCACCGTCGAGTGTGGAGGTTGGAGTCTAGCAACAAGCGATACTTGGCAGCCGTTGCCCGAAATTGCGCCATCGGGTGCGGGTGTCGTGTTCTCTGCAGTAAACCGCGGTTAGCACCGGCTTCAATCATTAACATCACTTCACTTTCCCCAACACCATCCGGATCAACTTTCCGCAAAAGAAAACCTTTAATAACAATAGCAGTAAACTGGGGTGAATCATGACATTCTCTGGCTGTGGTCACTGAATTTTCTTCATATATTCCGAAAGCAAATATTTCATGTTTTGCAGTCATCGGAGGCACCTTCAGCTTTCCAGGTCGAGCGATGACTCTCTCGCCCCTCTCGCTGGGTCTGCCCCTGACCGCGTTGAATTTGTTGTCATGTAAATTTACCCCACAAAAACAAAAATAAAAATAAAAATACCAAACGCATACACAGACATAAAAACAATGGGGTCTTCATTCTAGGAACAAACGAAAGTCACAGGTTTTGTGTTATATTTAACACTGATCTACTTTGCATTTGAGGGCCCTTAAAATACTTAAACAGTTCCTACTCCCGGACGTTATGAGTATAAGCGGTGGATGTTTTCCTTCCAAGAGGTGAGGGCACCAGTGGTAAGTGGGACATTATAAACGTGGGGTCTCCATGTTTTTCCTAAAATGGATTAACCTCCAGTAAATCTAATGGGATATTTTATCTTTTAGTACCAATCGCCATCAGCGCAAATTAAAACAACTCCATCCCGACGTAGTTCATCTTGTTAGCATTTATGCATTGGCATACTTGGCGCAAATGCGGAATTTTTATGTTGTATGAATATTTTGTGTTGTAGGCCACCCCGCTGAACATGGACATACTTGCGTTGGCGCAGTGTTCAGTAGTAGAACTAAGCCCGATTGCCACATACCTTACCGTCGTGCAACACTTCTCTTGAAAAGTGCTCCCCTGAACTTGTGTTTAATCCATTTCCTCTGCCGCAGTATCGGGTAAATTCCTCGAAAACGATTAATCGGTGTAATTATGGCGTTGTGCCCTACGCACTTGAGGGGAAGTCTCACTGACCCCCCGAAGTTTTTCGGGCATGAATAAACTGCATGGAAATGTGAACCTTCCAGTTGCCCCGATAACCTTCCAGCATCGTAACGCAAAGTAAATGTTTCGCGAATGACTAATTCATCTTGCGGCTTGTTTTTAAGACATATTGTTACCCTCGTCCTGTGGGAAGAGGTCGTTTTAGGAACCCTGGGTTTTTTCTTGGGTAACTTTTAAGTGGCGGAAGATCAAACCCTGTTTTTTCTGCAGTTGAATTTTTGACATTCATTCACCTTGACTGAAATTTTCGGATCTTTTTACGCAATAAGTCGTGACCTGTGACCTTTTTGTCCAAGTCATGTTTTAACCAAATCAAACAATACATTTCATTTGTTGGAAATTGAACATAGATTCAGGTGCCAATGGCCTGATTTTAGTGTATGGGAAGAGTCAGGTCATCAAAGGTCAATCTGGGTGAAACGCACATATGAAACATTGACGTAAAACTCCATTGTATTTTTGTGCACGGGATAAGCTATACCCATACTTTCAAGAACGCTTCATTACGATCCACCACTTAGAACATTATTTTGACAAACACCGTTTGACCTAATGTAAAGCCAGTTCGAACAGTTCTCAACTCAAGCGACTTCCCGCACAAATACAGGTGCGCCCCCCGGTGGTGACCTTAAGGAACCATCGCGGAATTTTTGGTGAATTCACAAAGGCATATTAATAAAACCTTTGCCCGTTTACTTGAATGCCAAATTTGGTGGCTCTAGCTCCAGCGTTTTCGACAAGGAGCGATTTCCGTAAAACCACATGAGCGTCCCTGTCCGTGACATTGGGAGCCAAGGTGGTCGAAACCCAAGTAGACGACCCCCTCCCAACCTGAGGAAAGCCGGAGTACCGAGTTTGGCACGCGTGTCATCGCTCGTATGACCTGTGACGCGAAGAAAATGTGGTGAGACTGTCATGTCTCCCATTGCAAATTTCGGCTGTGATGACACTTCCGTGACCTGATAGGTCACCCATTGACCTACACCCCAACATCGATAATTTTCCGGTAGTTAAGATAACGACCATCACGCTGGCGCTTACGGAATCGATTTATTTTTATCAATTTTGAAACCATATTGCTAAGAAATTCTCGGTAAATTTGGACACATCCTCTTTCAGTTCGTTAACGTGACCTGGGAGGTCACATGTTGACCCGAAACAAAAAAGCCGGGTGTTCCCGAGTAGCTTAGTTGACTAATTGCTCAAAACTTAGTAAGGGGTTGTTTTAGCAGCCCTCTACGCTGGGCGAGGATACAAAAATGGCGCCACTGGTCGAGGGATAATGTTAAAGCTTGTGTCGGTGACATCAAAATAATTAAAATTGGCAGAATTCAAAACCACCTATATTCCAAATTGCATGTCATGTAGGAGTCTGATGACTTCATTTTAAAATGTTAATGACCTGACGGCTGCTCTGTGTCCAGTCTAAGATATCAGCTTCGCTATTCAGTCAGATATTATGCATTGTGCATGTAGAACCTACAAATCTGATTGGGGAACTTTTGGTACGTTCAGGGATGATTATTTTTGTACACTGCATTTTACGGTTGCTGGAGGCAAAACGTACCTTAAGCTACGTGTTATTGATCTAAAATAATTCTGAGCGGTTTATCGACCTTCCGAAAGCCGAAACTGAAATGGAATGAAATTTAGGCAGATTTCCTCCTTCCAGACGTGGCCTGACAAAGTGATGCAAAGGTTCCAAGTCACTTATGATGTGATTGCATTGTATGGAATGGTAAAAGACATCATAGAGCATGGTTTTTAGTTCGCATCTCTCTGTTCATTCGCGAGATGCGAATTGTCAGTCATCTGACCTTAATTGACGTCACATGACCAGATCGTAGGTTGCTATTCCTGGAAAAACCAGCATAGTTGCGGCTTGAAGGAACAGTCACGTCCGGACTCTTTGCGTAAACAAACTTTCAGTTTTGGGGCACAAAGCTGCGACTTTCTCAGTGTGACATCGCATGACTTGGCATGACCTGGACCGCCAGAAGTAGCTTTTCTCGCGAGTAGATGCCTCTAAATGCGTTTGGAGTGTGCATTATTACCATTTTATTTTCATGTGGCCTTCCGACATGCCTCCATTTCCAAATTGCTTCAGAGAGCACGACACAGTCTATTTGGCCCCGTGACTACTACAAATGCATGTTGGACCAATAAAGATGCGTTTCTTCTTCCCAAATTTGATGGATTCGATTGGCATTACGTCCATTTTTGCGTAACATTTATGTCCTCGTAATCATGAAAGCTCTTGAGAAACCTGGGAACAGTAAGAGGTGATTTATGTCCCGGCCATGCACGGCATGTGCTGCAAATCACTCGGAGACTTGACACACAGCGTGGAGACGTGATCGGATCTGCCGAACCCGCACGGTTTTTCCGACTGGCCAAAAATTAAGCGGTACCGATAAATCATTTCTGGCCAGTTTTGACAGACGCTGTAGAGAGAGGAAAGCGCGTCATACACGAAGGTCATTGTACGGCAAAATCAGGAAACATTTTGCAGAAGGACCCGGTTAAAACAAAGCGCATACCAAAGCCGCATTTTTCGCGACTGTCGTAAAGTTAAACCAAAGCGCCTGTTGTAATGACCCTGACATGCTATTCTTTCCCAAGGCATGTCAGGCATTGCACATAGAACATATCTCCTATTCGGTGGCTATTCAACTTTGTGTCATGTTCCGCCGCTCACGTCTGCTGACAACGATCATCTCCTGTTGCGAAAAATGAACAAGCCTGGCTCGGTTGTGTCCACAGCCTAGCGGTTGACCACGTTTGTTTAAAAGTACCGCAAGGTAAAGGAAGGACTTGTTCACTAGATTACTGGATCCGTGGCGGTCCGCTTTGTAATGGATGAGAAACGTTGCAGGAAGCCGTTGCCAGACGGTGAGTGATGCAGTGCGAAAAGAATGCTGTAATGAAAAATCTGAATGCTGGTCCTCTTCGCTGCTGTTCGCCACAGATATCCAAGCGCCTGGAAATCCCCGCAACTCCTGGTCGCCGGGCGGGCACTTCTGAGTCTCCGGTCAAGTGGCCATCGTCCGCTCCGGGAGGCAGAGCAGCTCAGCGTTGACAGCTGCGACAGCTCAGCAGCTGTCGGACGACCGTCCGCGAGAGGTGATGAACGGAGTCTTCACGACGCGACTGAGTCCAGCGGCTGCGTGCTGGGCGACATCAGCTGGGGGCTGTCATCTGTTAGACCGGCTGCCTCGGACTGGGTTAGCTGTACTAGCTCGTCGTTCGTCGGTCGCTGACAATGATTTGGTGCTCTGTGAGGCCTCTGGAGGAGGTTTCACATCCGCCTTGGACGGAGCCTAGACCATGCACTTGAAACGGTTCGACCTGTAGTGATGAGGGTGTACGTCCCGGACATAGCGAGGGACTCTCTTCGCCCCGTAATGGGCAGGCTGATGCTGTCCCAGAGACGAACAAACCGACACGTGCCGAGGCTGAGGCGGGCGGAACAAGTCGTCCAATGACGTCAGCCGAGCACCGGCCGAAAGACCCGGAAACAACGGCGGCTTGTCGGCGGCGGTCGTCGCGCGTGGTCGGCGCCTGGCCAGCAAAGCATTGCAGTGGCGTCTGCTGAAGATGACCGTCAGGTGGCCGGCAGGTGGACAGATCCTCTCAACGGTGGATGTTGACCGAGTGGGTGTTGACCCGGCCAACCCATCTCGTCCTGGCAACACGCCGGGCAACGGGGGAATCGTGCCTCTCAATGTTTTTACCATAGGTGGGCACTGGTCCGTTACTCCGTTACTCCGTTACTAACGAAGTTACTTTTTTTGAGTTAACGGAGTAACGGACCCGTTACTTTTATTTTACTGTAACGGACTGAGTAACGGAAGTTACTTTTGTGGTCCGTTACTCCGTTACTTTTTGGTCCGTTACTCCGTTACTTTTTAAACTCCTTACAGACACCGCCCGGCTTTATTTGCATCGGCACACCCATTGGCTACTTGAATAGCCAACACCCAATAGCGTGCGGCGATACAAGCGCGGCTGGGCGCGCACTCAGCTGACAATCGCGGAGTAGACTTGTTGACAATATTCGTCAGCTGATAAACGTTGACGGCAAGCTGGCGGCAATGGTTCAGTATAAAGGCCAGTTGACTTTGGTCTCTTTTGGGACAAAAGTATTGAATTATGCGTAAGTTTGATATGACTTAAAATGATAAATTAACCAGTCGTCATTTTTCAGGCTAAAATATATCAAAGTTATTGTCATTTATACTGGAACAGCTAGCTGACAGCAGTTTTCAATGTTGTCTCCAATTAGTCACGGATTGCTTACCACCGCCACACGGTTCCCCGCCAAGATCACTCAAGGCTGTTGAGCACATGATTACTGCCGCCATGGCCTTGGATCTGTGATGTCCATGGGGTGATGGAGTGGTGATTGATTCTTGACTGGCCTGAAATTTTAACTACCTGACACTAAAATGTCCCATCAAGGCGTCTTTACGCCTGTACGTCTTTACTTCTGTTGAGAACAGAATGTGCACAATAAGTTGTCAGTAGTGAAGCATAATTATGAAGCTTGTCGACTATTGCTTGAACTATTTGCCTTAACCATATTCTCTGCAGGCAGTGAGATTCACATTACCTTGGGGGGGGCAGATCTGCGGTAATCTACCTTTCGGTCGACGCTTACGCGTAATTTTTGGAGACGCGGAAGTGGCAACACAAGTTGTGTGAACAATTTAGCCCATGCAGGTATTTTTCTAAGCACTGGCCCCTACTGGATGTGTAAACTGAGTTGGTTAGGTAACTCTTGAATTTTGATTCAGTTGACACATGTTTGCCTTCAGCCGATACGAGCTAACCAAACCAAAAAACAGGCAAATTGAACCTAACAAAAAATTAGTTTTACATACCCATCTAGGGCAATCCCTGCAACCATACAGTAGGTTTTAGGTTAGGTTAGGTTAAATCATTTTTAACTTGGAGGACAGGCTACATTGTCCATGCGGTTCGAGTTACCACTCCTGCGTTCCCGAAAAAAAAATATCGACTGGCCGAAACACCTTTCGGCTGACACATTATTTTTGTAGACGCAGAAGTGAGGACCCAAACTCAAATATGATATGAGCCGTTGCCACTTTTGCACCTTCGAAAAATATGCATTGGCCGAAAGGTGAATATTACCAATTCTGCCCCCTCCCCTCCCCGCCCTTCCAGAGATCTCGAGATGCATTCGTCCAATGTTGATGGAATGAATGCCATGTAATATGTTTCAACGAGATCTCCAATTCCAGACCCCAGAAATTCAAAAATTCAGAAAATAGGGCGTGGGGGCAAACAAACTCCAAAATTTGGGGATTTTTGAAAGGCAACTGCGGCCGTGTTTACCAACCAATTTTCATGGGAATAACACGGTTCAGCTTGGAATGTCCAAGTCTTTTATATGCCGAAAGCTGAAATTTAAAATAGAAAACCATAGGCAGTTCCAGGGAGGGCAAGAAGGGTGATTTTTGAAATAAGAAATTTCCTTTGTTTTTGTTTGTTTTGGGTGATATAAACATCAGATGTGCAACTAGCAAGCCAGTTTAAGTTTATATGTAGCGCAGAGGTGGATCCAGGTAAACAAAATTGGGAGGGCACCATAACCACAATAGTGTGCTCTCCCATGTTTTCAGTACCTGGGTGTGCGTTCGCCTGAAAATGTGTGTGCATACGCATTGTTTAGGATGTGTATGACTACATAAATGAGTCAGTGATCTTTATTTCTACTCAGAATGTCACGATAGTGAACCGCACAACTTTTTAGCTTCACGCACAGCACATTACCGCCGAAAACGGGGGCTTGGAACCGCCTCTGCGGGACCGATTTTTTTTTAAATGTTGACAAAACACTTGTGTATCAATTCCATGAAATGCCAGAAAATCTTGTGGAGCTGCGGCAATCAGTGTGGGAGCGACAAGCAAAAAGACACGGGTAGCAGAATCTGCCCCCCCCCCCCACAGGGAATAGGGTTAAATGAAGTGTTTTTAACCCGTCTCCGGCCGGGCTCAGAATGCCCTTTGCCCGGCCGGAGGGGGACCGCGGATTTCCGCACCTTCCAGGATCTCGGCTCCCATATATCGTACGGAAAAAGGAAAACACCGGCGGAAAGGTTTTGTCAAACCGAGACGAAAACATTCAAGAGTTTTGACCTCAGGTCAATTTTGAGGCCACCAGATGCCATGAAAGGTCAAAACACGTCCTTGGAATTAGGTAAATAGACACAATACCTTGTCCCTGAAAAGCTGAACTTAAGCGACATATACTGAACCGTAAGACAATAGCGAGTTCATTGATATCAATTTTGGCCTTTCACAGGGGTCAGGTCAGGTCACGTCATCGTTCCAAAATGTTCCACTTGTGAACGGCTAACATCCTCCGTTGCATCTTACTTATGACCATGTTTTTATAGCTAATTTGTCTTTTCAAGGGTAAACTGAAGAGGTACTAAAGCACCTTTTTTTAGTCTTTTATTTCACAATAATAAAATCCATATCAGTCATGTTTTTTTGAGTCCTTCGTCGTTTGGTTTTAAAAAACGTCAGGGTATCAGGAATCTTACGTCCACGCACGCGCTCGTACACAAACTAATACACACACATAATTTCAAAACAAAACAAGAAGAAGTTCGCGAGACCGAAACGAGCTCTGAACGGAGACCATTATGTTTAGGGCGGATACTTCGAGAGGCATTGTTGATCAAACCCAGTCGATAGATGTCCGCTGTTTGTCGCATTTTGCATGCGTCCACTCCAGCGCCGGTTGTTCCCGCTCCGTCGGCGCCGCGGGCAATGAACAGGAATTCGTTGGTTTGAACATTGTGGCTAACACAGTGGTAGAATACCCGCTGCGGCTGTTGTCCCGGCGCCGCCGACTCTACAACGGCTGGTGAGGGCAGTGGGCAGCTGGCGGGGTGTTTTGGGTAAGCGCTTTTTGTTTCTTTCCTTTGTATATGGAATGCGTTTTACAACCACAAAGCAGCATAAAAGACTTAAAACCCGCGTTCGCTTGGTTTTCACTGCATTTCAAAAAGCAACGGAATAACGGAGTAACGGTAACTTCCGTTACTTTTTAAGGCAGAGTAACGGAGTAACGAGTAACGGACTGGCTGTTTTGAGTAACGGAGTAACGAGTAACGGAGTTACATTTTTTAGTAACGATGCCCACCTATGGTTTTTACAATACAATCTCCAGCAAGAGCTGAAGACTGCATTCGGCGTCGAGTAGGGATGCATGTGACTAAAGGACATTTAGCTTCTCTGAAATCACAATGAAGTGCAAAACCTAACAGGAGCCGCCGGGGAAGGCTGTCCCGCTGGCTTCTCCGAAAATCGATACCCTTCCATTAGGCACGTGCCGTGGGGTGGGTGAATGATGGTCAAGATTGGAGGGGTTCTTATTCTAATGTTAAAGCCACTCTGAATCTCACGCGTTCGATGGATAAGGTGTCTGCAAAAGAGTTTGCTCGTGATCCATCGTGACCTCTTCATTTGCATCACAAAGGGACTGCTTTAATACCGGTATTGTACCAATGAGATGCGGTCAACTTGTCGTGTGATCAGTATATCCATGTGGCTAACTGATGTGACTAAGCATTTTTTCATTCCATTTTGGCCTCTTAAATACTACAATAAGTGACAACTGAAGACATCCGCCTGAGGATGGTTAAAGTAACTGCATTAGGCGCCGTAATTCCCTGTTTTGCAAGACGCGATAAAGGCGGAACAGGAGCCATCCAAAAAGTATTATCCAAATGAGCCGCCATTATATCAAAGAACTGAGAATTCCTTCCGGTGATTTCTATAGTGATAGTGATGACGAAAAGCAGCCCAGACAACGAAGCGGCCTCATAGGCGCCAGCCGGATTGGGAGCACTTATCTGTAGAAAAGACTGGTTGCCAAAGTTGCTACGGTCAGTGCGATTTCTTAAATTTATTTCAATGTTCTTCCCCTAGGGCCGTTTCTTCTTTGCTTACGGTTATTCACAAAAATATATTTATCCGAAATTTTGTTTTTCAGTCTGAGATTTCCACCGTTAATGGCACCCGAAATTCCTCTGTCCATTCAATATGATTCTAAAGTCGGAATGAATTCATGTTCACACGAATGTGATTTTCGATGAAAATCTATTCGGCTTTACTCTCGCCGGGCCGGCCTCCGGATCCACCTTCGCCGGCCATGAGAACACCCCCTCCCCTCTCAAGATCTCGGGAACTATGAGTCCCACAGAAAGTAAAAACACCTCTGAAAACCCCTTGTCGGAAATAGAAGAAGGTATGTATATATAGTCCAGTTAGAATAAATCTAAGGCCACCAGAGGTCATCTTAGGTGAAATAACTTGTTGACATTTGTGGGCGGAAAACTGTGGTAACCAAGTAGTTGACGTGTCTCCAGGAGGTTAGACGCAACAAAAAGGTCTGATTTACCTACTTGGTGTATTAAAAGAGTACTCTAGGTCAGATGTGGTCATTCCACAAAGAGTGAAAGCGAAAGAAAAATTTCGTGTTTATGTACGGGCAGGAGTCACGTTTTCTCTCACTGCAAAAAACTGTTTTTTGGCTAGATAACGCCAAAAATGAGTTTAGGGTGCATATCAAGTCTACAACTACCATGTTAACGTTAAGCAAGGTCAACTTAGATCAAGATTTTGGAGCATCTAAGTCGGAAGTTCCTGGTATCTGTCGTACTATTGCCGCATTTCCACTGATCACACACGACACAGCATAAAACGCGTCAACAGCGGTTCCCGGAATATCCGTTCTACATCACTAAATCCACGCCCGAATGCATTTTCTCCATATCAGTCACACAGACACCTAACGGCGGGAGCCAGAGCAATGCAAAAGCCCAGTATTTGACGTGAAGTTATGTCAGCAACATCAAGGGTTTCTCATTTTGACAACCAAAAAGAACAGTATTAGGGCAATACAAACTGTATAGAAAGAAGACAACTCAAAACATCAAGTTCGATCGGCTTAGGTCAAATGGGATTAGCCCAACTTTGGTAAATAGGTTTTTATCACGTATTTGTGCTTCCGCAGCACATATAACTGACAACAAACATTACAAGACTGTATTAGAAAGCATTGTACTCTGTTACGGGTTTGAAAAATACGGTATAAAACGTGACCTGACCTCAGGTCACGGTTCAAGCGGTGCAGTTACGTTTGTACATGACGTGAAAGCACTAAGGTGTATGTCCAAGCTTCAAAGCTACCGAACCAGTCCCTCAATCTTGAACGGAAACGTAAGAAACTCCAACAGTTAAACTGACCTAAGATCAATGATCTGGAAATTTCCGAAGCATTTGAGATAGCAGAACTGCTCCACTTGCCATGTTCTGCCAAAGTGCCAAGTTTCATGGCAAGCGACACATTTCACAAAATGTTATGCCAGTTCCAATTTTTGAAACATGATCTTACTTGGCTTGTCCTAGGTCATTGTCTTGAGGCGACTTTGAGTTTTAAAACTGACATAATGCGTAAAGTAATGTGTAAAAATAACCCAAGTTTCGTATCTCTCCTCCTTTTCGTATTTTTGGGGGAGGGGTTCTCATTCATCGAGTTCAGAAAACTGGAGGAGTTCTCATGAACCCCCTGACCGGCGAAGGCTAAACGCATCCTATAAACGTTAAACGTGGTATTGCACAAGAATACATCAAAAGTAAACAGACTTGGTTCAATTCAAGCCTGATAACCGAAAGCGCATTTTATCACGCGTCGATAATTTTACTCAGAAGCATGTTAGGTCGCTTAATTGGGCACTGGCATTGTACGACTGCAAGATGTTGGAAGGAAAAATAAAAGTGTGCCTAAGAACAGGCAAGGTAACTGCTCTAAGTTCTTTCGCTTACAGTGCACCCGTGAAAATGTCTGCAATAAACGCTAGCCTTAGTGGGATCACATGGACATGTTGACTGCCAGCAGAGCAGAAAAAATATTAGTTTCGTGCAAAACCTGCCAATAAATTCAGTTAAATGCGCGATTCCTCAAAGCGCACGTGAGATCTGGTAACCCGTGAAGCGTGATAGGGAGATAATGTTCTTTCCTGAAACTCATTAAAGCAGCTTTAGCCGGACGATGATTGATACAAGGTGCCACTCACGTTGAACTGCAGGGAGGGGGGCTTTAGAGAAATTGTTGTTGATGTCCAAGGGCTGCTGTTACACTGTATGTCCTTGTTATTTTGGTCATTAACGGCATCAAAGGCATTGGAACAACCTAATCATGCTACTATATGTCAAATTTGCAAAGGATTGGCGTATAGATATGGTATCAATCAAACTCCGAGTGGTTCTGAACAATCAAGCAATATTTTTGGTTTTCGGCTTCAGTTCCGTAGGTGCCTGGCCCCCACAAACGTAAAGGAAAAAACTCCCACATTCAACTGTGCTACGGCATACTTCCTTGCGAAAATATTTGTCTTGGTATTTCCTCTTATAGAGTTATAGAGAATTTATATAGGGATGTGTCCTGTCGGTGGTTTAAGGGCTTAATGAAGGAAATTCCGAATGAAGAGGACATTTTGATCATTTTTTCTCTTTGTTTTTGAAGCGCACAGGCTATACATACGGGGGACAAACAAGACGCTGAGGTCCACTGCCGTCTCCGCTTGTTCAAAAGGGCAGGACCATCTGCATTGAACTTCACTTATTCGCCCTTTCCCCTACACTTCAAACTTCCCACCGCCGTCGACAGATGGCTCTGCGTGTCCGGGCGCCGGGCGCGCGGCGTGGGCGGCGCTGGGAATAATAGGCGCCGTGAATTCCCAACTGTCCCCTCGTGATTAATGATGATTGGCCGCGGCGATGTTTAGTTCTGGTCGAGGTGAAAAAATGTTTGTCCATCAGGCCGCGCGCCCGGGGCCGGGCCCGGTGTATTAGAAATCAAAGGGGAGCGAGCCATCCACCAGGAGGGGGCCGGCCGGCGGCGGCCGGCGGCCGGCTCCGGCGGAGGTCGCCATCCGTCTCACCTGCAGGCCGGCTGCAGAGCAGGGCCGGGCGGCCGCCGCTCGCGACCGTCGCCGGATGACGGACGATGGCGGCGGCGGCGGCTCGTGTCCGACCGCTGACGGCGGGAGGCGGGCAGTCAAAGACGACTGACGGACTGCGGTACCGTACTGCGCTGAGCGTTTTCGGGTTCTGGGTTTCAGGTAGGGTTGGAGCCTGGTCTACTACCCAATGAGGGTGGAAAGGGCTTCCTCGACACCGATGTCAATAACAGTATACTGGTTGTGCTCTGAACTGAGAACATCAGAAACTGACAGGCTAAGGACAGAAATGGCTACTACGTATTACAATATAGAATGACCACAGTACACCAGTACGTGCTCTGAGGCGGCTTAAAAGAAGTTGGACCGAGCCAGCTGTAACCTCGACCTCCTGAGAATATGGCTGCGCTGGAAATAGATGCAAGCTCCTCCGTGTCTTGTGGTTCAGGCCGAAGTGTGAAGTAAAAAAATGGTCCCATCACCCTTGGCTTTTTCCAGAATCATTCCGTGAGATCACGTATGCACCGCATTGCATCAGATGCATTATTCCGTGGCAGGCATGATTAACAGCGCACGATGTGGCTGGACATTACATGATGATCTACGGCATCAAATCTATGAGCTCTTTACAACACCACTAAATCTTTTTTGGAAGCGCACCGCCGAAGATTGACGCTGACAATGCTTCTCGCTGTTCGGCTCCCCAGAAATAATGGAGCATTTGGACGACGGCCAACCTCCTTGAGTCACGTGGGGTGCCTTTTCACCTTTCACCGTCGACAGGCCCTGTGACAGGTGTTTCTGCGGCGCGTCCTGACCGGACCGAGCCGCCCGCTCTGACATACAGTCCAATTTCACTAATTGTCCCCGCACTAACTCACAAAGTTTGCTTTTGTGCGCCAATTTCGCCTCGCCATGTCCCCGTCCCGGCCGCGGACGGTGCGGCTAAATCAAAAGTTAGTGCAATACGGGGCTTAGCGGCAGAAATTAACTGCAAATTAACACCGGCAGTGTGATCCCCGACCGTCCACATATTTCTAATTTCCTTCTATGCAATTCTGGCAACACACATTATGAATAAATAACCTTTTATCGCAGTTTATGGCGCTCGTAATAGCCGGTTTATTACGGTCGCCATGACGACGCCGGATGGCAGGGCACGTGTCTATCATGGGAAGGGTCGTCTTATCCGGGTGTCGTTCGCCGCCATCTAATTGTCGGATTCCGATGTCATCTGTGTAAATCTGGCGGCGCGTCCGAGCGGCCGCCATCGCCGCCGTGACGTCATCTGGACGATGACGTAGGGTCCGGACGCGGCGTCCTTAGCGGTGAAATGGAGGTGCTTCTGGAGCCCGAGCACGGTGCAGAAGTTAGCGGCTCGCGGCCGAGACACTGCTGAAATCATGGCGACCTGGGTGGATTTGGCCTCGGGGCCTGGTACCAGATTAGTATGTCTGGGATGGAGTGGAGATACTTGAAGGGCCAGCCAGCGTGAAGGAAATAAGGAGACAACGCGTCTGTAAGGACCGTAGTTTATACTTGAAGTACAATTCTGTCATGAAAAAGTAGTCCGTTGTCAGTTATCTCTTGGCAGTTGGAATAAAAGTGGTCTGAATAGATCTGTATTCAATATAACGTTTATATTGTTATCAGCTGTCTCTGACCTAGAATTTTAAGGAAAACTGGGTAAAATGGCAAAGTTTGGGCTAGCAAAATGTGCTTTTCAGGAGATAATGTGCAAAGCTCATGAAAAAAGGATGTGGTTAGCTTAAAAGAAGGTTTGTCTCAAAAGTCATAGTTGGCTTCAAATGATGTATGTTCTCCAATTTTCGCCTAATTTAGCACTCTACCAATGGGCACAACGTGAAGAGAAACGCACAAAAAGCCTCCATGCCTCCTCCGATTTTTAGAGGTGACGCATTCCCGAAACGCTGACGACCACGCGATTTATGTTCACACAGCCAACAAGAAGCTGTCCTCGTCCACCACCACTCGCCTCGCTCTGACATCATGCCGACCTCCTCCCTCAACTTTTATCTCCGTAACGGCAAAAAGGCACAACACGCACGAAGCAGCTCACCATCGAGCTGCCGTGAGTCGGGGCGGAGCTGCTGCCGGTGAGACCGCCGTTACCACACCGGGCACGAGCAGCATGGCACGGCCGGCCTTTGATGTCGGAAACTGACTGACCAGCAAAACTTCCGCGACAAGCACCGTGTGCTTTACTTTACCACTGACGGCGGGAATGCAGCTTTTTGAAACTGATCGGGAGTGTTGCAGCATGCATTACATTGGAGACTCTAAATCATCGTTAGTGCTCACTTCATGGGGTCTCGTATCAAATTCGCAAATCCTTCGGGTGTCCACTGCCCAGTCAGCGTTGCATGGTGACGAAGCAACCGCACGAGAATAGAAAAATACACCCATGACTGACGGCAGAAACGTTAGCAGGGAACGGGTACACGATCATTTTATGGGCATGAACCTGTCGTGAAGCGTTTTTCGGATAATGCAGAAGCTGATTGATTAATGACTGTCATCAACTTTTGCAGGCCTGCTCGATATTCTTTTCTCTCTCTTGCGGTTGCGGAATAAAACTCTCCAGTTGGTTGTTTTGGCGCAAGATTGCGGTTGTATACAATACAATACTTATAAGCGCTCAAGTTATATAGGTAAGCGGCATGTGCTTAGCGCATTGCACACATGCCAGTGGTCCACGACGTATAACTGATATCAGGAGTATCGTGTTGTGTAAATGACTGACGGCTTAGAACCGAGGGCCTGACAGCCTAGTTGTCCCCAAATGTGGGTTTGTCAGAGGATTTGGCCCACTCCATTTTTACCGACGGCAATTTTACTGTTGCTTTCTATTCGCATATATCCAATAGCAAACTATGGTTCCGTTGTTAAAAGTGACAGAAGGTAGGGGGACCAGGTAGGGGGACAAATTACCTTTGGAGGGGCCAAGATCTGCATTAGGGGGAAGGAGCGCGGCACCCGCAAAAGAATACAAATGGACACGCATGCTTGATATGAGTGGTCTGATAATCAACTTCATTCGGACTGAATCAAATCATTGTCCTTTTCAGCTGACGGTCGGTAGTTATCATCCTGCCGCTCTCTTCATTTTTCATTCAGGGTAGAGTAATAAGGCGGAGCAGTTTGCTTGTCAACCATCTTGTGCATATCCAGATAATGCCAGATTACATGTGCGTTGGGGGACAGAGACTGAGATCCGTGAGTATTGGCAGACATCGTTAATCACCTTCTGATGTGTTATGTTCTGACACCTTTCAACTCGAAACAATGCTACCGGGTACGCCACCTTCAACAGAGGGCTCTTTTGACATACCAACAGAGACAGTTTCACCAGGTGATTTTATCTGACTCATTAGAAGCAAACTTAATGAGAAATCGATTCATGCCGACATGCCGGATATTGTTACATGGCCGTTCTATGGGCTTGCTAAACCATCGTGCAGCATGTATCTCTTTGCTTAGCAACAATATTCCTTCATAGTTTTCGGGGAACTGCGAAACAAACCACAGTTTGTGCATAGCCAGACGGCTCAAGTGACCGCGAGATGACATCAACAACCTAAACACCATTGTCTTATTCGTTGTAGGAAGATTTCTTTGCTTTGCGAAATTTTCCTCACTTGAACGTCTAGTGCATACAGAACTACATGCCCATACACGAAGGTACACGAACACAAAGGTTACATACGCACACGAACATACATACACGTACATACACGAAGGTTTTCGTCCAAAACGCCGTAGTGAAAAGAAGAGTTTTTTTCGGGTCAGCGATGACTTCTCGACGACTACCATGGGTGCTCGTGCGCACTATCAGCTCGATCCAACTCACTCAAATTGGGCTGACGTAGTGTTCAGTTTCAGTGACGTAGTTCAGTTTTGTATGCGGCTCAATAGACGGCTGAGCAGATAAGCCGATGGACGGATTAAAACTCAACTGTCAGTTCGGAAATTGTTTCCGTCATTTCACCAGTAAGAAAATGATTTGTTTGGTATTAACGCTGGCCGTGTACAAGCATTCCAAAAAATTGAATCGTACAATGCTAATTTCTGCGATGCTTCCATTTAGCGCGCCGTGAGGAACGTGTTCGAGACTATTTTCAGAATAAGACTATTTTGTACATAATCTGTGTCACTGACTTGAAACCTCAGTGGCATATAATGGCGGCGTGGCTGGGGCTTTCAGAAAATTTTGGGGGAGGTGTGGATAGGATATCAGGCCTTTCTTTTCAGCCATTACCATACACTTAATGTTGAAATTTCTGGGGAGTGTGAGTGCAGACCCTCTCCCCAGGATCTGCAGTATTTTTGTAGGTAGTTATATTGCATGGAGGCTGAAGAATTCCAGTGTGCATGTGCCTTGCGTTCGCCTACTTGTGAACTTGGCAAGCATGCGTATGACTACCCAGTGGTCTCAAAGTATCTGGAACTTAAAAACGCACAAGAACGTGAGTTCCACAGGTTTCATTGGCGCCCATAACAGCGTGACAGCTGCAAATCTCAACAGGTACCGTGCTGCCTTCGGGAAGACAGTGGGTGTAAAAGCTGGTGTTAGCATCGAGTTGCAGGCCTGGCCTAAAATGCAGCGTACAAATCATGCCATCGCAGTGGAAGAACCAAATAAGCATGCATGTGATGCACATGAATGATCTCGCGACCAGTATGTTATGTTAGGTAGCATGTCGTGGCAAATATACTTGTGGAAAAACAGAAGAGAACTTGATAGGTCTTCGAATCATCGACTGTGAAAATGGAATAACATTGGTCATACGTCTTCGCTATCATTTTAGCCCGATCTCTGTGAAGATCGTTTTAGCCCGATCTCTGTGAAGTTGCGTAGACCATATACCATACAGCCTAAAAATACGACAGTGGGCCTCCAGCTTGAGCACGTGGATATAGCTATGCATCAAATGGGGTCAGCTGTCAACACTCAAACACTCCAAAACACACAAGGATGTCTTTACATGGAATGTAACCCTTAGCAGTGGCGAATCCAGGGAAGAACCATTCCAGCCACCTCACCAAACGCCAAAAAGTCGGTGCCAACGTGTCTTTTGCCTCCCCCCTCCCAAGAGCTCAGCCTTAGGTAACGTGTTTGGTGTCAATGTTTACACATTTCTTCATTCATCCATTCAATAGTGTTCATACATGCATGATCGACTACAATGAAAATAAAATTGATGCTCTTGCACCGTCAATTCGGATTTAGAAAAGGTCACAGTACCTACATGCTAATTACGCTTGTTGTCAAAGAAACAACTAAATACCAGAAACGCCAGAAGAGATATTGGACTGTACTTTGCCCTCCAAAAATCATTTGATGTCGTCGACACAAACATTGTTCTGAAAAACTATACACATTGGGATTTAGGGGAAACATTCATCATTCGCTGGAATCGTATCTGACTTACAGCAAACAGCTAGTCAGTGTTCACAGTTAAATCTCTGAACTTCAGAACACAGACATTGGGGTTCCACGGGATGCACTGCTTGACCCCATGTTACCTGTTTTATATTTTAACGATCTCTGCGCTATCAATGATGCCACTTTCTTTCCGTTTGCTGTTGATGTAGCATTGGTATTTAGTGGTAACTCTCCTAAAGAAATCCAAGAGAAATACATCAAGTTGCTCCCAAAATATGAAGTGGTTTTCTTGCAATCATTTATCTTTGAACCCACCTAAATCACCTACCGCATTTATTCTCCTATTCCAGTACCGGAACAATGTAAAAATTTAACAGGCATATGACGTTCCTGACTCAGCAATAGATCTCCAGCAGTTTTGCCACTGCGCATGGTCTGTGTAGAAGGCAGCTTTTGGTCAGCAGGTGACTTTTGGCAATCTCGTAAGTGTTTGACTTTCATAATACATGGGGAGCAAGTCAGGTAGCTTCGATGATCTAAAGAGGTCACCGTTCTCAGCGACCAAACTGTTTTAGTTATCGGGACATATTCTGACCTGCTATAGACATTATGCAGCGGGATTTTATGCGAAATCAAAGGACCGTCGTTTTTTGTCTTTCAGGACCCATAGTTAAAAATTAAAGGATTTAATTTTTGCGTCGAAAACGGAATAAATGCCCCTTTTTCCTCATATCTTATGTGAGATACATCTACATGACTAAGAACGTGCACCGCTGAGTATGTCGTTATGCAAACTTTCAATGAAGGTTCAGGTGATGGAGCTCAGGACCTTGTCTAAGATGCACAGGATTTCTACTTCTTTTAATTTACACTTTGGATGGTTTTATGCCTAAATATCTCGGCCCCCGCAGTGAACCTAGGTTACAGTTTCACTTTCGCGACCTGAGGTTGATGAGAAAAAGCGGCAAAAATGGGAATCGAAGCTATTTCAGTGTACTTTTGTGATATGTTAATGTACATAGGCCAGTACTGAGAACAGCGTTTACAGGGTGTACAGCCAGCTTTATTTGTGCAGTGTTTGGTTTACGAGATGGGCAGTAGATTCATAACATTATCATATTCTATCTTATTCATAACATTATCGTGTGATTAACCATGAAAATCACTAATTAGCATTGTTGTAATGGGAAGTTGGATGAGTGTGTGGGGCAGTACTCTGTTTATCTGAAAAAAGCTGAGTCACCCAATTCAAAAGTTTTGAAAACAGAATGTCTTAAGGTCTGGAAACTCTGAAAAGTTTCCAATATCCCGATCTCGCAATGAATTTTAAGGCCTGTTCATGCGTTTGAAGCTTTCCAACCTACTTTGAGCGCGATTAAAGGGGTTGTCGTTCCCTACTTGATAAAGTATATCCAATTTCCGTAAACGGTATGGACTTATCAGATTAACGTTTGCTTTGAAATGCAGCTATAACCGCTGTAAGCTACAGATTTAGGACTTTCTCATTGCTCCATTCTCCATGCTCCATTTTGGGTATAACCCGGCAGGTCGAGCACGGCAAATATCCAGTTTATAGTTACACGTTATTTAACTCTGGCATTTGGAAAGCCTTCAGATGGGTGGTGTCCACTTGTGAAACCGTTTGATAATAAACTTGTTATATATATATATATATATATATATATATATATATATATATATATATAAGATAGATTACGAGACCGATATCGGCCATTGGGTCGTTCCAAACAACCAGACCGTAAGAAGAAAGATCGGTCTCTGGTCACAAGGATGCTACCACGATGCGTTCCGGCAATTCATCCAGTCCCAAATGCTGATGAAAGCATCATTTCTTCTTGTGGCTCCTAGAAAAATGCCCGCGACGTCAAATCGCTATTTGCCAGAAGACGTTCTGGATCTTCAGTCAAACGACTAAAGGATCGCGTGTTGACGCATTGTTATTTCGTTTATTTTATCTCCAGTGTAGTCTACGTGATTTTCGATGCTTTCAGAGGGCAATGAAGTAAGGTCAATCTCGTATGAAACAGACAATATATTTCGGACGGTCTTGCTCGTCCTTGGACACTCTTGTAACCCTGTCCTTGACCACTGTCCAAGGACGAGGAATATCGTCCAAGATATGTGGTCTGTTTTATACGAGATCGACCTTACTTCAGTGTTGATCAGAGAAAAAAAAATCACATTGACCAAAGATCAAACCTTGTAGCGTATGCGTGTTGCTGTAGTCGAATGCCATTAACAGTCTCAATGCATCTTTGACAATCGTAAAAACTGCCTCACAGGAAGAACGGAGAGGTAGTGGACACACACCAGTCTCCTTGCTTTTTGGTCGTCCCAGATTCGAGCATGTGTCGGACCTGAGACGAAGGCTTGGCTGTTGATGAGTGGTACAGACACGATGCACTCCACCTGACACAAAAGGTGCTACAAAGCGGTGAGCCTGAAGCCTTAGCCAGTGTTTTTCACACAAGCTGTTCGCTGCGTGAACGTAGTG
The DNA here is from genome assembly GCA_030062745.1 of Capitulum mitella. Classification (NCBI taxonomy): domain Eukaryota; kingdom Metazoa; phylum Arthropoda; class Thecostraca; order Pollicipedomorpha; family Pollicipedidae; genus Capitulum; species Capitulum mitella. Next base: position 2,545,644 of record CP099849.1, on the reverse strand, counting down.
AGAGGCAGGACCACCAGCTGGATGTCCCGGGTCCTCGTATGAATGCAGGAAGGAGCAGTTCCTGCAGGTGTGCACCAGCGCTGTACAATTCGCTGCCATCGAATATGACCCGCCTGCTGGCGAATAGGTTTGCTCGCGCTTTGAAGAAATGTCTTGTGACTCACTGAACGAACTGCTCCAGTCAGCATCGCTGTGTGACTGTGTATGCATTGTGTGAACTTAACTAACTTACCTGATCGTTTTTATCTATATCACGGTGGGCATCATAGCCACCCTTTTGGTGTGCACCACCCAGAGACGTAAATACATAGATATACATACAGTGACAAAAATGCGTAAGACATCTCACGAGCGACAGCTGGATTATGGGCGCAAAGAATCTAACCTGTAGACTATTTTTGTTGTCATCCATGCCACGCATCCCATTTGACATGACTTTTATTTAGAAGTAGATGTAGTGCCTACCTGCTACATGCAAACGGAATTTTGAATAAAGACACCACTTTTCAAGATGTTTCCTTGCATACACCTGTCTGGTATCCGTCTGCAATGACTAGGAAAAAAATACGGGATAGTGGATGCAGAACAGGTGTTGCCCACTAAACGATTCTATACCCGTAAGTGTGTGCCTAATCCTCGCCCGTATAGGGGGGTTGATTCAGCGCCCCCTGAAGGCCCTCCTAGGTTAACTTCCGAACAGTCTGTTTGATCCATTTGAAATTAGGTGTACTTTCTGGGGTATCCTTTCCACGTCTTACAGTGAGAAAAAATTATTCTACGTTGCCATGGTAACCACCTATGACGTCATAACAAGAACCATGTGAGTCGTTTTTGCGCGCCGACGCGTCCGGTTACGATAGTCTCGGTTTTGTCTCACTGTAAGACGGTTGGAATGCACAACTACAACTATATATATAAATCGACTCCACATTGTATGCTTTATAGGGCTGTACATAGATTTAACATGTTTATGCTCACTACCGGGATCATCGAGAATGCAAACTAAGGTCATTAGCTACGGTGGGAACACGTTACCTTTTATTTTTGGGAAAGCAATCGCAAAACGACCTATATATTCGTATTGTTTGAGGTATATGGAATGGGATGATACAAATCTGATGCAATTCATTTTTTATTTCATCAAAGTGGGCCCAGTGCAGCGAGCGTCTGTGTTTTGCTCCGACCGGCGGAGCGGCATAGGCCGCGGAGAGACGAGTCTGCAGTATCACAGCACGCCTAAAACTGGATTTTGTGTTGGCTATTTACTTTAAAAAAAAGAACGCTTTTAAGTCATCTAAATTTCTATTTTTAGCTAATTCGAGGTCATCCTAGGTCATTAGCTTCAGATAACCTTGGACAACCTAGGATGTCCTTGGACAACCTAAGATGACCTTCAAATACTATTCCACCGATAGTGCTTGGTAATTGAGATGCTACAGTGGACTTCAGCATCTAAAATTATCTACAAAAACGCTTCTGCAACTCCGAGAACGCATTTAACCCGACGACCCCGCTTGATAAAGACTGACCTAGCATGACCTGGACGGACTCCATCGGTAAAATACAATCATGTGGTATACAAATAGACTCACAACTGCCTGACGAACTCTATGGCATCCGTTTCGTTTTATCGTCATTTATTTATTTTTTGACGTTCGTTTGCGCTTAGACTCAAAAATAAACATTTTCTGACAATTTCTGACCTTTGACCCGACGAGGAGGGTCATCCATTGATCTGAGACCTTAAAAAGGGATACCAATCGCGAGATTTCGTCGAGCACAACGCGCTGGTTTTTCCCGGGACGCTCTAGGAAGCACTGTGTGGAAATGACCGTTCGTATTAACCCCTCCCCCCAAACGTCCGTGTTACCCGGAATGCCCCATACGGGCGAGGCTTAAGTGCTCTTAATCAAGGGGAAAGGATTTGTATCCCGTAACCCTATTCCCGGCAGGAGGGGCTGAATCCGTCCCCCCTCGGGTTTTTTGCTTGCCAATCCCAGGCTTTTTAACGCAGCTTCACGAAACTTGGTCACTTTTCCTAGCTATTATTTCTACGTGCTGTGACAAAATTTCAAAGTTTTTTTGCTCAGGGGCGGAGCCAGGTAACGTTTTTGGGAGGCACCTCATGCCATTTTTGGCCATGTTGAGGGTAAAAGGAAAATGTCTGCCAAAAACAGAGTTTTAAAGATGAAACTTAAAACGTTACATGGATGTATAGCTAAACAGTTGGGCAATGTGCAGGTAAAATTTTGTTCACCTAGGCTCACTTTACAAGGTCAGGTCAAGGTCAAAAGTCAAAATTTGTTTTTTTGCAATAGTTTCGGCGTCGTTTTTTTAAATGCCAAACCCGGAATCAATATGACGTAGAAAGATGTTTTCTACTTGTGTAGCAAGTTTCAGCTTGATATCAGGTCGGGTCAAGGAGCTATGACCTAAAATGTCAGTGAGTGTACACTATATCGCAATAACCATAAAACGAAATTTTTGAAATAGAGTAAATTCAAATGATTGAAAACGTTTACAGATAATATTAAATGCACACGGCATCATTCCAAGTGACCCCAAGGTCACTGGAGGTCATTTAAGGTCAAAGGTCACAAGTTGATCTGAGAAACGTGTGACCATGACAGTTCCCCCTTTTTCATGTCTCTGGCACCGCCTATGCTAACATTATACAAACATTGTAATGCGATTTGTACTTCTTTAGTATAACATGCCTAGCAGAAGCCAAAAAAGGGTGTTTGCCTCTTTTGTTCATTCAGTTGCTGGAAAACTACTCCTCCTATTTTTGAAACTCTGTGAACGCCCATGAATTTTCTCAAAATTTCAGCTTTGCGGACCCATGGTAAAAGCCCTATCCATGATCTCTCGAATCATGCCAGTTTCATCGAAATCGGTCCATAAACAACGGAGGTATAAGAAGTCCAAAAGTACCCCCCATTTTGACATTTTTGCCCCCTGTATCCACAAATTTTAAAATTTTGAAAATTTCTGTTTATAAAAATGTAGTTCACGTCACGGCAAATCGATTGCCGTTTGTTGCGATGAAATCGGACAAGTAGTTCTCGAGATCTCGAGGGGGGGCCGAATTCGCCCCCCCCCCTGCCGGGAATCGACCATACCGTCTAGCCCTCCGGGAATAGGGTTAAGTAATATGAAAGGTAGAAGAATGCAAAAATCGTTCACTGGTGGTAGCAAAATCTCAGATTAAACGGACGCAACTGACTTCGGCCATCTTGTCATTTATGTTCTTCAAATAAATCAAAATATGTTCCGGCAAATAACGATTTGTCCCAACGTGGCGTGGTCGTTTTTCTATGAGCCACAGAGCGAGCTGATATCTTTGTCGATGTTTAGGGGTACAGAAATTGCCTGAATGCGTCGTGGACGCTTTCTTGTAAACAAAGACCGACGTTTCTTTTTATTTCGGTGTTAAGCAATCTGACCATATCCAGAAGGCGGACTGGCTGTTTGGAACGACCATTGGCCGATTTCGGTCAGGAATCCTAAGGTACATAATATAAACGTAGGCGTAAACCTTTAGGAATTCATTTAGCTTGTGTATGGTCCCTGCCATGGTAGAAGAAAAGGTCAGAATTCCGAGGAGGAATCAAATTTTAGGGGTAGGTGAGGTTTCTTGTAGAAAAACCTTGGCCCCAAAAAACTGGTCGTCTGGATCCGTCAGTGGCGCTCAGCCTGAAAGGAAGCTAATGTCGTGAGAGGCTGGTGCCTTTCTGCACCGAAAAACCCAATAAGCCCGGCATTCATGGAACTAGCACGCCATGGGTGAGCTTCTCCTGGACCAACTTTTGTGTGAAATTATGCATCTCTGTTCATGCCATTCCACAAAACCACAATACGGACAGGTCAAAAACCTCTTAAAAACCTACAAGACTCCTACGAGAAAAAATAATGGCCTGACAATCATTTCTAATTGTTCCGGATGCCCTCGTAATATCTGCCTTATTTTATGCACCGCTTGGGGCAATTTACGAAACCAAAAATACGTTTGCTACACCCCAGACATCGCACGCACCGCAGGACTACCCCCCGGTCCCCGGCAGCCGGCTGTGCTGCACACCCACCTGCGCAGCTCCATCCACCGCGCAGCTCCATCACATGGCGGGACCAGGCCGTTCGCTTCCGCGTCACCCACGGACTCTGAAGACCTCTCGTTCGCGTTCTCGTCGCGTGTAACCCACGTGCCCGGTGACCCTCCTGCGCCCTGTGCACTCGGTGGTCCGCTGACGATGGCTGGCCGATAGCGGCACATCGGGACCGGGTGCCGCCCAGTCACGTGATGGGAGCAAGGCACTTCGCCGCGGCAGGAGGCGCCGAGATAAGGCTCGAGGTCGAGCTTCGGCTGGGATGATCTTGGTGATGGCCGAGTCAATGGCGTGAACGACGAGTTGTTTTTCCTTCAATGACTCTTTGGCCTCAGAGAGGGAAAGAGATAGGTAAAAAAACACATCCAGTGGTGGGCACAGCTAACCGAAAAGTTAGCTTCGATAAACGTTAATCCACCAATTCAAAAGTTAACTTCGTTAACGCTGAACCGGTAAACCGCTAAAAAAAAGCAGGAGCTAACTATAACAGTCAACCGCCAACTCTTACTATACGAATTTAGCCTCGGTTTCGTTTATCGGCGCTCCACCTAGCCCTATCGGACGCAAGGCTTCGTGTAACGTTCTTTTGTTCAAAAAATAGAGTTTCTGCGGCTTAAAGGTGTCATAGTCGGAAAGCGCATGAAAAGAGCTTTCCGTTCGTAAAAGTTTTTTTCTTGTATTACGCAAAATGGCGGTAATGAGCGATAAATATGAACGATTTGTACGCACTTACCGTTGGCTCGGGGATTGGTGGTCCAGTGACGTCATGGATTCTAAGGCAGTTCCAAGTGTCCGTACCTGTGCATTTTATGGCCTTGAACTGAACTACAGAATTACGTAATGCTGCTCAGCTGCTGCTGCGTCTTGTGTTTTCGCGTAATCAGCCAATAGCGTGCCGGACTGCCTGTTGCAGAGGCGCTCACAACAGGCAGAAACAACCATATATGATTTATGGTTAGCAAACGTTTTTGGCCGTTAAAAACTTCATTCACTTTACCGGCGAAAAAAAATGTTAGCGGACTTAAAATTGGCGGAACTAAACTTAGGGGAACCTAAATGGCCCGTTAATGATTTTTAGTCAGCGGAAACGCTAATCCGCTAACGAAAATTTAGTTTTCCTAATTAGCGGTTAGCGAATTAGCGGAACCGTGCTCACCAGTGAACACATCCATGACTGGAAATCAAGGCACGTCACAGCTATCATATGGACAAGAAGCCACGGTTTTGCGAGGACTGCACTTAGCGATGAGAAGCTTTTTGTCCCCTGTTTCCCACCCATGACGAGGGTCTCTTTCCTTATGGTTTCAGCGATGAATTTGACCAGAAAGCTGACCTTCACCGCACAATAAACAACCCAGCTTACTGTTGAAGAGCAGTTTTCCCCGGCAGCGCAATGTTCCTTTAGCCTCAATTTGTCTTCAGCTTCAGCACTACTGCAGGTTCTACACAACTTCTCTCTGGGGCTGCTGGCTTTTATCAGGTTGGCTCCTGATTTTCCGTAGAGTCCAATGTTATTGCGTCCTTCAGCAACAGTAATTCCGCAAAAGACCGCAATGGTGTTACCATATGGAGCTGTACCACGCCAGTACTTACCTTGTGACCTCGTGAACGTACCTGCCTATGATT